>CM024578.1:18398259-18998259 GCA_014182395.1 Eucalyptus sp. ANBG9806169
TTTGATAGAAATTTTGCAATTAGGTGAAATCACCCACACACTAATCACATACCTTTGTCAAATTGACCTATCTTTGCTCTCTGATCGATTTTTAACTGTGCCATAATGACCCTTGTAGATTAGCATGGTCGAGCGGTCGATTTCTAGTCGAATTCTCAAGTCTATTGCATTATAATCCCTTTACTGCTTCACCAAATAGACTAGTTATCTCGTGAATAATCAGCTTAGATAATAGAACTATAGGCACATCGATGAAAAGCCTGATTCATTCAATTGAAAACAAAACTGAAAATTCAAGATGTTACAACTCTTCTCCTTTTATAAAAATTTCGTCCTAGAAATTAAACAATTACAAATCTTTAAACAAAAAGGTAGAGGTACAGTCGTCTCATTGAATCTTCACTTTCCCAGATTGCTCCTTTAGTGCCGTGGTGTTGCGACCCCACTTTAACCAACGGGATTGTCTTGGTGCGTAGAACCTGCTCCTTGTGATCTACAATATGAACTGGTCTTTCCATGTATGAAACCCTGTCGTCGACGTCTAACTCTTCAAAATTTAGCACATTGGTCAAGTCGGGTTCATACTTCCGCAACATCAACATGTGAAAGACAGCAAGTACTTGCGCCAACCTCGACGGCAATGCAAGATGATACACTAGGGTCCCTATCCTTTCCAAGATCTCAAAGGGACCTATATATCTTGGACTCAGTTTCCCTTTCTTGTCGAAGAACGAAGTACCCCTCATCGGTGACACCTTCAGAAAGACGTGCTCACCAACTTGGAATTCCAGTGGTCTCCGGCGCTTTTCCACATAGCTTTTCTAGCGGCTTTAAGCAGTCTTTAATCTGTCCCTGATGATGGAAACTGCATCCACTAACTGCTGGACTAACCCTGGACCCATGATCTTTTGTTCTTCAACCTCATCCTAACAAGTTGGTGTTCTGCACACTCCACCATACAACGCTTCCAGAGGAGCCATCTAAATGCCCTGCTAGTAGCTGTTGTTGTAGGCAAACTCGACAAGGTGAAGCTGTTCCTCCTAGCTTCCCTTAAAGTCCAACACGCAAGCTCATAGCATGTCTTCGAGGGTTTGAATCGTCCTTTGAGACTGGTCATCCTTTTGAGGATGATAGGCCGTACTTTACTGCAACTTCGTTCTTAAACTTTTCCAAAAGGCAATTGTGGACCTCGGGTCTCGATCTGATGTAATCATCATCAACACTCCATGCACACGAACTATCTGACGCATGTACAATTCTGCGTGCCTATCCAACTCAAGGTCCTTTCGTATGGTGATGAAGTGGGTCGACTTCGTCAGTCTGTTGACCACTACCCAAATGGAATCATTACTCCTCTAACTCCTTGGTAACCCCGTTGCAAATTCCATTGTGATGTGTTCCCATTTCCATTCAGGAATCTTGAGAGGTTACAGAAGTCCTCCAGGCTTACAATACCGTGCCTTTACTTGCTCACACGTTAGACATTTGGCAACATGCTTGGCAATATCCGCCTTCATACCGGACCACTAATAGAGTTGACACAGATTCTGATACATCTTCGTACTGCCAAGATGAATGATGTAACTGCTACGATGAGCTTCTGACAAGATCTCCTCCTTCAGCTCGGCATCATCAGGTACAGACAATCGTCCTTGGAACCTTAGTGTTCCGTAATCAGAAATCTAAAAATCAGCCTTTCTCTTCTCAATATCCTCTTACAAGATTTTTTTAATCTCTGGGTCGGTCAACTAAAGTGTCTTGATCTGCACTTTCGGTTCAATTCTAAAGGTGGCCATAAGATTTGAAAGGTAGCCTACCTTAAATTTGAAAACCAAATTTCGAGCTCTCTTGAGTTAAAACCATTTCTTGACCATCATCTGTGCGACTCAAGATTTCCGACTCAGCGCATCTGCGACCCTATTCGCCTTTCTAGGGTGATACAAGATGTTGCAATCATAGTCCTTCAAAAGTTCCATCTAGTGACGCTGTCTCATATTCAACTCATTATGAGAGAATAGATACTTGAGACTTTGATGGTTAGTGAAGATGTAGAATCTTTCTCCACACAAATAATGTCTCTAAATCTTTAAAGCGAGAATAATTACTACGAGTTCTAAGTCATGCGTCGGGTAATTTAGCTCGTGAGGTCTCAACTGACGGGACGCGTATGCAACAACCCTACCATGTTACATCAACATGCAACCCAGTCCTCTAAACGATGCATCACTATAGATCTCGTACCCTCCAGGACTAGATGAAATCGTCAACACGGGTGCGGTAGTCAGCTTCTGCTTAAGCTCTTAGAAACTATGCTCACACTTATCTATCCATACAAACTTGTCTTCCTTCTTCAGTAGTCGAGTCAACGGCGAAGCTAATGCTGAAAACCCTTCCACAAACCTTATGTAATACCCTGCTAAACCCAAAAAGGTTATGATCTCTGTCACTGTCATCAGTCTTAGCCTATTGATAACTACTTCGATCTTGATCGAGTCCATAGAGATTCCTTTGCCTGAAATCACGTGACCTAGGAACGCTACAAGAGTCAACTAAAATTCGCACTTACTGAACTTGGCATACAGCTCATGATTCCTCAGGGTCTGAAGTACCATCCTCAAATGCCTCTCGTGCTCCTTTGAACTTCTCAAATACACCAGGATATCGTTGATGAAAACAATCACAAACTGATCCAGGTTTTCTTTAAAAACTCGATTCATCATATCCATAAAAGCAGCTTGGGCGTTCGTCAAACCAAACGGCGGTACAATGAACTCATAATGGCTGTATCGAGTACGAAGCGCTGACTTCGGTATGTCCTCCTTTCTGATCCTCAGTTCATGATACCATGTTCTCAGGTCGATCTTAGAGAATATCGACGCTCCTTACAACTGGTCAAACAAGTCGTCGATCCTCAATAACGGATACTTATTCTTAATCATCACCTGATTGAGTTAACAATAGTCGATATATTGGCGCAACGAACCATCTTTCTTCTTCATGAACAGAACCGGTGCTCCCCGGGGTGATGCACTGGGACGTATGAATCCCTTATCCAACAACTCTTGCATATGCACATTCAATTCTTTCAACTCAGACAACGCCATCCGGTAAGGAGCCTTAGAGATTGGCTCTGTCCCGAGTGCTAACTCAATTACGAATTCTATCTCTCTTTCTTTGGTGGTAGGCCTGGCAATTCCTTTGGAAACACATCTGAAAACTCTTGCACTACAGCGATGTCCTCGATTTTTAGCTCCTCAACTGTCGTATCCACGACAATCGCCGGGTATCCTTGACAACCCCTGTCTAACAAATAGGTTGCCTCAAGTGACGAGATTAAGGTAATCGAGGGTCATCCTCGACTCCCAATAAACTCAAAACTTTCACCCTTTAACGGGTTAAACTAAATCACTTTACGATAGCAATCCATCTTAGCTCATAGCCCGGTGAGCCAGCCAATGCCAATTATCAAATCGAAATCATACATGGCTAGGACTAACAAATCTATCTCCCCCTCTCGCTCACCAATCACTAACTTGCAACCAGGACAACCCAATACAGCTAATACCTTATCCTTTAACGATGTAGATATGCTAACCACTGACTCCAACAACTCAGAACTCAATGCTACTAGCTTAACAAATTGCTCAGCTATAAACGAATGAGTCGTGCTAGGATCAAATAAAGCATATGCAGCATGGTCATTCAATGAAACCGTACCTGTAATCACATCGGGCAAGTCATCTGCCTGTCCTCTGGTGATAGCGTACACTCGTCCTTACGCTGGAGGTCTGTTCTTTCCACCTTGTGGTGCAATCTGCGGCGCAAACCCCCTATTATGACCCATCGATGGCGGCAACGGTAACTGCTGTAGTCCCCTCAGCCTTCTGGGACAATCTCTGGCCTCGTGACCCTGTTGGCCACACTCGAAACAAGCACCCATCCTAAAATGGCACGGGACGGATCCATCTCACCTTCCACACAAGCGACATGCGCCATTCTGACTCGGCGTTGACTTGCCAATTCCACCCTTCCTGCTAGGTGGGATATGATACCTTCCTCCGGTGATGGGCTTCTTCCCGAACCGGTTTCCATCTCTGTTCGAACTAAACCTTGAACTAGACGCAGCGGTCTATTCACTCAGGTTCCTCTCTATCAACTAGGCCTGACCATATACCTCGTTGTAATCCTTCAGGTCGAATGGGACCAGTGGATTCCTCAGCTTTGGTCAGAGGCCATTCCTGAACCTCTAAGCTTTGTCTTCAGGATCCTCTACCAGTCTTAGAGCGTACTGCGACAACTCAACAAACTTAGCTTCATACTGATCCACGGTCAGCATCCCTTGATAGAGGCGCTGGAATTCCTCCATCTTTTGCTCTCGGACGCTAACCAAAAAATAATTGCCATTAAAGGTTCTGAGGAAAGCGTTCCACACCGAGACTACACCTTCTGGGAATACTGTGCCTTTGGTGGCCCTCCATCAAGTATTCACGTTACCCTGCAGCTGGTATACTACCGGGACAACTTTATCCTCCTCAGTGCACATCAGAAGTGCAAAGGCTTTCTCTAAGTCTTGGACCTAGAGCGATGCAGTCTCGGGATCTCCAGCACCGGTGAACGTCGGCAAGTTCAATTTCAAGAACTGCTTCACAAGCTTATGAATAGGCCTCTCTTTCTCCACAATCATGTTCCCAGCTAGAACTTCGGCAGGTGCGAATGGCTGTAGCATCAGCGGCGACGGCAGCAATAGAAGTAGCTATAGCGGCAGCTTGATTTTGGGCCTGCTGCCTCATCAGTGCTCTCAACGTCTCAAGCGCTTGAACAATCCCATCGATTATGGGATCGCTAGGGGCTGTAACCCCAGCACCAACTAGAGGCGATGCTACTCCCCTAGCGCTAGCCTAAGCCGACACTCTACCACGACCCCCTTGCATACCGATCCTTCTTGCCGCCCTACCCCGATTAGCAGGTCCAATGGTCCCTAGGAGTCCTCTGCTCCTGATCACTCATTATGCATGTTCTTTACAGAAACCTGCTTTTCAATTCCACACAGAATTAGTAACTCAATGACTCACACAAAACAAGCTGCCAATCAGCTATTAATCACACACATCAGCATAAGAAAAAAGGCATTTTCTACTAACCATCCCATAAACCATCGCACCTTATCACTCCAACTATTGACAAGCTCTAATACCACTCCGGGCGAGGATGTTACACCCTGGAGCTTCGAGCGCATGCCTATCCCTCAGTGGTCGATAAAATTGCGACGTCCCAAGACGCGTTGCCAACCCATTCATTTTAATGCACACGCGG
This sequence comes from Eucalyptus sp. ANBG9806169, assembly GCA_014182395.1. NCBI lineage: Eukaryota > Viridiplantae > Streptophyta > Magnoliopsida > Myrtales > Myrtaceae > Eucalyptus > Eucalyptus sp. ANBG9806169. The sequence continues at coordinate 18,403,573 of CM024578.1, forward strand.
AAGTGAACAATTACCCTTGACAACAACTAATACCAGATAGAAAAGTAGGAAACAATTTCACAACCAAAACATGTATTTATAAACACCTCGGTTTATATACAACACTAGTCTATACACAAGGGTCTACAAAAGACTGGTTCTCAAAAGAAGCTATCCTTTGACTAACTAGTTGGACACATTCGCCGATCCTTCGTTCTCCACAGGCTCCGGGGGCTTCGAATCATCCACAGCACCATTAGGAGGGTTAGTGGCACTCTCGCCTAGAGCGGCATTGACTACCACCACGGGGATCTCAAAACCCTGGAGGGGACCCTCCCTGATTCAGATGAATCCGTGGTGAAACCACGCTCTGAATCTATGAGGTAGCCTCTGAGGCAGGCCCTCATCAACCCAGATGGTGGTCACCATGAGTTCATAGACCCAGTGACCCGTGGGGGAGGGTAGTTAAAACTCGACTCGGTAACCCTCATGGGCCAACCAAAACATTCCGGAGGAACTGCCATCTAAGGACTTGAAAAGTTAAAACCCACGACGGGATGAGACAATGTCTCAGCAAGTTCACCCCTTAAACTCCGACTAGGAAGGAAAAATGCCTAGAGGCAGTCTATGCACACAAAATAGAGGACTTACCTCGCCTCAGTTCCCTCCTGCAAGTCGGTATAATTCATATACCCAATCGATCAATTCAACTCAATCAATCACACGATTCACTTCAATTATTGCTCGCACAAGCATGAACTACCGACGCACATCGGTTCTCTGGCGTAGCTAGAGGTCACTACTCACACAAGCTTATATGAATCACTGCTCACACAAGTTAACATTCATTATTGCTCACACAAGTTGACACAAACTATTGCTCGCACAAGCTAATACACCGACTCACATCGGGGATGGGTTCACTTAACCATCACGCGATCACTCAATACCGACCAAGGACATTGTGTTTTGCTCACAAATTCCTCAATTAAAATAATTTACCTGGCCTAATTTCTTCATGTTAGAAACACCTAATAAAAATAATCGTGTGGGTACATGGTCAGTTTGAGTAAAAAATGTGATATTCTCATTTTCAAAAATCCCACTATTTAATATAGTACATAAAGATATTTTTGGCGTTAAAAACCGACGCCCGGTATTTTTTCATTAAAATACCAAAATTTCACAATTACTCAATTACATAAACTGATCATTAAAATACCACTCAATTTGCACAAATTAACACTCAATTACATAAACTGAGCACACCATTGCAATCAGCACAAAATTCCGGTCACTGGCTATCCTGGTATAATTTCTAGAAAATAATAAATAATTAAATAGATACCAAAAAAATTAAATAAATGCAATTAAATACCAAAAATACCAACCTAGGCCGGTAATGCTAAATTGACCACCTAAACGAACCTAGGAAATTTCCGAACTAATCTAGATAAATAGCACGATCTATTGAGTCCTTAAATAAACCGTTCTTAACACCTAACATGCACAATTGAACAATTAAATTGCTAATCCATTCTAACTAACCACATAATCCCTAATTAGTCTAAACTAATCACCCCTTAAGTATCATTAACTCCTTAAGAAGAGTTTAGCAAGTAAACTCACCGGTTTAACAATCCGGTGAGTCCACGACGACGGCAACGCGGAGACGGGCAACAAACAACCCTACAACGACACCAAACGGAGACCGGACTATCCTCAAAACAGGCCACGAAGCCTAAAGTGTGACATCCTGAAATTTTCAGTTTTGCTTTCAATTAAATTAATCAAGCCTTTCATCGACGCGTCTATAGTGCTATCCTCAGAGCTGATCATTCATGAGATAACTAGATTATCTAGCGAAGTCACTAAGGAATTTTAACGCATTTGACTTGAGAATCCAACTAGGAATCGACTACTCAACCGTGCTCACCTACAGAGATCATTTCGGTACAGTAAAGATTGATTAGAAATCAGAGATAGGTCGGTTTGACTGAGATGTGTGGTTAAACATGGGTGATTCCACTGAACTGCAAAATTCTCATCGATGGACACTAGACTGATTTTTCTATCGTTTTGGTATCCTGTGCCTATATTTGAATCCTTGAGATTTTCACGACAACCCATAGTTACTAATGTGTTGAAGACGTTCATTGTCGCTCAAAGAAAATTGACCACGAGTCATTTGCACTAAAAATTTCTGAAAGTTACCCGGTAGACTAAGTCACGCTAAAATCGCACCAAATTGAAATTAACCGCGAATTTGAATACGATTTCAAAAATTGAAAGTTTTGTTATGTCACAATTAATTTTAGGAATGTCGACTCATCTTTCAAGGAATTTTCAGTGAGTTCGGGATGTTTACGGAAAATCAATTCGAACGAATCAGAAAAGAACGGAAATTTGGATTGGTCAAATTGAAGGGATTCTTGGCCTTTAAAAGGGGCTAGTTGGTGAGACCAAGTGTGGAAAATGGTGTGGTCTTCTTCCTTGGCAAAATTTGGACATCCAATTGGAGAGGATTGTGATGAAATTGAAGTCCAATCGATGAAATTCGGAGGTTGGTGTGAAGACTGTGACTTATGGACATCAACTTTGTCAATTGTGGAATTATTAATCAAGAATGAATTAAGGGACCAAAAGAATTTGTGTGTGAGATGGTGGGACCAAGAAATATGAGTAGAGGATATTTTGTTTAAACTTTCTTCCCTCCCCCACTCAGCCGACAACCCTGCTTTCTTATGCTCTTCCCCATTTTTCCCTCGGTTTCTCTCTCCTCTCTCTCTTATTTCACACGTTGCCAGCTGCCTTTCCCATTTTCTCTCTGGTCTGCACCCATTCCCTTGATCCCCCCTTGCTACTTCTCTCCCACTCACTCTCTCTTTTGTTTATTGTTTTCTCTTCTATTGCCATATGCAGCCTCGCACATCCACCATATTCCGTTTCCCCCTCCACTGAAGCCATAAGGAGGTCAGCTTTCCATTCAGTCAAACACCCTAGTGAATCAGTCGTGACAGCCACCCACCAAAGATGCTAGTTGCTTCCGCCTCAGGCCTTGTCGCATGTAATCCACCGAAGAAGCCCACGTTCTCAATTTTTCTTCACACCTGCAGCAGCTCACGCCGGCTACCGCCTCCACCGAGTCCACTTCGCACATGAACGACCCACTCCTTCCCAATTTTCCAACCTGCTAGCAGCCTCAGCTCGCCTTGAACATCAATGATTTTTCAGCCCGGGCAGGAAGTTGTTGGCCGATTTCAGCCCGGTCTAGGCCTCCATTTGGCACCGCCGCTTTGGAGTTTCTCGACCCTCTCTGCGTCCTCGTCGTTTTGATCCAAGTGGATCATTAAACAAGTGAGTTTAACTCACTAATCCCTGCTTAGTAAGTTAATGACGTTTAAGGGTTGATTAGTTTAAATTAGGTATGGTTTAGGTGGATAGTTATGATAGACTAGTGAATTAATTATCCGATATTGCATGTTAGGTGGTTAGTTTAGTGTAATTAGCAACTAGATAGGCTTTAGTATTTATTTAAACAGGTTCGGAAATTTTCCAGGCCCATTTTGGTATTTAATTAGGTTTTTCCGACCTAAGTGACAATTTTTGGTATTTAATAATTAATTTTCGAAATTAAATAATTTATTAATTATTTTCCGGAAATTAGACCGAGATAGTCGATGACTATAATATTATACTAATTGCAGTGGTGTGATATGTTTATTTAATTGACTGTTATTTTGTGCAGTTGAGTGTTGTTTGCAATTTTGGGTATTTATCCCAAAATTTAATAATTTCAATAATTAATTAAAAAATCGTTGGGCGTCGGTTTAGAATGCCAAAATTGTGTTTATGGATTAGTGAAATTAGTGGGATTTTCAAGGGGAAAATATTGTATTTTGGCTAAGGCCGATTGTGTACCCACACACGATTATTTTTATCGGGTATGATAAAAATGGTGAAAATGTTAGATGGTCAGGATGGTGTACTATATCAGCCTACGGGCTTGATATATCAGCTTTAGGTGAGCAATATACCGATAAGCTATATCAGCCTGAGGGCCATGATACGTCAGCTTTGGGTGAGCGATATACCTTGTCGCCAACTTCTTGGGAGCATTATCTGTATACTATATTAGCCTACGGTCTTTGATATGTCAGCTTTGGGTAAGCAATATACTCTGTTGTCAGCTTCTGGTGAGCCATGTATAATTTATCAGCTTTGGGTGAGCTATACTATCTATTTTCAGCTTAAGGTGAGCAGTCCTAATTTGATCGGACGTTATAGATAGTATTGGATGAATAGACCGAGAGAAGGTTGTGATGACAAGGAATCGACTAGGTCGATTAATTGGTGATTCGATCTGACTTGATGATTTAATTACTGAAGTGATTCGATGAAATTGTGAATTATACTGACTTGCGGGAAGGAACCGAGGCAAAGGTAAGTCCTCTGACTCGTGGTTGTGATTAGGCATCCCTCAAGGTATATTTTCTTCCTAGTCGGGTCTTAGGCTCGCTGAGACGTCGTCTCACCCCATTGTGGGATCACATTTTCAGGTCCCTAGATGGGAGCTCCTCCATAGTGTTTTGGTCAGCCTAAAAAGGTGACAGAGAAGATGTGTTTTATCCCGCTGCATGGGAGCCCCAGGGGATGGACCTATAAGCTGGTGAAATCCGTAGTTTGGGTTGATTAAGCCATACCCCATAAGGTACCTCATCAATACCGAGCATGGTATCGCCAGGCTCGAGATAGGGAGAGGGAAGGTCCCATTCCTGTGTCTGAGATTCCTCTGTACGTACTGGAAGTGGCCTTTAGGAAAGGCACAGCAGATCCTCCAGTAGGTTCTGTGGTAGACGTGGAGCCAGACATGCCAAATCCAAGATCCCTGGTGTATTCAGCTATAGGCTCCAGTTGGAGTGTGGATGAAGATGAAGAGGAGGATGAGGACCCGTAATTTTGTGAAACCCTCCCTGTTTTGTAGTCCTTATAAATAGACAAGCTTGTATCATATATGACATGGTTTACTATGTATATATATAAGTGTGGTTGTGATTTCAGTTCGAAAATTTATGGCCCTACTTTCCTATCCCATTATGTTGTTGTTTGGGGATTATTTATATGCTTCCGCATGTGCATTAAACTAAATGGGTCGACAATGTATTCTTGGACATCGCTATTTAATTGACCAAGCCAAGATGGGCACGTCCTCAAAGGATCGGGGTGTGACTTAAAGACCCTTGCTGGCTTCAGTTTCTGCTTAGGCTGAGAAAGGATAGAACAGGGGGCTGAAACGACTTCTGAAAGGGGCATAGCGGGACGGCGAGGCTGTTGCGGTCGACGACGGAGGCGAACGGTGGCTGGACAACGGCCAGTGGTGTGACATCCTAAAATTTACCAACCTTATTAGTATAATCGAGTTGTTAAGGGCTTGGATTATTTTTAAAACGGGCCGGAAGACAAGCCTTATGGGCCGTGAGGAATGTGTGGGCTTAAGTAGTTAACGGGCCACATGAGTTCTCAAGGTGGGCTTGATCAGCCGAAGGATAGATTATGGACATGGGCTTGGCTTAGAGTGGGCCAAGAGTCGGGTTCATTAGAACACTAAATTAAGTTTAGTGGGCCGTGATTGTCGTAGGATAAGCCTGGTGGGCCAGAGACGGGTATTTAGTCCCAAATGTTTTCATTTTCGATTAAGTTTATAGATTATTGTTATGAGGATTTAGTTAAGGAATTTTAATGCTAATGTCGATTACTAACTTTAGCATTTCTCACGATAAATTCTTTGTAGATTAGTGCCGAGTCGTTGAAGTGTTGTGTAAACTCATAGATTTGTCTAATTACAAGAGAATTGAAATTTAGTGAATTCAGAATGAAATTAAGTGAAAGGTATTAAAAAAAAACTAATAAACCAACTAACGACACGGATTAGAGGTTAATTGTTATTGAACGCCAGACGTCAGGAACGGATTGTGCATGAAGGCCATGATCCCCTCTCTTCTCTCTCTCTTCCCGCCCTCAGTTTTTCTTGTTCCCCTCTAAACCGAAGCTGTGAGGGAACATAATCATTAAGTTTGTTAATGATTAAGCTACTCTAGGGATTAGACCTATAGCCTATTTCCCTCATAACTCACGTCATTTCCTCCTCTCTCACTCTCCAAGACAAACCGAAACCTCTCTTCTTCTTCCCCTCTCTCTCTCTCTCTCTCTCTCAGTTCAAACAGAAGCAAAACAGCAGCAGCTTCGGCGACTTTGCTCCTTCTTGTGTGAGTTAGGAGCAGATATTTGAAGAACTTTGACTCACCAATGAAGCTAAGCAACGGTAAGGAAAAGATAATTCTCTAAATTAGAAGTTATCCGTTGTTTTGTCGAGGGAATTCGCGGAACTAGCCGAATGGTGGAGGATTAGGTGTGATGGTTCGGTTTTGTGTTGAAATGATCTAGTTGAACTCTAGATTGAAGCTGTGACTCCTTGCATATCATGTTAGAGCCTTGCATGTTTCAAAGATTGAGTGTAAGTAACCTGAGTTGATCGAGTAAGGTGGAGAGGTGGCGGTCGAGTGAGGAAAAGTGCTACATGTTGCTGTAGATGAGTCAAGGTGCGAGTATTTGCCTTGGTTCATGCTGTGGACGGTTGTAGGTTAGTGAAGACCTACTGTGGTTACCCTTAGATGCTGTGGAGAAGTGTTGGAATACTAAAAGAGGAATTTGTAGAGAAATTAAACAGTTTAGTTGGGCTAAAGATGAAGAAAACGGTGCAAAGCTTTTTGTTCTAGAGAAACAGAGATAGAAAAACCTTTTGTGATGTGTCGCCTTGAATTTTAATGATGTAGTTAAGGAAATGAACAAGTTACTTAAGAGTATACTAACTAAATTAGGTTTCTATCTCCATTTATAATGAGATTCATGCGAAAACGTATTGGCGAGAGCAATTCTCTTTGAAATAGTAAGCTGTTCTGCAGAAGACAGCAAAACCTTCGATAGTTCTACGAATTTTATGTAAATTTCTAGAAATAATTGGACCTTAAAACCTTCATTAAAATATTAGGACACATCTTTATGAATAACATATCAAAATTTGAGAACAAACGGACAAGGTTCGAGTAGTGAAATGATCTTTCTTCTGTAGGTACTAAATCTGAAAGTTGCTGCAGAATGTTAAGAAAGAAGACAGTAAATTACTGCTGTTAATAAATTGAGATATAGACTTAGGTCTCTTCACGGAAAATGTTAATCTATGTCTCTTCTATAACCTACTAAAATTTCGTAACATTCCGATAAGATTAGATGTACTTTCTATGTCTGTGTTTCAAACTGCCCATATTAGCTCATATACCGCCTTGATCCGAGAATGTGCATTAGTTGTTGTGTCTTTTGTACTTGACTTTCATGACATATATGGAGTCTAATGATCTCGTGATAATGGTTAGTTCAAACATGATCATGCTTCCTCCATCATTTGAAGTAAAGTCATTGTATAGTTACCAAGAGTGACATGCGCATGCAATGAATGCGATGCGTTGTGCTTGATTATGGGGCAAAACTGTTAGGCATGGAATGGGACGTGCCAAAATGGTTTTACTTTATAATCAGGAACTGTGTGGATGTTTGGTGCATTAGAGTGATTGTATTCTGATTGTTGATTATGCTTGAGTGAATTGTGTGCTCTTGAGGTCTTGTGCGTGTTGTGATGACATTAATCAAAGGTGTGATGTGTGGAATGTGTGTTTGAAATGAGTAAGAGATTTCCATCAGTACTGACATGCCGGTGATGCCCCGGGGAGTGGGATGCCCATGCCGTGTGTTCTTGAATGCCTCGGTTGTGGGATACCGGGAAGCCTCGGAGTGAGATGCCCCATGCTGTGTGTTATTGGGATGCCTCGGTTGTGTGATACTGAGATGCCTCGGAGTGAGATGCCCATGATAGCAATATTGTGGAAGTCCGGATGTGGGATTCCGAAAGTGACTCGATCAGGCCGGCGGTGTTCCGGTGGGTAAATTGATCGAGGGTGGACTTGATATTCACACTATAATATAAATTCCACTTAGCGTGTGAGTCATCCATTGTTATTACATTACATCTTGGCACAGATTTAGAGCATGAGGTATACATATGCATTTGACATTTTAGTCTGGTGTGATCATTCCTGTGATTTCCCAATATTCAATTAACCATACCTGTGACAATCCTGTCTTAGTATCTTAAGCTATTTGGTTATGCTTCTCTTGTCTTCTTGACAGCTGTGGATTGTCTAGGTTAGAGTCTTATCATTTTTTAACTGGGCATTGCTCATTCATTATTTTTTTGTTCAGATCGTTAGTATGGACGTGCCGCCGATAGCTCGTTATAGGGTGATTGCATATATCAATGTTTCTTTCCATGATGTGTATGATCCTGATATCGAGCTAACCTATACGAAGTACGAGGCTACGCTGTGGATGGACGATGTTAGAGCGGATATGATTCCAATGAAGTTTGTCGCATGGTTCATAAACCACGAAGGGGAGATGTTTGGCCCCTTCTTGTTGGTGCTGGAGGACCTGGAGCTGCAACGGATGGCGCTTAGGCACCCAAATCGTGTAGAAGCTGGAGGAGACGTCTTTTGTTTCTTTTTCTTTTTTTATGGACGTGGGCTTGTTTGGGATAGTGGAGTTAGAAACCCCAAACCATTTTCCCTAGCTATTTACTTACACCTTTGCTTTTAAACTTGTAAGTATGTTGTACATAGGTGGAAAAACTTGTAAGTAATCCAGGTTGATTTTTGTAAGCCCGAATGTTGTTAACAGGAAAGTAATGAAGCTTCTCATGATCTTTATATATGATCTTGGTTGGATCGTCTAATGTTATTGATATGACTATTACAGGGTAACCTTGTTATATGAAGTTTAGATTTCAAAATATCCATGTTATACATGTTAACCTTTAAAGGGGACGCTGTAGATCGACATTCGAGATTAATAAGTCCTTTAAGATGATAATCCATGTAAATTCCGCTTGTGCTTAGTATGTGACGCTACAGGGACGTCACAAGGAGACTTCGACAGTGACCAAGGGCTGCTGTAGGATGGCGAGGAGGCATGGGACAGGCGGATGGGCGCGCAACACGTGGGCGAGTGGGACGACGCGTGACGGGCTCGGGCGGCACGAACGGCGGCTCCGGTGGCTTCGATGGTGGTCAACCAGCTAGGGGGAGGGGCTGGCTGGTTTTCTCTACAAACTTGAGCTTCTAACTTGCTCAACACTAGAGAAAGCAACTCACTTGGAGAAGAAGAAGCCAACTGAAGAGAGAGGGGCCCAAATTGCCTCAATTGTCAACCAAAATATCTGTATTGCTCATTGCCAAGGCCCCATCTACTGTTGCCTTCAATCCTTAGCAATTTCTTCATCCAAGCTTCCTTAACACACTTCCCAAATGGTCCAAAATGTTGTCTTCCCCTTGGCCTACGAATTTTGGCTAAATCCCCCCCATTTGATTCAATTCCTTTCCAATTGAGTTCAGTGGAAGCCCCAAAAATTCAGCCAAGGTGTCCTCATCAAATGCAACATTTTTCTTCATCAATTGAACCAACTTGACTGCCAAAATTGCGATAAAAAACGGCCCCCGGTCAAAATCGGCCCTACTTTGCAATTTTACCAAAAATCCTAGTTTGCAGAAAAATCTTGAGAGGATGTGTTGACGTTCCTAAAATGAATCGTGACATGACAGAACTTTTAATTTATGAAATCGGGTTTAAATTCGCGGTTAATTTCAATCTGGTGCGATTTTAGGGTGACCTAGCCTATCGGGTAGCTTTTAGGAATTATAGTGCAATTGACCCGTGGTCAATTATTTTCGAGCCACATTGTACCTCTTTGACATATTGGCGACTCTCGGTTGTCGCAAAAATCTCAAGGTTTCAAATATGGGCACAGGGTGCCAAAACGACAGAAAAATCGGTCTAATGCCGTTCGACAAAAATTTTGCAATTAGGTAGAATCACCCACACACTAATCACATGCCTCTATCAAATTGACCTATCTATGGTCTCTGATCGATTTTTAACTGCATCGTAATGACCCTTGCAGATTAGCACGGTCGAGTGGTCGATTTCTAGTCGAATTCTCAAGTCTATTGCGTTAAAATCCCTTAAAGGCTTCACCAGATAGACTAGTTATCTTGTGAGTGATCAACTCAGAGAATAAAACTATAGGCGTGTTAGTTTATTTCACCTTCAAATTCTCCCATCAAATTGGTATCAAAGAACACGTTTTGCAATCATGGCCTCAACAAACACTTAGTTTCCTCTTCAATATCCTCGCCTTACCAAAAAAAAAAATCATGGTAACTGGGCCATTAGAATGAAAGCTCTACTTGGCACTTATAGTGTATGAGAACTTGCCAACATTGGCTATGATGAGCTAGAGGACGAAGCCACCTTGAACCAGAACTAGAAAAGTGCCTTGGAGAAGGTTTGAACAAAAGATCAATATGCCCCGTCAATCATCTATCAAACTTCAGATGATTCCATGTTCGAAAAAGTTTTAAACGCCACTACTAGTAAGGAGGCATGGGAGATTCTTCACAACGTATATTGTTGACACTCAAAGTTGGATGTACAATCATGTGCCCATCATGTGGACAAGAAGTTGTTGTTAACATTCAAAGTTGGCCATACTATCAAATGTTGGTCATGTGGATAAGAAATATAATTGAATTGTGCATCATAAGAGTGTTAACATATGATCAATTATCGACAAGCCTACGAATAGGAGTTTAGTGAGCGATGGTGAAGCAAAGGACTACTATGTATACAATTGTCAAAATACAATGATAAAGACTAAAGTGGTTGCCTGAATGATTTTGGTAGTGAGTCTTTGGTTAAAGTCTTCAAAATATTTCAAGAGGCGCCAAGGGAACGCGGGATCGAAAAGATGGTTAACGTCTAGGTACCAAGTTGTAGAAATGGCATCAATAAACTAGGAAACATTAAAACACGATCAAGGTAGTTACAAAGAAAATGGGTGAGTTGGTTACAGAGAAAAGGGAACATGCCTAAAGATGGCAATGGTTACTAAAAGATGGACAATTTCTTAGCGGTTACTAAGTTTCTCTATAAATACCCGAGTCGTCCAACAAAGCACCCCTAAATAACACATCAAATGTTATTACTTTATCTTTACATTATCACGCTTCAGTTTCTTTAGTTGTAGTTTGTAGATTCCAATCGTTGATTAAATTCCAACGAGTATTTTTATCCCGGTGCAGTACCATCAATTAAATTCTGGTGTTGTGTCTCTCGTCCAATGTCATCAATTAAATTTTGATCTCGCATCCTGAATAAGAGTTGTAGACGACATCTTGAGGAGCAACATACTAAAATTTGAGAATAAACGGACAAGTATTGTCCGGGGAAATAAATTTTCTTTGAAAGGGTTAAATCTGGAGATTCAACCGAGGGTTAGGGTGAGTTATAATAATTATATCTTTTAATCCAGAATGAATTAGACTTCTATTTCTTCATGGGACGTTTTCCTCTAGGTCTCAGCTAGAACATATTAAAATCTCATAATTTTTGGAGTTTATTTAAGGACTTAATCGAAATTATTTCCGAAACTGTGCAAAAGTGGTGTTGGAATTTCTTTTGCTGTGATGTATGGACCTATGCGATTGATATGAAACTTTCTTGACATGGTGTTCTCCATGAAACCTCTTTCTCTAGGTCTTGTTTACATTATGTTAAATTTTTAGAATTTATTAATATCCTTTACTAATTTTTCCAGAATTCTAATTAAAGGAATACATTCTGTTTTACTCGAAATTTGTCTTATTTTTAAGAACAAATAAATTACTCTATGGGATGTGGTATTCTGAGTTGCTAGCTATTTAGCATGCGCGGTGACAATTATGCATTTCATATGACATCAAAATTGATGAAATCTTATAAAATTAAATGAAATTTTGGGCACTATTGCATCAAATGGCATTTTTCCAAAGTGAGATATATCCATGTGTAATGATAACGATGATATCGTCGGACGGCTAAGTCGACGATGCTCGGAGGTGTGCGCGGATGTCCTCGGGAGTTTCGAGGTGTGTGCCAGATGCCCGGAGGTGTGTGCTGGAGGTTCCTCATGATGCCAGGTTGGGTGCGAGAGATATGAGGGATGCAAACACTGGTCCCTGGAAGAAAAATGAGATCCTTTTGAAAAATCAATATGGAAACTAAATCATGCAAATGTGTGTGTACATGGCCTGGTGTATAAATTGTCTTTGAACTTGAATTGGTATTGTATGATTTTTTTTAGAAGTGCGATCATCAAGGCATTGAATGGATCTCATGGGGATATATGCATGACTGCATGGTGATGTATGCTTGAGTACATGAATGATATGTGCTTTACTTGTGATACCTTGGTTGTCTTGCTTGTTGCATTATTTAGTTTGATGGATCTTTACTGCTGAGTGGTTGTACTCACCCCTTTTTGGGGACGAACATTTCAGATTGAGAGATGCCTCTGCTACCCGTTACACGAGGCAGTTTTTACGGCGTCTCGGTAGATGTTGAGTGCTCATGTTCGTAGCACATCTGTGTTAGTGTCCGGGGTCCGGTATTCATCCGCATTCAAGTCCTAGTGATGTATGATGTGGGTCTACTTGGAGGCCCCGTGGTACAGGAGTTCCTGTCCGTGCATGTCCGTCGTGACAGGATTATGATAGGGATGCTGCCGCCGCCACTAGCCGATGGACCGGGCTGGGTGTGATTCATCGTGCGTGATGGGTAGCTGAGGGAGCTTTTTTGGACTGCCGACACTATCGAATGTACTGAAGTTTATGACTGTTGTGGAGTTGGACGCTTTTGGTTATAGCCGAGTTTTAGAAAAGCCTTGGCCTTTTGTTGTACCAACTCATGTTGTCCATCAAGTTATGTAAATAAAAGTGCTCGGTTTATCTGATGAAAATGTTTAGTTGGTGTGCATTGCATTATTTTATTAAGTATGGGTTGAGGAGATATCAAATATGCTTCCACCGTTTGAACTGCGCTGGGACCGATTTAAATAATGCAAACCCCTAGGACTTTTGGATCCTCTATAATTCAATAGTATTAGAGTGGCATGTTGATTGTTAGGACTGTTGAAGGGACAATGCACACCATAGGATACTAACTAAGAATGGTTGACTAACTTTGAACAACGGGTGATGGGTATTCACTCGTAGATCCCTAGTCCTTTTTATGAGTTGCTTTTAGGTGCCGTAACATGTTTATGTTACTTATTTTTATAGTTGCAGTTGCTTTAAATGGAGACATTGAGTCACAGATTATTCCCGAGGCAAATGCTTGGAAACTGCAGGAAAATCATGGTACGAACTGGAGGTCATCATCCATCGACGGCTGAAGCCTCTGCAGCAAAGGCTGAACCCCGAATGGAAGACATCCTGCGGGCATTGGCCAATATAGGAAATTTGATGGAAAGACAAGCACAACAACAACCTGGAGCGGAACGTCGTCCTCAAGGACTGGTGGAGCAATTCCTGAAGTTGAAACCACCTAAGTTTAGTGGAATGGGAAGTCCTGAGGAGGCGGAGCATTGGATTGATGGGATTGAACAAATTTTTCGAGTGTTGAACTGCAATGATGCTGAAAAGATAACTTTGGCAAAGTACCAGTTGGAGGGAAATGCAAAGTTTTGGTGGAGAGCTTCGAGGGACACGATCTTTCCACCAGGTATTGATATAAATTGGGATGAGTTTGTGAGAGCCTTCAATAGAAAGCATTTCTCCAATTGAGCTAGGGATAAGAAAATCACAGAATTTGTTCAGTTGGAACAAAAGGAGCTGACAGTGGATCAGTATGAGGCGAAATTTTCTGAATTGTCAAGATATGCTCCCAAGCTAATTGAAGATCGAGAAGAAAAAGCTAAGAGATTCCTAAAAGGGTTGAGAATTGATATTAGGAAACAACTGGTGCCTTTGAATATAAGAGATTATAATGAGATTTACGAAAGGGCACAGTTGGTGGAGCAGGAATTGGTAAGAGAGCAATCAAAGTATAAGAGGTAGTCGACTTTTGGTGATATCAGATGGGGTAGGAGACCCTATATAGGTCAAGGTCAGACCTAGGAATCTAAGAAGAAGAGCAATTTCGGGAATTTTGGAAAAGCCAAGGATGGCCTGAATCTAGGAAAAGCACCTTATCGGAATGATGATTGTTGAAGGTGTGATGGGCGACATGGCCCAGGACCTTGTAATGGACAGGTGAAATGTTTTGGTTGTGACAGGTAGGACACCTTAAGAAGGATTGTCCATAAGAGAGGTTGCAGCTAAGTATCAACCCAATGCAACGAGTACAACAACGTACTGCTGGACCATATCCACAAAGGAATCCACAGAGACCACCGGCACAAGGAAGAGTGTATGCGGACACCCAAGAGGAAGCGAAAGCTTCCAAAAACGTTATCGCAGGTACAATTTTCATAAATGGCAATAAGGCATATGCATTGTTTGATTCGGGTGCTACGCATTCATTTGTGTTTGAAAGATATAGACAGTTGGGTAAAATAGAAACTACGTCTCTTGAGACGCCTCTTTGTGTTTCTACGCTTTGCAAGAATGTGGTATTGTCTACGTTGGTGTGTGGAAAATGTAAGATAACAATAGGAGGAAGGGATATGGAAATAGACCTAGTCATAATGGCTATGTATGACTTTGATGTTATCATAGGAATGGACTGGCTCCATAAGTATCGGGGCCAAAATGGATTGTTTTAGGAAAGTAATCCAATTTGTTTTACCTGATCAGTCTAGTTGTGAATTTTTCGGAGGTCAGACCAACCTATCTATAGCACTTATTTCAGCAATAGAAGCCCATGCATTACTTGATGAAGGATGTCAAGGGTACCTAGCAATGGTTAAAGATTATACTAAGGAAGAGTCTAAGCTCGATGAAACTCGAGTAGTCAATGAATTTCAAGATGTATTTCTTGAGGAGTTGCCTGGATTACCACCGGAACGAGAAATTGAGTTTGAAATTGAACTAATGCTTGGAACAAGACCAATATCGAAAGCCCCGTATAGGATTGCCTTAATGGAACTGAAGGAGTTGAAGGTGCAACTACAAGAGTTGCTTGATAAAGGATTCATTAGGCCAAGTGCTTCTCCTTGGGGTGCACCAGTCTTGTTTGTGAAAAAGAAGGATGGGTCAATGCGATTATGTATTGACTATAGGCAATTGAATCAAGTGACCATTAAAAATAAATATCCCTTGCCAAGAATTGATGATCTATTCGACCAACTACAAGGAAGTTCGGTCTTTTCTAAGATTGACTTGAGATCGGGATACCATCAGCTAAGGATTAAGAAAGAAGACGTTCCTAAGACTGCATTTAGGACTCGCTATGGACACTATGAGTTCCTAGTCATGCCTTTTGGATTGACGAATGCACCGGCTGCATTCATGGATCTAATGTATAGGGTATTTAAGCCTTATTTGGATCAGTTTGTGATTGTCTTCATTGATGATATCCTAATATATTCTAGAGGGCCTAAAGAGCATGAGCAACACTTGAGGATAGTTTTGCAAACTCAGAGAGATCATAAGTTGTATGCCAAATTCAGCAAGTGTGAATTTTGGCTGGATCGGATAATATTTTTGGGACACATGGTGTCAGGAGGAGGAATTGCAATGGACCCGGCGAAAGTTGAGATGGTAATAAATTGGCCGAGACCGACAACACCCACTGAAATACGGAGTTTCTTAGGACTGGCTAGTTATTATAAAAGATTTATTGAGGGGTTCTCACGACTGGCAGGCCCTTAACGAAATTGACTCGGAAGAATGTGAAGTTTGAATGGAGTGGAGAATGTGAAAGGAGCTTTCAAGAACTTAAAAGGAAATTAACCACGGCTCCAATCCTGACTATACCATCTGGGTCTGATGGATTTACAGTGTATAATGATGCATCTCACAAAGGATTGGGATGTGTTTTGATGCAACATGGCAAGGTCATAGCCTATGCATCCAGACAATTGAAACCTCATGAACTGAACTACCCAACTCATGATTTAGAATTGGCAGCTATAGTGTTTGCTTTGAAAATATGGAGGCACTTTTTGTATGGAGAGAAGTTTGAGATCTATACAAATCATAAGAGCCTGAAATATTTGTTTTCACAAAAGGAATTAAACATGAGACAAAGGAGGTCGATGGAATTGTTGAAAGATTATGATTGTGAAATACGGTATCATCCAAGGAAGGCGAATAAGGTGGCGGATGCTCTTAGTCCTAAGTCGGCTATGGAGATAGCCAGTCTAAGAATGGCATAATGGAACCTATTAAAGTATGTAGCAGACTCAGAGTTTGAATTGAAAGTGGATCACCTTACCGGTATGCTTACTACATTAAGGATTGAACCCGAAATTATTCAGAAAGTTAAGATTTTGCAAAAGTCTGACCCATAAATTATAAAAGTAAGAAATGCTATGTCTTTAGGAAAAAGACCAGAATTCCAAATCTCTGAGGATGGAGTGGTAAGATGCCAGGGATGACTCTATGTTCCCAATGATGAAGAAGTGAAGAGGGAAATCATGCCGGAAGCACATAGGAGTAATTATAGTATTCATCTGGGTAGTACAAAGATGTACAGAAATTTACACCAGCAATTTTGGTGGAATGACATGAAGGCAGATATGGCTAAACACGTTTCTCAATGTTTAATGTGCCAGCAAGTGAAGGCGGAACATCGCAAGCCCGCATGACTATTGAGACCGTTAGACATACCAGAATGGAAATGGGAGCATGTAAGGATGGACTTTGTGCAAGGACTGCCAAGGACATCAAATGGTCACGATTCGATTTGGGTGATAGTGGATCGCTTGACTAAAGCTGCCAATTTCCTAGCGATCCGCATAAACTATTCGATGAATAAACTTGCTGAGATTTATGTAAGCCAGGTAATACACTTACATGGTATTCCTGTAACGATCACCTCTGATCAAGACTTTAGGTTTACTTCAAATTTTTGGCGAAGTCTCCAAAATGCCTTAGGGACGAAGCTTCAATTTAGTACTGCCTTTCATCCTCAAACAGATGGACAAACGGAAAGAGTGATCCAGACTCTAGAAGATATGCTGAGAGCTTGCATTATTGATTTTTGGGGAAGTTGTGATGAAAATTTGCACTTGATAAAGTTCGCCTATAACAATAGTTTTCAGAAAAGTATAGGCATGGCTCTGTATGAAGCATTATACGGGAGAAGGTGCAGAACCCCTGTTTGTTGGAATGAAGTAGGTGAAAGAAAACTAATAGGACCTGAGTTAGTACAAGTTACTACAGAAGCGGTTGAGATAATAAGGAAGAGACTTAAGACAGCCCAAAACCGACAAAAAGACTACGCGGATAGGCGTAGAAGGCCTTTGGAGTTTAGTGTGGGAGATCACGTATTTCTTAAAATATCTCCAATGAAAGGAATATCACGATTTGGAATGAAAGGAAAGTTAGGTCCTAGTTTTGTTGGACCCATTGAGATACTCGAAAGAATAGGAGACGTAGCTTATCATTTGGCGCTGCCTCCTAAATTGGGAAATTTACATGATGTGTTCCATGTGTCAATGCTAAGGAGATATAGCCGATCCGGTCACATACTCGATCATGAAGCCATCAAAGTGGATGAGAGAGTGAGATACATCGAAGAGCCTGTGCAAGTACTGGACCGAAAGGAGCAAGTTCTTAAAACCAAGAAAATCCCATTGGTTAAGATATTATGGCGACATCATGATATGGAGGAAGCCACATGGGAAAGTGAAAATAAGATGAAGGAAAAGTACCCTCACTTGTTTCAAGAGGCATAAGTGATGTCAAATTTCGAGGAAGAAATTCTCTAAGGAGGGGAGAATTGTGCATCCTAAAATTTCATAATGATCCCTAGATACACTGCGACCCTTGAAAAGGTATTGGAAGCACCAACGGACTATATTGTAGTCCTTAGACCGACAGATTCCAATTAAACAAGGCCGAACATTGAATGGACTATTGTTTTGAGTTGGAAATGTATCCTATATCTAAGTGTGATCAAGGATTGTACTAAAGGATAAATTGACAAGGAAATTTTCTGTCCTTGGCCGTGTACTCTATAAGTTGGATTTTCATCGATTAATGTTGCAATTTCATATGGCCATGTGAGTATTTGAGATTATGAAATTAAGTAGGGATTAAAGTAGATTATTAAGAGCAAATATGGGCTTATTAGTATTACTTTTTGGGCCATTTAAATTTGGACTTTAGGCCCAAAGTGGGCCAAGAGGCCCACAAGAAAACCGTCGGCCATTGGGGGGCGGGGGAGGGGGGGGGAGAACCGGATGGAGGAGCCCCATGCAAACTCCTCCATGTGTCTTCTTGTTGAAAACACTTGTCTCCCTCTTGGAGCCAAGTGTCTCTTGCATGCAAAATTAAATTAAATGCAAGCAATTAAGCAACCAAAAAGGAAAAGGGGAGGGGCAGATTGAGCAAGTCAGCACCGAGAGAGAGAGTGAGACCAAGAGGAGAGTTTGAGCGAGAGAGAGGAAGGCGAGTGTGAGCCGCGAAGGGGAAGAGGAAGACCGTCCACGCCGCCTAGCCTCGCCGTTGTGCTTGTTGTGATTTTCGTTGGATTTAAGGCAAGTGGAGTCCATTGATCTACACTATGCTTGCTGTGGTTGTGTGTGAAGTATAGTGAATTTCAGATGTGTTGGATGTTAGAATTTTCGAAGTCATGGGAGTAGTGCCTTAGCCTAGTAATCTGTTTTCTGGAAAACGGTTCGACCTTTGGTGATTCCGCAAGCTGCATGCAATTTTTTAGCTGGAATCTTACTTTATGCCCTAGATAAAAGTTGTAGATGACATCTTGTGGAGTAACATACTAAAATTTGAGAAGAAACGGATATGTATTGGCCGGTGAAATGATTTTTCTTTGAAGAAACTAGATCTGGAAACTGTTATGTTGACCTTTGGTGATTTCATGAGATGTAAGACAATTTTCTAGCTGGAGTATTACTTCGTGTCCTTCATTAAAGTTATAGAGGACTTCTTAAATATTAACATATCAAAATTTGAGGGGAAACGGACAAGTATTTGTTGGTGAAACCATTTTTCTTCAAAAATACTAGATCTGGAAACTGTTACATTGATCCCTTGCGATTCTGTGAATTTTGTGCAATTATCCAGTCCGAATTTGATCTCATGACCTTGATAAGAGTTGTAGATGACATCTTGAGGAGCAATATACTAAAATTTGAGAATAAACGGAAAAGTATTGACCGTGGAAATGATTTTTCTTTGAAAGGGTTAAATCTGCAGATTGAACCGAGGGTTAGGGTGAGTTATAATAACTATATATTTTAATCCAGAATGAATTAGACTTCAATTTCTTCATGGGAATTTTACCTCTAGGTCTTAACTAGAACATATTAAAAAATCAAAATTTTCGGAGTTCATTTAAGGACTTAAGCGAAATTATTTCCGAAACTGTGCAAAAGTAGTGTTGGAATTTCTTTTACTGTGATGTATAGACCTATGCGATTGATATGAAACTTTCTTGACATGGTGTTCTTCATGAAACCTCTTTCTCTAGGTCTTGTTTACATTATGGTAAATTTTTAGAATTTATTAATATCATTTACTAATTTTTCCAGAATTTTAATTAAAGGAATACATTCTGTTTTATTCGAAAGTTGTCTTATTTTTAAGAACAAATAAATTACTCTATGGGATGTGGTATTCTGAGTTGCTATCTATTTAGCATGCATGGTGACAATTATGCATTTCATATGACATCGAAATTGATGAAATGTTATAAAATTAAATGAAATTTTGGGCACTATTGCATCAAATGGCATTTTTCCAAAGTGAGATATATCCATGTGTAATGATAACGATGATACCGTCGGACGGCTAAGTCGACGATGCCCGGAGGTGTGTGCCGGATGTCCTCGGGAGTTTCAAGATGCCCGGAGGTGTCTGCTGGAGGTTCCTCGCGATGCCAGGTTGGGTGCGAGAGATATGAGGGATGCAAACACTGGTCCTTGGAAGAAAAATGAGATCCTTTTGAAAAATCAATATGGAAACTGAATCATGCAAATGTGTGTGTACATGGCCTGTGTATAAATTGTCTTTGAACTTGAATTGGTATTGTATGATTTTTTTTTGGAAGTGTGATCATCAAGGCATTGAATGGATCTCATGGGGATATATGCATGATTGCATGGTGATGTATGCTTGAGTACATGAATGATATGTGCTTTACTTGTGATACCTTAGTAGTCTTGCTTGTTGCATTATGTAGTTTGATGAATCTTTACTGCTGAGTGGTTGTACTCACCCTTTTTTGGGGACTAACATTTCAGATTGAGAGATGCCTCATGTTTGGAGCACATCTGTGTGAGTGTCTGGGGTCTGGTATTCATCCGCGTTCGAGTCCTAGTCATGTATGATGTGGGTCTATCTGGAGGCCCCGTGGTACAAGAGTTCCTATTCGTGCATGTTCGCCGTGACGAGATTATGATGGGGATGCTGCCGCCACCGCCAACCGATGGACCAGGCTGGGTGTGATTGATCATGCGTGATGGGTAGCTGAGGGAGTTTTTTTGGACTACCGGCACTATCTGATGGACGCTTTTGGTTATAGCCGAGTTTTAGAAAAGCCTTGGCCTTTTGTTGTACCAACTCATGTTGTCCATCAAGTTATGTAAATAAAAGTGTTTGGTTTATCTTATGAAAATGTTTAGTTGGTGTGCATTGCGTTATTTTATTAGGTATGGGTTGGGGAGATATCGAATATGCTTCCGCCATATGAACTGCGTCGGGACTGATTTAAATAATGCAAACCCCTAGGACTTTTGGATCCTCTATAATTCAATAGTATTAAAGTGGCAGGTTGTTAGGACTGTTGAAGGGTTATAGCACTGTGGTGACCCTAACGAATCAGGGGCCCTGTCGAGGGGGTGCCACGGTCATTGATTAGATTTCGGCATAGTTTGGATACAATTCGAGAATTTGAGGTTTAGTCATTAGAGTTGTACAGTTATGTTGGTAATTGGAAATATCATAATATTGCATTTGATATCCTCTATTTTGGAACTAGCACAGAACCTTTGTCTCCTTTAAATAAAAGCCGAAAATAACACTTGAGGTCCGTTCGTTTCGCGGAAAATGGGCCATCTCCGAAAAATATTTTCCCAGAAGTCATTTTCCAGGAAAATGATAATATTTTCTGGTGTTCGGCTAAAACCTGAAAATGTTTCGGAAAATGTTTTCCAGTGTTCGGTAAGGAAAATATTTTCCACTCACTAGATTGGCGAGCGCGAGTGTCAAGCTCGAGGCTCGCCAAATCGACGGGTGCGAGTTTGAGATCGATGAGGTTGAGGTTCACTTGGTCTGATGACTAGAAATAAGAAGAAGATAAACAAAGAAAAGAAAAATAAAAATAAAAGAAAAAAAGAAAAAAAAAAAAAAAAAAAAAAAGAAAAAAGGAAATTAAAAATAATTTGAATTAAAAAATAATTCAAATAAAAAGGAAAATAAGAAGAAGAAATGGGAGGAGGAAGTGAGGATTTATAGAGGTGTGAGATAAGAGAGATCAAGTGAGGAAAACGTTTTCCACATTTCAAAAGTGGAAAACGTTTTCCCCTACTTTAGAAAACTTTTTTCCTTTGATGGAAAACATTTTCCCCAATAAATTCATTTTCCGTGAAACGAACGCCGGAAAATCCAGAAAACGTTTTCCTGGAAATTATTTTCCGCAAAACGAACGGACCATTGGTGAAGATATTTCGTTGTGGGAACAATTTTAGCACACTCGGTGAGACCATCATGCTAATTTGAGAGGATACTATGCCAAGAACTAGAAATCGATCCAATCTTGACAACATTACTAACAAACTTCTACCATTGATGGCTGAAGATATTGTCTGTGCTGAGTGTTCTTCAGCACAACTTCTTCTAGGACATGGTCTACAGGAGGATGTTGATATATGTCACGACTTGACCTCAGCACCAAAGGTTCCCCAATGGGATGGTATAAAGGTAGGGTTTAGAGGCATTTGATCATGAGATCTCCCTCGAGGTGTTTTCCACCAAAGATTTCCACCAAAGATGGCATCACTTCATCTTTGGTTTTGACCTATTCAGTTTGATTTTTTTTTCCACGCCCCAAACCCCGAGCACGCGAACATCCCTCAATGGTCAATTAAAAATGTGACGTCCCAGGACACGTCACCGACCCATTCTTTTTATCTTTCAATTAAACGCATGCGGAAGCAAATTAAATAAACCCCCGGTCAACAAACAAACGATAGAGATAGTAAACACTAGGAACAATTTCCCTAGAAACAACGATTTCCTTATTAACTGGTTAACCCAAGGAGTTTAATACTTACAAGCCTTTCTACAGCCACTTCCTAACGACCTTTTTTAAAAACCTTTAGGGATTAGGGTTAACCTAAACTCCACTAACGGTAGGGCCAGCCAAAAGGTGTTGCATCTCACACCCACTATATCCGCACTCAGCAAATCTCCATGCTACGGCCTTGAGAAAGGTTAACCATGACGGGCTGAGATAAAATCTCAGCGAGTTAAACCCTAAGCCTTGATTAGGACGCAAATTCATCGCAGACGCAGCCTAAACAGCCACCACACATAACTCACCTCGCCTTAGCACACCCCTGCAGGTGAGCACGTCACATATGCTTTTATCAATATAATAAGCATAAACAACAATCAAAACACAAAATATTCATTCTCCAAGCATTCACATGAGTTTTGATTATAAGGTAAACTCATTTTGGCACGTCCCATACCATGCCTAACAATTCTACCCCATAATCGAGCGCAATGCATCACAATCATTCACATATGTTCCGATTATTATGATCCCTCGGGCCATGGCCAACACAAGAGTCGGCAATCTTCTGGCATAACCAGGCATCGTCCCACCCCATCGGGCACGGCATCATCCCGCGTATGCATATGCCTCAAGACAACATTCCAATAAGGAGCTTCGTTCCAAAATCCATCCGCGAACAACATTCCGTTGACTTGGGGGCATCCGAACTTAATCAGGCATCGTCCCGCATAATCATACGCATCAGGACAGAGCCATCACCCCACATAATCATATGCATCAGGGTATATAGGTGATCACATAAGCACACCATCAATCAAACCACTTTTTATTGCTATTATTAGCCAAGAACACCAAAATCCCTTTTCAAATAATAAACCTTGCAACTCTTTTTTTTTTGTTCAAAACTTTCCGAAATAAATTCGTACGGGGTCATGTATTTGAAATCAACCCGTCAAAATTTGCACGCATCTAGTTTGAAATCTCACGGTTTTATTAAGCACATAAAACTTGGTGTGCAAACCTGACACCATATTTCTTTTCTATTTCTTTGTCCAACCACCCTTTTTGGAGACAATCTTTAGTAACCCTTTTTTTTTCTTTAAAACTTTTGGAAAGAAATTCGTACGTGATCACATACTCAAAATTGATCCATCAAACTTTGCAAGCACCTAGTTTAAAACCTCATTGTTTTATTGGGCACATAAAATTTGGTGTCCAAACCGAACACCTCATTGTTTTTCTATTTAATTGCCCATATCACCATCTTTTGCAATAATAAGAGACAATTATCATAGAACAACCAATCACATAATATTGTACATGCAACACTCAAGATCATGCATAAGTTCTCAGCATGCCAAAAGTCAACCAAATCACAAAATATGCATTTTCCAGCAAGCAAGACACCAAGAACAATCACAAGACCACAACCGGCCCTCACTAGCAGAAACCGAGTCCACTCGCACTCTCCAATATTAATTCCAGAAAATAACCAAATGAGTTTAGAAAATCCTCAAATTTAAATATGTTATAAAGGACACTTAAAAAAACACTTTGCATGCAGACACCTTAACCAGATCTTTCTATAATAAGAGCATTAAATCGCTCAAATTGTTACCAAAACTGTGTCTGTGTGCAGAAATTATGTTTTCCAAAACCAGCTTTGTTCGAAGTCCAAAACTCATCAGTTTGCTCTAAAATTGGACTATGTTAAACATCAAGATGTGATGAAAAATGTTTGTGAAGAAAACCTTTCGAAAATCGAATCCTAAGAATTCATAAAAATCATTTAAACACCAAAAGGTCATGGGTTCCAGCACAAAACGAGATTCTTCCTTACATACAACGAAGCTGAAATATTGTTCTTTTAAATCCATAAAATCTTGAGTAAAATATATGTCACAAATGAAGATGTTTAGAACATTTTTCAAGAAGAAAGAAACCTCAAAATCATAGGACATTTTAACCCACGAAAATAGCAAACAACGAGTGTCCAGTAAATAGATTTGAAGAGAAATCCAGACTCAGCTCCTTTGAGCACGTCTCTTGCAAGCTTAGTAGCCATAAACCTTCAAGAAACTCACATGCAAGACTTCCCACACATCACAGCACACATGCAAGCTAAAATCCTACATAGATCTAGCTTCTATAACCCGAAAATCTACTAGATCAAGCTAAACCACTCATTAGCACTAATCTAACCACCCCTCAGCGTAATTAACGGCCTAATCAACGATTAGGGAGTTAACTAACATTTTTTTACAGCGGCAGGCTTGCGCTAACGGCAACACGACGGCGATGAAAATACGAAACAACTGCAGCTTGCACAGAGGCTTGACGGTGGCGGTGGCTACCCTACAAGTGTTCGGTGGAGGCGGGTGGTTCGATGGGGCTATGGTGCTGTGATGCTGAAGCTAGCAGCCGCTAGACACGGGGGTGCTCGACGAGTGGGGAGGCGGTGAGGCGGCTATGGTGTTGGCGGAACAGCTAGGCCAGTGATGGTTTTTCGGTGGTGCTGAGCGAAGATGCTGCTGGAGTTGGTGAGGCGCTGCTGGGCTGAGGCATGGACGTGGCAAGCTAGTGTGAGGTGGTTATGCATGGAGCGGTGGCTTTGTGGTGGCGGTGAGGTTGGACGGTGAGGGGTTGGTGAGGGCATGAAGGTGGAAGAGGGGTTCATGCTGGAGATGCGGCAGCAGCAAAAATGGAAGACAATGGAGAACAAAGTGGAGAGGAGATGGGGGCTGACGGTAGAATGAAGAAGAAGCTAGTGGGAAAGAGACGTGAGGGAGAGTAGAGAATTAGGGTGGAGGGGGCTGTTTGGCTCAAGGGGGAAAGAGAGAGAGAGAAACAAAGAAATTAAGAAAAAGCAACCAATGAGAAACCTAACCAAATATCTAAACCATCATCCCCAAGCCACAAAAGTCCTATGCCACAAAAGTCATATGCCCAACCAATTAGAAATTAGCTCTAATTTCCCCAAAATAGGCCAAAATAAGGTAGAAAAATCCTATTTTTTTTTATCTCATCCGAATTTTCTTTTTATTTTCTTTTTGTCCGAAAATCGTTTTTCCGCAAAATTTCCGACTTGACGAAAATTCGCCGAAAGACGAGACTACGTCCAATAAATGAATCGTTACACGCTCGAACGTCCGATTCCCGAAACCAAATTTAATTTCATGGTTAAAATCGACCGAACGCGACTTTAGTACTACCTAACCTATCGGGTAGCTTTTAGAGATTTTAGCGCATTTGACCCGTGGTCGATAATTTTCGATATACGTTTGTGCATCTCCAAATCGTAGACAACTCTTGGTTGTCATAAAATCGCGATGGTTCAATTACGTGTCCCGAGTATAATATCGATAGAAAATCGGGATATTGCCATCCGACACGAATATCGCAATCTTGTGGAACCACCCGCAATTCGACTACGTGATTCCATCGAATCGACTTATATCCGTTCGCAAATCAATTTATAACGGTGTCGTATTGACCCTTGCCAATTATTATAGTCGAGCAATTGATTTATGATTGAATTCTCTAGTTCGTCGTGTTTATATCCATTAACAGCCTCACCTAATAGATTAGTTACTCGTGAGTGATCAGTGACGAGTAAAATAACCATAAGCGCGTCGATGAAACAACCATTTCATATATCCGAATCAGGGGCCAAATCTCGGGATGTCATAACTCTTCCCTTATTATAAAAATTTAGTCCTCGAAATTTAAACCATTACAACCCTTCTTAAAAAATGTGGGGGTATTGACGTCTCATTGATTCTTCGCTTTCCCACGTGGCTCCTTCCGTTCCGTGGTGTTGCCAAACCACTTTAATCAAGGGAATGACAATCGGGCAATTTCTTCTCAAATAAGAGAAATTTTCTTTTCAGGGACCAAATTGCATAAATTTTGAACCCACAAGGGTCCCAAGTGTGTGAAATAGCTAGAAGTGAACTAAATCGATCAAGAACCGATAAAAAACCGACCAAACCAGAGCGAACCAATCTGACCGGTTTGATGAGCTGCTGGTAATGCTCGTTAGTTCAATTAATTACCAACTAATTCTTGACTTTCAACGACTAGTTCCGGAATCGTTCTCATGTCAATTTAACTTATGTACCTTCAATTTCCTGAAATTTTGTAGATTGGTGTTCAAATTTCATAAAATTGCAATTTGACCCCTAATTAGACATTTTGATGCAATTCTCGATTTTGACTCGGGTTTTCATGAATCAAACCCATTAGATCGATTACCCAACACCTCAAGATCATAATGGAACCTTCAAAATCAAATTTCCACTATTGGGTTACGATTTTGACAATCGGATCGAATTGACGGTCGAGATTGCTTGATTTAAAGAGGGTATATATACCCATTTTTCCTTCATTTTGAAGGGGGCTCATTCTGCACATTTTCATTCTCTCTCTACAAACCTCTCTTTCTTTTCTCTCCCTCTCAATCTTGTTGCACACATCCTTCTCTCACCGCAACTATTACCACCGGCCAAAGCTCCTACCGACGGTGCTTGTACTCCGAACTAGTCCTCCACCCCGTCCTCTATGCCGTCGCAAGAGAGGACGACTCAAGAGGTAGCCTGAATAGCATTGTTCAAGTTGCCTTTGCTAATGGGATCATCACCGGCAATTCTATCGGTGATTTGATTCAATTCTATTTTGAATAGATTATAGCTGGTTTGGCGGTTCTTCAAGATCACAAAGTTTCCCGATTTGATCCCACGACTTATTGGCAAAGTTTTGGTGGCCAAAGCTTGGCCGATCGAGAAGACCTTCAACAAAGCTTCAAACCTATCCAAATCGGACCAGTTTTTGGATCTGATGATGATCGAAGCTAGGCGGATCAGTCATTGGATCCTCTCCGATGGTTATGATATCTACTGGCATTTGAAGGCTGGTCCACTTGGACCAGTTTTTGTCATTGATCTAAATTGACGATTCAACCATTCAAAAGGCGATTTGATCCTCGCGTGTGGTGGTTCATAGAAATCCGACTTGTTTATTGGGGGTTCAATCGCATTATGATGAGTGTTCATCGACTCGATCGTGTAAAAATCAACAAAACCGCATCAAAGGTAACATAGTCAATTTTGAACCTCATGAAGCGAGACCGAATTAACCGGTCGAGGCTAGAATTCAATTTTAGGACTATATGCTATGTTTAGAAACTTGATTGATGGATTAGAATGGTTGATCTGCCGTAATTGATTTTTTTTTTTGGGACTTGGATATTGAACTTGATTGGCTTCAAACCTATGATTTTCGTGTTAATGTACTGATTTGATTTTTTGCCAAATTGAGGTCTGAAATGACCTTATCTTAGTTTGATTCCTTCTAGACTTTGAAAATATACGTTACAAGCTTTGAATCGGTTGGTCACATGCCCTAATCAAATAATGTTTGACGCTCAAAAAACATCTCCAAAGTTGCATGATTCTACAGTAGTTTAGGTTTGTTCTAGGTTTTGTTTTAGTTCCGAAATCTGACTTTGCTATTTTTGTACCGATCCCTGTGTTGATTTGTGTGGTGTATGTCCTGTATTTTTCTTAGAATTTTTAGGCATGACTAGTTAGGTCAAAATCACTCAGATCTGAGCTAAGGTCAGTTTGTGCTGTTTTGGTCCGAGATGAAATTAGCACGAATTGAATGTGAAATTATCTTTGTTCAACCTCGAGACCTTCATGAAAGATGAACGGCATTTGTATGTGTTCCATTGATATATGAGTTGCAGAGTTTTGATGTCATTTAAAGCATCAATTGCACGTAGGAAGGAGTAGTGATGCTGCAATTAGGGATGTAAAAGACTCGTGCCTATTTTGCCATTTTTTGTCGTGACTTGCATGATCTCTTTTAGGCTTCGGACTCTTGAGAAAAAATATTTCTCATTGCATGATCTACGTGTAGGATTTTTTGTCGTATTTTTCCATGTCTTTAGGTGTCCGAAATCATACTCATTATGTGGCATTAATGTTGAAACTAAGACATTACCATGTATGCACTTTGCCATGCCCATTTGGGTCTTTTAGAAACCACATCTTGCAATGATGCATTCATGACATTTGAACCGCATGTTATGAGATTTGTGTACATGTTTAGGTCATGAGCCATCTTGTATTGTCATTGATCTTATGACATCTTTGCATAACGACTCAGGGTTAGATGTTTATCTAAATCTTTTGTCCAATTAAATCCCTTTGTAGTTTGTGAAGTTCATGCTGTTTGTGCATTACTTGAATGAATTTGAGGTCTAATAATGCATATTTGTGTTCTGGTTTTTAATTACTGATATGCACATTTTTAAAAATCTCAGTTTTAGAGCACTAAATTGACCTAATTTAGACTCGGACCCTTCTAGATTGTTGCAAGGCTCTTTGACATTTCCACTGCCACTAATTTCATGCGATTTTCTTGTCGTTAGGTCCCTTTCCTATCTTTCCCAACCTGACTAGAGTATGAATTTATGATAAAATTTGGGCTCGTATTTTTGCCCTGTTTGGACAGACCCTTGTCATTTTTATATCGTTTTTTCTATAGGGATTCTTGACTTGGTCCCTTAATGAAGTTTATTTTTCATTAAGTTGACTATGTTGTATGAAAATTTCATGATTTGTAGACCACTTTTGATAGGAAAAATCTTGGTTACAATGATCTGATGTCCTATTGTTTTCACAATTTCCTAATGTATTGTTGCTTGTTGTTTGATTTTTATAAAATCATGCTTAGTTCATTTAGGAAAACTTTCTTATGAAAATTGTTCATCATCATGTCATGCATGTTAGGAATTTGTTTGATCTGAAATTTCCTGATTTGAACTTGGTTGTGATTGTTCAGCTAGACTACTTAGGTTAGTTTGTGTGTGAATTTAGGTCATGCCATCTTTATGAAAGTTACTTTAAATGCCTTGATATTAATTGTCAATTGGCTTTCGATCAATCAAACTTTCAAAATCGCATCTTAAAAATGCTTTTTTTTTTTTTTTTTGGTAAATTAAGAATATATTGAGCTTTAACCAAAACTATACAAAGGATTGGCTCCAAAACTTACACTCATAATGAAGTTTTGGAGCCTATCCTTTTGTATATTTTTGGTTAAAGCTCAATATATTCTTAATTTACAAAAAAAAAAAAAGTCATAGTTTGGACTATGGAAAAGCATCTTGAAAATGCTTTTGTACATGTGATGTTTCCAAAAGCAACCTTCTTAGAAACTCTTTGTGAAGCTTGATTTGGCTTATGGAAAAGTCATAGTTTGGATTATATTCAATATGTCTGCAACGCTTGTGAATGTATTTATGCAAGCTCCAGGCTAGCTTTGGCAATTGAATGTATTCCATAGCCTAGATATTCCTTAGTCCGTAATATTTTCAAATATGTTTAAATCAGATTTGACAATTGTGAAAGTCATGGTTTGAACTATATTCAAAATGTCTGCGATGCTTGTGAGTGCATTTATAAGAACCCCAAGCTAGACTTGGCAATTGAATGCCTTTCATAGCCAAGACATCACTTTGTCTCAAAAACTTTGTGGATGATTTCAAAAATGTCTTTAAAACATCATGTACAAATGTCTTTAAAAAATCGAGATTTGGGTTTCTAATCGCGACGGATCCTCAATTTCTAGGCCAAAAAGTATCATTTTTCATTTTTTTTTCTTTTGCAATGTCGTTTTTAAGCAATAAAAAATGTACAAATGCATTTCTTTTAATGCCAACTTGACTTTTGTGTCGAAAATTTCATAATTGAATTCAATTAGTGTCATAATTACCCCATCTAATGAACTACCCATGTGCAAGATCACTTATCGCATTCAAATTGACCTTGAATTGAAGCACTTGAGCTTAGGTCAAAAATGGATATAAGCCTAATATTAAAATTGGACCTAGATTTATTAAATTAAACCACAGCCATGAATGGGTCAATTCAAATTTTAATTATTGAAGCTTAATTGCTTATCTTTCTTATGCTTAGGATGATAAAATCTTTCAAATTTATAAGTTATGGTGTGGATTTTCCAAAATCGATTATGAATTTGAACTTATCTTAAGGAAATGAGTAAGAAACAATCGTCCGTTCGTAAGTCATGAATTATCAATTTGGATCCCTTAATTAGGGCTCAAAATGACAATTCGTATTTTGACTCATTAAATTGCGAAATTGAATGTTTAAGCAAATTTCAAATAGTCCCTAAACCAAATGTTTGACACCTAAATTTTTGCCCAAAAATTATTTCCGAAAAATGGGAACCTATTTTTCCACAAAATATTTCATGTCAAATTCTTGCATATAGATTATCTAGGTGTTTAATATAGTTTTTTTTAAATGGAAGATGCTTTTCCTAAAAAAATAACAAAAATAAAAAGAAAAAAAAAAGAAGAAGAAAAGTTGAAGCTGATGATCTAAATGTGACTAGCCAAGCCCGGGAGGTCATATTGTAATTAAAACAGCAAGTTGGGGCCAAAATGCAATTTCCAAAAGTTGAGAGACCAATTCGCAAATTTTGCAAAATTTTGCCTAAACCCTTCAATCATCATCTCGGCCACCAATTAAGTTGAAATTGAACTTAGGCCAGGTCAAATCAATCAAATCGGGCCAAAAGAATCAAATTTGTATTGAATTATGTATTTTCGAATAAGAAAATGCCCAACTTTGAGGGACTTTCTTGCAAAATTGGGTGGCCACAATTGTGAAAGTTGGTTGAGATCTTAAATTACTATACATGAGCTTGTTAATTGATGAAAAATTGCAGCCAAATTGATGAATTAGGGCGCTCAAATTAGCCATCAAAACCCACTCCAAAAGTTGGTCTCAATTTGGAGCTGCTGAGTAAGCAACTTGGTGGTCCCACCATATCCTCCTCAGCTGCCCAACCAACTTGATCTCTACACATGATGGAAGACCATAATTAGTAGTGCAAGTGGACAAATTGGCTAGGGATAAGCTGCTAAAAGCACGGGAAAATTGCAACAAAATATGCACACTCAACAGTTGTAAAATTTGAAAATTTTGGCTAGGTCAAAAAGTGGGTGAACTAGCTTAGTTGGCAGGCTTGGAAGGAGGGCAAAAAGCCGACCAAGAGATTGCTTAATGCACTAGATAAGATCTATGAAGCAAGCTCTTTTGAGGGATAAAAGGTAGGAGACGAGGAGGAGAAGGGAGGGCTCACAATTGTTCCCCAAAGACACCTTCAGAAGCAACTTTAGAAAGGCAAAACCCAGAAATTCCATATCAACCTTTGTAGAGAAAAGTGAAATTTTCACAAACTTGCAGCCAGAATTAGCCAAAACCTTCAACTAGAGAGTGAAACTTCACTCGAAGATATTTTCAACCATAGGTCGCACATCCAAAATGGAGATCGGGAAGACTTTCTAAAGCCCCCTGAAAAGATACCCTCCTGGCTAGCCAATGGAATTCTAAGATTTTTCTTTGTTGAGCCCTGTTGGTCATGAGTGAGGAAAAGCGAGTGTTTTTGAGAAAAGTGAGAGACAAATGAGGAAATCCATGACTTACAACCCAAACTAGAATCCATATAGTTTGGGTTGGTTTTAATTTGGCCAACAAAAGAAGTTTTGAAGTCTAATTTTGGAGGTCAACGAAAACCTTCGTTATCAGCTTTTTCTTCTACAAATCTCACTTTCAGTCTGAAGGAGCCATTTTCCACGTGCCCCTCGAAGGATAATTTCTCGTTTCCTTGATTAAGAGTCGCTTGCAAAAGAAACTAGCAAGTAAGGTAATTGTCACGCCCTGAACCTTGAGCACATGCCCATCCCTCAGTGGTCGATAAAATTGCGACGTCCCAGGACGCGTTGCCGATCCATTTATTTTAATGCACATGTGGAAGTACCTCCTGACAGCAACTAATACAGGATAGAAAAACAGGAAACAATTTCACAACCAAAACATGCTTTTATACACGACTAGGTTTATATACAAAACTAGTCTAGCCAAAAGCTTGCACAAATAGAAAAGCCTACAAGCCCTTTAGGCACACGAATCCCTAACTGAAAACTCCAAGGTCTCATAGGGATTTGGGTCCACCACTGCACCATTAGGAGGGTCAATTGTACCCTTGCTATGAACGATGTCTATTACCACAGCTAGGACCTTAAAATCCTGTAGAGGACCCACTTTGTGTCCATTGAGCCCACGGTGAAACCACGCCCTGAATCGATGGGGTACCCTCTGAGGTCGGCCCTCATCGACCCAGACGGTGGTCACCACAAGTCCATAGATCCAAACTTCGTGGCCCTCGGGAACAAGGAAATCAGTAACCAGCTTGGTAACCCTCCTGGGCTAACCAAAACGTTTTGGAGGAACCGCCATCTAAGAACCTGAAAAGTTAAAGCATGCGACGGGGTGAGACAAAGTCTCAGTAAGTTCACCCCCTAAACTCCAAGTAGAAAGGAAATATGCCTAAAGGTAGTCTATGCACACAAGATAGAGGACTTACCTCACCTTAGTTCCGTCCTCCAAGTCAGTACAATTTATATACTCAATCGATCAATTCAATTCAATCAATCACACGTTCCACTTCAATTATTGCTCGCACAAGCATGAACTACCGACACACATTGGTCCTTTGGCGTAGCCAGGGGTTACTGCACACACAAGCTGATATGAATTGTTGTTCGCACAAGCTGACCTAGATTGTTGCTCACACAAGCTACCACAGATTATTGCTCACACAAGCTAACACAAACTATTACTTGCACAAGCTGATACACCGACTCACATCGAGGATGGGTTCACTTAACCATCACACGATCACTCAATACCGGCTAAGGACATTGTGCTTTGCATACAATTCCCGATAAAAATTATTGTGTGTGGGTACACGATCAGTTTGAGTAAAAAATGTAATATTCTCCTTTTCAAAAATCCCACTATTTAATATAGTACATAAAGACATTTTTGGCATTAAAAACCGACGCCCAGTATTTTCTCATTAAAATACAAAAATTTCACAATTTTGGAATAAATACCCAAAATTCTAATCAGCACTCAATTTGCACAAATTAACAGCCTATCACATAAACTAAGCACACCATTGTAATCAGCACGAAATTCCGATCACCAACTATCCTAGTATAATTTCTGGAAAATATTAAATGATTAAATAAATACAAAAAATAATTAAATAATTCAATTTAAATACAAAAATACCAACTTAGACTGGAAATGCTAAATGACCACCTAAATGGGCCTAGAAAATTTCCGAACCTATCTAGATAAATAGAACAGTCTATCTAGTCCCTAACTAGTCTATTCTAACCAATTAACATGCACAATTGAATAATTAAATCACTAATTCATATTAACTAACCACCTAATCCCTAATTAGCCTAAACTAATCACCCCTAAGCATCATTAACTCCCTAAGCAGAGTTTAGCAAGTAAACTCACCGGTTTAGCGATCCGGTGAGTCCACGACGATGGCGACGTGGAGACGGGCGACAACCAAGCCCACAGTGACACCAACGAAGGCACGGAAGGGCTCAGAAAAGCCACATGAAGCTCTTAGCTGGGCTGAGAGGTTCGGTTCTGTCCAAGGCTGAACCGGAGGGAACCAAGGCTGGAATGGCGGGCTGAGGCGACAAGGTGCTTGGACAGGCGAGCAGGGGCGACGGCGGTGGCGACGGACGGTTGGACCGCAATGTATGACAGCTGGATGAGCTCGAGACGGTAGGGGGCGACAGCTTGGGCGCAAGACGAGGCATGGGCGAGCGAGACGATGTGCGTGGGACAAGCGGCGCGACGGGCTTGCGAGCACAAGCGAGCAGCTCCAGCGGCTCCAGGCGGTGGTCGACGGTCAAGGGGAGGGAGCGGCTGGTTTCCTTCGTAATTTTGAGCTCACAAATACTCAACAATGGGGAAAGTGGCTCCTAAACGTAGAAGAAGGCTGCTAAAGCTTGGAGGGGGCCACAAAATATCTAAACACTTGAGTTCTTGGCCCTACCATACATGACTGTCTTCTTGAACCATATTGTAGCAGCCAAAGCTTCCTCAACAAGCCTCTAAGTGGTCCAAATGTTGCACCCCTAAGGACCTACGAATTTTGGACCAATTCCCATCCAATTTCATTCAATTCCCCTTAAATTCTCCCTCAATTTGATCCAATTGAAGCCCCAAAAATTCACCCAAGGTGCCATAGTCCATCTAATGATTTTTCTTCGTCAAATGACCCAACTTGACTGCCAAAGATGCGACAAAAAACGGCCCCCTAATTTTTCCGATCCAAAATAACCTTACTTTGATTTTTCGCCAAAAATCCCGATTTGCCGAAAAATCTTCGGAGGATGAGTTGACGTTCCTAAAATGAATCGTGAAGTGATAGAAAAAATCGAGTTCAAATTCGTGGTTAATTTCAATTTAACGCGATTTTAGTGTGACCTAACCTACCGGGTAGCTTTTAGGAATTTTTAGTGCAATTGACCCATGATCGATTATTTTCGAGCCACATTGTACATCTTCAACTCATTGGCGACTCTCAATGGTCATTAAAATCTCGAGGTTTCAAATTCGGACACAGGGTACATAAATGACAGAAAAATCACTCTAGTGCCGTTCGACATAAATTTTTGCAATTAGGTGGGATCACCCACACACTAATCACATACCTCTGTCAGATTGACCTATCTCCAGTCTCTGATCGATTTTGACGGTGCCGTAATGACCCTGCAGATTAGCACGGTCCAATGGTTGATTCCTGGTCAAATTCTTAAGTCTATTGCGTTTAGATTCCTTAACAGTTTCACCTGATAGACTAGTTATCCCGTGAGTGATCAGTTTAGGGAAAAGAACTATAGGCACGTCAATGAAAAACTCAACTTATTCAATCGAAAACAGAACCTGAAATCCAGGATATCCCGGTAAGAATCTTAGATGTAGTTTTGGTCAAATCTGAATATGTTTTAATAGTGAAAAATCAAGAGGAAAACTAGTAAAACAAAAAAAAAAATGATTTTGAGGCTAGAATTTTTTCTAAGTGTTGAAATCTCTTCAAGGGTCTTGCATCTTTGATTTACTATATCCTTTTTTTTGTGCATTACTTGTCGTTGTGACTTTGATTAATGTTCTATGAGAGTACAAAAGATGCATAAGTCAACACGGTTTACTCTTTAAATTTCCATGTGAACCATGAGATCGTCTATAGTTTGAGCCAAAACCATGCCAACCCATATTGAGACATGGTTGGCCAGCATAGATCGTGCATATACGCTTCTTGATGAGTTCGTTTCGATGTGTTCGGTTGATCGTTCTTTGTAATGTTTGTTGCATTTGAAAGTCCATATTACCTAATTTTATTTGGATGAAGTGGTATTCCCTATGAATCTTACCTGTGATGGTTGTCGGGGCTTGACTATGGGCAAACAACATGTCTGTTTGACTTAGGCTCAAAACCCAAATTTGTAAAATCAGCTCAAACCCGCATATTTGAAGCCGATTTTAGCTAGGTTCTTTTGTGTTTTAAACTACGATTCCTATCTAATCCTATTCCTTGCCTATGGTAGTATAGTCTTGATACTTTTGTTTCACCTAAGATTACTCATGGATCAAGATTGAAGGTCACGAATACGGCTCCGGAAAGTTGCTTAAAGTGAGTTGATGTACATCACTTGTTTGATGAAATGCCCAAACCAAGTTTTGATCTTGAAACGGTCGATTTGAGCTTGATTATTGTGATATCCATGTTGTTGACACCTAAATTTTTGCCCAAAAATCATTTCCAAAAAAATGGGAACTTGTTTTTCCACAAAAATATTTCAAGTTAAATTCTTGCATATAGATTATCTAGGCTTTTAATATAGTGTTTTAAATAGAAGATGTTTTTACTTTAAAAAAATTGAAAGAAAAAGATTAAAAAAAAAAGAGAAGAAAAAAAAGTTGGGGCCAATGATCTAAATGTGACTAGCCAAGCCCAGGAGGTCAGATTGAAATTCAAATGGCAAATTGGGGCCAAAATGCAATTTTCAAAAGTTGAGGGACCAATTCGCAAATTTTGCAAAATTTGCGCGCAAGCCTGTAAATCATCATCTTGGTCACCAATTAATTTGAAATTGAATTTGGGCCAAGTCGAATCAATCAAATCGAGCCAAAAAGACCAAGTTTGTATTGAATTTGGTATTTTCGAATAAGAAAATGGCCAACTTTGAGGGACTTCTTGCAAAATTGGGTGGGCAAAATTGTGAAATCTGGTCGAGATCTTAAACTACTATGCATGAACTTGCTAATTGATCAAAAATCGTAGCCAAATTGATGGATTAAAGCACCTAAACCAGCTGACAAATCTCAGTCCACAAGTTGGTCTGATTTCGAAGTTGCTAAGTAAGCAACTTGGTGGCCCCACCATATCCTCCTCACCTACCCAACCAGCCTGATCTTTGCACGTGATGGAAAGGCCATAATTAGCTGCTGAAAGCACGGGAAAATCGTACCAAATCCGGACACTGAACAGCTCCAGAAGTGGAAAAATTGACTTAAGTCAGAGAGTGGGTGAAGGAGCCCTGTTGACAGGCTTGGTAGGTGGACAAAATACAGACCAAAAATCCTCTAATTGAGGGGATAAGATGAATGAAGGAAAGTCTTTCGAGGGAGGGGAGAGAGGAGACGAGAGGGAGAGGAGAGAGCTCAAAATCGTTCCCCAAAGACACCTTCAGAAGCAACTCCAAAAAGCAAAAACTCAGAAATTCCGGATCAACCTTCAGGGAGAAAAGTGAAATTTTCACAAACTTGCAGCCAAAATTAGCCAAAACCTTCAACTAGAGAGTGAAAATTCACTCAAAGATCTTTCCAACCATAGGTCGTACGTCCCAAATGGAGATCGGGAAGGCCTCCTAAAGCCCCCCAAAAACTCCCCTCCTAGCGGGCCAAAGAAAGTCTGAATTTTTCTTAGTGTTGAGCCCGGTTGGTCACGAGTGAGAGAAAACGAGTGTTTTTGAGAAAGTTGAGAGACAAATGAGGAAAACCATGAGTTCAAAACCAAACTAGAATATATATAGTTTTGTTTGGTGTTTATTTTTCCAAAAAAAAGGTCATGCAATCTAATTTTGGAGGCGAGCTAAAACCTTCCTTGTGAGTTCTTTTTTCTGCAAATCTCATTTCCAGTTTGAAGGAGCCAACTTCCACGTGCCTCCCGAGGATAAGTTCTTGGTTTCCTCGGCCAAGAACCACTTGCAAAAGAAACTAGGAAGCAAGGTAAGTATCTTAGATGTATTTTTGTTCAGTTTTGAACATGTTTTAATAGTGAAAAATCAAGAGGAAAACTAGTCCAAGAAATTGATTTTGAGGCTGGAATTTTTCTAAGTGTTGAAATCTCTTCAAGAGTTTTGCATGTATGCTTCTTGGAGAGATCGTTTTGATGTGTTAAGTTGGTCATTCTCTATGATGTTTATTGCATTTGAAAGCCCATGCTACGTACTTTCACTCAGATCAAGTAATGTGTCCCGTAGATCTTGCATGTGATGAGTGTCGGGGCTTGAATATGGGCATGCAACCTGTTTGCTTAACTTGGGTTCAAACCCAGATTTACAAACTTAGCTCAAACCTGCATATTTGAGACCGATTTCAACTTAGTTCTCTTGTGTTTTAAGCTATGATTTCTGTCTAATCTTGCTCTTTGCATGTGGTAGTATAATCTTGATACTTTAGTTCCACATAAGATTGCTTATGGGTTGAGATTGAAGGCAGCAAACATGGCCCGAGGAAGTTGGTTTAGGGTGATTTGATGCACGCCAAGTGTTCGACGAAATGCGCAAACCAAGTTTTGATCTTGAAACGGTTGATTTGAGCTCGGTTATTATGATATTTATGTGATGTGTTGTTCAATGTTAGCATATATCAATTTAGGAAATTATTTTTTTTATTTTTTAAAAAATAAA
This sequence comes from Eucalyptus sp. ANBG9806169, assembly GCA_014182395.1. Classification (NCBI taxonomy): domain Eukaryota; kingdom Viridiplantae; phylum Streptophyta; class Magnoliopsida; order Myrtales; family Myrtaceae; genus Eucalyptus; species Eucalyptus sp. ANBG9806169. The sequence goes on from CM024578.1 coordinate 18,441,791, forward strand.
GAAATAAAAAAATCCAAAAATCCAAAATTTTCAAAAAAATATAAAAGTGATAGATGGCATCAAATTAAGGCAAAATATGACATTTATGAAATTTTCTTAATTTTAAAAGGTCATTTTCCTAATTTAATGCTATTTTGGTATTTTATGATCATTTTTGTAAATAATCCATTTTGCATAGATTAAAATTATCTAGAGTAATTTCATGCATCTATAGTAATTTCATGCATATTTAAATTTCCATTTCACTCACGGGGGTCTTGTCCCGGGGTGTAATAACAAGGCCATGTAATATTATTTACCCAACTTGTATCGGATCTTTCTTTTCCGCATTACTTTCAAGTCATTTCAATTTCTTGGATATTTACTTGTGCACCGCTTTTCATTAATTTGAGTGTAAATTTCTCTTATAAATTATGTTAGGATTGGTGTAGACATTAAGGAAAACAAACCTAAAAAAAAAAACATTTGCATGGACGCTTAGCGGTTTTATAGGGATTATAATTGGTAATTAAGATTGTGTGGCCATTTAGATGAACAATCTTTCAAGTTAGTGGTACCGTAAGGGCACTAATAGAAACATTAGCGTAAACAAGTCAAGGTTCCGAGAAATCTCTGGTTGCGTAGGAATCGAGACAACACTCCCGTGCCTCAATTGGTTTCTAGCCGACCCCAATAGGCTAGTGGCGACTCCTAGAAATATTTAGGTTGTTAAGAACTAAAAAACAAAATCCAACGTCGCGCGAGGTATGGGCTTAAGGCCATTGGTCCGCCTCTTTAGGCAAATACCCCTAAACCATTCTTTCTTTTCCCCCCGAACGGAAAAAAGAGGTCGTGACACATGTGATGTGTTATTCCATGTTAGCATAGATCGGTTTAAGGAATTATTATAATATTTTTTAAAAGATCAAATAAAAAAATCTGAAAATTTCAAAAAATATCAAAAAATGTTAGATAGTATCAAATTAGGCCATAAATGACATTTATAGGATTTTTCTAATTTTATAAAGTCGTTGTCCTAACTTGATGCTATTTTGATATTTTATAATCATTTTTGTAAATAATCTATTCTGTATAGATTAATATTATTTAGAGTAATTTCATGCATCAAGAGTAATTTCATGCATATTAAAATTCCCCTTTCGCTCACGAGGGTCCTATCTCGGGGCATGATAATAAGGCCATGTAATATTATTTGCCCGACTTGTATCGGGTTTTTCTTTTTTGCATTTACTTTCAAGTCATTTCAATTTCTTGGATGTTTATTTACCGCACCACTTTTCAATAATTTGAGTGTAAATTTCTTTTCTAAATTAGGATAGGATTAGTCTAGACATAAAAAAGCAACTACAAAAACATTTGCATGAACACTTAGTGGTTTCATAAGGATTATAATTGGTAATGAAGTTTGTGTGGCCATTTAGATAAACAACCTTTCAAGTTAGTGGTACCGCAAATGCGCTAATAAAAACATTGGCGCCCAAATAGGCTAGTGGCATAGGAATCAAGACAACACTCCCGTGTCTCGATTGGTTTCTAGCTGACCCCAATATGCTAGTGGCGACTTCTAGAAATACATAGGTTGTTAAGAATTAAAATACAAAATCCAATGTCACGCGAGGTATGAGCTTGGGAGAGCTAGCGCCTAATCTAGGACCGTTGGTTTGCTCTTTAGGCAAATACCCCTAAACCTTCTTTCTTTACCCCTAGACGGAAAAAGCATGGTCGCGACAACTTGGTGACTCCACTGGGGACTTGGTTACAAACCCTAGAGGACTTAGGCCATAATAATTTGGTTGGTTGTTCACTAACATGGTCTTCATTTGATAGCGCATGTCAAAGCCACATGGAAAACGAGGTTAGTCCACTAACAACGTGTTAATTGTTTTTGTAGGTTTGGAGTAATAAGAGGTGGAGTGTGTGTTAACCCATTTCTTTTGCAAGGAGGCATAGGAATGTAAGTCTATATGTATGAAATTGAAGTGTTGTTTAGGTATCAATTGTTGTGTGTGCCTTTATACTTACCTTAGAACTACACATTTACACACACAACCCGCGATCTAAAACCCCGATCGCACCAGGAAGCCCATAGGAGGTGCCAAAGGATGGAACCCATGCCGGGAATGACCCATGGTTATCCACTTTTGGTCCCGCTCATTTTGATTAATGATAAAGAGAACCGTCCAACGTAAGTGCGGAGTGGGGAAAACTCTTTTGATCTTATTGAAATGGGAACCTTTAGCCTTTAGAATCATACCTCTTAGTGAGCCTCACTATGTGTCTTTGTGATTGCCGCGTTTTTTTTCTCTCTATCGAAGGTACTGGCATTTTATTCCCCAATGTAAATAATGCTTTTCGTACGTATAATGTATTATCATTGAGTTTAGCTTATTTTGTGACATATGATGATTGATCAAAATACCTCTTTAGGTTTAGATACCATGGGTTTCCCTCTGCTTCGTATCATTCCAATCCCAAAGAGAGCATTGTTAGACACGTGGGATGCACTTGATGCAAGCAAGAAGACTTTTGTAGAGAAGAAACTTAGCTATCTTATTTTTCTCTTATATCAAGAGTCCCACGTGCCATTAGTGAAGGCCATGGCCCATTTTTGGAACCCCAAGACTTCAACATTCGTGTTTGGTCGTCATGAATTGACCCTAACTTTAGAGGAGTTAGAAATCATTATTGGCAATGTCCCTTCATTCGGTCTTGTCGACCCTCCTTTAGCAGTAGATCCTATCCCACTATTGAGTTAATCCCTTGGAGTTCCTCCTCTTGAAATTAAAGAACTTCTTAATAGGAATTCCAAAGGCCTCCCTTTGTCTTTCATCAAACAAAGATTCCGTAGTTTTCTCCCAAGCCCCGATCCTCAAAATGCCAAAATTTTCCTTCTAGCATTCTTCGGATTTGTTCCTTTCTCATTCACCCAAAAGACAATGGATCCTAGCCTTGCTCATATTGTCTATAGAGTCCTTCACCTTAGGGGATTTACACACATGCTTCTTGCCGAAATGTTCCTCTCTCTCAACCGTTTCAAAGAGGACAAGGGTTCAATCCTTAGAGCACCTATAGGCATCCTTCAAGTTTGGATTCTCTCTCACTTAAAAGGATTTGGAGGGAATTTGGCTATTACCAACATTGATAAAGATACAAACCCTCTCACCAAACTTAAGGATATAGAAAAATTCCTCCATGCTTGGACATTTCGTGGTTGGGTAGAACTTTTCAAAAATATCACCCCAAACCAAATCTTGTGGCAAGCCCCATGTAATCACTTCCTTAAAGCACGACTTATGAGCAGTCACGATGACCTGATTCCACTCTTAGGTTTGGCAGGATCTACGTCTTATTACCCTTTAAGACTAGTTCGTCAATATCGAGTACTTCAAGAAATCCCTCCTCCTTTAAAGTCATGGTTGCTTTGTTTTGACTTTCACAATAAGATTGTCAAGGGGAACCAAATCAAAGACATGAAAAAAGAAGTGGAAAACATCGTCAACATCCTACATCATTGCCAACCAAGGGATATTGAGTGGGTTACCGAGGTGGAAGGAGAAATGAGGGAGCACCACGCATCAAGAGAATATATTGATCGTAGTATTAAACCCAAAGTTGCTGTCGTCATTCCAAAGTTTCCTATGAAACCAACTCCGAAGGAAATCCAAATGGGGCGGATTATAAGGGAAAAGGATGAAGCTTTTGTTAAGGTGGAGTGTTTGACCAAAACAAACAAACGCATCCACAAGTTGCTTTGAGGGGAAAACTGAAAGACTAGTCATATTCCATTAGAGTTGTGTTTTTCGAAAAGTTGTATAAGGTTTTCCTTATATGAAATTTTAGTAGCAATGTTTAGGAGTTTCTTTACTTTAGCGGATGTATAGGGATTTTCCTTTACAATTTTTTATGTAATTAGTGACGTTTTTCCCTCCCTTATAATTACTTTGATTCTAATGGAATATGAGATGGGCATTTTGATCAATCATCATGTGTTACCTCTTTAATTGTCTAACTTCCTATGACAAAATATTGATAAGAAGCCACTTATGTGAGATTCGGCATATGCAAGGGGTTTCTTATTTCTATTTTGTTATAAGAAAATATAAAATTGAAGGGTTTTAAGTTTTTATTTTATTTTATTTTCTTTCTCATCTTTTGTATGCTGATTTGTTTGTTCTTTTGTTTTATTTGTACTAAACAAGGTACTGACAACACGGCTTTAAGATGATCCCCCATCAGGACCTGTTCTATAGTGGCAAGGATGAATACATAAGAACAAAACACCCAGTTTAACGCCTTGGATAATAGAATCACCGACTTGGCAACCCAATTTGCCCAATTGACGAACAAGAATCACCGACTAAAGACACACTCATGCCTACTCCTAAGCCTAGCAATGCCAACATTAGGGAGAACGTTGTTGAAGAGATTCCCCATCAAATACTCGTAGTGGTGGAACTGGACCCATCTTAGAAGCCATCTCAACTCGAATGGAGGTGGAGAACAACAAAAGATTTGTTAAGCTTCAGGAGAAGCTTAAAGCCATACAGGGATATGAAACTAACATGATTGAGGATCTGTCTCAATACGCCAAAATGGACTTTCCTGAGAAGTTAAAAGTTCTCAATTTCGCTAAGTATGATGGTATCGACGATCCAAAAGTCCATCTGAAGTACTATTTGAACAGGATGGGCCGCTATATGCAGAACACCCCATTATTGATTCAAACTTTTCAGGAGAGTCTATTTGGCCCGGCCTTGCAATGGTACATCCTGTTGGAACCAGAATAGATGGAAAAATAAGAGGAATTGGCAGAGGCATTTGTGCTACAATATAAATACAATACTGAGATTGCCTCAACGCGCAAAGTGTTAATGCGCACGGAGAAAAGTTGAAATGAGTCCTTCAAGTCATTCACACAAAGGTGGCGCGCCTTGGCTACTTAGGTTCGATGACCACTAGATGATGCTGAAATGGTGGAGCTGTTCCTTAATACCCTTCTATGGAAACTTTACCCATTTGGTTGCCATCGGGGAGGGAATTGAAGAAGCCAGGCATGAAGGTCGGATAACTAAAGGTACGGACAAGAAATTTACTAATAAGAAGGAGAAAGAAGTAGAAGTAGCTTACGTGCAAGCCCCAGCTAAATCAAAACCATTTTCGAATCATCAAAATCCTTCTGCATCACGAGGGAGGTACTAGAATTATGAGCCCAGGAAGTGGACATCAAGGTAATTCACACCTTTGCCTAGGCCCTTGTCTAAACTATTACCCATGTTACTACAGAAAGGGTTGGTAGCTAAGGAGATTCCTTGTGACAACTGTGACATCCCGAATTTCATTAACCTTCATTAGAGTAATTGAATTATTAGGAGTTCGGAATTATTTTTAAATGGGCCAAGAAGTGAACCCGTTGGACCGTGAGGATCGAATGGGCTTGAGAAATAAGTGGGCCACATGAATTGGACTTGTGGATTCGAGTAAGAGATAGTGGGCTTGGACTTAGTTTAGTGGGCCGGGATTGTTATGGATTAGGCCCGTTGGGCTAGAGATAGATAAATTAGGCCCAAGTAATTTTATTTTTTTTAGTTAAGATTTATAGATCTTAACTAAGGTGATTTAAATTAATAATTGTGATGCTAATATAAAATTCTGACCTTAGTATTTTGTGATGGATTTCTTGACTAACATTAACTATTTGATTTGCGGTATAGGTTACAATTCGTGTAAGTGAATTAAGTGGAAATGAAAGGGATTAATTGAAGGACATTGTCAATTAATGTTATAGTTAATGATATGAATTAAGACCTAATAAAAGAATTAAGTGGAAAATTGGCAAGGAAAACCCCCTTTGGAAGACACGACACTCTCTCCCTCCTCTCCATCCGTTTTTCTCTCTCCCCCACCCACGGTTTTTCTCTCAAATCCATAGGACCGAATGACAACTTCAAGAAGATTTAATCATTAGCATATCTCATCATTTCCTAGCCTAGGGATTAGTTAGTAGGTTTATTTCCTCATAAATTCGAAATTCTCTCTCTCTCTCTCCTCAAGAACCGCACAAACTCACCTCCATCTTCTCTTCTTCTCTCTCGGACGAGCAAGGAAGAACCAGCAGCAAAACCAGTCATTTTCTCTCTTGCATGTGAAGTTTCGGTGTTGTTCTTGGAGTGTTTTTGTGTTTGGTTGATAGCCGAGCAAGGTAAGGAAGAGTAGAACTCTAAATTGAAGTGTATCCACTACTTCATCAAGAAAAGCTTGAGAATCTAACCAAGCTATGAGGAATATGAGATGTAGTTGTTGTTTTGTTGTTTATCTATGCTGTATAAGTGATGGATTAGTTGTAGAAACCATTGCATGTTATATTCGGACCTTGCATGATGCAAAATCCAAAAGAAAGTGTGCTGTTTTGTGAAGAAAAGTGGTGAGAAGTGATGGATTTGTGTTGTTTTGAGCTTGATGGACCTAAGAGTGAAGCTAGAGGTCTTTGCATGTTGTTTTTGAGCTTTGCATGTCTCGAAAATTTGATGAAGGTTGGCTGTTTTGTTGAACAAGTGATGAAGTGGATGCCGAGTGTGTTGTTTTGAGTAGAAATCGTGATGAATGGCTTGCGGGAACAACGGCACTTCAAGCCGAGCTGTGAAATGGAGTGTTTGTTCAAGAAAGATAAATTTTGTGTTGCTGTGAGTAAGCATTTGAGTATGTTAGAAGAAGATTATGGATAGACAAGTTATTTCATTAAGTTAGAAGTAAGAATAGGGAGGTATCTATTCGGTTCTAGGCGAAAATAATTATAAAGTTTTCTGTATGTGTTAAGTTTTCTTTATATATAATAGTAGAAAAATGGAAGAACCGTTTTGCATGAAGGAACATATATAAGATTGAGTTATACACGTAGTTATAATAATAAATATATATACGAGTGTGGAAATAGAAACGAACTCAGTAAAGTCAGTAAACTGTTTCTGTGGTAATTAGTATGACCTTCGCTGATTATGTAAATTTTCTGTATTCACCTATTTAGAATTGGACTTCGAGTTCTTAATGAAAATTATAGAAAACATCCTAAGGAATAACGTGTCAAAATTTGAGATTAAATGAACATGAATTAAGTAATAAAACGATTTTCTTAGTAAACGTAAAAGCTGGACGTCAGTATAGGGTAATAATAAAGATTACAGTAATTGTTTTTCTTAATACAGCAAGATTCGAAAATAAGTTTCTTCACGAAAGTTGTAGATCTATGTCTCTTGTATAACGTACAGAAATTTGGTAATATTTTGACAAGAATTGATATATTTTTATTATCAAAACAGAAACTGTGCATTTAATAAATAATATGTCCTAATCCGAGAGCTTCTATATATATATATATATATATATATATACTGTGTTATATAATCGACTCTTGAGGTAATTATATCTATATATAAATTGTCTAATAAGCTCACGGTAGACATAGTCTTTGGCCACATACATCATTAGAAATATAAATGCATATGATACCATGCGAGTGCAATGTGTGCGGTGCATAGTGCTTGATTATGGGATGAATATTTGTTCGGCATGGTATGGGACATGTCGTAATGGATTTTATCTTATAATTTGGACACGCACGTGTGCTAGGATCATGAGAATTAGATACCTAGATAGATACTTTGGAGTCTTTTCCTTTGCATACGATAAATGCATTAATTCAAAGGTGTGATGGTGTGAAATGTGTGCTTAAGAGGGTGAACGGACCCATCGGTACAGAGATACCGGTGATGCCCCCGGAAGTTTGGGATGCCCTTGCTGAGTGGTCTTGGATGCCTCGGTTGAAAGATACTGAGATGCCTCGGAGCGAGATGCCCTTGTGTGTGATCAAGGATGCCTCGGTTGTGTGATACGAGATGCCTCGGAGTGAGATGCCCCTTGCTGAGTGGTCTTGGGAGGACCTCGGTTGTGTGATACCGGGATGCCTCGGAGTGAGATGCCCATAATAGAAATATTGTGGAAGTCCGGATAACGTACTTTCTGGAAGTGATTCGATCAGGCCGGTAGAGTTCCGGTTATGACTGATTCGAGAGTGGATTATGTGCACACTAAATATAATTCTATTTGGCGAGTGAGTTCATGCATTATTGTTGCATTGCATCTTGATATGAAATGGATAATTGAAAAGGGTAAGTATGGAGATGGATGTTTACAAGGTGATTATTTAGGTGATGTATCAATATCTGATTAACTATGCTTGTGACAATTATATTATTATATTCTAAATTGCCTTGTTTATGATTCCCTGGTAATATTGATGGTTGTGGATTGTTTAAGTTAGAGTTTTATTATTCTTTACTGGGCATAGATTTGCTCATACCTTACATTTTCAGATTGATAGTATGGACGTGCCACCTGTAGCTCGTTATGGCGTGATAGCAAGTATTGAGGTTACTTTTACTGACGTGTATGATGATGATGTCGAGCTGACTTTCTCCAAGTATGAGGCTACTTTATGGATGGACGACGGTAGAGCAGAGATGACTCCCTGAAGTTTGTTGCTTGGTTTATCAAGCATGATGGGGCGATGTTTGGCCCCATACCCTTTGGAAACGACGGTGCGGGAGCTGGGACGGATGGCGCCTAGACGCCTTTGATCACAAAGAAGCTGTCTAACTTTCTTTTCTTTTTGCTCGTGAGCTTGTGTGGGAAACTAATGAAGTAGATACCCATACCCTCTTATCCCTAGTTCATAATGCGCCTTACTTTTGTTATATATATGTTGTACATAAAGGCGAGGAACGTGAAAGAAGTCCAGGTCGATAAAATTTTGTAGGCCCTGTGGTGTTAAGTAATGAAGCTTCTTGTGATCTTATCTATGTGAAATATGTTAATTATCTTTGAGTAGAGTAATGGTAGGATAACCCCATAATACAAGTTATATCTTTTAAATTATCCATGTTATACATGCTAACCTTCAATGATAAAAACTATGGATATAACTGAAGGAAGTTTATATTTTAAATTTGAAAAGAATTATAATAATAGTTATAATTAAATTTTCCGCTTGCGCTTAGCACGTGACGCCCTGGGACGTCACACTACGAGTACCATATGGGTGAGAAAGGCCATGATGTAGATAATTGCTGAGCACTCCAGAACAAGGTCCAAAGCCTATTGGACAAAGATATCTTGTCATTTAAGGAGATGCAGCCCAACGTCAAGCAAAACCCTTTACCCGTTCATGTTGAGGATGTCAATATGATTGTTGAAGGAGAGGATAGGAACGTGCAAAATGGTCAAGGTTGACGTCCACAAATTGTATGAAGATTTGATTTTAACTAGCTATTACAAAAGGAGTGATGAAGGTGTCCCAACTAAGAAGAAATTAGAGCATGTTACCAAGATGATCAACATGGGCATAATCTGAAATGGAGGAGGAGGCCAAGCAAATGAGACGATGATAGCTATAATTGATTTCTCTCCCAAGAATTCTTGTTGTGAATTTAGGATGGTTATGGAGATGTCAGTCGAGGAAGTAAGCATTGTGACATCATGAATTTCAGGTTTTGTTTTCATTTGAATGAATCGGGCTTTTCATCGACATGCCTATAGTTCTATTCTCTGAGCTGATCACTCACGGGATAACTAGTCTATCTAGTGAAGCCGTTAAGGGATTTTAACGCAATAGACTTGAGAATTCGACCAAGAATCGATTGCTCGACTGTGCTAGTCTGCAAAGGTCATCACGGCACAGTTAAAAATCAATCAAAGATCACAAATAAGTCGATTCGATGGAAATATGTGATCAAAGTGTGGGTGATTCTACCAGATTGCAAAATTCTCGTCGATCGATACTAGATCGATTTTTTTGTCATTTTGGTACCATGTGCCCATATTTGATACCTCAAGATTTTCACGACAACTGAGAGTTGTCAATGTGTCAAAGATGTACATTGTGGCTCGAAATAAATCGATCACGGGTCAATTGCACCAAAAATTCCTAAAAGTTACCCGGTGGGCTAGGTCACGCTAAAATCGCGCTAGATTGAAATTAACCGCGAATTTGAACATAATTTCAGAAATTGAAAGTTCTATCATGTCACGATTCATTTTAGGACCATTGACTCATCCTCCGAAGATTTTTCTGCAAATCGAGATTTTTGGCGAAAATTCAATATAGGGCCGTTTTCGACAGGAAAATTCAAAGGACCATTTTTTAACGTGTTTTTGGGATGTAAGTTTGTTCTATTGGTAGGGAAAAAATGTGAATTGAAGTGTGGACATCTTGGTGGAATTTATGGGGAACAATTTAGGTCCAATTGGAGAGAAATTGGTTCAATTTTGGGAATTCGTAGGCCCCCTTGGTGCACAACCTTTTGGACCTTTCAACAAGTGTGTTAGGGAAGTTTGGATTGGATTAGGGCTACGGGTTAATGGCTGAAGAGGTTGGGCATATTGGATGAGCTCAAAGGGGACAACTTTGGTTTCTAGAAGGCTTTGTGGCCCCCTCCCTTGCAGCTGGCTTCTCCCCCTTTAGCAGACCACCTTTCTCCATTAGAGGTGTTTTGAAAGCTCCAAAGTTGTAGAAAATCCCAGCAGCTCCTCCCCCTTGGCTGTCGAACACCCGCCAAGCCGCCGGACCGCCGCCGCCGCTCGCACGCGTCACACCCCACGCGTGTCCGCTGCCCATCCCGCCTATCCCATGAGCTAGCCCATCCCCTGAAATGTCCCTGGTCGCCGTCAAGGCTCTAGCCGCCGCTCGAGCTCGCCTTTGCCACCGTGAAGCCCTGCCGTTGCCCGCCTAGCCCCGCTGCACCGTCACTGTCCCTCCTTACCGCTCTTAGCCGCTTGAGCAACCTCTCGGCCCAGCAACCAAAGCCGAAGCCCAGCAAGGATCCATGGGCTTCAAGGCCCGTTTTGAGGCCCGTCCCGTCCTCGTTTGGTGCCATCGCAGGGTAGTTTGTCGCTCGTCTCCGCATTGCTGTCGTCATGGACTCACCGGATCACTAAACTAGTGAGTTTACTGACTAAAATCTGCTTAGGGAGTTAATGATGCTTAAGGGTTGATTACTTTAGACTAAGTATGATTTATGTGGTTAGTTAGAACGGATTAACGATTTAAATATTGGTTTGTGCATGTTAGGTGGTTAGATCGGCTTTATTAGAGACTAGATAACTTGTATTATTTATCTAGATATGTTCGGAAATTTTTCGAGCTCGTTTCGGTGTTTAATTATGCATTTCTGGCCTAAGTTTCTATTTATGGCATTTAATTGTATTTATTTAATTATTTTTTGTATTTATTTAATTATTTATTATTTTCTGTAAATTATACCGGGATAGCCGGTGATCGGAATTTTGTGCTGATTGCAATGGTATGCTTAGTTTATTTAATTGAGTGCTAATTTGTGCAAATTGAGTGGAAATTATAATTTTGGATATTTATCCCGAAATTATAATTTTTGGGTATTTATCCCCAAATTGAGTAATTTTGGTATTTTAATCAAAAAATACCAGGTGTCGGTTTACAACGCCAAAAATGTTTTTATGCTCTATATAGTTAGTGGGATTTTCTAAAAGAAAGATATTGCAATTTTGGCTCAGGCCGATCGTGTACCCACACATAATTATTTTTATCGGGTACTTTTAACTTGGTGATATGTCAGCTTGTGAGACCATATTTGCATGTCAGCTTGTGTGAACATTTATCATAAGTTTTTGAGACCCTTTGCACGTCAGCTTGAGAGAGCAGTATACTATATCAGCCTATGAGCTCAATATATAAGCTTGTGAGAGTAGTATACTTTATCAGCTTTTGAGACCCTTTGTACGTCAACTTGTGAGAGTAGTATATTGTATCAGCCTATGTGCTTTGATACGTCAACTTGTAAGAGCAGTATACCTTATCAGTTTGTGTGTGCTATGATTGTTTATTAGCTTGTGGGAGCACGATCTATATATATCAGCCTAGGTGAGCTACTATCTATCTATATCAGCTTGTAAGAGCTATGACCATATATTGCAGCTTGTGAGAGCAAAGACCGTTTATTTAAGCTTGTGTGAGCAGTGGTCATATCGAATTGATAGATAGTACTGATGGTATCGATTTGAGTGGATCGATTGATCGTTGGTTGAATTGATTGAGCTGATTGGTGAATTGAATTGAATTGATTGGTTGAGTAAATGAACTATACTGACTTGTAGGAAGGAACTAAGGTGAGGTAAGTCCTCTATCTCGTGTGTGACTAAACGGCCTTTAGGCATATTTCCTTCCTAGTCGGAGTTTAGGGGGTGAACTTGCTGAGACATTGTCTCACCCCGTCGTGGGCTCAACATTTTTCAGGTCCTTAGATGCCGATTCCTCCTAAGCATTTTGGCCAACCTAAAAAGGTCACCGAATAGGTCTCTCCGATTCCTCTTCCTGGGGGCCAATGAGCCTAGGTCTATGAACTTGTGTCGTTGTCTGGGTTGATGCAGGTCTACTTCGGAGGGTACCCCATCAATTCAAATTGTGGTATCATCACGGGCGAGATGGACCTAGACAAGGTCCCCTACAGGAGTTTGAGGTCCTTATGTCGGTGTTAGAAATCGCTTTTGGCGAGGGTACAGTTGACCCTCCCGGTGGTGCAGTGGTGGACCCGAGTCCTCAAGAGACCCCGGAGTTTTCGACTGAGGGTTCAAACGCTTAAAGGACTTTGTAGTCTTTCTGTTTTTGGTAGACCTTTGCCTTTACAATAGTACTGTAAATAAACTAGTCAGCCTTGTATAAAGGTGTGTTGTTTGGTTGTGAAATTATGGCCTTGATTTTCTATCCCATCTTTGTGCTGTCTGGGGAATTATTTATTCACTTCCGCATGCGCATTAAAATGAATGGGTCAGCGATGCGTCCTAGGACGTCGCAATTTAATCGACCACCGAGGGATGGGCACGCGCTCGAGGATCGGGGCGTGACAAGCATTGTCGAAATACCGAATGATATCAACGTAGCCAAGGAAACCGAACCGTTAATCACAAATGAGGAAGAAGCCTTAGATGCCAAATCCGAGCTCAAAGATAAAAGAGTTTGCGGAGATCGTGAATTAAGATGGCACTAGAAAAAAGGCGAAGTGGTAGATACATTAGGCCAACCAAGTGGGAAGCATGATTATCTCATCAAATACTCACCTCCTCCAAGTTTTTTCATGGATTCTAAAGAAACCGTCCCTGATGGGTGGGGAGGCATGGATGACTTAGCCAAGCTCAAGGAAGAAACCATCGCCATGGTGACACTAGTAATCATTGATTTATCTGTTGAAGAAGAGCAATTTGACTCTAATGTGTACGAGCTTAAACACGTGGTTATTTATTTGGCATCCAAGGAGTTCGTGAACTTAGAGCTGGGAGAGGATGAGCCAAAACAGATGGTAGTTGAGTTGCCACCATACGATCAAGACGAGATCTCAAAAAGCCCTATTGCTAGTTTCGATCCTAAGGCAGTCCCATGGGATTATGGGACAAATGAAGTCGATGTTGTTACTCGATCAGGTCGCTATTATGCACCCGCAGAAGCTATGGAAAAGAAAGCTATCACTGATGAGGAAGCGAAACAATTTTTGGCAATGATCAAATCTAATGAGTTTGACGTGGTAGAGCAGCTAAGGAAGATGCCTACCCAGATTTCACTCTTAGAGTTGTTCAAGACCTCCGAGAAACACAGAAATGCACAATTGAAAGTTCTAAATGAGATACAAGTACCGAAGACCATTGGGGACAAGAAGCTGGAGGAGTTCATTGGGTCCATTCTCTTGAAGGACCAAATCTCGTTCTTAGATGAAGATCTTCCAGAGGAGGGAGATGATCATAACAAGGCCTTACTCATATCGGCCAAGTGTTGTGATATGATGGTAGCCCGGGTCTTAATTGATAACGGGTCTACTCTAAATATTTGTCCATTAGCCACCCTTCATCATCTCGGGGTTGGTAAAGAGCAAATTAAACCATCCAAGTATATCGTCCGAGCCTTTGACGGTATAAAAAAAGAGACAATCTGGGAAGTTGAGCTCAACCTTTTGATCGGCCCTGCCTTATTCCTGACAAAATTCCAAGTGTTAGATATCCCTAGCACTTTTAATTTCCTATTGGGTCGACCTTGGATCCATGCTGCCGAAGCTATACCTTCCTCTCTACATCAGATGGTTAGGTTCGTCTCAGAGGGGAAACTTATAACTGTTCGTGCAGAAACTGATTTTAAGATCTTTCAAGACACAGCCATCCCGTATGTGGAGCCTGAGGAGAAGGAGGAATCTAGCTACCAAACCTTCGAGCTAGTCTCAATGGTCCATGTACCCATTGGGACCGCTGTTAAGAGTCTTGAAATGTCTAACCTATCTATCATGTCAACCAAAGTGCTACTGGAGTACTGCCGTATTCTCGAACTGGGATTAGGAGTGTATGCACAAGGTATTATCGAGCCCATTGAAGCCCCTAAGAATCATAAAAGAGTAGGTTTAGGCTACCAAAAAGATCTGGAGAGTCAGGTGAAATATGAAGAGCTTGCTGGTCAAGGCATATACGGCAGAGGTAAAGGCCGAGGTTACCATGGAGGCTGTATGGGCCGAGGCAATCGTGGAGGCTAAAGTATGCATGGGGGACACATGGGCCAAAGTAACCGTTTGGGCCGAGGTGTGTGTGGAGGTTATATGGGACGAATCGAATATGGAGGTTGCACTAATGCAATACATAATCAGCAAGGCTTGCTCCTTGCATCACTAAAGGATCTTTATCCACCATTGGAGAAGACCTTTATCAAGTCACCTGAGCAATTACAAGAAGAGGAGGGAGAAATCCTTGACATAGCAGACCTATTTGGTGCCAACTATGTGTGTGCCACCTTTGATGATGACAAGGCGGAGCCTTTTGTGAGCTTCTTCCAGCTTTCGAAGTAGGGATGCTACTTACCTATCCTGTTTAGTTTTATGTCATTTCCTTTATGTATTCCCTTACATGGCAAGAGTTGTTTAGCTACTTTTGTTATTTTTGTTTGTAATCGAGGTATTGGATTGTGAGCCGTGGTCCAAGATCATGAACCTTGTAAAACGGCCTTATCATGTTAATGCAAATGCACCCATGTTTTATTAAGGGCGTGAGGAAGTATTCCACCAATCCTATGATGATGCTTTGAGGCTTGGACTTTCTCATGACTTCTAGTTTTCAAAGTTTTAGGAAAAGATGTCCGAGGATACGAGGACAATCTAATTTCATATTTTTTTCAAATAGTTATTCAAAAAGAATTTTTCAATATGCATCATGCATGGCATTCGTTAAGTGATTTTATCAAAACCCTCAATTACATTTCAAGCATGTCATTCGGCATAATCATGATACATATGTATGTGACAAAAGTCAAGCCCGGGTCAAATTGACTTTTTTGCCAAAAAAAGATGTCATTTAGACTTAATTTTGCTTTTGTCAAATCAATTTCTAAAAAATTCAAAGAATTGACCAAAAAATCAACTTTTAGGAAAAAATCAACTAAATGGTTAACTTATGGTTAAACTTTTGACAAAAAAATCAAAAGAAAAATAAAAAATGTACAAATACAAATGTACAAATACATTTCTTTTAATGCCAATTTGACTTTTGTGTCAAAAATTTCACAAAATTCGATTAAGGACATTGATTTATGAACTTTTCAGTTTTAGGTTCTAAATCGACCAAAAATAAAATTACTTTTATTTTAGCCATAATTAGGTGTAATTCCTTCTTCAACATTTGGTTTAGGAACTATTTTAAATTCGCCTATGCATTTGCTTTCGTGAATTGCCGAGTCAAAATGCGAATTGTCGTTTTGAGCCCTAATTAGGGGCACAAAATTGATCCTTCATAAGTTGTGAGCGAACGATTGTTTCTCACTCATTTCCTTAAGATAAGTTGAAATTCAAAATCGATTTTGAGAAGTTCACACTAGAACTTATCAATTTCAAGACTTTTGTCCTCCCAAGCATATGAAATTCAAGCAATTAAGTTTAATCATTAAAATTCAAATTGACCCATTCATGGCTATGGTTTAATTTCATAAATCTAGGTCCAATTTTAATATTAGGCGTAGATCCATTTTTGACCTAAGCTCGAACGCTTCAATTCAAGGTAAAATTGAATGCGATAAGTGATCTTATACATGGGTAGTTCATTAGATAGAAAAATTGTGACACTAATTGAGTTTAATTTTAGTTAATTTGTAATTTGGCCCATTGAATGGCAAATTTTACCATTTTATCCCTTTAGGCCCAATTTAAAGCACCCATAGTTTTGACTCAATGCTTGTCACGATAATCATTCAATTAGGTCAATAAAAGACTCCTAGATCACGTTCATAAGGTTTGATTAGCTTAATTATATCTTAACTTGCCAAATTATTCTTAAAAAGGATAAAATTCATTTTCAATTTGGTCATTTAGGGATCAAATTGCATTAATTTTAGACCCATAGGGGTCCCAATAGGACGAAACAGCTAGAACTGAATGAAAAACTGATAAAAAATTGGCAGAACCGGACCAAACCGATTTGACCGATCTAATCGGCCGTTGGTGGGGCTGGTTGGTTCAGCCCCTTGCCAATCGGTTCTTGACCTCCAATGATTAGTTCTGGAATCCTTTCAATGTCAATTTCACTTTTGCACCTTCAATTTCCCAAAATTTTACAAATTAATCCCCTAATTGGATATTTCGACGCTATTCTCGATTTTGGCTTGGGTTTTTACAAATCAAAAGCACTAGATCAATTACCTAACACCTTGAGATCATGATGGAGCATTTGAAATCGATTTTTGACTGTTAAATCAAAATCTTGATTGTCAGATTGAATTGAAGGCTGAAATTGCTTAATTTGGATAGTATATAAGGCAAATTTTCCATCCATTTTCCGGGGGCTTCATTTTGCATGAATTTTTTTGATCTCTCTTCAGTCTCTCTCTCTCCTCTCTCTATTTTGGTGCCAAAACCTGATCTCCCTCTCTCTCTCCACTGGTTCGACCAGATCCTTCTTCGGTGAAGCCATCGCCATCGGTTATAGCCCCCACCAGCGACGTCCTTGCCCCGATCTTCATCCCTTACCTCTCTTCATTGTTGCCACTACCTCAAGTCATCCCCTGAGTGATCGGACGCTCCCGTCTAGTCGCCAATTCAATAGGAGCTCAAAAACCAGCAATCACGTCAGTTTGAATTTCAACCGGCTTAATTGTCAGTCCAGCTGCTAAGATCGACGAAGCAGATCTCACTAATTTGTCCTTAGGCTCGTCAATCACTAGATTGTGGTCTGGTCCTCACCGCTCGATCATCGGAAGAGCACCAGTGACCCGATCTACTCCGACGGCATCCAAACCGGTTCAGTTTTGGACTGGTTCTATTTCCCTTTGTTGCAGGCAGTTCAACCACCTTTCGAAGTTGTTCCTTGTTGTCCGGATTTAGTCCTTGGTGGTTTGTGGAGGTTTGATTGAAGTTTCGGCAAAAAAATCAAACGATTTCGATCAAAATCGACTAAATCGCATTAAAAGGTAATTTCTCGATTTGGAGCCTCATGAAGCAAGGCCAAATTAGCCGGCTAGGGTTAGGGTTTAATTTTAAGGAAATACATGATGCTTAGATGCTAGATGATGGTTTTGAATGATGATTTGCTGCAATTGAGTCTTCTTGGATGATGAACTTGAATAATTGTGGTTGATTTAGGTTGAACCTACAATTTCGTAGTTATAGGTCTGATCTATTGTGCTGGCCAAAACGAGATCCGAAATGACCTCGTTTCAACTCAAGTCCTCCTAGGCTTAGATAATACACGTCCCAAGCTTCGAAACAATAGGTCATACGCCCTACTCGAGCATCGTGTGACCCTTAAAAAACATCTCCGAAGATGAACGATTCTGTAGTCGATCAGGTGGATTTTTTGTTATGTATCAACTCTGAAATGATATTTAGTGATTTTTGTGTAGCCTTCTGTGTGGCATCCGGAAATTTCGACGACCCTCAGATATTCAACGGCTGTGGATAATCGATGGGAGTATCGCCAGTACCACATTTGGCCTAGTTTCATCGCCACTCAACATCCTGAAATATTTACTTTCAGAGAAAAAGAAAATTTTCTTTGAATGACCATACGAACAATCCCGCCAATAGCCACGTTATTTTTATTCTCTTGGACCGAACCTCCCGTGTACATCATCGCGACCCCATGCAGCCTTGCCGATTTCTTCCTCCACGTAAGAATTTCAGTCACGTACTTGTACATGAAGTGGATTGAATAAGAGGAGATTAGTTGAATTCCATGGAGACCATGAAATCGAAATGCTCCATACATTTACCGAAATTTAAGGATTTAATCTTTGGAGAAATTGGACCATGTACTAAGCACCGCACGGCCACAAATTCACTGGCCCAATTAACCCAAAACCTCTCTTTTCATTGTCGACAAAGCAAGTCAACAATCCTCAAAACTTCTCCAACTTAGTTGACCGAGAGGAAGCCAGCAACGGCCACGTTGCTTCTAGGTGGACAGCCAGCGAACACAAGGAAGGGCAAGCTGAAGACACGCCCTCCACAGCTGTCCTCGGTCTTGGACGCCACCGCAACTCCCATGCAATTGACGGAATAGTCAACAAATCAAAGGAACAAAAGGATTCGGAATTGAGGGGGAGAGAGAGAAGTCGAGGGAGTAGAACCGTGAACAGAGAGAGAGTTTGAGCGGGAGAAGCGGGCACGCGAGTGTGAGCCACAAGGAAGGAAAAGAAGGACCGCCTTCCATCCGTGCTCGAGCTGCCGCCATCGACACCACCCATCTTCGCCGCCGTTGGGCTGCATCGCCGAACCAAACTCCCTAGCTGTTGAACCATAGGACTTGAGGCAAGTGAAAGTCCATTCATCTATATGATGTAGTGCTGCTGTTGTCTAGTGTAATGCAATAGACTTGGAAATGTTTGGATCTTGAATGGTGGATGCTGAATTTTGGGTGATTGAAGTAGAAATGGATTGAGGAATTGAGGAAACGCTTTGGTTTTCTATGTATACTTTTAGATTCTTTTGAACTACATTAAGAAATATAGATTTGGATGGATTTTGGAAGTAAATTAGCCGAGGTATAGGCATCGGATTCCACCGAATCCATGTGGTCCAGAATAGCTTATGTGTAGTCTAGTGATTTTGTCGATTTTCTATAGAAATTTCCAGTATGATTTTGGCCTTGATTTCTGTATGAAAGCTATAAGGAATTGTTTAAACTATAACATATATTTTGGTCAGATTTTTCGAAATACATAGAGTGGCACAAATTTATTTTGATGTGCAGTACTTTTCTGTTGGAGTGTCAATTCTGGAATAAATTTGGGGTTGAGTCATGCGATCTGTTGCAATTCATACATAACTATTTTGGCTTAGTGTTATTCATGAAATTTTTTCCTTTAGGCCTTATTTATAACATATCAAAAGCTTAGAATTTTCTGAGTTCATTTATGGGTTATTCCGAAATTGTTATTAAAACTATGCATTCTGATTTTTGAGCTGTTTTATTCTGAATTTGCTCAACTTGTTCCAAAAGGTGAATGCATCTTGAGTTGATATTTGACATGATGGTTTTTGGCATTCGGCATATCATTCAACACCGAAGATTTCAATGAAACTCATGTGATTTCCAGTGTCATAACATTGAACATGTTTTTGGAAATTAATATGTTAATGTTGCCGTTGGACCCTCGGGTCAACGATGCCCCAGGAGTCGGGAGGCCCGAAGGCTTGAATGAGTCGATATCCTTTGGATGCCTGGGGTCCGTAGTGCCCCAAAGGTTTTCGCCGGGAGCATCGGGATGCCTGGTGGTATGTCGATCCGTAATTCCGGAGGGTAGGGGTAACCATTTTCATGGCGCGCCCCGGAGATTCCTCGTGACGCCAGGTGGGGTAACGAAACACGCTCTGGAAGCTCGGTGGCATAGTGGCCAGATGCCGAAGGCTTTCGCGACGCCAAGTTGGGTGCGAAATCCTAGAAGGACGTAAACATTGGTCCTCTGGGGGGATAAAACTTTTTGAATGTTAAAACGGATGGTTCTACCAAGTGTGAGTGTGGTCTGGTTACATGACTAAGTTGTATGGCATGGAAGTGTCATAACAGTTTGGCCCTATGATCGAGACTCGTGTGACTGAACATGATGCATCCTGTTTGTTGGAACCGCACTCGTCATTGCATTAAAGAGTTTTATGAAATTGATGCATATTCATTTCATTGATGATATGTTTTTGTCTATCTTGCATGAAACTAGATCATGATGGCTTGCATAGTATAGTTTAGTGGATCTTCTGCTGTTGAGTGGTTGTACTCACCCCGTTTGGGGACTAACATTTCAGACTAGAAGATATGCCTCTGCTACCAGTCACCCCCGGCACATTTTATGGTATTCCGGTCGACCTTTAGTGTGAGTATTCGGAGCACCACCATCCTAAGATACGAGGTTTGGTTTTTGTTCGAGTGTGGATACTAATCATGTTTGACATTAGTCCTCCGGCCAGCCTAGTGATCTAGGAGTTTTTGACTGTGTTCATCCGCCATGATGGGAGTACGCTGGGGCCATTGCCACCGCCACCAGTTGATGGACCGGACTAGGTGTGACCGAGAGTGATGGTCAGCAGATGAAGCATTTTTGGACCATCGACACTGACTGATGGGCCTATGTACACGGTTGTTAAAGAGTCAAACACCTTTTGAAAATAGCCGAGTTTAGAAAAAAAAAAATCTTGGCATTTTGATGTACTGACTAAGATGTCCATCAGGTTTATGTAAATAAAAGTGTCTGGCTTTTACCTATAAAATATGTAGTTAGTGTGCATCGTTTCTAAATATGGGTTATGTGGCATCCTAGAATTTCATGATAATCCCTAAATGTGCTATGAGCCTTGGATGGGTGATGGAAGCACCGTCATTGTATTTTGTCCTATTCGAGGATGAATGCTTCGAATATCCTGCTTCACAAAATTGTGATCAACTGTCTTAGACCAAAATCCATGTCAAAAACCGACGTCTCCAATTCAGAAGCAAAGCTGATGTATGCTATCAATGCTGGTAAAAAATTCTCTCTGCCGCATACTATCATGTTTCACATGTATAGATCAATGATGAAAGACAAGGGTCAACTTCCCTATTCAGCACTTGTTACAAAGCTATTCAGACACTTTAACATTCAGCCTCCAAGAATTCTGTGTGTTCGAACGTGTGATCAAATGGTGGTAGGGCTGAAGATGGTTTCTAAGATGCGTCTGAAAGAGCTAAACAAGGCTCTGGAGAAATTCAAGGAAAAGACTCCTCACCAAACTCATCAAGACTCTGTTGCTGCAAAGCGAAAAGGAAATGAGCCGGTGACAGCTCCATCTAAAAGAAGAAGAGCGATCATCTTGCAGGATGAAGATGAAGAAGATGATGATGTTACCATCTCCGCTCTTGCTTTAAGAAAATTACAGCATTTTGTTCCAGAAACAAAGGTTAGAGAAGACCTAGAAGAGACAGAGAAGAGGAGTGAAGAGAGGGAATCAATAAGGAAGGAGACAGAGGAAAAAGAAGATGAAGACAAGGAGCAACAAGGAGAACAAGGCCATCCTGTCACTGAAGAAGAAATAGAACATGAAGAGTACTTCTCTCCCGAAGGCACCGAAATAGGGGAGCTCTTTGCGAGAAAAGAGGTACTTCTTCACTTGCTTTTACTAGTGATGATGTCGGTCGTTCTCCTACCAATCCAGAAGATGTATATGCCTCTCACTTCTCTGAAGAAGGTCATGAGGTATCTTCTCCGAATTTGGATGTTCATGCTGACGTGCCATTATCTCCACAATCTGACCATGCTGAAGCAAGCACTTAAACTGACAACTCAGCAGACTTTAGAAGACTGCTTGATATTCTCATGGAGATGAGGTCAAATTTATGCCTTGGGATGCGAATTTCAGAATATGCAGAATACTTATCAAGCATCTTCAAAATCGTTGATCAATCAAGTTCAAGCCCTTAATCTTCAAATTCAAGCAATTGCCAAGGGTGAGGAATTAGCACATCTGAAGGAGGATCTAAGAAAGCTGGAGGAGACAATCAAGTCGATGGGAGATTTCCAGCTTGTTTGCGTTCCAAAACAATCTTAAATCAATTCTTGTTTTCGTCTCTACCTTTTTAATGCTGACAAAAAGGGGGAGAGATGTAGATATGCAGATTTGTTTGATTTGAACTCAGACTTGTTTTTGTTTCTAACTTTGAACTTTTATCTGGCGTGACGTTTGGTTTGTGCTTTGACTATGAGATTGCATTACAGTATTTTAAGCATTGTTGGTACTCATGGCAAAGATAGTTGTTTTTACAGGACTAACCTATTTCCTGTGGATGCAAATTCAATACTATCTTAACTCATTTATCTTTTATGAGATATCATATTCTTGTTTGCTTGAGTATTGTCTTGCAGGTCAAAATTTCCAAATTTGCAGGAAAGTTTTGTCACCATCAAAAAGGGGGAGATTGTTGGAGAAAACTTCCTTATGTGTTTTGAAGTTGACAAAACGTTTCCATCAGTCTAGTCTGAAGACTTGAAGACTCTTTTGTCAAAGTCTGAAGACTGTCAAATTCAAGCCTTAAAGTCTGCCCTCATTGACAGTTTCTAGACCGTCGAAGAAGATTTATCATGAATCAAGGATTTATTTAAGGAATTGATTCGAGCGGCTAAAGAAGCTTCTCATGGCTGGAGATAGCATTTCGAGATCTTTTATTCGTTTTAATTTTGATACGAATAAATTAGATTCGTTGATTGGAAAGGTATACTTGGAAGGTTCTACTTATGGAAACATAAATCCTGATTGTATGGGCGAGTAGGATTGGTGGGCTATCATCACATTCCTTAAGTAACTTGAAGATCTCCCTAATTGATTCCGTCCAACGATTTGATGGAGGAACTCCTTTGGAAAGTGCCAACGGGTATGAAGGCATGGAGGAGTATAAAAGGAAGAAGCTCTAGTTATTCGAATGTGTGCGTGATAGAGAAATTCCAAAGTCTGAAGCTCATTGTTCTTTGTTGATTCAACTGTTAAGCGAAATTAGTACTCAAAAGAGAGATTAGATACTTGTGAGACATTGAGAAAGTGTAGCAAAGTCTCTACACTATGGAATCAAAGACGTGATATTGTAACAACTCTTTTGATTCATAGTAAAATCCAGCCGGTGGGCTGTCAGTGCGGGAGAGTGGACGTAGGCTTGGAATAAGCCGAACCACTATAAACTCTGTGTTCATTTTCTTTCATCCCTGAACCTTTTATTTGTGCTTACGAATTGTTCATTTATTTAATAGCTGAATTATGTTTTACTGTCCATCAAAAATATCCTTTTAAGTCCTACGAAAAGTTTCATATACACCTATTCACCCCCCTCTAGGTGTATTCACTAGCCTCTTTCACCTTTAACACTTAATTGTCGAGTTATATATCCAAAGTATTTGGCGAATGTTTGCCGTGACATGAACATCTTCATTACACTATTGAATCTCATTCTACACATATTATTCATTGTATTTGCACGACAATGTTGATCTAGATTACTCCATTAGGTCAGAAGAAACATTATTCTTGGTATTGCTTTGAGTTGTCACATGAATAGGTCACCTTATGATGTTTATGATTGTGGTTCACTGCAAAAAGTTTCGTGATGGTTGCGTTCTCCCTCGCTAAAATGGAAACTGTCATGCCCCGATCCTTCGAGCGTGTGCCCATCCCTCTTGGTCGATTAAATAGCGACATCCTAGGATGCATTGCTGACCCACTCATTTACATACGCATGCGGAAGCAAATAAATAATCCCCAGACAACAACAAGATGGGATAGGAAAGTAGGGCCATAATTTTTAAAACCAACAACACACTTATATATACATATCATAACTAGTCATATCATATACAATACAAGCCGATATACATATATAAGGTCTGCAAAACAAGGGGGCACAAAGAACTACAGATCTTCCTCCTTATCCTCATCCTCATTGGAGCCTTTAGCTAAATACACCGGAGTTCCTAGATCCGATAGATATGGGTCCACCACTGAACCACCGGGAGGATCTACTGTGCCTTCCCCAAAATCAACTTTCAGCACATACACGGGTATCTCAGATTCCGGTATGAGACCCTCTCTCTATCCATCCCACACACGTCAGTACCATGATCTGTATTGATGGGGTACCTTGTGGGGGTAAAGCCTCATCAACCCAAACCACGGACCTTATGAGCTCATAAACCCATCCTCTTGGGCTCCCATGAAGGGAGATGTAAGATACCTGCTCTGTGACTTTCTTCGGCTATCCAAAAAACTCGGGAGGAGCTGCCATCTAAGGACCTGAAATTGTTATCCCACCACAAGGTGAGATGATGTCTCAGCAAGTTCACCCCCTAAGACCCGATTAGGAAGAAAATACGCCCCAAGAGTTGCCTAAGCACAAACACGAGTCAAAGGACTTACCTTTGCCTCAGTTCCTTCCTACAAGTCAATATAATTCAAACAATCATCCAATCATTCTAACCAATCAGATCGAACCATCGATCAATCGACTCAGTCGATTCCATGTCATTAAGACCATCTCTCGGTCATCTCAATCAATCATTCATTCCACTATTAATCACGGCTCCACAGGCACGGCCTACTAAATGTTCAGCAGTAAATCACGGCCCGATGGGGACAACCTATTCCAAGTTAGGCGGTAAATCACGGCCCTATAGGCACAGCCTACTTCGGCGGTTTTCTTAACCCATCGCATATCGTCACGCACAACATATGTCATTTTATCACGACTATAAACCACCACACAATTATTCACCCCCGGCCAAGGAGATTGAACTTCCCACTTGAATTTCTCAATTAAAATTAATGTCCAGGCCTATTTTCTTCGTGTTAAAAATACCCGATAAAAAATAATCGTATATGGGTACACGGTCGGTCTGAGTCCAAAATATAATATCTTTATTTTATAAAATCTTACTATCTTCAGTAGTCCACAACACATTTTGGCACTGTAAACCGACGTCCGGTAATTTCTTAATTAATTACTAAAATTAAATAAATTTTGGGATAAATTCTCAAAATTGCAAATCACACTCAAATTGCACAAATTAGCACTTAATTAAATAAAACAACCACATCATTGCAATCAGCATAAAATTCCAGTCACCGACTATCCCGGTCTAATTTCCAGAAAGTAATTAATTAATTAAATAATTACGTAAATTAATTATTAAATGCCAAAAATAGCAACTTAGGCCGAAAAAGCCTAATTAAAAGCCAAGACGGGCCCGGAAAATTTCCGAACCACTCTAGATAAATACTAGAGCTTGTCTAGGCTCTAATTGCACTACTCTAACCACCTAACATGCAATAACAGTTAATTAAATTGCTAATCTATTCTAACTATCCACCTAATCCATACTTAACTTAAACTAATCAATCCTTAAGCATCATTAAATTACTAAGCATGGATTAGTGAGTTAAACTCACTTGATTAGCGATCCGCTCAGACCAAAATGACGGGGACATGGAGAGGGTCGAGAAACTCCAAAGCAGGCGCACCTTTTCAGGTCCGGAAGGGCGCCAAAACGGGCCAAACAGTGGCTGGAAAACCTAAGAGCTTCGGTTTTGGTCGAGGCCGAGAAAGGTGGAACCGGTAGCCGGTTGAGCTGGAAACGGGCAAGCAAAAGCTGCAACGGTCCCGACGGGGCTTCACAGCGGCAGACGGGCGAACAGTCAGCTCCAGCGACGACAGGGGAGGTGCAAACAGCTCAGGGGACTCTTCAAGGCCATGGCCAAGGTGGAACGACAGCCAAGGACGAAAGGAACGGTTGCGTGGCTGGCTTGGTGCGCGACGGGCGAGCGACGACAAGCGATGGCATGCGGTGGTTCCGGCGGGGCTACCGGCTTGCTGGTTCGATTTTTTTTTTTCTGGGCTTGAAGGAGTTCTTTGGCCTACAAATGGAGGAGCTCAATGAGCAGCAAGGAGGAAGGAGACCAACTGCTGTGGAGGGTCTCTCTTGGTCTCACTCTTATCTCTTTGTCCCCTTGGAAGGCCCCACTATTGCTCAGCTTGATTCCTCTCAATTTGCAGCCACCAAACTTGTCTAGGAAGCTAATGAAATTGTCCATAAGTGTGGAGCAAAGGGGGCATACGAATTTTGGTTGGAATTGGTTCAATTCCTCCTCGAATCAACTCATTTTGGCTTCTATAAATTCCATCATCGAATCCTCGATCAAATTGGTATTTTTCCTCACCAATAGATCCTACTTGCATCCCAATTTTGCAATAAAAAATGGTCCTCTGATTTTCCCGATTGAAAATGGCCATATATCGACTTTTTCTGCCAAAATCTCAGTTTGCAAAAAAATCTTTGGAGACCGAGTCAACGTTCCTAAAATGATTTGTGACATGATAGAACTTTTAATTTCTGAAATCGGATTCAAATTCGCGATTAATTTCAATCTGGCGCGATTTTAGCATGACTTAAGCTACCATGTAGCTTTCAGAAATTTTTAGTGCAAATGACCCGTGGTCGATTTTCTTCAAGCCACAATGAACCTCTTCGACACATTGGTGACTCTCGATTGTCGTGAAAATCTCGAAGATTCAAATACAAACACGGGGTACCAAAACGACAGAAAAATTAGTCTAGTGCCAATCGACGAGAATTTTTCAATTTGGTGGAATCACCCACGTTTAACCACACATCTCAGTCGAACCGACCTATCTCTGATTTATAATCGATCTTATTGTGTCGTAATGATCTCTGCAGATGAGCACGATCGAGCAGTTGATTCCTGGTTTAATTCTCAAGTCTAATGCATTAAAATTCCTTAATGACTTCCCCAGCTAATCTAGTTATCTCAGGAGTGATCAGCTCTAAGAATAACACTATAGGCGCGTCGATAAAAGGCCCGATTTATTAAATTGAAAACAACATTGAAATTCTAGGATGTCACAGAAACCCTTAGGTGAATTATATTCCTTGCACTCTGCCATATGTTAGCTCGCAAGTCATCGGTAGATACCATCATGAGAAAGCCAACTAAAAAAACAAATCATAAAGACTCAAATGAGAAAAGTAATACATTATATATAGGCTCCGATCCAACATGTGGTAAGGGCTGACTTACATTGACATATGCAATTGTTCCTTGGGATAGGGATTTAATTATGAACTCGAGATACATCTTATGCTAAAAAAGTCTAAAATGCAGCTTAAATCATGACTAACGCAATACTTCCTTGTACTGAGACTAACATGTCTCCGAATGCAATTATTTAAAACGAAATCTAAGTACACCATAAGTAGTTGCTGGAATTTTCAACCGCAGCAACAGTAGAGCATAAACCAAATAGAAAACTTTATAACGTTGTTGAAGCAAGAACTCATTGACTGTGACAAACGATACAACAACAGGTGTAATGGCAGTCTCATGGACTATGCACCATCGCTCATTGTTTGGTGGAATCCCCAAGGAAGAGGACTACCATTACATCTTGGACGAAGGTACCTGTGAGTGTGAGGTTACCAAGATATTTACTTCCAAAAAGCAAAAGTTTGAAAAGATGTGTAAGTTCAATGAAGCAACAATTGGGAATAATCAAAGAGAATAATTTATCTCTCCATCCATTGGATCGCATGGAGATAGTAACAATCAATGGCCACCGTGACATGCCGAGGAACAACGAAGAGAGCCTCCTAGAGGTGTTTGTTAAGTGGCCTCTCAGCGTAGCCATTGAAGCAACAGGCAAAGAATTCCAATTTTATGATGGGATTAATATGTTGCTTACATTATTTAACCAATTAGACACCCTTCATTTAATCATACTATTCCTCAAATCTAGGTTAATCACCAATATTTGGTCCTTTTGAATCCGGTATATCGCAATCACTATATCACATGAAATCAATTGTACTTAATAGATTAAAATATAGATGGTTTCGACTTAAATGACTTATGTCTCTTAAGTTCATTTCATATATAACAAACTACAAACGTACATAATCAATGCCAAAGCGAGCCACTCATGGTCCGTACCACCGATTATGTAAATCGGCATGGACACGTAATTCAACTAGTTGGCCCAGATCGACCCAATTACCATTTTTTTAAATGAAAGAAAAAGATGGGCAGGCCTTAACAAGTGAGTTATCACGAAAGCTTGTTCTATTGGTTGTAGTCTGGGCTGGGCTAGGGTTTTGTCCTTTGAGGCCCAATATTATGGGCTCGACTCTGCCCAACTATGTGAGCCCTATAAATCTCATGGGACCTAGCCCAGTCCGATTAGGCCTGATTAATGCAAAGTAATCAATCAAACTCACTTAAAATTTGGTCTTTTGTACTTAATAGTCAACTTTGACTTTTCACTGCCTATACAATAAATGGTGGAGATTACTAACTACTTTATGTTATAAAATACATGAATGAATATTCATTATATTCATCTTATCTAATGTACTTATTATGGCACATTTGTATCATACATTGTAAGTACATCTCCCTATATAATGAACGTTCATCTCCCTTATCCAGTACATGTATCATTCGATACATTGATATTAATGATAAGTACATTCTTGTTCTCCTATAAATAGGAGTTTAGTTTTGATGTACAATAGAAGAACAATCACAATTATCAGAACAACTGTGAGATACTGGAAATAAAACTATCTCCTCTGGCTTTCTCTACTATCTCTGGTGTTCACTTGCTTTCTCTTCTCTATTATATATTCGCAACGCAATATTTTACAACACGTTATCAACACGAAGATCTACCAACTGAGTAAGTAATTTTTGCAAGCACGAAGATCTACCGAGAGTAAGTAATTTTTGCAAGGTGGGTATTCATTTTATTAATCAACTTATACTTCACCTTCTTCTATCAATTCTTCATTTTTATTTTTTCTTGGCCCGAAGCCAAATTTCAAATATAAAAGTATCATTTTGCACCTGAAGTGACGGTGGATATTTGGAAATCCTTTTAATTAATTTAAGGATTTATTTTTGCAAGGATAATATGCAACTTTTATGATACTTAACACTTGAAGTTGTCAATATAAATGCAAATGGAAAATACCGAGAAAAAGAAAGATGTTTGTTTGCTTGATAGTGCAACAACACATACTATATTTCCTAATAGACACTTTTTTCTCGAGTATGACATTGCGGAAGGCACAAATCCATACAATATCAGGTCCTGTTCAGATTATTGATGGTTTTGGGAATGCCACAATTATTTTGCCAAATGGCACATTCCTGCATATTGAGAATGCGTTTCTAAGCATTAGATCAAAAATGAATCTGCTCAGTTTCAAAGATGTACGCCGTAATGGGTACCATATTGAGACTATTTATGAGCAAGATAAGGAATATATTGGCATTTCCTCTTATAAGATGGGCCTGAAGACCATCCATGAGAAGCTAGAAGCTTCTTCTATGGGTTTGTATTGTGTCATGATTAAGGCTATTGAAACCTACGCCACCACATCCTGGAGATTGATAAGCCCTGATCAGTTTGGACTGTGGCATGATCGCGTTGGTCATCCTGGTGCTTCAATGATGCGTAGGATAATTCAAAATACAAAAGGGCACCCTTTAAAGGATATAAATGTATTTTTGTTCAAAGATTATAATTGTGAGGCTTGCTTACAAGGAAAGCTCATTATCAAACCTTCCATAACAAAGGTTAATTTTGAATCCCCTTTATTCTTGCAAAAATTCAGGGTGTATTTGTGGACCAATACAACCACTAAGTGAACCATTTTGATAGTTTATGGTACTAGTGGACGCATCCTGTAGATGGTCCCATGTTTGCCTATTATCTACGTGCAATGACACATTTACATGTTTATTTGCACTATTATCATATTCCAACTGCAAATGCTCCAACTAGGAGAGCTGTTCCTGAAAGACGGGCTAAAATGGATCAAAATCCCCAGCACTTGAAGTGTGGTAGACCGATAGGATCAAAAGATACTGCTCCTCAAAAACGAAGGGGAAAGAATCAGGAATCCGCTCCAGAAGAGCCTGGTGTTGTGCTTGCTCCTGAAGAGCTTATTGCTCCTAAAGAGGCGCAAACCCATGAAAGGAACATCAATCCCGGGAATACTGAGAATTCCATTACATATTATAATGAAATTTAGGATCGAAATGAAATCATCATTGATGATGCTTTTGCATTCTCAGTTGCTCATAAAATTATGGATGATGATTGTGAGCCGCAATTTATTATTGAATGTCGTCAAAGGCAAGATTGACCTAAGTGGGAGGAAGCAATTAAAGCTGAATTAGCTTCCCTAACTAAACGAGAGGTTTTTGGACCTGTAACTCGTATCCCCGATAATGTAAAGCCCATTGGATATAAATGGGTATTTATCCGAAAACGAAATGAGAAAAATGAGGTTGTCAAGTATAAAGCCCGACTCGTTGCCTAAGGATTCTCCCAAAGACCTGTGATTGATTATAATGAGACATATTCGCTTGTGATGGATATGATTACATTTCGTTTTTTCATTAGCCTAGCAATCTTTGAAAGATTGGAAATGCGTCTTATGGACGTTGTGATGGCATATCTATATAGCTCATTAGACTTTGATATTTATATGAAAATTCCTGAGGGATTCAAAATGCCTGAAGCATGCACTCCCCGCAATTTATTCTCAATAAAATTGCAAAGATCCTTGTACGGGTTAAAGCAATCCGGTCGCATGTGGTATCAACGCCTAAGTGAGTACCTAATTAAGAAAAGGTACAAGAATGATCATATCTGCCCATGCATGTTTATTAAGAAATCAGAAACCGGATTTGCTATTGTAGTAGTTTATGTCGATGATATAAATTTAATTGAAACTCCAGAAAAGTTAGCTGAAACTGCTGAATATTTGAAAATGGAGTTTGAAGTTAAAGATTTGGGTAAAATCAAACTTTGTCTTGGTCTAGAGCTTGAGCATAAAGCAAATGGAATAATCGTCCATCAATCAGCATACGTTGAAAGATTGCTTAAACGCTTCAACATGGACAAAGCTCACCCATTGAGTATCCATATGGTTGGAAGGTCTCTAGATCCCCAAAATGACCCATTTCGTCCTAGAGAATCTGATGAAGAGATACTTGGTCCTGAAGTACCATATCTCAATACAATTTGGGCTTTGATGTACTTGGCACAATGTACAAGACCATATATTGCTTTTGCGGTAAATTTATTGGCACGTTTTAGTTCTGAGCCAACTTGGAAACACTGGAATTGAGTTAAACATATTTTCCGTTATCTCCGAGGAACCATATATTTGAGATTATATTATTCCAAGGATTCCACTAACTCTGGTTTAGTTGGATATGCTGATGTTGGATATAGATCCGATCCACATAAGGCTCGCTCTCAAACCAGGTATTTATTTTGTTATAACGGCACCACTATTTCTTGGCGTTTTACGAAGCAATCGCTAGTAGCTACATCTTCTAACCACTCTGAGATTATTGCTTTATATGAAACTGGAAGAGAGTGTGTTTGGTTAAGATCCGTTATAACGCATATTCATAATTCTTGTTACTTAATACCGGTTACAAATTCTCCCATTATAATTTATGAAGATAATACTGCTTGTGTTGCACGAGTCAAGGGAGGATATATCAAAGGTGATAGGACCAAGCATATCTCGCCGAAATTTTTCTATACTCATGAACTCCAAGAAAGTCGACCAATTGATGTTAAACAGATTCGATCCATAAATAATCTTGCAGATCTTTTTACCAAATCATTGCCAACATCAAGTTTTGAGAAATTAGTATATGGTATCAGTATACGGCGAGTTCACAAGATGCAAGATTGATTAGCCCCAGAAGTGGCTATATGGCTCAATTGAGGGGGAGATATTATGAACTATGCATTGCAGCATTGATATGCGGCAAGTTTACAAGATGCAAGATTGATTAGCCCTTGCAGTGGCTATATATACATTGCACTCTTTTTCTTTCTGTCCGGTTTTTCCCATAGGGTTTTTCCGGCTTAAAGTTTTTAACGAGGCAAATAATGCATCCATAAAAGGGAGAGATCATAACATTTGCGCTCTGCACTCTTTTTCCCTTTTGTCCGATTTTTTTCCCACTGAGTTTTTCCGGCTTAAAGTTTTTAATGAGACAATATCATTTGATGCACAATTCGTAATGAATACAATGAATATTCAAGGGGGAGTGTTATAAAATACATGAATAAATGAAATACATGAATGAATATTCATTATATTCATCTTATCTAATGTACTTATTATGGTACATTTATATCATACATTCTAAGTACATCTCCCTATATAATGAACGTTCATCTCCCTTATCCGATACATGTATCGTTCGATACATTAATATTAATGATAAGTATATTCTTGTTCTCCTATAAATAGGAGTTTAGTTTTGATGTACAATAGAAGAACAATCACAACTATCAGAACAACTGTGAGATACTGGAAATAAAACTCTCCTCTAGCTTTCTCTACTATCTTTGGTGTTCACTTACTTTCTCTTTTCAATCTCTTCTCTATTATATATTCGCAACTCAATATTTTACGACACTTTATACATCGCAGGGAGTTTTTGATGGACGCTTTGGGATTGAGTTGGATCATGGGGTGGCAGTCGTTGGATACTGCTCATCCAAGGGCCTGGATAGTGAAGAACTTGAGGGGCCCAAATGTGGGGTGTCACGACCACTTTTTTTTTTGTTCGGGGGAAAAGAAAGAAAGGTTTAGGGGTATTTGCCTAAAGAGGCGGACCAATGGCCTTAAATTAGGCGCGGGCTCTCCCAAGCCCATACCTCGCGCGACGTTGGATTTTGTTTTTAGTTCTTAACAACCTAAATATTTCTAGGAGTCGCCACTAGCCTATTGGGGTCGGCTAGAAACCAATCGAGGCACGGGAGTGTTGTCTCGATTCCTACGCAACCAGAGATTTCTAGGAACGGGGACTTGTTTACGCTAATGTTTCTATTAGCGCCCTTACGGTACCACTAACTTGAAAGATTGTTCATCCAAATGGCCACACAATCTTAATTACCAATTATAATCCTTATAAAACCGCTAAGCGTCCATGCAAATGTTTTTGTAGGTTTTTCTTTAATATCTAACATAATCTAGAAAAGAAATTTACACTCAAATTAATGAAAAGCGGTGCATAAGTAAACATCCAAGAAATTGAAATAACTTGAAAATAAATGCGGAAAATGAAAACCCGATACAAGTCGGGCAAATAATATTACATGGCCTTATTATCACACCCCGGGACAGGACCCCGTGAGCAAAATGAGAATTTAAATATGCATGAAATTACCCTAGATGCATGAAATTACTCTAAATAATTTTAATCTAAGCAAAATAGATTATTTACAAAAATGGTTGTAAAAATACTAAAATATCATTTAAATTAAGAAAATGAACTTTTAAAATTAGGAAAATTTCATAGATGTCATTTCTATCATAACTTGATACCATCCATCATTTTTACAATTTTTTTGAAATTTTCATTTTTTTTTTTTTTTTTTTTAATTTTTATTAAAAAATAATTCCTTAAACCGATATATGCCAATTTACACTAATATGGGACTGCCCAGTACATGAATAATAAGAACCGAGCTCAAATCGATCGTTTAAAGATCGAAACTTGGTTTGCGCATTTCTTCAAACACTTGGCGTGCATCAATCTACCCAAATCAGCTTCGTCGGGCCATGTTTGTGGCCTTCAATCTCAACTCACAAGCAATCTCATGCGGAAATAAAGTATCAAGATTATACTAACATATGCAATGAGCAATATTAGACAGAAATCATAGCTTAAAACACAAAATAACTAAGCTAAAATCATCCTCAAATATGCGGGTTTGATCTGATTTCACAATTCTAGGTTTGAACCCAAGTCAAACAAACAGGTTGCATGCCCATGTTTAAGCCCCGACACTTATCACATGCAAGATCTACGAGAAACACTACTTAATTCGAGTGAAAGTAGGTAACATGAGCTTTCAAATGCGACAAAAATTATAGAGAATGGCCCACCGAAAGACATCAAAACGACCTTTCCAAGAAGCACACTTGCAAAATTCTTGAAGAAATTCCAAACACTTAGAAAAATTTCAGCCTCAGAAATCAGTTTTCCGGGCTAGTTTTCCTCTTGATTTTCATGATCAAAACGTACTCAAACTCGAAATAAAATACATCTAGGATGCTTACCTTGCTTCTTAGTTTCCCTTTCAAGTGGTTCTTCGCTCAAGAAACCAAGAAATTATCCTCGAGGGCCCGTGGAAGTTGGCTTCTTCAACTGGAAAACAAGATCTGCAAAGAAAGAACTGATAACGAAGGTTTTCATTAACCTCCAAAATCAAGCTTCAGAACCTCTTTTATTGGCAAAATAAACACCAAACAAAGCTATATGTATTCTACTTTGGTTTTGAACTCATGGTTTTCCTCATTTGTCTCTCAACTTTCTCAAAAACACTCGCTTTCTCTCACTCGTGACCAACCGGGCTCAACACTTAGAAAAATTCAGACTTTCTTTGGCCCGCCAGGAGGGTAGTTTTTCGGGGGGCTTTAGGAGGCCTTCCCGATCTCCATTTGGGACGTGCGACCTATGGTTGGAAAGATCTTTGAGTGAAGTTTCACTCTCTAGTTGAAGGTTTTGGCTAATTTTGGCTGCAAGTTTGTGAAAATGGCACTTTTCTCTCTCAAGGTCGGTCTGGAATTTCTGGGTTTTTGCTTTCTGGAGTTGCTTCTGAAGGTGTCTTTGGGGAACGATTCCGAGCTCTCTCCTCTCCTTCTCGTCTCCTCTCTCTCATCCCCTCAAAAGAGCATGCTTCCTTGATCTTATCCCCTGAATTAGAGGAGTTTTGGTCGGTCTTTTGTCCACCTACCAAGCCTGTCAACAGGGTTACTTCAACAACTTTCTGACTTAGCCAGATTTTCAATTTCTGCAGATGTTGAGTGTCCGGGTTTGGTGCGATTTTCCCGTGCCTTCAGAAGCTTATCTCTGACCAATGTTCGTCCACTTGCAGTACCAATAATGGCCTTCCATCACGTGCAGAGATCGGGCTGGTTGGGCAGCTGAGGAGGATATGGTGGGGCCACCAAGTTGCTTACTCAGCAACTCCGAAAATAGACCAACTTGTGGACTGAGGTTTGTCAGCTGGTTTAGGTGCTTTAATCCATCAATTTGGCTGCGATTTTTGATCAATTAGCAAGCTCATGCATAGTAGTTTAAGATCTTGGCCATTTTTCACAATTATACTCACTCAATTTTGCAAGAAAGTCCCTCAAAGTTGGCCATTTTCTTATCCAAAAATACCCATTTCAATACAAACTTGGTCTTTTTGGCCCGATTTAATTGATTCGAGTTGGCCCAAGTTCAATTTCAACTTAATTGGTAACCAAGATGATGATTTAAGGGTTCGGGCAAAATTTTGCAAAATTTGCGAATTGGTCCCTCAACTTTTGGAAATTGCATTTTGGCCCCAATTTGCCATTTTAATTCCAATCGACCTCCCGGGCTTGGCTAGTCACATTTAGATCATTGGCCCCAACTTTTTTTTTATCCTTTTTTATATATTTAATTTAATTTTTTTTTAAGGAAAACCATATTCCATTTAAAATACTATATTAAATGCCTAGATAATCTATATGCAAGAATTTAATTTGAAATATTTTTGTGGAAAAACAAGTTCCCATTTTTTTGGAAATGATTTTTGGGCAAAAATTTAAGTGTCAACATGGGGAACAGGGCCACATCAGGATGAAGAGGAACACGGGAAAAACTGAGGTTCTATGGGGCATCATTTCACATGGTTTCTTTTCCCATCGAAACCAAGCGAAAGTTAAAACCACAAACAAATTTGTACAAGTTTTGAATTCCAATTGAGGCCTTATTGAGGAGTGCACCAGGCATTATTTAAACATGTTTAACAGGAAAATAATCATATTTCAAAATATCGATTAAGTATATTATGAGGGCAACGACATTTTTTATTGAGTTGCTTTTCAAGTACGAGTGTCCTGAGTTTACATTTTAATAAAATCTCTTTTTAAGTATTGAATTTCCATGGCTTGAGATTTAATTCAATGTAATCTCTCAACTTCTAAGAACTTATTTTTGTTAATGAGAAATTAAAACTCTCCCCTTCTTATGTCATTTTATTAAGAAATAATATGCACTAAAAGCCCTAAAACTTTGCACAAAAGTGCGATCGAGTCCTAAAACTATTGAAAAATGCTATTCAGTCCTAAAACTTGTCCTAAAACTTGAATGGTGGGTAAGTATGTGGTAATGGTGGGTAAGTATGTGGTAGAGAAGAAAAAACTAAAGATTTACATATACTATGTTGATTTTTAGAGTGAGAGAGTAAATAATACTGAGTGTTTATGGTGTCTTAACTCTAATTAAAGTTGAGTGTATTAATAAGAGTGATTTATTACAATCAGAGTACATATAAAGATAAAATTACAGAATTACTCCATAAACATATCAATTATATATTAGTACGTAATATATACCTAAGAACTAGGGAAATCACTCGCCAAGAAAAATTAATCTTCATTCATTCTCCTCAAGCGATGTTCTCTTAGTCTCCTTCGTGAACATGCTAGTCACCGCCATCCCCACCAGGCAAATCCCACTCAATATGATCAATGCAACTCTGGTCCTCGATGCCTCCTTTTGGTCATCATCCTGAGTGGGCGTGACCCCTTTTTTATAATCACCCTGTGTGGCCAACACGAGCCCCACGACGCTGATTATTGCCCCTGCCTTTCCCGCGGCCCCAGCGATCTCGTGGCATGTCGTCCTGAACCGTGCGGGGAAAAGCTCAACTGGCAAGATGAACGTGGTTGTGTTGGGCCCGCAGTAGGCGAAGAAGAATGTCAGGCCGTACAGGAACATGAACAGCGGGTCCGTGTGGTCCTTCCAATGTTTGACATATGGCACTCCGAGGGACAAGTAAACGATGGCCATGAAGACGAATCCGACAGCTTGGATGCGGAGCCGCCCAACGTGGTCGATGAGGAAGACGGCGAAGATGCAGCCAGGGATCATGGAGTAGCATGCCACGATGGCCTGTAAACTCGCAACCTCAAAGGCGGCCTCCAAGGCGGTGACTGCCTTGCTGGGGTCTTCATCGGGCAGGTACTTGTGGTAGATCTTGGATTGTAAGAGGGCGTTGTTGTAGAAGACGATGTCGAGGAGGAACCATGTGGCGGAGCAGGCAAGGAGGTTGCGGCCGTGGCAGAGGAAGAATTGCTTGGAGAAGAGAGGGTAGGATGACTGGCTCGGCTGTAAGAAATGGCCCTCTGCGATTTGGCCATGGGACATGTCTAGGACTCGTTCCATGTCCTGGGTAGCTTGGAGTGTTATTTATTTTGTGTGATCCCATATTTTGGACCCGCATTTTCTCTTAAAGGTTGCGACTGTTCAACATGAAGAGTTTCCACGCTTCGTACCCTTTCGTGACAACCGCCCATTCAGTAATCGTCTTGATGGAAGACGATGTATAAATAGGAACGTACGTTCATTTCTGACGGGTGATGACAAGGTCTAACATAAACTCTCTCATTCAGAATACACCATCAATACGAGAGTGAATTGAGTTAGTAGTGCGAGTCCCCAAATTTTCTCTTTGATTTCAGTTTTCAGACGAACGCGATTACAAACAATGGCTGGAGGTTTGTCTATAATCGATCCTGGCTTCAGCATATGAATTATTTTGTCTAACATTTGGTATCAGAGCGTTTTTTGTGCCTCTGTCTTGTTTTTCTCAGATTTTTGGTGAATTTTTCGGGCATTTTAGAACATGAACAGTAACTTCGGTTTTTGAGGCTAAGGGAGAAACTCGTCGATTCCGGGCAAATTCCGGCGACCCACCCCTTGATTTCAGACCAGTACGGTCGCACCGCCGTAAGGGATATTAGCCATGAGTTATTTCGGCATATTGATGTTCGCCGGAGGCTAATCGGGCAGCGGAACTCACGGTGGTTGAAGATTTGCGTTTTTGGAGTTTTCGTTTGATTTGGGGCTAATTTGTTCATCATTTTCGCCGAAATTTGAACCCATGTGGTCGTGCCGGCATGCTCTTCAAAACCCATTATTTATTTGTGTCTGCGGGATGGGCTGCCGGAGAAGAAACGGCCGGCGAAACCGCGGTGGAACGGCGAAAAGGGACGAAGAAATTCGTTCGGGCGCGAGGAAGAAGGCGCGTGGAGCCCATGCGCGCGCTGCGGTTGCAGGCGCGTGGATCCCACGCGCCACGCGCCCGACAAGCGCAATAACCGCTGCGCGCGTGGGATCCACGCGCGCGGACAGCCCGCGGCAGTTGCAGGCGCGTGAGTGGTGAACCACGCGCGTGCCGTGCACGCGCCCGCGCGGATTCTGGAGCGTGCTCGGCACGCGCCTGTCGTCTCCCACCCGCGGCTCCTTTCATGATTTTGCCTCAAATTTTTCGTGTTTTTGCAATTTTGCCCGCGGCCGATTTATTTATTTACTGTTCTACCCTTGATGTATTTATTTATTATGTCATTTCATGCATTTTTATGAGTATTTTATGCATGAAATTAAATGTCCAATGATTCATATATTTAATTAATTAGAGAGTAGCCACAACATCTTTAATTAATTAAATTATATATTAAGAGCTTCCGGATCATATTTAGAAATGGACATTAATTGTAATTAATTAT
The DNA here is from genome assembly GCA_014182395.1 of Eucalyptus sp. ANBG9806169. Classification (NCBI taxonomy): domain Eukaryota; kingdom Viridiplantae; phylum Streptophyta; class Magnoliopsida; order Myrtales; family Myrtaceae; genus Eucalyptus; species Eucalyptus sp. ANBG9806169. The sequence continues at coordinate 18,480,498 of CM024578.1, forward strand.
ATTAATATGATGAATTTTATCCCACAGGAATTTTCATTGTATTAATATGATTAATTAGGTTGAGATATCATATTATTTTTCTTAATTTACCCACAGGGATTAAGAAAATGTATATAATATGGTAGTTTCTTCATGATGTAATTTTGAATCTATTTAAATTAAAAACTTAGCCCACAGGTAGTTTTTATGTTATGTGATTCATATTGTGACATGTTTACATTGGTAAAACATGATTTATGTATATTTGCCTCAAATTTTGTGACATAAGCATGATTATTTGATATGCAGTTTCGCAACCCGTGAATTTCTCTGAATTTAAGTTTGATGTTCCCATACCGAATGGTGAAAACTATAAAGTTTGGAAGGAGTCGTTCTTCTTCAATTGGGGTGGATGGACATTGACTATGCTATAAGGAAAGACGAACCACTTGCTCCTACCGATTCGAGCACTTCAGCCGAGATAGCTCTTTATAACCAATGGGAGCGGTCCAACCGCATTTGTGCCATGTTTATAAGAGCTAAGATATCTCCTAGTATTCGTGGTTCGGTTGCTCAGCATAGCAATGCTAAGGCCTTATTGGAGGTCATTGATGCGCAATTTGAGAGTTCGAGAAGGCGCATGCCATGACCCTAATTATGAAGTTTTCATCATTGAAGCTCACTAGCATTAGAGGTGTGCGTGAGCACATCATGCAAATGAGGAACATAGCAGCTCAACTTAAGAACCTTGAGGTTGAGATATCTAATTCTTTTCTTGTATATTATATTCTGAACACTCTCCCACAACAGTATGCGCCTTTCAAGATCTCTTACAACACACATAAGAATAAATGGTCAATTAATGAACTCATGACCATGTGTGTTCAAGAGGAGGAAAGACTGATTATGGAATTGGGAGAAGGTGTTCATTTGGCAACACAAGGAAAGCATAAGGGCCATGGCAAGCATAAGGGAAAAGGTAAAATACCTCCCCAAGCTGACATTAAGAAAGAATCCAAATGTTTCTTCGTAAAATGAAGGGGCATATGAAGAAGGATTGTGTCAAATTTAAGGCCTGGCTCGAGAAGAAAGGTAATCCAATCTCTTGTGTTTGTTATGAATCTAATATGACTGATGTAAGTCACAACACTTGGTGGATTGATTCTGGATCTACAATCCACATTTCAAATTCCTTGCAAGGTTTTCAAAACCACAGGAAGCCAGTGGGAAGTGAACAAAGCATCTATTCAGGAAACAAGATGCGTTCGCATGTGGAAGCTATTGGGACATGTAGACTAGTTCTCAATAGTGGCTTTGTTTTGAATTTGGAAAAGACCTTTTATGTTCCTAGTTTTTCTAGAAATTTAATTTCAGTTTCAAGACTTGTACCTTTGGGATACTCTTTTAACTTTTCAGATTCAAACTTTTGTTTATCATTTGAATCTGAAATTGTTGGGAGTGGTACTTTGTCTAATGGTCTTTTTCGAATTAATTTACAAGACAATGCCTATTATGATGCGATGCATGTTCATGATAAAGCTGGTATGAAACGATGTGTTGTGAAAGAACATTCTTCTATGTTATGGCATCGGAGATTGGGACATATCTCCATAGAAAGAATTAAGCGATTAGTAAATGATGGAGTACTCGATACTTTAGATTTTACTGATTGTGATACTTGTGTGGATTGCATAAAGGGAAAGCGGACCAACAAGTCTAAGAAAGGTGCCAAGAGGAGTACAGAAATATTAGAAATCATACATACGGATATTTGTAGTCCAGATATGGACTCATGTGGTCAGAAATACTTCATCTCTTTCATAGATGATTACTCACGTTACATGTATCTCTATTTGATTCATAATAAGTATGAAGCATTAGATGCCTTTAAAGTATTTAAGGCAGAAGTAGAGAAACAATGTGGTAAGCAAATTAAGATCGTGAGATCATATAGAGGTGGAGAATTCTATGGTAGATACACTGAAGATGGACAAGCACCTGGTCCATTTGCAAGGTTTCTTCAAGAGCATGGGATAGTTGCCCAATATACTATGCCTGGTTCTCCGGACCAAAACGGGGTAGTGGAAAGAAGAAACCGGACTTTATTGGACATGGTGCGTAGTATGCTTAGCAGCTCCAAACTTCCTAAATCCTTGTGGACTGAAGCACTTAAGACGGCAGTGTACATATTAAACCGAGTTCCGACCAAGGCTGTCCCAAAGACACCTTTTGAGTTATTTAAGGGTTGGAAACCGAGTTTGCACCATGTGCGCGTTTGGGGATGCCCGTCTGAAGTGAGAGTTTATAATCCGCAAGAAAAGAAGTTGGACCTAAGGACCATAAGTGGGTATTTGATTGGATATGCCGAAAGGTCTAAGGGATACAGGTTTTATTGTCCATCTCATACCACTAGAATTGTGGAATCAAGAAACGCTAAATTTCTTGAAAATGACTTGATTAGTGGGAGCGATCAATCGAAGGACCTTGATCCTAAGAAAGATCATACAGATACTCAACCTTCCACCTCAAGTTTAAGGTTGGTTATTGCTCATAATGCCCCTTCAGTTCAACCGGCTATTGAACAACCAATCGTTGAAGTTCCACAACCCGCCGATATTGATCTAATAGATCCGGTTGTTCAGCAATTACAGAAACTGTTGAACAACCGGTTGAGCAGCACGCTCCTCAAGAGAATGTTGATTCAACATTGAGAAGATCCGATAGAATAAGGAAATCGGCAATTCCTAGTGATTATATTGTGTATTTACAAGAGTCTGACTACAAGATTGGAGCTGATAATGATCTTGAAACGTTTTCACAAGCCATGGATAGTGATAAATCCAATTTGTGGTACAATGCCATGAAGGAAGAGATGAGTTCTATGGCATCTAACGAAGTCTGGGATTTGGTTGAGTTACCACGATGGTGTGAAGGCCATTGGTTGTAAATGGGTCTTCAAAACTAAGAAGGATTCATTAGGTAACATTGAAAGATATAAAGCTAGACTCGTTGCCAAAGGATTCACTCAAAAGGAAGGAATCGATTACACAGAGACTTTTTCTCCTGTATCTAAGAAAGATTCTCTTCGTATTGTTTTGGCATTGGTTGCCCATTTTGATATGGAATTACATCAGATGGATGTGAAAACGGCGTTCCTTAATGGAGAACTAGAGGAGGAGGTTTACATGAAACAACCTAAAGGATTCCCCTCTAGTAAAGGTGAGCATTTGGTGTGCAAGCTTAAGAAGTCTATATATGGCCTGAAACAAGCCTCCCGCCAATGATACTTAAGGTTCCATGATGTCATTTCTTCATTCGGTTTTGTAGAGAATGTCATGGATCAATGTATATACCAGAAGGTCAGTGGGAGCAAAATTTGTTTTCTTGTGCTATATGTGGATGATATTCTACTTGCAACCAATGATAAAGGATTGCTACATGAGGTGAAACAATTTCTCTCCGAGAGTTTTGATATGAAAGATATGGGTGAGGCATCTTATGTCATTGGCATTAAGATCCATAGAGATAGACCTCAAGGAATTTTAGGACTATCTCAAGAAACCTATATCAATAAGGTCCTAGAGAGATTCCGGATGAAAGATTGTTCACCAAGTATAGCACCCATTGTGAAGGGTGACAGGTTCAATTTGAACCAATGCCCGAAGAACGATTTAGAAAGGGAACAAATGTACAACGTCCCATATGCTTCTGCTGTCGGAAGTTTGATGTATGCTCGGGTTTGCACTCGACCCGACATCGCTTTTGCTGTGGGAATGTTGGGAAAATATCGAGTAATCCAGGTTTAGACCACCGGAGAGCTGCAAAGAAAGTCATGAGATACCTTCAAGGTACCAAAGACTACATGCTTATGTATAGACCGACCGACAAATTGGAAGTGGTCGGTTATTCGGATTCGGACTTCGCGGGCTGCGTTGATTCACGAAAATCAACATCTGGATGCATTTTTATGTTAGCTGGCGGAGCCGTGTCATGGAGAAGCGCCAAGCAGACTTTGACTGCTACTTCTACTATGGAGGCTGAGTTCGTTTCTTGTTTTGAGGCTACCTCGCATGGTGTATGGTTAAAGAGTTTCATTGCTAGGCTTAGAATTGTTGATTCTATTTCTAGGCCATTAAGAATATATTGTGACAATTCAGCTGCAGTTTTTATGGCTAAAAATGCCAAAAGTGGCAGTCGAAGTAAGCATATCGACATTAAGTATTTAGCCATAAGGGAACGTGTTAAGGAGAATAAAGTGGTCATTGAACACGTTAGCACTGAATTGATGATAGCCGATCCTTTAACTAAAGGCATGCCACCAATGAAGTATAAGGATCATGTAACTAGTATGGGAATAGGTCCCATCATGTGATTTGTCGTCGTATGAACGATTTTGTTGTATGAAACTCTTATTCAGTTGTAATGTTGATTCTCAATTTTTGTGTACACATTTTGTTGTTTATGAGAATAACATTTATCCTTGGTTTTGGAATAAACATAGGGTTTATTCATTAAGATATGTTGTCACATATAGGCTGACATTAAAGAAATGAGATGCATTGTGATACATGGAAGATATTACTCACCCTTAGAGGACATGTCGCCATGATCCATGTGTTTTGTTTCTTTTCTTTAAGCATAAAGTTTTTGTGGAATTAGTTGGATAATATGTATGATGAAAATGATGGGATCAAGTGGGAGAATGTTATTTATTTTGTGTGATCCCATATTTTGGACCCGCATTTTCTCTTAAAGGTTGCGACTGTTCAACATGAAGAGTTTCCACGCTTCGTACCCTTTCGTGACAACCGCCCATTCGGTAATTGTCTTGATGGAAGACGATGTATAAATAGGAACGTACGTTCATTTCTGACGGGTGATGACAAGGTCTAACATAAACTCTCTCATTCAGAATACACCACTAGTACGAGAGTGAATTGAGTTAGTAGTGCGAGTCCCCAAATTTTCTCTTTGATTTCAGTTTTCAGACGAACGCGATTACAAACAATGGCTGGAGGTTTGTCTATAATCGATCCTGGCTTCCGCATATGAATTATTTTGTCTAACATGGAGGACATTTTTCTCCACTAAAGCAGTGTACCTAATAAGACCCAAAAAATATAGTGTAATGATTAACTTTGTTTATCTCGTATAGGTTTAGATATGAGCCGCTCTAGAAGTTCTCTCACTGTTAAAATAATGCACGTGATTCAGGAAACCCATTTGGCACACTTGTTTTATCAAGGGAACACCAAATTATTGCTCAATTTTGACACGTCTATGGAATTTGAGACTAGTAAATATTTCAAAATTGACACGAATCAACACGAGTTTAGATGCATCATCCTTTTTAGCATGTTTAAGGCAAATCTAGAGTTTAGAAGTGACACGAATTATTTGGCACGACCAGCAAAACTCTAATCTCATCCTTTCGGTTATCCTATTCGACAGCACCCAGCAATTGATCCTTTAGAGATTCTGGGGACAATGTCTCCAGAAGGACAAATACAAATCCCAGCAACCAAAGAAAGTCATGCTTGATCATAGCAGTAAAGACCATAGACCAAACCACTTTTTCTCAAGAAAATGAAACAATCACTTAATTAAACGACTTAAACAATCAATTAAGCAAAGCTAGACACATAATTACCTTGCCGTTTCAGGCATCTTCATCCGCCAGTAAAACGTCATCACAGCAGGAATAACACCTAGCATCAATATCAACCTCCAGGCAATATCAGCTTCTTTTGGTATCGGATCTTTTGGCGACGGAGGGTAAATTCGGCTAAATATCTTGCACACTGCCATCGTCACAGCGGAGCTCGCTAGAATCCCAAACACTTGCATTGAGAAGACGGCTGCCATGAATGCGCCACGCATCCTCTTGTTAGCATACTCCGACATGATCGTCGCCGAGAGTGGGTAATCTCCTCCGATCCCTACCCCGAGCAAGAACCTGAAAAGAATTAAAGAGTGATGTTCGCATGTTATTAATACTGAGAAAAATTGAACAGAGACTGATTTTGCAATGTGACACTCGGTCAGTTCTAATGCCACGATCACCTGAAAAACCCAAGACTCGCTAGAACGTAGCCTTTTGAAGTGCCTATGGAGAATCCACACCCGATGGAGCCAGCCATCATAAGCATCAAGGCGAGGCCATACAAGCGCCTCCTCCCTACAAGATCACCGAGCCTGCCGAAGATGAGTTGACCAATCGCAGCGCCAAGGAGAGCAACGGCCAGCATGGCTGATTCGATGGCAGGCGGTATTTGGTGGCCGTCGGATTCGTAGTATATGTGTCCGAGCAGTCTCGTGATCGGTGTGATGGAGAAGAAATGGTAGGCATCAGTGAATAACCCCATTCCTTTATCAAGAATAAGACAAAAAATTGGGAATGATTTTGACGGAAACAGAACGATGCTTTTTCCGAAAGAGAGATACTTAAATATAAGATATGCAGAATCACTAACTAAAATGGATTCATGAAATAATACAACCCAAGTTGCGTGCATCAATCACTGGGATTGTGAAGCAAAACACACAAGTTAATTACCTGCCACGATGACGGCCTTGAAGTGGTAGTATTGTGTCTTGGCGGTGTCGAGTCTATGGAAAAGTCCCAGCGACATGGTCGCTCGTAGCTAATTTTTGCTTCTTCAAGGAACAACCTTCGAATGCAACAATCTAATGCTTTTGCTGTGTAATAGTTAGGGTCGGGTTATAAATGTAAAATATGGGTTTGACCCAGTCAAAAAGAAAAAGGTAGAAGCTACAGCAGAGAGAGGGATCGAGAGTTTTCGGGAGAGAGGGAAAAGAGAGAGAGAGAGAGAGGAAGAAAAAAAAAAAAAAAAAAAAAAAAGGTGGTGGGACCCACTTTAAATAAAGAAAGAAAAGAAAACAGAAAAAGGGAAGAGATAAAAGGGAAAGAAAGCCCACGTTCGGGCAGAAAGAAAAGAAGAAGAAGAAGAAGAAAAGAAGAAGAAGAGAAATGGGAAGAAAGGAAAGGGGTTTTGGCACGTGCACACCACGGATGCCTCTCCAAGCCAACTCGACTCCATAGCACAGCACCCGGTAAGAGATTAGGCCCCTCGTTTGTCCAATTGAAGTAATTTTTGGGTTTAGGGCTCAAATTCGGAATTGTTGGAAAATCAAATGGCGAAGTCCGATTTTGGAGTCGTTGAGCCGCGCATTTTCATAGGAATGATAATTTAGGGTGTTGTGGAGCCATGGGATTTTACGGATCGTGATTTGAGCTTGTGGTTTGTCCGAAACAAAATTTCAAAGTTTCCCGCGCGCAATGAACAGTACGCGTCCAGCAGCTTCGGACCTGTATTTTGTCACCTTTCGGCTTGATTTTGGGACGGTGAAGTTGGGATTCTTGTAATATATGTCAAGGGTTCTCTATTGACTATAAATTCGTTTGGATCGGGGTTCGGAGGAGGAAGTTAAGGCGTAATCAAGTTTTGTGTTTAAACTTCGTGTCGCGATTTGTTAGCGCGTAGAAGTCCTTTTGTTAGAGTTAAGGCATAAGTTAGTAATTTCGTAGTTAAGATAAGAGTTTTATTAGATTTTAACATTATTCCTCGGTTATTTGATAGGGCCGTGAGTTCGAAGATACGGGTATCGTTCGTCGTTTGGTTGTAGACGACGAGATGAGTGGTACTATATCTTCTTTGGTTTTATAAAATCATATCTTGAAATATATATATATATATATATATATATATATATATATATATATATGTATATATATTGAATCGAGAAGAGCATTTTTATTGCTTAAAAGTCAGATCGAGCATTTACTACCCTTTGGCTGATTATGACTATTTGAAAAGTGTATTATATAAAGTTTGTGGAGAAATATATATGAAATTGCTTTGCGACCGATTGATGGAAAAGTTTATGATAATTTGAGAAATAGATATGAAATGGATGATGGGCTATGCTGCAAATGTTATTTGTTTGATTTAAGATATTGATTTCTAGATTGGATTTCTGGTATTGGAGAATGATCATTTATGCTCAATATGACTGTGAACCCAATGAGGGGTTTTTAGGGTATGCATACCAGGTTTAGAATATCCTTCTGGGCCCAGCCATCGTCTTTGTAGGTGGAGACCTTACCAAGGGGAAAAGCTTGGTCGCCTTGTCACAAGGCGTCGTGTCGTGACAATGGTGGAATATTGAGCAATAGATTAATCAATGGATGGACCATTGATATGTGATATTTGATGGAGAGATTATTCAATGGACTTGACCATTGATACTTGACTTTTGATGATGATTTAAATGAGTTTTCCATATTAGTATAAAGCTTTGATGATATCAAATAACTCTTTTATGATTTAATTTGTATTTTACATATTAAGTTGGCATTATGAAGTTTGGTATTGCTTTGTATACATGCATAGTGGTTGTTCGATATGCTTAGAAGATATGTACTACTCACTGAGCTGTTGTTGCTCATTCCACTCCTCCTTTAATCTTTTCAGGTTCCTCGGTTAGCGGCGAATAGAGCGAGTGCGCCATCGGTGGGAAACTTTTGGGGAGTTCTATTTTTGGGTATGGCCAAAGGAAGTGGTGCACTTTCCTTGCTTGTGGTTGGTTTGTCGAGTTCTATTTGTATTTTTTTCTTTTGGTGGATTATAGAAACTCGATGTTGCAACCAATCCGTTGGTCTATCCGATATGTATATATATGGTTTGAGAGATATATATATATATATATATAAGTTGATATCAGGTTGTTAGTTGTGTTTGAGGTTGCGTCCTTCGTGTGGAAGGACGGCCGTGTCATCCCTATTCTTTGTAGTTTTGGGGTGTGACATCTTTTGGTATCAGAGCCTAAGTTTTGATCTTTTTTGATGTTGTTATGGGACGTTGTGAGGTTGTGTGATAGATTTTATTTTTGTGTTAGTCTTTTAGATTCTAAGGTGTAGTTTTATTCTTCGTTTTAGGTGATCATGCGTTCCGACTCCGAGACTCTTGCCTCGCTTCGTAGAAGCAGCAAAGGCAAACGAGTCGCTACCCTTGATGCTAGAGACATGCCTCAAGCTTCTCAAGGTGTGTCGTTGAGAATGAGACTTGAGGACCGCTTTGATAGGAGTCCTGACTTGCGCGAAGTCAGAGAAGATGATCAAGAGCCAACCTGTTCAACTGAATTTGAACAAGCAATGATCCATTGGTATCGCCAAGCAAAAGAATTAATTGGAGATGGAGCGGCGGCTCAGGCACTTTTGCTCAATTTAGAAAGGCGAAACCACCCACTTTTGATGGGAAAGCTGATCCTCTCGCGGCTGAGCGTTGGATTAAAAAGATTGATGGGATCTTTGAAGCTGAAGAGGTTCCCAAGGAGCGGAAAGTTAAATTTGCCACCCAATACCTAGAAGGTGAAGCAGAATTTTGGTGGGATGGAATGAAGCCAAGTCTTGGAGGTAGGGATGTTATTATATCCTGGGAGGACTTTAAACAGGCGTTCAATGCTCAATTCTTCCCAAAGTCATTCCAGGAAAAGATGAAGGGTGATTTTGTACATATATCTCAGGGTGACTCCACAGTTTTAGAGTATTCAGTCTGCTTTAACTAGTTGAGTAGATTTGCGGAGCACTTGGTAGCAAATGAGGAAGATAAGGCCGACCATTTCCTAGGAGGGCTCCGACCTAAAATTAATTCTGCACTTGCACCTTTCATGTTAACAACTTATAAGGATGTGCTAGAGCGAGCAATCAAGGTGGAACAAAGCATTCTGAAGCACGGCACACAAGGAGAGCCTCAACCCAAAAAGTTTAAGCCCACAAATGTACAAGGTAGCCATACTAGTGGTAGTGGAAGGCGAAGAGGTTTCAATCGGCCAGGACAGTTCAGAAATCCGAGTAATCAGGGCCCCTGCAATACATGTGAAAGTTATCATCGCGGTGAGTGTCATCGGAAAACTGGAGTATGCTTCTTATGTGGGAAAGCGGGACACATGCGGCGAGATTGTCCTACACAAAGGAATCCCCCTATTGACAATAGATCATGTTATCTATGCGGGCGACAAGGGCACCTATCACACCATTGTTCCATGCGGAGGAATACCCCTTTAGTTGGTAGGCCCCAAGAGAACCAACAAAGACAAGATACAAATGGGAAAGTTTTCGCAATGTCGAAGGAGGATGCGGCAGCATCTAACGCAGTTGTTGCAGGTAATATTTTTATTGCCTCACAATGTGCTTATGCGTTATTTGATCCTGGTGCTACGCACTCCTTCATTTCAACTGAATTTGCAAAAAAGCTTGATGTGTTGCCTGACCCTCTTGAACATGAATTGTGTGTTGATACTCCTACTGGCGATTTCTTAGTTGCTCATCGTGTGTTCAAGAGATGTGTGATTCGGATTAATAATGTTGAAATGTATGTGGATCTAGTGGAGTTAAATATTCGAGATTTCGATGTTATTATAGGGATGGATTGGTTATCTACCTATCGCGCTCTTTTGTTGATTGTTTTTCAAAGAAAGTGATATTTAGACTTCCGAATCAACCCGAATTCTCTTTTTCGGGAAGTTGTCAAAACACTTTTCCAAGGTTGATCTCGGCTTTGCAAGCGAGGAAACTTTTGAGAAATGGTTGTTGTGGTTATTTAGCTTGTGTAAAAGACATAAGTAAGGCTGTAGTGAAGTTGGAAGATGTTCTAGTTGTTAGAGAGTTTCCAAGTGTGTTTCCTGAGGATCTACCAGGCTTGCCTCTTGATAGAGAAATCGAGTTTTGTATTGAATTGATGCCTGGTACAGCACCAATCTCTAAGGCACCATATTGGATGGCACCCGCTGAATTGAAAGAATTGAAAACGCAACTGCAAGAAATTTTGGATAAGGGTTTCATCAAACCTAGTGTTTCGCCTTGGGGAGCTCCTGTTCTATTTGTGAAAAAGAAGGATGGTAGTATGCGGCTTTGCATAGATTACCGAGAGCTTAACAAGGTAACGGTCAAAAACAAATATCCTTTGCCCCGGATTGATGATTTATTTGATCAACTTCAGGGAGCTCAGGTATTTTCCAAGATCGACCTTCATTCTGGGTATCATCAATTGAAGATAAAGATAGATTATGTGCCTAAAACCGCTTTCAGAACAAGGTATGGCCATTATGAATTTCTCGTCATGCCTTTTGGATTAACAAATGTGCCTGCTGCTTTCATGGACTTGATGAATAGAGTGTTCAGGGAATATCTAGATAAATTTATTGTGGTGTTCATTGATGACATCCTAGTGTATTTGAAGAGTTTAGAAGAGCACGAACAACATTTGAGGTTTGTCTTGCAGACTTTGCATGAAAATAAGTTGTATGCCAAATTTAGTAAGTGTGATTTCTGGCTTGATCATATAGAATTCTTGGGTCATGTGATCTCAAAGGATGGCATATTAGTGGATCCAAAGAAAGTTGAAGCAGTTGTTAAGTGGAACCGTCCAACTAATGTTACAGAAGTGAGGAGTTTTCTTGGGCTAGCCGGTTACTATAGGTGATTTGTAGAGGGATTCTCAAAGATTGCTGGTCCACTTACCCGTCTAACTCAGAAGAAAGTTAAATTTGAATGGTCAGACCAATGTGAACGCAGTTTTCAAGAGTTGAAGAGACGGCTAGTTTCGGCTCCTATTCTAACTCTACCTTTTGAAAGTTGCGGGTTCGTAATCTACTGTGATGCATCCAAAGAAAGTTTGGGTTATGTTCTTATGCAAAATAGCAAAGTTATTGCCTACGCTTCTAGACAATTGAAATTACATGAGAAGAACTACCCCACTCATGATTTGGAGTTAGCAGCAGTTGTATTTGCCTTGAAGATATGGCGGCACTATTTGTATGGTGAAAATTGCGAAGTCTTTACCGATCACAAGAGTCTAAAGTATATCTTTACTCAAAAAGAACTGAACATGAGGCAAAGAAGATGGCTAGAATTTTTGAAGGATTATGACTTGTCCATTAATTACCATCCGAGTAAGGCTAATGTGGTAGCGGATGCTTTGAGTCGTAAATCTTTTGGAAATATAGCAACTTTACTCACTTCTTAGATACCCATTCTTGAAGATATGAGAAAGTTAGACTTGGAGGTATTGGTACATCAGCTTGGTGCTCAGTTAGCTAACCTTCAAGTACAACCTATGTTGATTGACAGAATTAAGGCTAAACGGAATGAAGATCCACAGTTACAAAAATTTAGAGAAGGTGTAGAAGATGGAAGACAAGCGGATTTTAGTTTACACGTAGATGGATCCTTGAGATTTCGTGAGCGACTGTGTGTTCCTAAGGACTCAAAGCTGAAAAAGGAGATCCTGCAAGAGGCTTACAGCACTAGATTTTCAATTCATCCGGGAAGCACTAAAATGTATAGGGACTTGAGACAAAATTTTTGGTGGTTCAACATGAAAAAGGATATTACAAAATTTGTCGATCAATATTTAGTTTGCCAGCAAGTGAAAATTGAGCATCAGAAACCAGGTGGACAGTTGCAACCTCTAGAGATACCTAAATGGAAGTGGGAGCATATTGCTATGGTCTTTGTAGTTGGTCTACCGAGGACGCCAAGTGGTAAGAATGCTATATGGGTGATTGTTGATCGATTGACTAAGTCTGCTCACTTTTGTCATATCGATTTGGCCTTTCAATGGAAGATATGGCAAAGCGATATGTTAATGAAATAGTGAAGCTTCATGGAGTTCCGGTAAGCATTGTTTCGATAGGGATCCTAGGTTCGTATCTAACTTTTGGAAGAGTTTGCAAGGAGCATTGGGCACTAAACTCAACTTGAGTACAGCTTTTCATCCACAAACAGATGGACGGTCGGAGAGAACGATCCAGACATTAGAGGATATGTTGAGATCATGCATCGTTGACTTCAGCGGTTCTTGGGATGAACATCTACATTTGGCAGAATTTTCTTATAACAACAGTTATCACAACAGCATTAAGATGGCACCCTTTGAAGCTTTATATGGCCGAAAATGCAGAAGTCCTATTTGTTGGGATGACATTGGTGCGAAAAGACTAACTGGCCCCGAGTTCATTCAACGGTCAGAAGAGAAAGTTAGGCTGGTTCGAGAACGTCTCAGAACGGCTCAAAGTCGTCAGAAAAGTTATGCAGATCTAAAAAGACGCAAGTTAGAATTTAATGTGGGGGATCACGTATTTTTAAAAGTTTCTCCTACAAAGAGTGTAGTGAGATTCGACACACGTGGGAAGTTAAGTCCAAGATACGAGGACCATTCTTGATCTTAGAGAAAATTGGTGAAGTCGCTTATAAATTGGCTTTGCCACCGGGCGCTATCAGTGTCCATAATGTGTTCCATGTTTCTTTGTTGCGGAAATATGTGCAAAATCCTGAACATGTGCTAGATTTTACTCCATTGAGATTACGGGAGAATTTGACATATGAGGAGCAGCCTATTCGCATTGTCGATAAGAAGGATCAGGTGTTGCGGTGACGAACTATTTCTTATGTGAAAATACAATGGTAAAACCACACCGAGAGAGAGGCTACTTGGGAACTCAAGGAGGAGGCAAGACACAAATACCCTCACTTGTTTCATGATTGAAGTACATGCAAATTTCGAGGACAAAATTTTTTAAGGAGGGGAGAATGTAAAATATGGGTTTGACCCAGTCAAAAAGAAAAAGGTAGAAGCTACAGCAAAGAGAGGGATCGAGAGTTTTCGGGAGAGAGGGAAAAGAGAGAGAGAGAGAGAGAGAGAGGAAGAAAAAAAAAAAAAGGTGGTGGGACCCACTTTAAATAAAGAAAGAAAAAGAAAACAGAAAAAGGGGAAGAGATAAAAGGGAAAGAAAGCCCACGTTCGGGCAGAAAGAAAAGAAGAAGAAGAAGAAAAGAAGAAGAAGAAGAGAAAGAGGAAGAAAGGAAAGGGGTTTTGGCACGTGCATGCCACGGATGCCTCACCAAGCCGACTCGACTCCATAGCACAGCACCCAGTAAGAGATTAGGCCTCTCGTTTGTCCAATTGAAGTAATTTTTGGATTTAGGGCTCAAATTCGGAATTGTTGGAAAATCAAGTGGCGAAGTCCGATTTTGGAGTCGTTGAGCCGCGCATTTTCATAGGAATGATAATTTAGGGTATTGTGGAGCCATGGGATTTTACAGATCGTGATTTGAGCTTGTGGTTTGTCCGAAACAAAATTTCAAAGTTTCCCGCGCGCAATGAACAGTACTCGTCCAGCAGCTTCGGGCCTGTATTTTGTCACCTTACGGCTTGATTTTGGGACGGTGAAGTTGGGATTCTTGTAATATGTGTCAAGGGCTCTCTATTGACTATAAATTTGTTTGGATCGGGGTTCGGAGGAGGAAGTTAAGGCGTGATCAAGTTTTGTGTTTAAACTTCGTGTCGCGATTTGTTAGCGCATAGAAGTCCTTTTGTTAGAGTTAAGGCATAAGTTAGTAATTTCGTAGTTAAGATAAGAGTTTATTAGATTTTAACATTATTCCTCGGTTATTTGATAGGGCCATGAGTTCGAAGATACGAGTATAGTTCGTCGTTTGGTTGTAGACGACGAGGTGAGTGGTACTATATCTTCTTTGGTTTTATAAAATCATATCTTGAAATATATATATATATATATATATATATATATATATATATATATATATATGTATATATATTGAATCGAGAAGAGCATTTTTATTGCATAAAAGTCAGATCGAGCATTCACTACCCTTTGGTTGATTATGACTGTTTGAAAAGCGTATTATATAAAGTTTGTGGAGAAATATATATGAAATTGCTTTGCGACCGATTGATGGAAAAGTTTATGATAATTTGAGAAATAGATATGAAATGGATGATGGGCTAAGCTGCAAATGTTATTTGTTTGATTTAAGATATTGATTTATGGATTGGATTTCTGGTATTGGAGAATGATCATTTATGCTCAATATGACTGTGAACCCAATGAGGCGTTTTTGGTCAAAATCGAAGCAATTGACTGAGTTGGCGTTTCTTTGCTTCTCTTTTGGCGAGACCAGAAAGGCAAAAGATGAGATAACGGTGATGTGAGAATTGCAGATCAAACGGTGGCTTCTCCGCCTAAAAAATTTTCAAGGAAACCTGTTGACTTGTTTAACTGGTTTCCTTAGAAAATTAAAATCGGAAAATCTCACTTGGCGAGATTTCCTCAAATCCCCCAAGTGAGATTCCTTAAATATGAATAAATAAATAAAAAAAACATAACAAACATATAATTATAAAGAAAATTAAACACCAAAACAGAGGTGATCACAAACAGAAAAATATTATTGCTAGCAAAAATAGATTTTAATTTTTTAAAAGATCTAATAAATTTTAAAGATTTTTTAAAAAAAAAACTCCAAATGTTTATTTTGGGACTAATAAATATATCATTGATGTTCGAATGGCTCTTTATCCTTTTCGTTCAAATCAAGTTGCTTTACAAGGAGTATTTGGTGATTTAAAATCAAGATTGGTGATGTCAATTTTGCATAATAACAGATGAAATAAAGAAAAAATCAAAATATAAATAATTAATTACTAAGGAAAAAAATTATCCAATCAATTGGAATCTCATAGATGAAGATGTGAAAGGACCTAAATGAAATTAGTTCAATTTTAGGATTGCATGAGTCAAGACTAAAGTTTAGAAAACAAATTCAATCAAATTCTATATGTGTTAATCGATTACAAATCCTACAATAATTGGAAATTGATACTAGATATTCACTTTTTCTACTTTTTTGAGTTCTTAATCTTTTCTTTTTATTTTGGAGCAATATCTACCAATTTTTTCTTTTTGACAAGAGAACAATGTCCATTATTTTAAAGTTGCAAATGAATCCTTCATAAATTACAAATTATTTGAATATTATTCACTTAGATTTGTTTATAATCCCACTATTTCTCTACTCCGGTTGCCCTTTAAACAATAAACCCATTTTTGCCTTTTCAATTTACCGGGTTGCCTATCTAACATCATCTAAAAATTGTGGCCAGAAGTTCACCGTTTCGATTTGAGCATAACAGTGTAGTTATGCTAGCAGCTCTCAAAAGCTCCCTTCGGACATTGTTGCGACCACGGACTTTACCATACGACTTTTTGTTTGAACATTATATAATGTGTTAATGGCTGACATTCTTTTTGAATAAGAGTTTCACTCAGTTTGTTTTAACGTTCATAAAATAAGATTTGAAAATGCTGATACACTGTACCTGGTACCGCGCGTGCTTCAGAGCAGATTGGCTTGTCTTCGTTGAAGCCCGCCGAACTCCTGTAGAATTTGGTTTCCAATCTATATGTTAGATATCAAATCTTCTTATCGACCATCTGTTGGTCTTTACTAAGTCCTCGGCTGTAAATGTTGGGTAATATAGTCGATGATTTTTCCTGTAGTTGAGCTCCGTTTTAGTTTTGTGAATGTTTTGAATATGGCCTGAGTTTTTTGAGCTCTTTTTGTATATACTGTTGCACCCCCCTTGCTGGACTATTATTGATCCCTTTACGTTTCAGAAAGGATGTTAAATAGGGATATCTTTTAGTCCTGATCTGTGTGAGGCAGCCTTTACAGTGTGAGGAGTAAATTGTCATGCACTCTTGCTTCTCAAAAAGTTCATCATGTAGCATGCTCTATTTTTCGACATGTTTCTCACGTAGACATTGGCAAGATACTCCACTTGATGATCTGATCTGATTTGAATAGGTCAGCGTCGCTCTCTTTTCTAACTTGCTCATTTTATGTAACATCAACTTGTTCTTAATGGGTACTGATGATTTATTATAACTTTACTGGGACTTTGAAATTTGTTGAAATTCTTATATATCGTCAACTCGTAAAGATAGTTTTACTTTCATCCTAACCCTTTTACGCGTAAATGAGTTTCCGGAATGACGTGATTTACCCATTATATTTTGTCATTGCAGTAGCCCTGCGTTAATGCTCATTGTATAGGTTCTTGTCCACATTGCTGTATCTTATAAAAAAATCGCATCTATGGACTACACGGCACTGCTGAAGATTCTCGTTCGCTGCTGTCAAACACTTCTTACGCAATCACACCTAAATGGTTGTTTATGCAACAACTCCCGAAAAAGATGCCCAAGTAAATATGCAGACTCTTTTCCCGACCGAATATGCTCACTAATTATGCTCATAAAAAATATTCGGATTGTGACGGTTGGTGATGGGTTAGGAATAATTTATATGAGGGCGGACGTGTTTACAACAGAAAAGAAAAAAGAGAGGCAAATTAAAATATCAAATGATTGTCAATCAAAATCAAAGCTAATGTAGAATAATTGGCAAATGCTTATATAAAAACTTTCAAACATCATAAGAGCAGGCGGTCCTATCAATCAAAGAGAATTGCAGGATTTTCAAATTTACAAATGAGTTACGATATTTAATTTCAAATTCATGCGTTTTCCTTAATTTCCGAGGCATCAAAAATTTCAGTTGTGTTTTGTAGATTTTTTAGTTGCTTCTTGAAAAGTTTCCCCTTTATCAATATGTTTTCCTTAATTTTGTCATTTGATTTTAGTTATTTGATTATTTCTTAATTGGCAACCTCCCCATAAATAGGCGCCTAAAATATTATAATCTGCACTTCATTATTCAAAATAAACACTATCTTTTGGAATCATTTTCCAAGCATATCTTCCTCTGCGTCAAAATCAAACTCCCACTGATATTTTCTACACTTTGTTTAGTAAAAGGGTGGATAAAGAAAGAACAACCAATGTAGACATCGGCATGCATAAGAGTCGGCAAAATGTTACTGGACTAATGCTTGCCGTGATACGAAGGTTTTCATTAGACTACCGAGCCTTGTTTTACATATATCTCAATTCATTTAATCTAGCATGATCAAGATTACTCCATTAGGTCAAAGGAAGCACAATGCCCGGTATTGATGTGAGTTATCGCATGAAAAAATTTAATGCCCGGTACTTTTGTGTTTTCAGTTCGCAATCTGTCTTTGCCCGCAATTTCTCGATCGTGGGCTACTCCTAAGACAATTTGAAATCAACCGATAAGCTCCTTAATCGCTTCGAGTCGTGGATGGCGAAACACAGGAAGGATCTTCTAAGGAAAAGTTTGGGAGATTCGGCGTGTTCAAGGGGAACTTGAAGCACATCGACCGCACTAATAAGAAGGTGACCACCTCCTGGTTTGGCTTAAAAAGTTTGCCGATCTGACCCGTGAAGAGTTCAAAAGGATGTATATATATATATAATTCCGTCTGTTTCTCCGACTTTGACCAAGCCAAACAAGCCCTCGCCGACTAGGATTAACAAGTAAAGTCCAGCCATGCTTTTTTTTCTTTTATTTTTCTCTATCTCCAAATAACTTTCCTTTGCATGACTTCAATTCCGTCTCTGACACAAGCTGACCAAGTCAAAGTTAAATTTCAAAGTCCACGTTGGACTTTTCAACCTCAAGAGCCGAACCCAAAAGATGTTAAGAAAACCAATGTCCAAACTTGGCCTTGGATTCTTTTTTTCGGTATTTAACTTTCTCCACAATTCAATTGGGATCGAGTTTGTTCAATGCTCAAACTCGAGACATATTTTAATAATCTCCATATTTGCTTGGCGTTTGAGTCAAGTCAAAATCACTTCATAAAAAATTTCGAACTCTGCTACTACTCTCACATTGTCCTTAATGGACTCAACCGCTATAGATATTTTCTAAGTTCAAGCTTCACTTGAACTTCACCATAACTAATGATCTTATTAGAAGACCAACTCTACATGAACCTTTACCAACATAATCTCCTCACAGATAAAACAAAATCATTGTTGCATCCATATCTATCAACTCTTCAGTCTCCACCTCGCTACTAGTACCATCTATGTCGATTACATTGCTAGTACTTGTTACCTCAAGAGTTTCTAGTTGCAACTCCATCTCAAGTTGAACACCGTTCAAATCCATATAAACATTGCTAAAATCACTCCTGGCCAAAAGTACTAGAGACTCATCAAACATAACTTCTTTGCAAGTGAATTTAATTCCAAGCACCACAACTTATAGCCCCGCTCACCTTTTGCATAGTCTAGGAACATGCACTTTCTTACCCTTCCATCAAGCTTACCATCATCGCTCAAATATTACATGATCAACCAAATATTCTTAGAATAGAATAATCGGCAACATTATCTAACCACATTTCTTCGGGAGTCCGACATCCAATTGCAGTCATGGGGATCTATTCATCAAGTAGTTCGTTCTACTAAGTGTATTTGCCAAGAATCTTCTAGCCATATCAGCACTAGAAAGCATTCAATGGGCCGTCTTTAATAATGTTTTGTTCATCAATTCCACTAAGGTTCATTGACATTAGTGCAGAGTCTCACTATGCCTTTGACATGCAACATACGAATATCCTAATGTCCTTTAGATATATTATTCTAACATGACAAGCAAATGACCTATTCTAATGATGGACAAAAATTTTCATGGAACTATTTTATTATGATGACTTACAAAGCATGTATATTTTGAATTGATACACAAATTTTAATTAAATGACATAACATGCAATTTCTAATGACGAGCAAAATTAATATGCGACTATATTAGCATGACACGCAATTTCATAAACTTAACATATAATTACTAGACGTTACTACACGATATGCGGGCAACAACATGGCAAGGATGATGCAATTTAAACTATACGACACGCACATGATATTTTTTTGTATTTTTATTTATAAAATTCGAAATTAATTAAATTCCAAAAATAAAGTATCAAGATTGGGATAAAATCTAATTTGAACTAGGAAATAAGTCATTCTAAGTTTCCAAATTCGGAGACAATGGATTGCATAAATCGCAGTGGGTGATCGGCTCACAGCAGCGGCTGCTTGTGGTGTCTTCACGCAAGTGTGATCAGAATTTCCACGATATTCGTCTGGATCGTGTTCTCCCTCAGTGAATTACCAAGTACTCTGGAAAATTGCTAAGCGTGAGGAGGAATAGTCAGAACACATGCACGAGGAAAATTAAAGAGCACCAATAGAATCCTGTCATTGTCATGGCCAAAATTGGGACAGTTTTTGGATTGGAGATATCACAATTGCATGTGATGTTGCCGCCCCTGGACACACAATCGAGACATGCAATATTTGACAAGAGACAAGGACGCAGCTATGGAAGCGGTGTAATGATCTGGAAACGTCGACGAGGGACGAACTTCGTCTTGGCTGAACTCGCGGTGCAATGGGGTATCGTCGTCGACGCTTCTGGCGTGGACAATTTGCCCAAAAAAATCTGGAAACGACCTGCAAAAACAGAAACGTGGGCCGTGGGACCGAGAGGAAGCAGCGGCGCCGGCCTCGATCAGGCTAGCGACAGCACAACGGAGGATGACAGGGCGTTGCGGATGGTGAGAGCGTAGCGGCAGCGGCAGCACGGCGTGAGTCTCGGCCACATGTAGGGGTGAGTGCGGTTCCCGGGTAGAACCGGGAACCGGAGAACCGAACCGGAGGTTCCAATCCGGTTCCCGATTCCCTTTTTCTGGGAACCGGAACCGGTTAAAGTTAAAAAAAAAAAAAACCCTAAGTTTACCCTAGCCTCGCTCAGTTCACTTCACACTTTCACACTGCTTGCCCTCCTCTGTCTCTGCCAGACGCTGCTTGCCCTCGGCGAATCTCCACATGGAGTCGGGCCTCAAGTCCCTCGACGAGTTCCTCTTCGGCAAGACCTATATCTCCAGGTAACGCTTCAATCTCTCTCTCTCAGTTCTTCGCGCGGGGGATCGATCGGTCGATTCGATATCTTGGGCCCCCTTGCTTGTTTGGGATGTTTATCGGCGTCGTTTTTTATGGCAGAGATCAGCTCATGAAGGACGACATCAAGGTGTACGCCGCAGTTCTCGAGAAGCCCGGAGGCTTTTTCCCGAACGCGGCAGTGGATTCGCCGTTCTAGAATCAGCGTTCGGGATGGACGAGTTCTTCAAGAACCGAATGTTTACAACGCACGCGGTCGCCGCCGCCGCTTTGGTCACTTTAGGAACGGCCCTCACTTATCCTCTCGATACCATCAAGACCCTTATCCAGGTTGGTTTGTTGATGCCCTTTTGTTTTCTTATTTCCCCTCTGAATTGTAGGAATTTCGGATTTCCATGGTGCTTGACTCTGTGCGTGTGCAAAGCAGCTTGGTTCTGGCTCAACTAAGCAGTTGACTCTGGCGCAGGCTGTGGAAAGAGTTCGGGCTTTGTCCGGAGGTTTATGAGGTAATTTGGAAATGCAGCCATTTTTGCAGTCCATTTACTTTATATTTATTCGATTTTTTTTCTCCAGTTTGTTAGAACATAGATAGGAATTGGTAAAGTTCATCCTGTGCTCCTGTTCAAAGTTATAACATCCGTGGTCCATTTATGGGGTGTTGAACTGGTTAGCCATTTCTGGCCTAAAATGGAAAAGAATGGAAAAGAAGATTGAGGAAGTAGCTCTGTTAAAGTCCATTCCTTCGATTCCCTGAGAACTTTGCTTATTCAAAATAAATCATGTACAAAATTCTGTAAAAAATTGAAGACTTCCCACACAAAAAATTCCTCGTGGAAAAACCTTTTTGTTTCTGGAGTATGCAACTTCTGCTTGCTCTTTGACGAGATTATATGTTTACTCAAGACCCTTCTTTATGATGGAAGTGGCGGTTGATATTCTACTGGTGGAAAGGAGTGTCCGTCCCAATATATGGCAAGTTGCTTGAGAATTGTTGCTCCTCCTTTTTAGTTGACTGCATGTGCTAAGGAAGATGAAGTGTTTTATTCACAGTATTTTTGGACAATAACTATTGAATATTCATAGACATGATTAGTAGTTGTTGATTCTACTATTACTCTTGAATTGTAGGTCTTTACAGTGGCTTTGGATGGCTGACGGCGGGGAGAACATTGGTCTAGGAGCTCGTTTTGGTGTTTATGAAATTCTAACAGCATTTTGTAAAGGTACTTCATTTTCCACTTTCTTGTCTTCTAGACGTCTGTGTCCGACTATGGCTATGCTTTGTCTGTCCTCTGTTTATCATTCTCTCTTTTTCCCGGCGGTATATATTTATTTTCATACATGCCTGCTGCTGAGTACACCTTATTTTAAATGATGGCTTTAGCTTCTTCACTTTTTGAAAGCATATGGACATTTCTGACGTTGTTATACGTATTATCTTGAGTTAAAATGAAACACACTTTGATACCAATCACCATTATGCTTTTATTTATTAGTGAGTAATGTACTTTACAAGCTAATTTATATTCCTTTTTTTTGTTTGGCTGGCACCTGATCTGTATAGCTTGTATATTAACTAGTAATTAATTTTTTCACTACAGATGGTCGGGAAGACAATCAGAAAGGGTTCCTAATGGATTCGTGCTCAATGTTGTGCAAAGGGAGGACCTGGCATCGCCAAATAAAAGTGGGGATTGCAGCTGTGAAGTCCCCAAGTGCTTGCAACTGGATTTGCCGGAGAAGGAGATGGATGTGTGTTCAACATCTGAATTTTTTTAGGTATGCTGTTGGTACTTTTTTTTTAGTTTGATATAGCAAAACTAAGTTTGCTTGTAAACTTAAGAGTGTTTTGGAATATCACAATGCTGGCTTATAACATTAGACACATCTTTTCCTTAAGATTTTACATAATGGTTGGATTGAGCAATGTTGCATAGTTTACCTTGAAAATGAAACCAAAAAAATGAGACCAAAAAAAAAAAAAGAACCTGTAGGAACCTGGAACCGACCCTGGAACCTGTGACAGGGTAGGTTCCAGGTTCTTGGTTCTGATGGGTAGGTTCCAGGTTCCAAAAAATGAGGAACCTGTACTCGAGGGTAGGTTCCAGGTTCTAGACGGAACCGAACCGGAACCGAGAACCACTCACCCCTAGCCACATGTATCTCTCCTCTCAATTGTGGCAGTGTGTACAGCGTGTGGCCTCTTTTTGCTTGTCCATAGCTTGTCCTTTTATAGGTAGGGAGACACTAGGCTTTTCAAGGAAAGAAAATAAGGCCCTGTTTGGTAATGTTCTTTTTTTTTTGTTTTTAAACAGTATTTGTGTTTTTTTGTTCCAGGGAACAAACAAATAACAAAAACACGTTTATTTGCGTTTTTGTTCCAAATCTATTTTTTTGTTCCCGGGAACACTTTTGGAACAGAAACAAAAAACAAGGGAGCCGTACATGCATCTTTTGATGCATACGGTTCAACAAAAATTGCGAAAAAAAAGAATGAGTACACATTTTTTTTTAATTGGAATTAAACTAGTAGTTAATCAAAGAATACATGATTTTCTAAAAGTTATCTTTTTCTTTCATTTTATGCCTATTGGTGTTCCAAAAGTACCCTTTCGAAGTCCTGGAGAGGAAGATGCCTCTTGGGTTGACGTATAGTGTGACCGGATTCCATTTTTCACAATTGCATTTTACCATTAGCAAGAACTTGTTTAACTTGCATATCATAAGGAATTCGAACAACTGCTTCAAATACAGTATCAGGAAGTACCGCTTGCGGAACCTCAATATCCACAGGCTTATTAGCTAAATGGCAATTGGCACATACAATAACTTGTTTCTTGTTTCGGAACAAAAATTAAAAACATATTTTCTCTCTCCTCTCTTTTTCTCTCTCTTTTTTCTTTGGCCGGTCACCGGCCTCGGCCATGGCCGGCGACGGCTAAAGAGGGCCGACGCCATCGAGGGCGGCGACCTTGCCGGGGTGTTGCCGGCCCCCGGCGAGGCGGCTCGGCCTCGCCTTGGCTGGGCGAGGTCGGGCTCGCCGAACTGGGCGAGCTCGAGCTCGCCCAGCTCGGGGCAAGGCTGGGCGAGGTCGGGCTCGCCCAAATCTGGCGAGCCCGAGCTCGCCTAGCCACCGGCGAGGCTCGGCCTCGCCGGGCCATCGCCAGGCGACGCCGGCCTGGAGGTGGCCCGGCGAGGCCGAGCCTCGCCGTGGCGGGCGAGCTCGGGCTCGCGGATCTAGGCGAGGCCGCCAACCCTCGTCGGCCGGTCGCCAGCCATGGTCGAGCCGGCGACCGGCCAAAAGAAGAAAAAAAAAAAAAAGAAAGAAAAAAAGAAAAAGAAAAGAAAAATATTAAAAAATTAAAAGAAATAAAAAGAATACAAATTTACCAAACGTGTTTCTGTTCATTTTTTATTCCTGGAACAAATTTACCAAACGCGTTTTTGTTCAAAAATTGTTCCCCGGAACAAAAACACTTTTTCTATTTCTGTTCCCTAGAACAATTTTTAAACATAAGTGTTACCAAACGCACCCTAAATCTCTCTCCTATTGGAATATATTTATATGCATGAAAATCTCTTTTAATCGAGCCCGTATCTGCACGAAGATGTAATGCCCCAAATATATGCCCCCTACGTGTAATATTCCTTTTATTTTCCAATATTTCTCATTCGAAACCCTCCTTTCTACAAAGATTCATTACCAAATTTTCCTTCTTTGCTCATGAACGAATATTGAAAGAATATTACGAAACTTTTTGAAATATACTAATCTTCTAACTCGTCATTCTTCATAAGTCAATTTTCAACCATCAATAAATAACAAACTTGGGCCAATTCTCTCTCCATGGGCTTAACCCAACTCGTCAAATTAAAACTCAGAACTATCATTCAAACCCATCCATCATTGGTCCAATGCAAATGCAATAAAAATATATATAATAAATGCTCATAAAACTATATGCTATGCAATTTGATTTTTTTAGGGGTAAAATTAATCCCTAATTTTTATGCAATACATAAATGATAGGATCACTAAAATTTAGGTGTTAACAGTTTCCTTCATGAAAAATTTGTTTAATAGTTTCGAGCAAAACTTCATTTAACTATCAATCTGCACTTGCTTGATTATCTTATTAGTCTCCTTTTTAATTAACACTCTCAACCACATGATCCTGACAATAATATCAAACTTGTGCCTAAGTACAAACACCCATGTCTTCCTTGAGTAGTTATCAACCACTGTCAGCATATATTTTTTTTTTTTGGTAAAGGTAAATATGTATTGAGCTTTGAACCAACAATTACAAAAGAGCCGGCAACACGAAACTTGCCCTCCAAAGACAAAGTCTTCAAGAGAGGAAGGGTGTCAGATGCAAGAGAAACCGCAAAGGCGCTCCAAGCGAGCAAGAGCCTGAACAACAGGCAAACAAAAGCGAGGGAGGAAAAGGCCACGCAGGGCCGGAGAGATCAACCTCACAAACCACAAAGAAGAAAGCGAAAAGAAAAAAACAAACCCCACGGGAGGTAGATGGAAGGACTGCCACCGTAGACGGACAT
Organism: Eucalyptus sp. ANBG9806169; assembly: GCA_014182395.1. NCBI lineage: Eukaryota > Viridiplantae > Streptophyta > Magnoliopsida > Myrtales > Myrtaceae > Eucalyptus > Eucalyptus sp. ANBG9806169. The sequence continues at coordinate 18,505,761 of CM024578.1, forward strand.
CAGCGTAACCAGCAGAGGAAGAGCAGCGGTCCGAGCCAAATGAAGAGGCAGCAAGTACCAAGTGGCTGGCTAGCAGGAATAGAAGCCGCACCCCATCCATGCGCTGACCCAATGCATTCCAAGGAGGGCTATGGGCTCAGAACATCAAATATGGCAGGGTCGAAGCCCCGGCTCCTCGTAGCCTTCTATTCCTCGGGGGAAGCAGGCACGAGAGAGAATGTAGCAGCTTTATCTTTAACGTTTTTGATGATGTAATTCTTCATAGCATCAAGAACCACCGATTCTCCACGAAAGATAATGGCATTCCTTTTCTTCCAGATGATATAACACATAGCTGCAAACGAGTGGCGCGCTATGCTGTGATAAAAGTCTTTGCCCTTCAGGAAGGTCACAGCCCATAATAGGTTATCTTTCCAAGATCTTGGATGCCAAGGGAGATTACAACGAGTAGCCCAAAAAAAAGCGATTGAAGCCGTCGTGTGGCACTCAAAAAACAAATGGTCAATGGAGTCCGGGACTTCATTACAAAAGGCACAAGTGGCGAAATCGATTCTGCCGTGGGATAGAAGATAATCTTTGTGTAGGCAAGCGATTTTTAGCAAGAAGCCAAAGATTGAATTGGAACCTGGGGCTGTGGTAGCTGATATCCTCTCGCCAATAGGATATCCTCTGCGCAACCTATTGGAATCCTGGGGCCTCTCCATCCCGGCGCTTAACCGGGACCCGGACGGGTTTTCCGGTGCCTTGCCACCCTTCGGGCTCGTTCTCCGTCGGATCAGCTTGGAACCACTTGAGAAGTAAAGAAACCGTGACAACATATATTTGACACTATTTTTTAAAAGAAACCGTGACAACCTACAAACAGTCAAATAAATTAACTCTACAATTTTTGTGATTTCTTTAATAATCGTACCAAATTGCACTTTCCACTATTGAACTAAATCACAACACCCACACACATTCAATTTGTTAGCAACATAACCACATAACATATTTTTTTACTTAAAACCTTCCGACCTCTCTCGTTAATGTGCCCTAAACGCATATGCCGCAATTCAGACTTTCAAGCATATGCATCTGACATCTCCACGGTGAAATCTGTCATTGTCTCACCTTAAAGCTCACACAAGCCACCATACTTGATTTCTTTCATCATTACCAAAGCTCCTCGAACAACTTTCAAAACTCCACATTATGAAAAAAAACTAACACCTAGTTGAATCCAGTACCCAAGAAAATCAAGTTCTTCATCAACTCTAAAACATGCCTTACTCTAGTCAATGTCCTCACGATACCATTATGCATTTTGATTCTAACATCGTCAACACATACAACAACGCATTCAACGTCGTTCCCCAACTACACTTTACTATAATCTATGCATTGATAAGTAGTAAACCAGTTTCTATTTGGTGTAGCATAAAAAGGACAATTAGAATCTATAATACATCCATTAACCAATGAATAATTAGTGGTAGACATGACAAAATCAGTACTATGAGAATTATTTTTAGCTACAACTGCAACATTATCTACAAAATCAACTATAATTCCATTATCCTTCTCGTTTTTCAACTTAAGGTAATTCTTTCTAAGATGCCCCCTCTTGTTATAACTCCCACAGACAGCACCACCAGTCCTTCCTTTGTGCAATTTGTCGTTGGTCACTTACTAACAGAATCGATTCGACCAATTGGAACCGATTTTGATCGATTTAATCCTATTTCATTTTAGGGACCTAATTGAAAATAATCTTTACTCAATTAAGGGACAAAAGAAGCAAATTTACGCAATTGCCTACCTCAAAACACAAATTGGTTGAAATTGGGTTCAATTAATATGAGGAGACATCGATTGGTTCAATTGTCCATGTTCATGAGGGCTTATTGCAATCAAACTAATATTGAAATGATGGTATAACCTTTATGCCAAATTCGAATTGAAGGTCAATGTTGAAATTGAACTTCGACCCATCAAATTTAACCTTAGTCAACAATGGGTCAACTTATATTGCACTAATTAAGGCTTGTTAGCTTGGATTTTTCAAATCTAAATAAACTAAATCTATCAAATTGGAGAGTTCTCAAGTGAATATGCCAAAATTGACCTTCAGATTTATTTTGAGAAAATAAGTCGAATGGAAGCATTGGCTAACAATTCAAGATGAATCGAATCGAACCCCTAATTAGGGCTAAAAATGGCAATTTTCATTTGGGCTTATCAAATCTCAAAATTAGCCACACGACTGAGTATTAGATAATTTCTAGATCAAATGTCATAAAAGGAACTAACATAAAATGTGAACAGAATGAGTAAATTTATTTTTGTTCGATTTAGAACCTAAAACGGAAAAATTCGAAAATTGAGGCTCTTAATCGATTTTCGCAAAACTTTCGGTGCCAACCTCAAATTGAAGCTAAGATGTGATGATTTAGAGGCTCTTATATTTTTTAATTTTTTTATCAAAGATTTGATGAAAACTTTGAATTTTTTGAAAACTAAAGTGGCCAAAGTGGTATTAAGGCTATTTAGGACCTTTTTATGCAAAAAGTCAATTTTTCACCTAGAGTTAACTTTTGGTCAAAGAGTTAACAAAAAAGTCAACCTAAAAGTCAATTGTTTGAATTTTTGTGTTTTTGATGAAAGTGATTGGGAAATTACCTAAAAATGATGGGTCAAAGAAAAGAAATGAAACTGACAGTTATGTGTCAATAATTCTGTCATGCCATAACTCTTTACACTGAATTCCATATGAGCAAGCTTACAGTTAAAAGAAAGATCTTTTAAAATACTAGAAGACTAATGACTTGGCTAACCCGAAAACTGCCAAAATATAGCTATTGACAAATAAATTTTGCTTGTTCATTTCGAGTAATTGCATACAAAATAATGGTTTGATTTTTAATCCCTAAACAAAAAATAATTTTCATTAAAATTGCATAGCATATAGACATTAGGAGCATTTACATTAATAGTAATAAAATTTACTAAAATTTAGTAAAAATATTTTCACTATTAATTAATTAATTTTAAAAGGAAAAAGAAGAGTGAGACTGGGCTAGGGCTAAGTCGACCCAGCCTCTTCCTTTTCCCCTTCCTTTTCCTCACCTAGGCCTTGGCCTCTCTTTCCTCATTTCCTTTTCCTTCCTCATTTATCCTTCAAACAAAGTATAGCCCAAGTGCCAAAACTTGGCACGAGGGGATACTTTAGTGCCAAAAGTTAGGAAAGTGACACTTAAGTGTCACTTTTTTTTAAAAGTGGGACACGTAAATGCCACCTCTGACAAACCTTGCCGAAAATCCTATGTGGCAATATTTTGTTATTTTTGCTCGCCTAGGTGGCTCGTCGGAGAGCTGACTCAGCTCTAACTCACCCAAAACGACGCCGTTTCCATAGTTGGCCAAAATATAAGCCCTGAATCTGCCAAAACGACGCCGTCGCCCAAATTGCCCCAAATCTAAAACCCTAAATAGGCTAAAATCCCTATTGAAGTGCTCAAATCCTAGTCTCGAACCCTAATTTTGATTTGCCCAAAATTCCATTGTCGAATATTAGAAATTATCCTATCGATTGGAAGGACCTAAAAGAAATTAGTTCAATTTTAGGATTGCATGAGTCAAGACTAAAGTTTAGAAAACAAATTCAATCAAATTCTATATGTGTTAATCGATTACAAATCGTACAATAATTGGAAATTGATGCTAGATATTCACTTTTTCTACTTTTTTGAGTTCTTAATCTTTTCTTTTTATTTTGGAGCAATATCTACCAATTTTTTTTCTTTTTGACAAGAGAACGATGTCCATTATTTTAAAGTTGCAAATGAATCCTTCATAAATTACAAATTATTTGAATATTATTCACTTAGATTTGTTTATAATCCCACTATTTCTCTAATCCGGTTGCCCTTTAAACAATAAACCCATTTTTGCTTTTTCAATTTACCGAGTTGCCTATCTAACATTATCTAAACATTGTGGCCAGAAGTTCACCGTTTCGATTTGAGCATAACAGTATAGTTATGCTAGCAGCTCTCAAAAGCTCCGTTCGGACTTTGCTGCGACCACGGACTTACCATACGACTTTGTGTTTGAGCATTATTTAATGTGTTAATGGCAGAAGCTATAGGTCAGGTTAATCATCTTCAGCAATCACATAAACGCTGACACTCTTTTTGAATAAGAGTTTCACTCAGTTTGTTTTAACGTTCATAAAATAAGATTTGAAAATGCTGATGCACTGTACCTGTTACCGGGCGTGCTTCAGAGCAGATTGGCTTGTCTTCGTTGAAGCCCGCCGAACTCCTGTAGAATTTGGTTTCCAATCTATATGTTAGATATCAAATCTTCTTATCGACCATCTGTTGGTCTTTACTAAGTCCTCGGCTGTAAATGTTGGGTTATATAGTCGATGATTTTTCCTGTAGTTGAGCTCCGTTTTAGTTTTGTGAATGTTTTGAATATGGCCTGAGTTTTTTTGAGCTCTTTTTGTATATACTGTTGCACCCCCCTTGCTGGACTATTATTGATCCCTTTACGTTTCAGAAAGGATGTTAAATAGGGATATTTTTTAGTCCTGATCTGTGTGAGGCAGCCTTTACAGTGTGAGGAGTAAATTGTCGTGCACTCTTACTTCTCAAAAAGTTCATCATGTAGCATGCTCTATTTTTCGACATGTTTCTCACGTGGACATTGGCAAGATACTCCACTCGATGATCTGATCTGATTTGAATAAGTCAGCGTCGCTCTCTTTTCTAACTTGCTCATTTTATGTAACATCAGCTTGTTCCTAATGGGTACTGATGACTTATTATAACTTTGCTGGGACTATGAAATTTGTTGAAACTCTTATACATCGTCAACTCGTAAAGATGGTTTTACTTTCATCTTAATCCTTTTATGCGTAAATGAGTTTCTGGAATGACGTGATGCTTTCACGCGTAAATAAGTTTTTGGAATGACGTGATTTACCCTTTGTATGTTTGTCATTGCAGTAGCCCTGCGTTAATGCTCATTGTATTGGTTCTTGTCCACATTGCTGTATCTTATAAAAAAATCGCATCTATGGACTACACGGCATTGCTGTAAGATTCTCATTCGCTGTTGTCAAATACTTCTTACGCAATCACACCTGAATGGTTGGTCATTACGTAATGCCACCTTTATTTTATGCAACAACTCCCGAAAAAGATGCCCAAGTAAATATGCAGGCTCTTTTCCCGACCGGATATGCTCACTAATTATGCTCATAAAAAGATTCGGATTGTGACTGTTGGTGATGGGTTAGGAATAATTTATACGAGGGCAAGGCGAGGGACGAGTTTACAACAGAGAGAAAAAAAGAGAGGCAAATTAAAATATTAAATGATTGTCAATCAAAATAAAAGCTAATGTAGAATAATTGGCAAATGCTTCTATAAAAACTTTCAAACATCATAAGAGCAGGCGGTCCTATCAATCAAAGAGGAATGCGGGATCTTTGAATTTACAAACGGGTTACGATATTTAATTTCAAATTCACGCGTTTTTCTTCGAAGGACGCGGTCTCAAATCACCAAATTCAACTCCTAAAAGTCCCCATTGATATTGCTCGTGCTTTATTGACTACTAATTGAGAACATGAAAAGATTTGAAAAGAGAGGAGTGAGCAACCGCACGCTCAATGAGTAGTACATCTCTTTTAACAAATCAAGCAGCCAGGTATGCATGTGTGCGTGTGTGCTGGCGTGTGTGGTAGAGCACTACCAGAAACTCATCATCCAATTCATTGATATACATATCAAATCATATACGAGTTTTTTCATTTTAACAAGCTTTACACAATCATGACAAGCTTTATACAATTCAGAAAATACTCATTTAAACCATCCTCACAATTCAAGTATCAATGGTTAAGTCCATTGATTAATCTCTATCAAAATCCACTTTAATGTTTAATCCACTAATTCATCTCATATTAAAACACATGTTGATGGTCCACCCATCAACCAATCTTTTACTCAATATCAAACCACGGTTATGACACAATGCTTGGTGACAAGGTGATAAAGATTCCTCCTTAGCAAAGTCTCTACGTACAAAGTTGGTGATTTGACAGAGAAAGATATCATGAACCTAGTATGCATACCTACAACCCACTCAATCTAAACCAACATCCTCCAATACCAACAATCAAATCCGTAATAAATATCAGCAATTGATTTCACAAAACAAAACACATAATCTTTTTAAGCTTCGTTCATCAAACTGAACACATTTCACAAGACCATTTTAGAATTTGTTTCATAAACCACATTCACGATAAAATGTTTTTCATAAAAGCTTTCTCAAATCATTTTAGATTTCATTCCATAAACCAGTTCTCAATGTGATATATGTATTTCATAATGCTTTTCGTAAAACCATTCTCAAGTATTAAAATGTAGTAATTGCCCGATCTAGACGTTTATGCAATATACATGCTTTAATTACTCATGTGATACTCAAATCTTTGTCCCTTTCAAGATATGAGTTTACAAATTCATAGAAGAGATAGCACCATTCACCTTGAAATGCCTATGATCAAATAACAAAGATTACCCGAACTATCAAACTTGCAATCCTATCAAATATGTGAGAAACAACATTAACATCGAGTAAAATGCTACCTCAACTACAACGCCACTAAATTAAGCTTAAACACTAACAAAACAACTCAAACGCGTCCACAAATTGCTTACCCAAAGTGCTCACTCAAAGCCGTTTGCAATGTGGAGCTTAATTTAAAATTTGATCGCATCATAATTCACTCTACCAAACATTGTTTCAAACAAACTTACAGTCTATAGAAAGCCCTTTTAATACAATACAAGAACCTCAACTTGGCCCACCAAAAATTAAGCTGAAAGCCAATGAAATACGGCTTCGAAGTCACCCAATGCGCACGGTTCGTTACGTGCGAGAAACTTCAAAATTTTGTTTTGAGTAAACCATAAACTCAAATCATATTTTATAAAATCTTACAGCTCCACAACACCCTAAACTAACATTTTCATGAAATCCGATAGCTCAACAACTCAAAAATTGGAGTGGCTCAAATCTCACATAATTTTAAATTTAAGCCCTAACCTTGAAAATTAATCCGATTGGAAAAATGAGGGGCAGGATCACTTACCAAGCATTGTATTATGGAGTTGAATTGATTTAGCAAGGTGTTCGTGGCAAGCACACGGAAACCCCCTCCCTCTTTTCTCTTTTATTTCTTTCCCTTTCTTTCTTTCCCACTCTTTTTTTTCTCTCTCTCTCTCGGGCATGTGTTTTTCCCTCTCCATGTTGCTGCCACCTTTTCCTCTTTAAAAGCTAAAAACCCGCCCCTTTTTTTTTGCTTGTGGGCTCCATCAATATTTGACTTGGTCAAAAGAAGGCGGGTTACAGTGACATAGTGGTGGACAACACATTGGCCTATTCAATATTCAAGCTTCTCTACAAACATTAAAACTAGCAAATTCACCAAATTTGCTTTGGTTTCTGAACTCTCTAGTCCAATAGTTCCTTTTAAACTTAATCATCGAGTTAAATATCCAAAAGCATTCGGCGAATGTTTGCCGTGACATGAACATCTTTATTAGACTATTGAATCTCGTTCTACACATATTACTCATTGTATTTGCATGACAATGTTGATCTAGATTACTCCATTAGGCCAGAAGAAGCGTTATGCCTGGTATTTCTGTGAGTTGTAATATGAGTAGGTCACCTTATGATATTTATGATCATGGTTCACTGCAAAAAGTTCCATGATGGTCGCTCTCTCCCTCGCTGGAACGGAAACCCCTAGGTGAACAATATTCCTTGCACTCTGCCGTATGTTAACTCACAAGTCATCAATGGATACATCTTGAGAAAGCCAACCAAAAAAACTAATCATAAAGACGTAAACGATAAAAATAAGACATAATATACAGGCTTCAATCCAACATGTGGTAAGGGCTGACTTAAGATTGACGTATGCAATTATTCCTTGGATAGGGATTTAGTTATGAACTCAGGATACATCTTGCACTAAAAAAGTCTAAAATGTAGCATAAATTATGACTAATGCAATATTCATTGTACTCAAACTGACATGTCTCTGAATGCGAGTATTTGATATGAAATCTAGGTTCATCATAAGTAGTTGCTGGCATTTTCAACCGCAGCGACAGTAGAGCATAAACCAGACAGAAAACTTTATAACGTTGTCGGAGCAAGAACTCATTGACTATGACAAACCATACAACAATGGGTGTAATGGCAGTCTCATGGACTATGCACCCTCGCTCATCGTTTGGTGGAATCCCCAAGGAAGAGGACTGCCATTACATCGTGGACGAAGGTGCTTGTGAGGTGACCAAGGTATGTACTTGCAAAAAGCAAAAGCTTGAAAAGATGTAAAAGTTCAATGAAGCAATAGTTTGGAATAATCAAATAGAATAATTTATCTCTCCATCCATTGGATCGAATGGAGGTAGTGGCAATCATTGGCCATCATGACATGTTGAGGAACAACAACGAGAGCCTTCGAAAGGTCCTTGTTAAGCAGCCTCTCAGCGTAGCCATCGAAGCAACAAGCAAAGACTTACAATTTTATGACGGGATTAATATGTTGCTTACAATATTTAATCGATTAGACATCCTTCATTTAGTCATACTATTCCTCAAATCTAGGTTAATCATTAGTTTTTGGTTCTTTTGAGTTAGGTACATTGCAATCACTATATCACTAGAAATTGATTGTATTTAACATATTAAAATATCGACAGTTTCGACTGAAATGGCTTATGTCTATTAAGTTCATTTCATTTGTAACAAACTACAAACGTACATAATCAATGCCAAAGTGACGTACTCATGGTCGTACCGCCGACTACTTAAATCAGCATCAGCATGGACAAATAATTCAACTTGTTGGCCCCAGATCGACCCAATTACCATCTTTTAAATGAAAGAAGAAGATGGGCAGGCCTTAACAAGTGAATCATCATGAAAGCTTGTTCTATCAGTTGTAGTATGGGCTGGGCTAGGGTTTTGCCCTTTGAGGCCCGATATTATGGGCTCGACTCTGCCCACCTATGTGAGCCCTGTAAATCTCATGGGACCTAGCCCAGTCCAATCAGGCCTGATCAATGCAAAGTAATCGATCAAACTCGCTTTAAATTTGGTCTTTTATACTTACTTTGACTTTTGCGCTGCCTATACTATACATGGCGGAGATACTAACTACTTTGTACTTTTTTTTTTTTTTTTTTTTTTGTCAGTCCATATGCTAATCTTACTCTAACACTCACTCTTAGACTTTTGCCCTGCCTCCTTGTAGGGCGTGGGAGTCGAAACCCACTCTTGAAATGAAATCGTCCCCACCACAATCCCTCCTGAGAAAGTGAGAATTTGAACCCCCAACCTCCCCCTTCCAAATGGAAGGGTGGCCACTAGAGCAAACCCCCAGTGGTTTAACTACTTTGTACTTTGAAGTGAGTTTTTTATGGACGTTTTCGGATTGAGTAAGATCACAGGGTGGCAGCCGTTGGATACTGCTCATCCAAGGGCCTGGATTACATCATAGTGAAGAACTCGTGTGGCCCAAATGTGCGGAACAGGGCCACATCAGGATGAAGAGGAATACAAGAACGCCTGAAGGTCTACGGGGCATCATTTCAAATGGTTTCTTTTCCTATTAAAACCAAGCGAAAGTTAAAACCACGAACAAATTTATTCAAGTTTTGAATTCTAATTAAGGCCTTATTGAGGAATGCACCAGGCACTTATTAAACATGTTTAACAGGAAAATAATCATATTTCAAAATATTGATTAAGTATATTATGAGAGCAATGACCTTTTTTATTGAGTTGCTTATAAAGTATGGAATGCCCTGAGTTCATGTTTTAATAAAATATTTTTTTAATTATTGAATTCCCATGGCTTGAGATTTAATTCGATGTAATATCTCTCAACTTCTGAGAATTGATTTTCATCAATGAGAAATTAAAAATCCCCCTTTCTTATGTTATTTTATTAAGAAATAATATGCACTTGGCGTGAAAATGCGATTGAATTTTAAACTTATTGAAAAATGCAATTCAGTTTCAAAACTTATCCTAAAATTTGGATGGTGGGTAAGTATGTGATAGAGAAGAAAAAAGGGAGAAGTGCCAAAAAAGTCATAAACCTTTTGTCTTTATCCCGATTTAGTCTTAAACCTTTTTTTGGTGCTGATTTAGTCCTAAACATTTTTATGTTGTGCCAATTCAGTCCTTTCTGACCAATTTTGGCCGGATTTTGCTGACTGGACGCCGGCCGGTTGACGTGGCCTGATCGACGCTGATGTGGACAACTTTTAATAATATTTTAATATTTTAATATTCTTTTTTTCTTTTTCTTCCTCCAGCCGGTTCTCGGAGCTTGCCGGCCACCTCGCCGGTGGCCACGAGGGAGGCCTCGTGCCGGGCGGGTGAGGCTCGCCCTCGCTGGATCCGGCGAGGTCGAGCCTCACCCATGGCGCCTCGAGGCTGGGTGGCGAGGGCGAGGGCGAGGAGGCGGCCTCGCTGCAGTCGCATCGTCCCCTTTGGCAAGGTTGAGCCTCATCCATGGTTGGCAAGGGCGAGCCCCGCCAGCTAGACGGCGACGACGGGCGATTGGATTAGCTCCGGCGGACAGCGAGCAGGGCACGGGTGATGAGCGCGAGAGGCGAAGACGCGCGGACAGGCGCGAGAGCAGGGGACGATGTGACTGCAGCAAGGCCACCTCCTCGCCCTCGCCCTCGCCGGCCATGGGCGAGGCTTGACCCTTGCCAGATCCAGCGAGGGTGAGCCTCGCCGCCCCGCGCAAGGCCGCCCTTGCGGCCATTGGCGAGGTGGCCGGCAAGGTCGACCTCGACCTCGCCGGCCGTCGCCTTTGGCCAGTCGCCGAGCTCCGGTGACCGGCTGGAGGAAGAAAAAAAAAAAAAAAAAAGAAAAAGAAAAATCAAAACAGAAAAATAAAAAATTAAATATTATAGGAATATTTATTCCATATATTTTGATATTACTAATCAAATTTTTGAGATTGACAATGATCCCTCTTTACTGAGTGAACGAGAAAGTTGTCCACGTCAGCGCCGATCAGGCCACGTTAGTCAACCGACGTCCAGTCAACAAAATCCGGCCAAAATTGGCCGGAAATGACTAAATTGGCACAACGTAAAAATGTTTAGGACTAAATCAGCACAAAGACAAAAAGTTTAGGACTTTTTTGGCACTTCTCCCGAAGAAAAAACTAGACATGTACATATACTATGTTGATTTTAGAGTCGAAGAGTAAATAATATGTTTTTTTTTTTTTTTTTTTTTTTTTTTTGGTAAAAGGTAAGCAAAATAATACTAAGTGTTCATGGTGTCTAAACTCAAATTATAGTTGTGTGAATTAATAAGAGTGAATATTATAGTCAAAGTACATATAAAGATAAAATTACAGAATTACTTCATAAACATATCAATTATATATTAGTACGTCTCATGTACTGAAGAAGTAGGGAAATCATTCGCCTAGAACAAACTAATCTTCATTCATTCTCCTCAAGCGATGTTCCCTTAGTCTCCTTCGTGAACATGCTGGTTGCCGCCATTTCCATCACGCAAATCCCACCCCATATGATCAATGTAACTCCCGTCCCCAATGAGGGCATCAACAACCCCACGACGCCGATTATCGCCCGGCCTTTCCTGCAGCCCCAGCGATCCCGTGGCATGTCGTCCTGAAACGTGCGGGAAAAAGCTCGGCCGGCAAGATGAAAGTGGTTGTGTTGGGCCCGCAGTTGGCGAAGAAGGATGTCAGTGTGTACAGGATGAGCAGCGCTTTGGGGTGGTGTTCCCAATATCCGTCATATGGCACTCCGATGGAGAAATAAACGATGGCCATGGAGACGAACCCGACAGCTTGGATGATGAGCCGCCCGACGCGGTCAATGAGGAAGAAGGCGACGATGCACCCAGGGATCATGGCAGAGCATGCCACGATGAGCTGTAATCTTGCGACCTTAAAGGCGGCATCAAAGGCGGTGTCTTCATTGGTGTCTTTGCCGTGCTGCGACTTGAGGTAGATCTTGGTTTTGAGGAGGGGGTAGCTGTAGAAGACGATGTCGAGCAGGAACCATGTGGTGGAGCAGGCAAGGAGGTTGCGGCCATGGCGGAAGATGAATTGCTTGGAGAAGAGAAGGTAGGATGACTTGCTCTGCTGTAAGAAATGGCCCTCGGCGATTTGGCAATGTGACATGTCTAGGACTAGTTCCATGTCCTGGTTAGCTTGGAGGACATTATTCTCCACTAAAGTGGTGTACCTAATAAGATCCAAAAGATATATTGTAAGGATTGACTCTGTCTATCTCGTACAAATTTAAATATGAGCCATTATAGAAGTTCTCTTACTATTAAAATAATGCACATAATTTACAAAACCCATTTGGCACCGTTGTTTTCTTAAGGGAACACCAAATTATTGCTCAATTTTGACATGTCTATGAAAGTTGAGACTAGCAAATATTTCGAAACTTACACGAATAAACATGAGTTTAGATGCATCACCCTTTTTAGCATATACAACGCAAATCTAGAGTTTTCAATTGACACGAATTATTTAGCACGACCAGCCAAACTCTAGTTTCATCCTTTCGGTTATCCTATTCGACAGCACCCAGCAATTGATCCTAAGAGATTCTCGGGACAATGTCTCCAAAAGGACCAATACAAATCCCAGCAACCAAAGAAAGTCACGCTTGATCATAGTAGTAAAGACCATAGACCAAACCAATATTTCTCAAGAAAATAAAACAATGACTTAACTAAACGACTTAAAAAATAAATTAAGCAAAACCAGACGCGTAATTACCTTGCCGTTTCAGGCATCTTCATCCGCCAGTAAAACGTCATCACAGCAGGAATAACACCTAGCAGTAATATCAGCCTCCAGGCAATATCAGCTTCTTCTGGTACTCGGCCAAATATCTTGCACACTGCCATCGTCACAACTGAGCTCGCCAGAATCCCAAACCCTTGCATTGAGAAGACGGCTGCCATGAATGCGCCACGCATCCTCTGTTAGCATACTCTGACATATGGTCGCCGAGAGCGGGTAATCTCCTCCGATCGCTACCCCGAGCAAGAACCTAAAAAGAATTAAAGAGCGATGTTCAGGTGTTATGAAAATTGAGAAAAATTGAGCAGAGACTGATTTTACAAAGCGACACACGGGGAGTTCTACTGCTACGATCACCTGAAAAACCCTAGACTCGCTAGAACGTAGCCTTTTGAAGTGCCTATGGAGAATCCACACCCGATGGAACCAGCCATCATAAGCATCAAGGCGAGGCCATACAAGCGCCTCCTTCCTACAAGATCGCCGAGCCTGCCGAAGATGAGTTGACCAATCGCTGTGCCAAGGAGAGCAACGGCCAGCATGGCTGATTCGACTTTATGTGGGATTCGGTGGCCAGGGGATTTGTCGTAGTATATGTGTCCGAGCAGTCTCATGATCGGTGCGATAGAGAAGAGAATGTACGCATCGGTGAATAACCCCATTCCTTTGTCAAGAATATCAGACAGAAATTGGGAATAAGATTGACGAAAAAGAATGATGCTTTTTCCGAAAGCTGAGATAATCAAATATAAGATATGCAGAATCACTAACTAAAACGGATTCATGAAATAAAACAACCCATGTTGCGTGCATCAATCACTGGGATTGTGAAGCAAAACACACAAGTTAATTACCTGCCACGATGACGGCCTTGAAGTGGTAGTACTGTGTGTTGGCGGTGTCGAGTCTATGGAAAAGTCTCGGCGAGATGGTCGCTTGTAGCTAATTTTTGCTTCTTCAAGAAACAACCTTCGAATGCAACAATCTAATGCTTTTGCTGTGTAATAGTTAGGGTCGAGTTATAAAGACGATGGAGGAGATAACACAAACTAATGGAAGTCATTGTTCATTGTGTAAGCATGGGAAGCAACAAATGCTGAAGAGCAAGTCTAGGGTTTCATGTTACGGGCGGTCATGAATAAAGACGTGTCGATGTTCTAAAATTAAGAGAGACAGATGCGAAGGAAACACAAACTAATGGAAGTCATTGTAAATACATGATGTTTTTTTTGAGGATAATGTATAGCCTTTAAGGGATAGGTATACTTGAATTGATGTAACAAGATATGTCCGGGGGCACCTTTGTCGATGACGTTTGGGATGCAGTCGAAGCAAATAAACAGAGTCGACGTTTCTTTGCTTCCCGTTTCTTTGCTTTTGGCGAGACCAAAATCGTGTGATTTGATTGAACTGTCTACTCGAATTTAAAAGCATTTCCTTCCTTCAGACGTTGTTGCAATCAGTGGCATACTAGACGACTTTGTGTTTGAGAATTATATAATGTGTTATTAGTACGTTGTTGCAATCACTGGCATACTAGACGACTTTGTGTTTGAGCATTATATTATGTGTTATTAGTAGGAGCTAGCTAGGTCAGGTTCATCATCTTCCCCAATCGCATGGATTCTTACAAACTTTTAAATAAGAGTCTCACTCGGTTGGTTTTCAACGTTCATAAAATAAGATTTGAAAATGCTGAAACATGATACCTGGTACCATGTTTGCTTCTGAGGATATTTGCTTGTCTTGGTTGAAGCCTGCCACTTTATGAATATAGAACTCATGTAGAATTTGGTTTGCATTCTGTGTTAGATATCGAATCCTCGTACCAACCATCCGTTGGTTATTACCAACTCCTGCGATGCAAACATCGGGTGATATGGTGTTGGAAGTTTATTTGTAAAACAAACTGAATGTGTGTGTTTCCTTATTCCACATAGGAAATGTGGGAGGAGGATGGTCAGTTAACAAGCGTGAGGCTTTTTTGGTGTATCTAAAGAAAAGATTGGATGTGGACTAGACCTCACCATGCGCAATTATTAGGCGCATTTAGCACTTTGCATGCTTGCGTGCCAGCAATTTAATTAACACTAACCCCTTTGTTTTTATTTTATTCCATACGGTTATCTTATTAACTTAATTAGTTCAAATTTTGTTTATTGAGAATTTTTGGAAATTATGAAAATTCAAAATTTTATTCCGAATTTTTATATTTGTGTCTTTTCAAAACGACTTTTGGAAATGATACTTGTTTTGCAACCTTTCTCGAAGGGTTGCATTTACTCATTTTTCAACTTCTTTCGAATGAACACTTTTGTTCATTCTGCAAATTATTCCGAAATGATACATTTGTTCATTTTGCAATTTTTTACGAAAAGTTGGCTATGTTCTTTAAGACACACACATGTGTGTGTAAGTTTTCTAGATGAAAAAACTATGAGATCATTTTTTTTGTCTTTTTTCCAAAACTACAGCCATTTTTTCAATTGTTTTCTAGAGAGAGCCTGGAAAAATACTAGAATTGCTATATAGTATTCTCATTTTGAGACTTTGTTGTATCTTGGAGGATATTTATCGATAACTATTAGCAACTTTGTGGAGCAAATAAATCCTTAAAAAAAGTGATATCATATCTCAAAGTCCGACTTAATTGTTCTATTGATTTGAAGCCATATTTTTCCAACATATAGTTGATGATTTGTCCTATAGTTGAGCTCCCTTTTAGTTTTGGGAACTGTTTTGAATATGGCTTTAGTTTTTTTTCCACTCTTCTTGTATATACGTTTGCAACACCACCACCCCCCCCCCCGGCTAGCCTATTATTGATCCTTTCACCTTTCAGAAAGGATGTTAAATAGGGATATCATTTAGCCATGATATGTATGAGGTAGCCTTTATAATGTGAGGAGTAAAGTGTCATGCACTCTTGTTTCTCAAAAAGTTTATCATGTAGCATGCTCTATTTTGTGACATGTTTCTAATGCTGACATTGGCAAGATACTCTACTCAATGATTCGGTCTGAATTGAGTAGATCACCATCACTCTCTTTTCTAACTTGCTATTTTTTATGCAATATCAGTGTCTCATGTATAACTTGCTCCTAATGGGTACCGTCTTTACTGGGAATCTGAAACTTGTTGAAACTATTGTGCACCATCACCCATGTAAAGATGGTTTTTCTTTCATCCTTTTACGTGTAAATAAGTTTCTGGAATGACATGTGATTTGCCCTCTATATGTTTATTATTGCAGTAGCCATGCCTTAATGCTCAATATATTGGTTCTTGTACACATTGATGCATCTTATAAATAAATTGCACATATCTGCTACATGGCACTACTATAAGATCGTCCTTCGCTCTTGTCAAATACTTCTTTTGCAATCACACCTGAATGGTTAGTCATTACATAATACCACCTTTATTTTACACAACAATTGCTGAAAAAGATGCCCAAGTAAATCATGCCGATTCTTCTCTCACAGGAAATGTTAATTGATTGTGTTGAAAAAAATTCCCTTATTAGTTTTGATGATTAACAAAAATTTCTTTAATACTTCTTTAATTCTGATGATAATAATTTCCAGGTGGAAACTCTGATAGAGAATCATCAGATATTACTCGTCAGACTCAAGGATGGAGTGGAGATCCTATTCTTTAAGATCCAATCTCGATAGGAACAAGAATAGCTATCGGACCTTGTGCTAACAGCTAGTAATTTGGTGGATTCCTTACTAATATATGAGATTTATCCAAGAAGGAAAATATATCATATCAAATCCTTTCTGATTGATATCTAAGAGTTAATGAACTTAGATAGTG
The DNA here is from genome assembly GCA_014182395.1 of Eucalyptus sp. ANBG9806169. Taxonomy (NCBI): domain Eukaryota; kingdom Viridiplantae; phylum Streptophyta; class Magnoliopsida; order Myrtales; family Myrtaceae; genus Eucalyptus; species Eucalyptus sp. ANBG9806169. The sequence continues at coordinate 18,522,487 of CM024578.1, forward strand.
AATCCACTTCAAGCAGATCATAAGAAGAAGCCCTTGTTGGAGTTGTAGGAAGAAATGTTACAAGAATATAGTAAGATTTGGATGAATCAATCTACGTAAGGCAAAACATTCTTTTCAAGTGAAGCACTCTTCTTATGGAAACTCTATTTGCTGTATGGGCGATAGAATCAACGAGAGACTTCAATCTCGACAACTCTAAAGCAATCATATCTTCTAGCAACGTTCAAGTCCAACGAGTAGATTGGATGAGCGATCCTCAAAGGTTATGTCCAACAGTCAGCTTGAACAATGGGGATTATAGAAGAAGGTCAATTTGTTGAAAGGGAACAAGAAGCTGAAATTCTGAAGTTTATAATTCCTAAGTCTCGAGTGATCTTCAATCTTACACATTTGTTTTTCGTGTGAGCTCAATTTGTAATTTTTTAGAGGTTGTTAGAGTATCAAATCATAAGAGTGACTACACTCACTTGAGTGGGAAGTACTCAATCTTTGTAACCTCTGATAGATCCTTTCTAGTGCAATCCAACCAATTGACCATCAAAGCCAAAGAGTGGACGTAAACTTGCAAAGTCTAACCACTATATCTCTGTTGTGTGTAATTCTCTCTATCCCAAAATTTTTATTTAAATTATTGTGATAATTTATTGCATATCACTAAGATCTTATCATAGCATGGTTGTCGTTAGACGTTGTTCTATTGCAATGTTTTATTTTTATTTTTTTTGGGCAGCATTATCACATATTCACCCCCTCTAGGTGATCTATCTAGCCCTAACAAATTGTGTTCATGAAAACTTCATATTGTGATTGTTAGTGATAGTTGAGGAATATTTTATCCGACAGCAAGGCAAGGGACAAGTTAACGACGGAAGAAAATAAAGAAAGACAAATTAAAATATCAAATGATTGTCAATCAGAACCAAATTAAACACTCACTGATGCAAAAAGTATGCTTTGTTTAGAAAAAGGGTGGATGTACAAAGAACAACTAACGTAGACATCGGCATGCGTAAGAGTCGGCAAAATTTTGTTGGACTAATGCTTTCTGCAACATGAAGGTTTTCATTAGACTACCAAACCTTCTTTTACATATTGCTCATTTTATATGATCTAGCATGATCAAGATTACTTCATTAGGCCAAAGGAAGCACAATTCTTGGTATCGATGTGAGTTGTTACATGAAAAGGTGCCCAGTATTTTGTTTGTTATTGCAATAACCATGCCTTCAATGCTTATTGTATTGGTTCTTGTCCATGTTGGTGTATTTTCTAAAAGAATCACACTTGTGCTACACGGCACTACTATGAGATTGTCCCTCATTGTTGCATAATATTTCTTATGTAATTACAGTTGAATATTAAGTTGTTACGAAATCCTATTATTTTCAATGGATGACAGGTGATGGAGTGTGCATTCCTTAGTTAATCTTCAGAAGATGGAGGTATACTATATTTCTGGGTGATCGCTCAGCATCTCTTCACTACAGGCAGTTTGGGCCATCATGCCCACTTTTGATGTCCTGGAAAACTTTGTTTTCCATTTTTATGTGATATAGCACTTAATAATTCATATGGCTTGTGATCATCATTGGTCATCAAGTTAAAATCATGTAGGTATCCCATCTTCAATTGGTATATCTAAATGGTTAAGTGAAGATAGCGATGTCCCTTTACTATATGTTCCAAGATATACGTGTTGCATAAGTTTGGCCATGGTTGTTCATGCAAGCTAAACTTTGTATCTGTAAGTAAGGATGTGATTGTTATAGCCCAAAACCATCAAAAATGGGAAATGCTATGGCCATCCTTCCACTCGAAGGATGCAATTTCAAACCACCAAATCAAACTCCCAAAAGTCCCCATTAATATTGCTCTTGCTTTATTGATTACTAACTGAGAACATGAAAAGACTTGAAAAGAGAGGAGTAAGCAATCATAAACTCAGTGAATAGTACATCTCTTTTAGCAAATCGAGTAACTAGGTATGCATATGTGTGTGCGCCCGCGTGTTTGCATAGAACACTACTAGAAACTCATCATTCAACTCATTAATATACATATCAAATCATATACGAGTTATTTGATTTTAACAAGCTTTACACAATTCATGACAAGCTTTATACAATTCAAAAAATGCTCATTTAAACCATCTTCACAATTCAAGCATCAATAGTCAAGTCCATTGATTAATCTTTATAAAAAAACCAAGTCAATATTTAATCCACTGATTCATCTTATATCAAAACACATGTTAATGGTTCATCCATCGATCAATCTTTTGTTCAATATCAAACTATGGTCACAACCTAACGCTTGGTGATAAGGCGACAAAGATTTCCCTATTGGCAAGGTCTCTACCTACAAAGCTGGTTGTTCGGCCCCAAATGATATCATAAACACAATATGCATACCTACAATCCCCTCAATCCAAACCAACATCCTCCAGTACGGACAATCAAATCCACAATCAATATCAGTAATTGATTTCACCAAACAAAATGCATAGTTTATCAAATTGAACACATTTTGCAAGACCATTTTAGAATTCATTTCATAAACCGCATTCATGACAAAATGTCTTTCATAAAACCTTTCTCAAACCATTTTGGAATTTGTTCCATAAACTAGTTCGCAAAGTGATATATATATTCCACAATACCTTTCATGAAACTATTATCAAGTTTTAAAATGTAGTAATTACCCAATCTAGACTTTTATGCAACAAGCACGCTTTAATAATTCATGTGATACTCAAATATTTGTCCATTTCAAGATGTGAGTTTACAAATTCATGGAAGAGATAGTACCACTCACCTTGAAATACCTATAATCAAGCAACAAAAATTACTTGACCTGTCGAACACGCAGTCCTATCAAATAAGTGAGAAGCAACGTTAACATCAAGTAAAACGCTACCTCAACTGCCACTCAGCTAAACTAAGCTTAAATGCTAACAAAACGACTCAAATACACCCACAAATCGCTTGCCCAAAGTGCTTACTCAAAACCATTTGCAATGTGGAACTTAAGTGTAAATTTGATTGCACCATAACTCTCTCCACCAAACCTTGTTTCAAACGAACTTATAGTCCGTAGAAAGTCCTTTCAATGCACTACAAGAATCTCAACTTAGCCCACCAAAAATTAAGCCGAAAATCGATTAAATATGGCTCCAAAGTCGTCGAACGCGCGTTGTTCATCATGTGTGGGAAACTTCGAAACTTTTGTTTCCAGCAAACTAAAAGCTCAAATTAAATTTGATAGAATCCTACAGCTCACAACACCATAAACAATCATTTTGACGAAATCCCATACCTCAACAACTCAAAAATCAAACTTTGCGGCTTGAATCTCACATAATTTTAAATTTAAGCCCTTACCTTGAAAACTAATCTGATTGGAAGAACAAGGGGCGCAATTACTTACCAGGCATTGCATTATGGAGTTGAATTGATTTAGCAAGGTGTTTGTGGCGAGCCCCCTCCCTCTTTTCCGTTTCTTTCCCTTTCTATCTTTCCTCCTCTCTCGTGTGCATTTTTTCTCTCTCTCTTTGTGTGCACCTGCCCTTTTCTTTTTCCTTTTTTTTCCCTCTCCATGTTGCTACCTAACATTTTCCTCTTTGAAAGTTGAATACCTGCCCTTTTCTTTTTCCTTTTTTTTTTTTGTGGGCCCCATCAATATTTGACTTGGTGAAAATAATGCAATGTTACGATGATATAGTGGTAGACAACACATTGGCTGATTCAATATTCAAGCTTCTCTACAAACACTAAACCTAGCAAATTCACCAAATTTGCTTTGGTTTCTAAACTCTCTAGCCTAATGGTTCCTTTAACACTTAATTGTTGAGTTATATATCCAAAGCATTTGGCAAATGTTTGCCATGACATGAACATCTTTATTACACTATTGAATCTCATTCTACACATATTATTCATTGTATTTGCACGACAATGTTGATCTAGATTACTCCATTAGGTCAAGAAACATTATTCTTGGTATTGCTTTGAGTTGTCACATGAATAGGTCACGTTATGATGTTTATGATCGTGGTTCACTGCAAAAAGTTTCGTGATGGTTGCTTTCTCCCTCGCTAAAATGGAAACTGTCACGCCCCGATCCTTCGAACGCGTGCCCATCCCTCTTGGTCGATTAAATAGCGACATCCTAGGATGCATTGCTGACCCATTCATTTTAATACGCATGTGGAAGCAAATAAATAATCCCCAGACAACAACAAGATGGGATATGAAAGTAGGGCCATAATTTTTAAAACCAACAACACACTTATATATACATATCATAACCAGTCATATCATATACAATACAAGCCGATATACATTTATAAGGTCTGCAAAACAAGGGGGCACAAAGAACTTTAGATCTTCCTCCTCATCCTCATCCTCATAGGAGCCTTCAGCTAAATACACTAGAGTTCTTGGATCCAATAGATACGGGTCCACCACCGAACCATCGAGAGGATCTATTGTGCCTTTCCCAAAAGCAACTTTCAGCACATACACAGGTATCTCAGATTCCGTTATGAGCCCCTCTCTCTGTCCATCCCGCGCACATCAGTACCATGATCTATATTGATGGGGTACCTTGTGGGGGTAAAGCCTCATCAACCCAAACCACGGACCTTATGAGCTCATAAACCCATCCTCTTGGGCTCCCATGAAGCGAGATGTAAGATACTTGCTCCGTGACCTTCTTCGGCTATCCAAAAAGCTCGGGAGGAGCTACCATCTAAGGACCTGAAATTGTTATCCCACAACGGGGTGAGATGATGTCTCAGTAAGTTCACCCCCTAAGACCTGACTAGGAAGAAAATACGCCCCAAGGGTTGCCTAAGCACAAACGAGTCAGAGGACTTACCTTTGCCTCAGTTCATTGCTACAAGTCAATATAATTCAAACAATCATCCAATCATTTTAACCAGTCAAATCGAACCATCGATCAATCGACTCAGTCGATTCCATGTCATCAAGACCATCTCTCAGTCATCTCAATCAATCACTCATTCCACTGTTAATCACGGCTCCACAGGCACAACCTACTAAATGTTCAGCAGTAAATCACAACCCGATGGGGACAACCTATTCCAAGTTAGGCGCTAAATCACAGCCCTATAGGCACAGCCTACTTTGGCGGTTTTCTTGACCCATCGCATATCGTCATGCACAACATACTTCATTTTATCACGACTATAAACCACCACACAATTATTCACCCCCGGCCAAGGAGATTGAACTTCCCACTTGAATTCTCAATTAAAATTAATGTCCTAGCTTATTTTCTTCGTGTTAAAAATACCCGATAAAAAATAATCGTATATTGGTACAGGGTCGGTCTGAGTCCAAAATATAATATCTTTATTTTATAAAATCCTACTATCTTCAGTAGTCCACAACACATTTTTGGTGTTGTAAACCGATGTCCAGTAGTTTCTTAATTAATTACTAAAATTAAATAAATTTTGGGATAAATTCCCAAAATTGCAAATTACACTCAAATTGCATAAATTAACACTCAATTAAATAAAACAACCACATCATTACAATCAGCATAAAATTATAGTCATCGACTATCCCGTCTAATTTCCAGAAAATAATTAATTAAATAAGTACGGAAATTAATTATTAAATGCAAAAATAGCAACTTAGGCCGAAAAAGCCTAATTAAAAGCCGAGATGGGCTCGGAAAATTTTCGAACCACTCTAGATAAATACTAGAGCTTGTCTAGGCTCTAATTGCACTACTCTAACCACCTAACATACAATAACGGTTAATTAAATTGCTAATCTATTCTAACTATCCACAAAATCCATACTTAACTTAAACTTATCAACCTTTAAGCGTCACTAATTGTCCATAAGTGTGGAGCAAAGGGGGCATACGAATTTTGGTTGGAATTGGTTCAATTTCCATTCAATTCCTCCTCGAATCAACTCATTTCGGCTTCTATAAATTCCATTATCGAGTCCTCGATCAAATTAGTATTTTTCCTCACCAATAGATCCTACTTGCATCCCAATTTCGCGATAAAAAATGGTCCTATGATTTTCCCGGTTGAAAAGGGCCATATATCGACTTTTTCCGCCAAAACCTCAGTTTGCAGAAAAATCTTCGGAGACTGAGTTAACGTTCCTAAAATGATTTGTGACATGACAGAACTTTCAATTTCTGAAATTAGATTCAAATTCGCATTTAATTTCAATCTGACGCGATTTTAACGTGACTTAGGCTACCGGGTAACTTTAAAAAAAATTTAGTGCAAATGACCCGTGGTCGATTTTCTTCGAGCCACAATGAACCTCTTCGACACATTGGCGACTCTCGATTGTCGTGAAAATCTCGAGAATTCAAATACGGACACAGGATACCAAAACGACATAAAATTAGTCTAATGCTGATCAACGAGAATTTTTCAATTTGGTGGAATCACCCACGTTTAACCACGCATCTCAATCGAACCGACCTATCTCTAATTTCTAATCGATCTTACTGTGTCGTAATGATCTCTGCAGATGAGCATGGTCGAGCATTCGATTCCTGATCGAATTCTCAAGTCTAATGCATTAAAATTCCTTAAGGACTTCCCTAGCTAGTCTAGTTATCTTAGGAGTGATCAACTCTGAGAATAACACTATAAGCGCGTCGATGAAAGGCCCGATTTATTAAATTGAAAACAACATTGAAATTCTAGGATGTCACAGAAACCCTTAGGTGAATTATATTCCTTGCACTCTGCCATATGTTAGCTCGCAAGTCATCAGTAGATACCATCATGAGAAAGCCAACTAAAAAAACAAATCATAAAGACTCAAATGAGAAAAGTAATACATTATATATAGGCTTCGATCCAACATGTGGTAAGGGCTGACTTACATTGACATATGCAATTGTTCCTTGGGATAGGGATTTAATTATGAACTCGAGATACATCTTATGCTAAAAAAGTCTAAATGCAGCTTAAATCATGACTAACGCAATACTTCCTTGTACTGAGACTAACGTGTCTCCGAATGCAATTATTTAAAACGAAATCTAAGTACACCATAAGTAGTTGCTGGCATTTTCAACCGCAGCAACAGTAGAGCATAAACCAAATAGAAAACTTTATAACGTTGTCGAAGCAAGAACTCATTGACTGTGACAAACCATACAACAACAGGTTTAATGGCAGTCTCATGGACTATGCACCCTCACTCATTGTTTGGTGGAATCCCCAAGGAAGAGGACTACCACTACATCCTGGACGAAGGTACCTGTGAGTGTGGAGAAGATATTGGGTGGTCCGGGACCGCCACGTCAGCGTGGTCCCGGACCACTCACGCCGCGCCACGTGTGCGGGGAGGGGACAAAGGACCAGAACCGGGCCCAGCTCTCTCTCCTCTTTCTCTACCCACCTCTCTGATGCTCTCTCTCTTCTTTCTCTCATTTGTCCCCCTCCGCGCACACGTGGCGCGGCGTGAGTGGTCTGGGACCACGCTAACGTGGCGGTCCCGGACCACCTAATATTTTCTCGTGAGTGTGAGGTTACCAAGATATGTACTTCCAAAAAGCAAAAGTTTGAAAAGATGTATAAGTTCAATGAAGCAACAGTTGGGAATAATCAAAGAGAATAATTTATCTCTCCATCCATTGGATCGCATGGAGATAGTAACAATCAATGGCCACCATGACATGCCGAGGAACAACGAAGAGAGCCTCCTAGAGGTGCTTGTTAAGTGGCCTCTCAGCGTAGCCATTGACGCAACAGGCAAAGACTTTCCAATTTTATGATGGGATTAATATGTTCCTTACATTATTTAACCGATTAGACACCCTTCATTTAATCATACTATTCTTCAAATCTAGGTTAATCACCAATATTTGGTCCTCTTGAATCCGGTATATTGCAATCACTATATCACATGAAATTGATTGTACTTAATAGATTAAAATATAGATGGTTTTGACTTAAATGACTTATGTCTCTTAAGTTCATTTCATATATAACAAACTACAAACGTACATAATCAATGCCAAAGCGAGGCACTCATGGTCCGTATCACCGATTATGTAAATCAACATGGACACGTAATTCAACTAGCTGGCCCAGATCGACCCAATTACCATTTTTTTAAAATGAAAGAAAAAGATGAGCAAGCCTTAAAAAGTGAGTTATCACGAAAGCTTGTTCTGTTGGTTGTAGTCTGGGCTGGGCTAGGGTTTTGTCCTTTGAGGCCCAATATTATGGGCTCGACTCAGCCCAACTATGTGAGCCCTATAAATCTCATGGGACCTAGCCCAGTCCGATTAGGCCCGATTAATGCAAAGTAATCAATCAAATTCGCTTAAAATTTGGTCTTTTTGTACTTAATAGTCAACTTTGACTTTTCTTTGCCTATTCAATAAATGGTGGAGATTACTAACTACTTTATACATCGCAGGGAGTTTTTGATGGACGCTTTGGGATTGAGTTGGATCATGGGGTGGCAGCCGCTGGATACTGCTCATCCAAGGGCCTGGATAGTGAAGAACTCGAGGGGCCCAAATGTGGGGAACAGGGCCACATCAGGATGAAGAGGAACACGGGAAAAACTGAGGTTCTATGGGGCATCATTTCACATGGTTTCTTTTCCCATCAAAACCAAGCGAAAGTTAAAACCACAAACAAATTTGTTCAAGTTTTGAATTCCAATTGAGGCCTTATTGAGGAGTGCACCAGGCATTATTTAAACATGTTTAACAGGAAATTAATCATATTTCAAAATATCGATTAAGTATATTATGAGGGCAACGACCTTTTTTATTGAGTTACTTATCAAGTACAAGTGCCTTGAGTTCACGTTTTAATAAAATCTCTTTTTAACTATTGAATTTCCATGACTCGAGATTTAATTCAATGTAATCTCTTAACTTCTAAGAACTTATTTTTGTTAATGAGAAATTAAAACTCTCCCCTTCTTATGTCATTTTATTAAGAAATAATATGCACTAAAAGCCCTAAAACTTTGTGCAAAAGTGCGATTAAGTTCTAAAACTGTTGAAAAATGCTATTCAATCCTAAAACTTGTCCTAAAACTTGAATGGTGGGTAAGTATGTGGTAGAGAAGTAAAAACTAAAGATGTACAGATACCATGTTGATTTTTAGAGTGAGAGAGTAAATAATACTAAGTGTTTATGGTGTCTTAACTCTAATTAAAGTTGAGTGTATTAATAAAAGTGATCTATTACAATTAGAGTACATATAAAGATAAAATTACAGAATTACTCCATAAACATATCAATTATATATTAGTACGTAATATATACCTAAGAACTAGGAAATCACTCGCCAAGAAAAATTAATCTTCATTCATTCTCCTCAAGCGATGTTCTCTTAGTCTCCTTCGTGAACATGCTAGTCACCGCCATCCCCACCAGGCAAATCCCACTTAATATGATCAATGCAACTCTGGTCCTCGATGCCTCCTTTTGGTCATCATCCTGAGTGGGCGTGGCCCCTTTTTTATAATCACCCTTTGTGGCTATCACGAGCCCCACGACGCCGATTATCGCCCCGGCCTTTCCCGCGGCCCCAGCGATCCCGTGGCATGTCGTCCTGAACCGTGCGGGGAAAAGCTCAGCCGGCAAGATGAACGTGGTTGTGTTGGGCCCGCAGTAGGCGAAGAAGAATGTCAGGCCGTACAGGAACATAAACAGCGGGTCCTTGTGGTCCTTCCAATGTTTGACATATGGCACTCCGAGGGACAAGTAAACGATGGCTATGAAGAAGAATCCGATAGCTTGGATGCGGAGCCGCCCAACGCGGTCAATGAGGAAGACGGCGAAGATGCAGCCAGGGATCATGGAGTAGCATGCCACGATGGCCTGTAAACTCGCAACCTTAAAGGAGGCCTCCAAGGCGGTGACTGCCTTGCTGGGGTCTTCATCGGGCAGGTACTTTTGGTAGATCTTGGATTGTAAGAGGGCGTTGCTGTAGAAGACGATGTCGAGGAGGAACCATGTGGCGGAGCAGGCAAGGAGGTTGCGGCCGTGGCAGAGGAAGAATTGCTTGGAGAAGAGAGGGTAGGATGACTGGCTCTGCTGTAAGAAATGGCCCTCCGCGATTTGGCCATGGGACATGTCTAGGACTCGTTCCATGTCCTGGGTAGCTTGGAGGACATTTTTCTCCACTAAAGCGGTGTACCTAATAAGACCCAAAAAATATATTGTAATGATTAACTTTGTTTATCTCGTATAGGTTTAGATATGAGCCGCTCTAGAAGTTCTCTCACTGTTAAAATAATGCACATGATTTACAAAACCCATTTGGCACACTTGTTTTCTCAAGGGAACACCAAATTATTGCTCAATTTTGACACGTCTATGGAAGTTGAGACTAGCAAATATTTCAAAATTGACACGAATCAACACGAGTTTAGATGCATCATCCTTTTTAGCATGTTTAAGGAAAATCTAGAGTTTAGAAGTGACACGAATTATTTGGCACGACCAGCCAAACTCTACTCTCTTCCTTTCGGTTATCCTATTCGACAGCACCCAGCAATTGATCCTTTAGAGATTCTGGGGACAATATATGTCTCCAAAGGACAAATACAAATCCCAGCAACCAAAGAAAGTCATGCTTGATCATAGCAGTAAATACCATAGACCAAACAACTTTTTCTCAAGAAAATGAAACAATAAGTTAATTAAACGACTTAAACAATCAATTAAGCAAACGCATAATTACCTTGCCGTTTCAGGCATCTTCATCCGCCAATAAAACGTCATCGCAGCAGGAACAACACCTAGCATCAATATCAACCTCCAGGCAATATCAGCTTCTTTTGGTATTGGATCTTTTAGCGACGGAGGGTAAATTCGGCCAAATATCTTGCACACTGCCATCGTCACAGCGGAGCTCGCCAGAATCCCAAACACTTGCATTGAGAAGACGGCTGCCATGAATGCGCCACGCATCCTCTTGTTAGCATACTCCGACATGATCGTCGCTGAGAGTGGGTAATCTCCTCCGATCCCTACCCCAAGCAAGAACCTGAAAAGAATTAAAGAGTGATGTTCGCATGTTATGAATACTGAGAAAAATTGAACAGAGACTGATTTTGCAATGTGACACTCGGTCAGTTCTAATGCTACGATCACCTGAAAAACCCCAGACTCGCTAGAACGCAGCCTTTTGAAGTGCCCATGGAGAATCCACACCCGATGGAGCCGACCATCATGAGGATCAAGGCGAGGCCATACAAGCGCCTTCTCCCTACAAGATCACCGAGCCTGCCAAAGATGAGTTGACCAATCGCAGCGCCAAGGAGAGCAACGGCCAGCATGGCTGATTCGATGGCAGGCGGTATTTGGTGGCCTTCTGATTCGTAGTATATGTGCCCGAGCAGTCTCGTGATCGGTGTGATGGAGAAGAGATGGTAGGCATCAGTGAATAACCCCATTCCTTTATCAAGAATAAGACAAAAAATTGGGAATGATATTGACGAAAACAGAACGATGCTTTTTCCGAAAGAGAGATACTCGAATATAAGATATGCAGAATCACTAACTAAAATGGATTCATGAAATAATACAACCCATGTTGCGTGCATCAATCACTGGGATTGTGAAGCAAAACACACAAGTTAATTACCTGCCACGACGACGGCCTTGAAGTGGTAGTACTGTGTCTTGGCGGTGTCGAGTCTATGGAAAAGTCCCAGCGACATGGTCGCTCGTAGCTAATTTTTGCTTCTTCAAGGAACAACCTTCGAATGCAACAATCTAATGCTTTTGCTGTGTAATAGTTAGGGTCGGGTTATAAAGATGATAGTGGAGATAACACAAACTAATGGAAGTCATTGTTCATTGCGTTGACATGGGAAGCAACAAGGGGGTTTCCTTTGCCGAAGACGTTTGGGATGCAGTCGAAGCAATTGACTTTTTCTTTTTTTTTTTGGTCGAAATCGAAGCAATTGACTGAGTTGGCGTTTCTTTGCTTCTCTTTTGGCGAGACCAGAAAGGCAAAAGATGAGATAACCGTGACGTGAGAATTGCAGATCAAACGGTGGCTTCTCCGCCTCAAAAATTATCAAGGAAACCTGTTGACTTGTTTAACTGGTTTCCTTAGAAAAATTAAAATCGAAAAATCTCACTTGGCGAGATTTCCTCAAATCCCCCAAGTGAGATTCCTTAAATATGAATAAATAAAAAACAGCATAACAAAACATATAATTGTAAAGCAAATTAAATACCAAAACAGAGGTGATCACAAACAGGAAAATATTATCGCTAGCAAAAATAGATTTTTAATTTTTTTAAAAGATCTAATAAATTTTAAAGATTTTTAAAAAATCCAAATGTTTACTTTGCGACTAAAAAATATATCATTGCACGTTCGAATGGCTCTTTATCCTTTTCGTTCAAATCAAGTTGCTTTACAAGGAGTCTTTGGTGATTTAAAATCGAGATTGGTGATGTCAATTATGCATAATAACAGATGAAATAAAGAAAAAATCAAAATATAAATAATTAATTACTAAGGAAAAAAATTATCCTATCGATTGGAAGGACCTAAAAGAAATTAGTTCAATTTTAGGATTGCATGAGTCAAGACTAAAGTTTAGAAAACAAATTCAATCAAATTCTATATGTGTTAATCGATTACAAATCCTACAATAATTGGAAATTGATACTAGATATTCACTTTTTTCTACTTTTTTGAGTTCTTAATCTTTTCTTTTTATTTTGGAGCAATATCTACCAATTTTTTTTTTCTTTTTGACAAGAGAACAATGTCCACTATTTTAAAGTTGCAAATGAATCCTTTATAAATTACAAATTATTTTAATATTATTCACTTAGATTTGTTTATAATCCCACTATTTCTCTAATATGGTTGCCCTTTAAACAATAAACCCATTTTTGCCTTTTCAATTTACCGGGTTGCCTATCTAACATTATCTAAAAATTGTGGCCAGAAGTTCACCGTTTCGATTTGAGCATAACAGTATAGTTATGCTAGCAGCTATCAAAAGCTCCCTTCGGACTTTGTTGCGACCACGGACTTACCATACGACTTTGTGTTTGAGCATTATTCAATGTCTTACGCAATCACACCTGAATGGTTGGTCATTACGTAATGCCACCTTTATTTTATCCAACAACTCCCGAAAAAGATGCCCAAGTAAATATGCAGACTTTTTTCCCGACCGGATATGCTTACTAATTATGCTCATAAAAAAGATTCGGATTGTGACTGTTGGTGATGGGTTAGGAATAATTTATACGAGGGCAAGGCGAGGGACGAGTTTACAACAGAAAAGAAAAAAGAGAGGCAAATTAAAATATCAAATGATTGTCAATCAAAATCAAAGCTAATGTAGAATAATTGGCAAATGCTTATATAAAAACTTTCAAACATCATAAGAGCAGGCGGTCCTATCAATCAAAGAGGATTATGGAATTTTCGAATTTACAAATGGGTTACGATATTTAATTTCAAATTCACACGTTTTCCTTAATTTTCAGAATGTCAAAAATTTCAGTTGTGTTTTGTAGATTTTTTAGTTGTTTCTTGAAAAGTTTCCCCTTTATCAATATGTTTTCCTTAATTTTGTTATTTGATTTTAGTTATTTGATTATTTCTTAATTGGCAACCTCCCTATAAATAGGCGCCTAAGATATTATAATCCGCACTTCATTATTCAAAATAAACACTATCTTTTGGAATCCTTTTCCAAGCATATTTTCCTCTGCGTCAAAATCAAACTCCCACTGATATTTTCTACGCTTTGTTTAGTAAAAGGGTGGATGTAGAAAGAACAACCAATATAGACATCGGCATGCATAAGAGTCGACAAAACGTTACTGGACCAATGCTTGCCGTGACACGAAGGTTTTCATTAGACTACTGAACCTTGTTTTACATATATCTCATTTCATTTAATCTAGCATGATCAAGATTACTCTATTAGGTCAAAGGAAGCACAATGCCCGGTATTGATGTGAGTTATCGCATGAAAACATTTAATGCCCGGTACTTTTGTGTTTTCAGTTCGCAATCTTTGTCTTTGCCCGCAATTTCTCGATCGTGGGCTACTCTCTAGACAATTTGAAATCAACCGATAAGCTCCTCAATCGCTTCGAGTCGTGGATGGCGAAACACAGGAAGGATCTTCTAAGGAAAAGCTTTGGAGATTCGGCGTGTTCGGGGGCAACTTGAAGCACATCGACCGCACTAATAAGAAGGTGACCACCTCCTGGTTTGGCTTAAAAAGTTTGCCGATTTGACCCGTGAAAGAGTTCAAAAGGATATATCTAGAATTGAAGGTCTAGTCACCAAGGAAGGAACATTCCCGTAATGAATTTATTCACGAGGATATCGTGGTTGTATCTAAGCCTGAGGATTAGAGAAAGAAAGGAGCCGTCACTCACGTCAAGAGCCAAGGTTCATCTGGTAAGTGCTTACTTGTGATTAATGAATGCGATTGTTCCTCGAGATTGGGATTTAATTCTGAACCCAAGATACGTCTCGTGCTCAAAAACTCCGACATGCAGCATAATTGATGACTAGCATGACACATCTTTATTGCAAAAAGCAAGCGATTGAACAATAAAATAGACAGAATAAGAAAATAAATTAGATATTAAATTTACGCAATTTGGTCATAATAACCTATATCCACAGGGCAAGTAACGATGAATTCCACAATAAATCAAGTGATACAATGAAAGTTACACATTCAAGTTACTCAAACATTCTCAATGCAACCCAAGCTCTAATTACAATCAATAACGCACACAATGTTTTATCTCGAAATTCCTCCCAAAATAATCTTTCAATCTCACGAAGGAAATACATACAAATTTTGAACTCACAAAATTAATTGACTTGAACACTAATTCTTCTTAGATATAATTCACGAACAAAACTCATGAAATAACCCCCGTCAAGCACTAACTTGGAAACGACGCTTCAATATTTCATCGTGATCAACTACGTAACCTCATGGCCACACGCAATAATTTTAACATATATATATATATATATGCCTGCTGCCTTAGGAACCTAGACCCACTTCTGCAAGGAGTAATTCCGTCTGTTTCTCTCACATTGACCAAGCCAAACAGGCCCTCGCCTGCTAGAATTAAGAAGTAAAGTCCAGCCATGCTTTATTTTATTTTATTTTTCTTTATCTCCAATTAACTTTCCTTTGCATGACTTCAATTCCGTCTCTGACACAAGCTGACCGAGTCAAAGTTAAATTTCAAAGTCCACGTTCGACTTTCCAACCTCAAGAGCCGAACCCAAAAGATATTAAGAAAACTAATGTCCAAACTTGGCCTTGGATTCTTTTTTTCGGTATCACAATTCAATTGGGATCAAATTTGTTCAATGCTCAAACTCGAAATATATTTTAATAATTTCTATATTTGCTCAATGTTTGAGTCAAGTCACAATCACTTCATTAAAAATTTCAAACTCTATTGCTACTCTCCTGTTGTCCTTAATGGACTCAACCACTATAGATATTTTACAAGTTCAAGCTTTGCTTGAACTTCACCATAACAACACCAACTCTATATGAACCTTTACCGACATAATCTCCTCAACAATTGCATCCATATTTGTCAAAAGATTGAACACGTACCTTGTCAATTTTAGCAATTACAGTAATTGTTGACTCTACAGACTCCATCTCGCTACAAGTACCATCTATGTGGATTACATAGCTATTACTCATTACCTCAAGAGTTTCTAGTTGCAACTCCACCTCAAGCTGAATACCATTCAAATCCATATAAACATTGCTAAAATCACTCTTGGCCGGAAGTACTAAAGACTTGTCAAACGTAACTTCTTTACTAACAACAAGTGAATTTAATTCCAAACACCACAACTTGTAGCCCCGCTCACCTTGTGCATAGTCTAGGAACATGCACTTTCTTACCCTTCCATCAAGCTTACCATCACTCACTCAAATATTACATGATCAACGAAATATTCTAAAAATAGAATAATCAGCAATGTTATCTAACCACATTTCTTCAGGAGTCCGACATCCAATTGTAGTCAATGAGGATCTATTCATCAAATAGTTCGTCATACTAAGTGTAATTGCCAAGAATCTTCTAGCCATACCAGCACTATAAAGCATTCTACGAGTCGTCTTTAGTAATGTTTTGCTCATTAATTCCACAACATGTTGAGGTTCATTGACATTAGTGCATAGTCTCACTATGCCTTCTATCACGACATCCCTCAAGTAGGTTGGATCACCTGGGGATTCGGCTAATGAATTATTATGCCTATGCTTCACTCGGGCTCTCCTAAGCCCATGTTAATTTGCAACTTAGAGTTTAAGTTCTTAACATACAAATAATTATTCAATTATAAGTTGCCACTAATTTATTTTTAGTGGATTGATTAGAAACCCAAGTCAAGTAACGGGAGAATTACTTCACTTCTATGAACCAAGGATTAAATGAGTTCGAGAACTTGATTATGCTAGATTTCTCTAACGTCCTTTCAATAAATTTTCTCTTTTATTTCAAAAAAAAAAAAAAAAGAGTTTTGTAGGCAAGTTGCATTGATTTTAAATTACTTCTGACATGTGAGGTGATCATGTGGGTGTGTAAATATTATTTAACACTCAATAAAGCAAAGCAACAAATAAATTGCAAGCATATGGAGGAAATACTTACCTCAAAGCAACGAAAACATAATGTTAGTTGGAAAATCACATCATCATCCTAAATATAATTTGTAATTAACACCTAATTTCACTCAAATTATTTTTTTTTTCTCTTATTTAATGACAACTGAGCTATATGCAATTCACCCAGTGAATCTAACATGACATGCAACATATGAATATCCTAATGTCCATTAGATATATTATTCTAACATGACAAGCAAATGACCTATTCTAATAATGGACAAAAATTATCATGGAACTATTTTATTATGATGACTTACAAAGCATATATATTTTGATGTGATACGCAATTTTTAATTAAATGACATAACATGCAATTTTTAATGACAAGCAAAATTAATATGCGACTATTCTAGCATGACACACAATTTCATAAGCTTAACATATAATTACTAGACGACATGCGGGCAACAACATGGCAAGGATGATGCAATTTAAACTATATACACACATGATTTTTTTTGTATTTTTACTTATAAAATTCGAAATTAATCAAATTCCTAAAATAAACTATCAAGATTAGAATAAAATCTAATTTGAACTAGGAAATAAGTCATTCTAAATCCCAATTCAAAATAGCATATTACCCATGTGACAACCTGAATTTTCGACCCGTCCCGAATATATGAAATGGACATCTCGTCGACGCGCCTATGGTCCTTTTTCTCTGAGCTAATCACTCATGAGTTAACCAATCTATTGGGTAAAGCCGTTAAGGGATATAACCGTTGTAAAATCCCTAAAAGCTACTCGGTAGGTCGGATTAGACTAAAATCGCGTTCGGTCAATTTTAACCACGAAATTGAATTCAGTTTCAGAAATCGGACGTTCAAGCATGCCATGATTCATTTATAGGACTTTTTCTTGTGTATCAGAAAAATTCCGTTGAGATCGGTATGTTTACAGAAAATCTCTTCGGACAATTCGGAAGCGAACAAAAATTCGGATTGGCCAAATTGAATGGATTTTGACCTCCTTACCGAGTCATTTGGTGATGGGGACTTGTGAAATTGATGTGGGCTTCTTCCTTGGCAAAATTGGACATCAATTGGGGAAATTTGTGTTGAAATTGAAGCTCATTTTGAAGAAATTCGGAGCTAGGCATGGGGGTGCAACATTTGACTTCAAATTGGAATTTTTGTGGATTAAATTGCAAGATTTAATTATGGGGGACAAGGGGATAATCTTGTGTACTTGTGGGGACCATTTCATGATGAAATTGGGATATTTTCATTTGACTTTGGCCTCCCTTTTTCCCATCTTCTTGATCAAGCCAGATTTGCGACCTCCCCTCCACGGCTCCTCTTTTATTTCTCTTCCTTGCTGTTCGATCATCTTCTTTCATCCCTCACTTCTTTTCAATTCCCCACCCAACGCTGGCTTCTTCCCACCGCAGCAACATGCCCTCATCTCCTCCCTCCTTACATTCTGCCACGTCCACCAAGTCAACCATCAACCCCTCGAAGCTCCGTAGTTGACCGAGGCTTTCCACCGAATGGAGTTCACGCTGCCACTCGTCCAACGCCGCACGTCCTCGAGTCAACAATCCAGCGAAGCCCCTTCACGTGGACGGAAGCCCATCTTCGCATCAGTGTGTGTCTCCAGCCCCACCGAAGGCAGCCGCTTCTCTGTCACACGTCCACGATTCAATTCCCGAGTCAAACCCAGCAAAGCTCCTCTTGAAGTCACGCCCGTATCTCCCCTGCATCGGCCACGTTTCCTCCTTCAAACCCCCACGCCCGTGAGCTTCAGCTGTGCGAAGACCAGCCACCGAAGCTGCTTCTTCGCAGCTCAGCCTCCGCACGGCCCAGCCCACTTGAAGCCGCATCTTCAGCCCGTCAAACCAAGGTCAGCAGCCCATTTGAAGCCCACAATTCGGCCCAAGAATTCAGCAGTTCAGCCCATCTTGAGCCCACGAAGCAAGCCCAACCCAACTGCAACCCAAGCCCAAGATCAAGCCCAACACTTGCTGTGGGCTTGCAAGACCTTTTCGACCCAACCCAAGTGTCCGTCGACATCGTCGAAAGTTCGGGTTTCGGCCCCCGTCGCGTCACCGTTGTTTGGTTTGAGCGGATTGCAATTCAATTGAGTTTTGCTCACTAAGCCCTTATTAATATGCTAATGATGCTCAGGGGTTGATTAGATTTAATTAAGTGCAATTAGGTGATTAGATTAGAGTATAATAATTAAATTAGGCATTTACCTATGCATGTTAGGAGAATGGTTAGTATACTTAGCAAGTAGACAAGTCCTATTAATTATTGAACGGGTCTCGGTAATTTTTTGGGTCCATCTCGACTTCCAATTAGGCATTTCGGGCCTAAGTTGGATTTTTAGTATTTATTTAATTAATTTTAATAATTATTTATTTATTTATTTATTTTCCTGAAATTAGGCTGTGATAGCCGACGATCGGAAAATTATGCTAATTGTCATGGTGTAGCTCATTTATTTAATTGAGCTTTATTTTATGCTGAAATGAATTATTTGTGATTATAAGATTATTTTCCTGAATTAATTAATTTTTGATAATTAATTGGAAAATAACTGGGCGTCGGTTGACAGCGCCAAAAATGTTTTGGTGGACTACAGATAATGGTGGGATTTGTGGAAAGGAAATTATAATATTTTGACTAAGGCCGACCGTGTGCCCACGCACGTGTACTTTTATCGAAAATTATAAAAAGGACAAATTGATGGTACGTTCGGAAGAGCATGTTATATACCGGCTTGGTGACCCTATATGTCATTTTGGAGAATGGACGGTATGCAATACCGGCTCGGTGACACTATAGGTCATTTTGTAGAATGGACGGTATGCAATACCGACTCGGTGACTTTATAAGTCATTTTGTAAAATGGACGATATGCAAATGTCGGCTCGGTGACCCTATAGGTCATTTTGCAGAATGGACGACATGGTGACTCAATATGTCACTCGTAGAATGGACGTTATGATGAATATACTTGGTGACTTATAATGTCATTTCAGAGAATGAATCGTTTAAAATGCTGGCTTGGTAACCTGATAGGTTATTTTAGAGAATGGACGGTATTGATTGAAATGACCAAGAAGTGGTTTGTCTGACATGTAATCAACGAGGTCAATTGATCGATGATTCGATCATGTATATTTTATATATATACTAACTTGCAGGAGGGAACTGAGGCCAAGGTAAGGTATTTGACTCGTGTTATGCTTAGGCAGCCTAAGGTGTATTGGCTTCCTAATCAGGTCTTAGGAGGTAGAACTTGCTGAGACGTAGTCTCATCCCGGTTGTGGGAAAACATTTTAGGACCCTAATAAAGAACCTAATGAGAAAGAACCCGAGCATGAGTACCTAGAGGAGAACCCTGAGGATAATCCAGAGTAGGTAACTGATAAGGATTGAGACTCCACTCCAATCTCATGACTTTTGCTGTTGAATCTGTTTGAGTAGAAACCGACCTTTTAGTATGGCTTGTATATGTATATATATGACTGAGTTGTTATATATGTACATAAGGGTGTTGGTTTTCAGGTTCAAGTTTTTAGTCCTACTTGTCTATCACATTACTTTATTGTCTGGGGATTCTTATTATATGCTTCCGCATACGCATATTAAACGAAAGGGGTCGGCGATGCGTCCTGGGACGTCGCTATTAAATCGACCAAGGTGAGGACTGGGTGCATGTCCGAGGATCGAGGCGTGACAACCCAATCTTTCTAAAATAAAGATCTATCCTAGGAAAGTAATTGAAATTTATCCCTAAACATGCAATGTCATCTATGATTTTTCTTCATATAAACAAAATTAATTCAAACCAAGCAAAAATAGAAAGAAATCACATCCACATCAAACACGGCACCGAATCACACAAAATATTATTAATATCCATCTAATTTTGGAAATAAATTGACGAGTCAAATCTTGGGCATGAGATTGGATTGGCCAATTTTTCGTACAATTGCGAATGGTATCTCGGACATTAGATAGAATTGAAGATTATATGCACGTTGTGAAGTTAAGAAAATTTCCAAATTCAAGGGAATTCCAAAAAAAAAAATGGATAAGAAAATATCGACTGAATATTCAAACAAGATCACAATTTTACAAAATAGGCAGCAATGAGTCGAATTAATCAAGATTCTTACCTAATTCACAATATGATGCAGATAATGTTTCCAAATTCGGAGACAATTGGGTGATCGGCTCACAGCAACGGCTGCTCGTGGTGGCTTCACATAAGTGCGATCAGAATTTCCATGATATTCACCTGGATCGTCTTCTCCCTCGGTGAATTACCAAGTACTCTGGAAAATTGCTAAGCGTGAAGAGGAATAGTCAAAACACATGCATGAGGAAAATTAAAGAGCACCAATAGAATCCTGGCATTTTCATGGCCAAAATTGGGACAGCTCTTGGTTTGAAGATATCACAATTGCATGTGATGTTGCCACCACTGGACACACAATCGAGACATGCAATATTTGACCAGAGACAAGGACGCAACAGTGGAAGCGTTGTAATGATCTGGAAACGTGAACAAGGGACGGACTTCATCTCGGCTGAACTCGCAGTGCAATGGAGCATCGTCGTCGACACTTCTGGCTTGGACAATTCGCCCAAAAAAATCTGGAAACGACTTGCAAAAAGAGAAACGCGAGCCGTGGGACCAAGAGGAAGCAGCGGCGCCGGGCTCAATCAGGCTAGTGACAGCACATCAGAGGATGACAGGGCGTTGCGGATGGTGAGAGCATGACAGCGGCGGCAGCAATGGCAGCACAGCGTGAGTCTCGGCCATGTGTATCTCTCCTCTCAATTCTGGCCGGGTGTACAATGTGTGTGGCCTCTTTTTGCTTGTCCATAGCTTGTCCTTTATAGGTAGGGAGACGCTAGGCTTTTCAAGGAAAGAAAATAAGTCTTTCTCCTCTTGGAATATATTTATATGCATGAAAATCTCTTTTGATTGTGCCTATAGCTGCACGAAGATGTATTGCCCTAAATATATGGCTCCTACGTGCAATATTCCTTTTATTTTCCAATATTTCTCATCCGAAACCCTCCTTCTACAAAGACTCATTACCAAATTATCCTTCTATGCTCTTGAACGAATATTGAAAGAATATTATGAATCTTTTCTGAAATATACTAATCTTCTAACTCATCATTCCTCATAAGTCAATTTTCAACCATCAATAAATAACAGGCTTGGGTCAATTCTTTCTCTCCATAGACTTAACCCAACTTGTCAAATTAAAACTCAGAACCATTATTCAAGCCCATCCGTTACCGGTCCAATGCAAATGCAATAAAAATATATATAATAAATGCTTATAAAACTATATGCTATACAATTTAATCTTTTTAGGGGTTATAATTAATCCCTAATTTTTATGCAATACATAAATGATCGGATCACTAAAATTTAGATATCAACACTTTCCTTCATGCAAAATTTGTTTAATAGTTTCGAGCAAAACTCCATGCCACTATCAGTCTGCACTTGCTTGATCATCTTATTAGTCTCCTTTTCGATTAAAGCTCTCAACCACATGATCCTGACAATCGCGAGCATATATTAGCATATATTAGACACTCTTTTTTAAAGGAAATCGCGACAACCTACGAATAGTTTAGTAAATTAACTCTGTGATTTCTTTAACAATCGTATTGAATTGCACTTTCTGCCGTTGATCTAAATCGCAACACCCACATACATTAAGTTTGTTAGCAACATAACCACATAACAGATTTTTGTCACTTAAAACTTTCTGACTTCTCTCGCTAATGTGCTGTAAACACATATGCCGCAATTTAGACTCTCAAGCATATGCATCCGATATCTTCGCAGTGAAATATGTCACTATCTCACCTTGAAGCTCATACAAGCCATACTTGATTCTTTTCATCATCACCAAAGCATCTCGAATAACTTTCAGAACTCAACATTATGAAAAATACCGACACCCAACCGAATCCCGAGCACTCAAGAAAATCAAGTTATTCTTCAACTCTAGAACATGCCTTACTCTAGTCAATGTCCTCACGATACCATCATACATTCTAATCCTAACACCGTCAACACGTACAACAATGCATTCAACATCGTTCATCAACTACACTTTACCATAATCTATGCATTGATAAGTAGTAAACCAGTTTCTATTTGGTGTAGCATAAAAAGAACAATCATAATCTATAATACATCTATCAAACAATGAATAATTAGTGACAAACAAGACAAAATCAATACTACGCGAATTATTTTCAGCTACAGCTGCAACATTATCTGCGAAATCAACTATAATTCCATTATCCTTCTCGTTTTTCAGCTTAAGGTAATTCTTTCTAAAATGCCCCCTCTTGCCACGGCTCCTGTCACGCCCCAAACCTCGAGCACGCCAACATCCCACCATGGTCATTCAAATGCGACGTTCCCAGGTTAAGTCGCCGACACAATCAGTTCTTTAATGCACATGCAGAAGCGTATTATAAAACCCCTGACAAAAACTCACAGGATAGGAAAGCAGGAAACCAAAACATACATAAACAAACATGCTTTCAAAAGTACTCACACTAGAGTTTACACATATACCAAAAATGGGCAATCTACAAAAAGGGAACAGTCCTATCTCCACTAGTCGGACTCGTTCTTCAATCCCACTTCTGACTGATCAACCTCCGGGGGTTCCGCCATCTACAGTCCTGAAATTTTGGCCCACAACGGGGTGAGACATCGTCTTAGTAAGTTCAACCCCCTAAACCCCTATTAGAAAGAAAATACACCCCGGGTGGCCTAGCCACATCACACAGAAGACTTACCTCGTCTTAATTCTTTCCTGCAGGTTAGCACAATTTGTATCACACAAACTTAGGTAATAATAAGAATTCAAACAATTGGAACGCTAACACTTTCATAGGAACCAGGAATGCACTCGGCACGCATTCCAATTATTATTCACTGCCACACAAGGGCATAGCCTACTTGCGGTTCAACTATCTACCGACATTAATGCCGGGCATCGCCTCCCCCCCCCCTTGGAGCGCGGCTTCGTCACTACGTCGACAGCATTCCCGAAGGAACATAGATCCAGTTGGCCTAGCCTCTACTGTGATCTGAGTCACGTCACTACACTGCGGCAATCCACAAAGAATACGAGTCCGGTTGGCTAGCCACTTTTGCTACGGCCAGAGCCTTTCAACCAACACACGACAAATCAATACGACCCCTAGACACTCCGCATTTCATTCATACACCCAATTACAATAGTAATCCTTAAAAATCCAACTTTTGCATCAAAATCTAACACTTGGGTTTTTATGAGTAAAATCCCTATTTATCACAATCAACCCTAAATTTGCCACATCCATTCATCAAATTCAAATTCTCAATGCACAGCAACGATCAACACGAAATTTTAAGCAATTGAGGTCAAAAATAATTTTTCGAATTTTTTTTAAAATAAATAATATTTTAATAATTTCGGAATATAATATATTATTAAATTCCAGAATTTCAAAAAATTTAAGTAAATCAAAAATAAAACCCATTATGTCACATAAACCTACTTAACTTTAAACTAAACACACTTTAACTTAATTAAACACCATAATCTAATCCTCAATCAAATAAACTAATCTAACCACATAAACTCACTTAACTTAGACTAAGCACACTTAGGGCATCATTAACCATCTAATCAAGATTTAGTAAGCTAAACTCATCCGATTAGCTAGCCGAGCGAACCAAAACGACGGGATCAACGCGAGGATCGACTTTCCTCAAGGCAGGCCAAGCATTCGGGGTCGAGAAGCCGGCCAAAACGGGCCAAAACCGAGCTGCCATACCCATTTTCTGCAGCTGCTGTCCATGGCTGAAAAAGGAGAAGATAAGCTCGGGTTGAGGCGAGGATGGGTCGGGGGAAGGTTGAGGAGTCGAACCGGACCAAGGCGGAACCCGAACGGTGGCCGGAGGGGTTGAACCGTGGCCCGAGCTGCTCGGGTGAGCTGCGTCGGGGAACGCGGGCTGGTGCGCAAACGAGGGCGGCGTCGAGCAGTGGTTAGGCGCACGGGCGACGCGCGCGCAGTCAGGCAGAGTGGTGGCGGCAACGGACGAACGGCGAAGCTCCGATTGGTGGCGTGCGACGGCCATGGCTGCTCGGTTCCTTTTAGCAGCAAGAAGAGAGATGGAGAAGAAGATGGAGAGGGGTGCCGACGAGAGAGAGAGAGAGGGAGGAGAGAGAAGGAAGGAGGGCCATTTCTTTTCTTTTTCTCTTTCTTCAATCCAACAAAATGGCCCACCATGACATCACTTGATGATGTCATACTCCACTATCTCCAAACCTCCCACAACAATCTTCAATGGGTCCAATTCCATCCTCCGCCGTGGCACACGAATTTTTTTAAATTTTGTATATCCCATTCTTCAATTCTCTTCTAATTGAACCAAATTGAAATCCGTAAAATTAATCCAATGTTACCACGCTTTAATTCACACAATCACTTTACCATAGAACCAACTTAGATCCCAAAAGCACAACCAAAAGCGGGCCTACTAATTTCTCGAGCCAAATTAACCATACTTTGATTATTTTGCCGAAAAACTCAGTTTGCATGAAAAATCCTCTAAAGATGAGTCAATGTTCTTAAAATGATTTGTGACACACCAGGACTTCCAATTTCTGAATTCGATCTCAATTCACGGTTAATTTCACTCTGGCACGATATTAGCGCGTCATGATCTACCGAGTAGCCTTTAGAAATTTTCATGCATTTGACCTATGGTTGATCAATTCAAGCCATAATGTACATCTTTGACACATTGGTGACTCTCGGTTGTCGGGATAATCTCAATGTTTCAAACACGGACACAAGGTACCCAAACAACAGAAAAGCCGGTCCAGTGCCGATTGACAAGAATTGTGCGATCTGGTGGAATCACCCACACTCGATCACATGCCTCTGTCGAGTCAACCTATCTCCGGTCTCTAATCGATTTTTAAGCGTGCCGTAATGACCCTTGCAGATTAACTCGGTCGAAGGTCGTTTCTGGTCAAATTCTCGAATCGATGCATTAGAATTTCTTACTTTGGCTTCACCCGATAGACTAGTTATCCCATGAGTGATCGGTTCAAGGAAAGAAGAACTATATGCGTGCGAGATGAAATGCCCATTTCAATTTATTGAAAATAGAATTGGAAATTCGGGATGTCACGGCTCAACGAGATAGCACCACTAGTCCTTCCTTTGTGCAATTTGTCATTGGTTGTTGAGATTCTGGTGGAAAGTGGCTGAGCCGGTCACTTTTCGACTGAATTGGTTGGACCAATTGGAACCGGTTTTGATCAATTCAATCTTATTTCCTTCTTTTGTGCAATTTGGTCCTTTAGGGACCTAATTGAAAATAATATTTACTCAATTAAGGGATAAAAGAAGCAAATTTATGCAATTGTCTACCTCAAAATGCGAATTGGTTGAAATTGGGTTCAATTAATATGAGGAGACATCGATTGGTTCAATTGTCCATTTTCATGAGGGCTTATTGCATTCAAATTGATATTGAAATGATGGTATAAGCTTTATGCCAAATTTGAATTGAAGGTCAATGTTGAAATTGAACTTCAACCCATCAAATTTAACCTTAGTCCACAATGGGTCAACTTGAATTGCACTAATTAAGGCTTGTTAGCTTGGATTTTTCAAATCTAAATAAGCTAAATCCATCGAATTGGAAAGTTCTCAAGTGAATTTGCCAAAATTGACTTTTGGATTTATTTTGAGAAAATGAGTCAAATGGAAGCATTGGCTCACAATTCATGATGAATCGACTCGAACCCCTAATTAGGGCTAAAAGTGGC
Source organism: Eucalyptus sp. ANBG9806169 (assembly GCA_014182395.1). Taxonomy (NCBI): domain Eukaryota; kingdom Viridiplantae; phylum Streptophyta; class Magnoliopsida; order Myrtales; family Myrtaceae; genus Eucalyptus; species Eucalyptus sp. ANBG9806169. Next base: position 18,549,029 of record CM024578.1, read on the forward strand.
AATTTTCATTTGGGCTTAGCAAATCTCAAAATTAGCCACACGAGTGAGTATTAGATAATTTCTAGATCAAATGTCATAAAAGGAACTAACATAAAATGTAAAAGAATTAGAGTAATTTTATTTTTGTTCAATTTAGAACCTAAAACTGAAAAATTCAAAAATTGAGGTTCTAAATCGATGTTCACAAATTTTTATGCCAACCTCAAATTGAAGCTAAGATGTGATGATTTAGAGGCTCTTATATTTTTAAATTTTTTATCAAAGATCTGACCAAAACTTTGATTTTTTTGAAAACTAAAGTGGCCAAAGTGATATTAAGGCTATTTAGGACCTTTTTATCCAAAAATCAATTTTTCACCCGGAGTTGACTTTTGGTCAAAGGGTTAACAAAAAAATCAACATAAAAATCAATCGTTTGACTTTTTGAGTTTTTGATTAAAGCAATTGGGAAATTACCTAAAAATGATGGGTCAAAGAAAAACATGAAACTGACACTTTTGGTTCGAGAAACGGGTTCCGTCACGATCGAAAACCCTAAACTCGAGTTTGCCTACTTTTATCAACTCATTGGCTAAAAATTATGTGTCAATAATTCCGTCACACCATAAGTCTTTCCACTGAATTCCATATCTAGCAAGCTTACAGTTAAAAGAAAGATCTTTTGAAGTACTAGAAGACTCAAGACTTGGCTGACCCAAAAACTGCCAAAACATAGTTATTGACAAATAAATTTTGCTTGTTCATTTCGAGTTTAATTGCATACAAAAGAATGGATTGATTTTTAATCCCTAAATAAAATATAATTTTCATTAAAATTGCATAGCATATAGACATTATGAGCATTTGCATTAATAGTAATAAAATTTACTAAAATTTAGTAAAAATATTTTCACTAGTAATTAATTAATTTTAAAAGGGGAAAAAATGAGTGAGACTGGGCTAGGGCTCGGTCGACCCAGCCTCTTCCTTTTCCCCTTCCTTTTCCTCGGGTGGGCCTAGCTCGGCCTCCTTTGTCTCACATGGGCCTTGGCCTCTCTTTCCTCTATTCCTTCTCCTTCCTCATTTATCCTTCACAAGGACCGCAAGAGCACGAAGGGAGGTACAAGGCAGAGCAACGCGATCCTTTGGTCCAAGCATGGCCGGCAAGGCAGCTGGCGATGGCAAGGACCATGAGTGCCTGCTAGCCAAGCTTAAAAGGGAGGGAGGGAGGGAGGGGGGGGAGAGAGAGAGAGAAATCAAAGGAGAGAGCTAAGAGTGAAAGTGGAGAGCAAGGAAGAAAAGAAAATCGAACCATTCATGGTATCCCTCGATCTAGTGTCGCAATCGTCGTCCGACGTCCTCCGTCGCCTATGATTTAATCTTCCCAACGGCCAGACGAAGCTCGACTAGCGTCAGGCTCGCCTTCTGACCGCCGTCGCTGAGCTTGGTAAGGACCTCATCGCTAAACTTTCCCTTTAAACCCCTCAATTCTGCTCTGATTTAGCCGAACTCAAAATCGATATCTATGGCTCTTCGACCATACGAACTTTGAGTTTTAATAAATCATTTCCAATTTATGTTGAATACTGTTCGCTGATTTCCTGTGGATTTTGGTAAGAGTTCATGTCCTGGAGGCTTCTAGGCACCCCATCAGTCGACACCTAGACACCTACTAGGTGTTCAACATAATGCCTAAGTCAAATCTACAAACGTTTTCTCTGAGTTTGGTTTGTTGCTGAAGTATTTGTCATTGTTTGTGCGTCATTTGCTTGAGTGACGTAAGGTTTTGTGGAAGGGCGACGCTCACCGAATTTGTGGGGGCCAGAATTCGGGCTGGCCGAGGACAGCTCTATCACCCATTCCCAGCCGCGTAGGTCAGCTTGTCACTGTTCGAAATCTGAGTCGCGTCAGTTGGGTCACCAGAGGCAATGGCATCGCTTATTCATGGTCGTATAGGCTGGCAACGGTGGATGATGTTGAAAAGAAAGAAATTGGCGGCAAAAGTTCACCTTGAGAAACTCTTGGTGAAAAGGAAGGAGCAAACAATAAGAGGTAAAAAAAAAACATATATATATATATATATATAGAAATTAGGGGTGAGCATGGTCCGGGTTGGGCGGTCCACCTCCTAACCCTAGGATCAACCCGCACAGTGCCGGTCCTCAATTTTTGGGACTGAGGACCGACCCTATTGAGCTTGAGACCGAGGACCGAACTGACCCAATGGGTTCGGTTCGATTCCAGGGTCAATCCGAAACCAACTAATAATTTTTATTTCATTTTTTGTACTCTTTAAAAAAACGATTGAGGACCGAATTGACCCAATAGATTCGGTCTAGTTTCAAGGTCAACCCAAGACTAACCAATAATTTTTTATTTCATTTTTTGTACTCGTTGAAAAGGCAACCGAGAACCGTACTAACCCAATGGATTCGATGATGAGCAAGGTCAACTAAGAAAGGCAAGTGGTGAGGGTCAAGTGGGGTGAACGTCAAACAGAATAAGTATAAAATGTCGAGCATGGAGCAACAAGCCAAGCGAACATCGAGCGGTGAGCAGCACAAGTGACCCAAAGCGAGCGATGCGAGTATCGAGTGACGAGTGGAGAAGTTTTTTTTTTTCGATTTTAGCAAATTAAAGACTAAGAGAACAAATAAGACAGAAGAGAACGAATACTAAAAGATAATGCCATAAGGTGCCTTTTTGGACGCCGTGAGGACTCCTCACAAAAACATTTTCCTCCTTCATAAATTATGACTATTGACGCCGTAAAAGACATTAAAAACCTAAGTTATTAAAGAATAATATAAAATTACTTAAACTCCTCACTAAAGAGCTGTTTAATGCTGTTGACACCGTTTATTTTAAGGTTTTCTCTATATAAAAAAAATTATAAATAATATTATATATATATATATATATAGTCAAGGTTGGTCTAGGTTAGACCGACCTGGAATTCTCAAGACCAAGGACCGACCCACATAGTGCTGGTCCAGGAATTCTAGGACCAGGGACCGACCTAGTTTTCCTAAGAACCAGACCAGGACCGACAGAGTTAGGCTAGTCCAAGGTCAGTCCAGGGTTGACCCTAGACCGATGCTCACCCCTATATAGAATACCTATAATTTGACTAATCCGAAATCAAGTCAAAAACCATCGAAATGTGGCTCGAAAGTCACTACTCGTGCCCTGATCATCCGTCACGGCCAACTTTTAAATTTTGTTTTGGGCAAATAATAAATACAAATCAAATTTTTTATCATTATACGACACCCTAAATTATTATCTTTATATATTCGCAGCTCAACAATTCTTTAATCAAACCTTATAGTTTAAAATCGGATAGTATCACTCATCTTGATATGCATATGATCCAGCAACGTAACTACACATGCCGACAATCTTGTAATCCTAACAATTAAATGAGATTCGACATCAAAACCAAATAAAATACTACAACAATTACAAAACAACTATGCTGAGCTTAAACGTTAACAAAACAACCCTTGTGCTAACAAAACTCTTCACCGAAAAGGATATTCAAAATTATCCACGGCGCAGAGCTTGAGCATGAAATTTGATCATGCCGTAACTCTCTCCATCGAGGCCCATTTCAAGCAAGCTTACTGTCAAAACGAAGACCCTTTGAAGCACTAGAAGACCCATAAGTTGACCAACCCAAAATCGAAATGAAATTTGTCGAAATATGACCCAAAAGCCTTTGGTCGCACATTGTGCATCACTGATGCCCAACTTCAAAATCCTAATAATGAAATAAAAATCGACATCAAAACCAAGTAAAATATTACAATTACTACAAAACGGCTATACTAAGCTTAAACACTAATGAAACAACTTATATATGCTAGTAAAACTCTTCACGAAGTGAATATTCAAAGTTATTTGCAACGCAAAGGTGGAGTGCAAAACTGGGTCATGTGATAACTCTCGCCACTGAGTCCCGTGTCAAGCGAGTTTTAAAATCAAAAGGAAGATTTTTGAAAAACTAGAGGACCAATAGTTTGGCCAACCCACCACCGCCTGCGGTGGCCCAATTGGATAAGGCTCCCATGATCCTTTGCGAGGAGGAGAGGAGTTCGAATCCCGCTGGCCGCACGGGATCTTAAGTGCGACGTCGGGGTGGTGGGTCCTCCGCTAGCGTCGCCCCAGGGTTTGCCCGCCGGCTGTCGGCTTACGGGGTTCCCTGGGTTACCAAAAAAAAAAAAAAAAAACAAATAGTTTGGCCAACCCAAAATCAAGTCGAAATTTGCCCAAATATGGCCTGAAAGCCGCTGCTCGCACATTGTACATCACTCGCGACCAACTTCAAAATTTTCCTGAGGCCAAATTATAAGTCCAAATTGGGTTCCGTAAAATCTTATAACTCCACAATACCCTAAACTATCATATATATTCATGGGTTAACAAATTTTTAATCGATCTTTCTATTTCAAAATGTATTTCAAAATCCTCAAAACCCCAAATTTGTGTCCTAACACCTAATATTAATGAATGGCTTAAACACTTAGTGAACGTTGTAAATCGAAGTTGAATCGGCTTGATATGGAGTCCACGGTGAGAAACCCCCCCTTTCTTTCCCTCTCTTCTTTCTTCTTCTTTTCCTTACGCTACTCTCAGTCTCCTCTCTCTACATTGCCCCTTTTTTCCTCTTTAACAACCGAAAATCCATATTTTATTTTTCTATTTCTTTTTTTCTTGTGGCCCCACCTTTTGATTAAATCAAAAAAAAAAAAACAATTCTTACACGACCCAATTTCCTTCTTTAAATGAAACAAAAAGATGAGCAGGCTTTGATAAGTGAGTTATCTCGGAAGGTAAGCCTATTAGTTGTTGTATGGTTTTCGATTGTCCTTTAAGGCCCAATATATTGGGGTCTACTCGGGCCAACAATGTGAGCACTGAAAATCTAATGGGACTTGCTGCTCAGACGCGATCAATGCAAAGTAGTCAATCAAATTAAGAAAAATAACACAAATGATTCATCAACTTCAGCTTAATGTGTAATTCTTGATGATATGGCCTCTGAATTTTAACCCAATATGCAATGTCATCTCTAAAATTTTAATATGTTTAATGTTGTTCTTGGTCTTTTAATACATATTCAACTTAGTCCCTACACTATATAAATGTTCAATGTTATGGATTTGCTTTAAAATGAACAAAAATAACATTACACATGGAATTGTCCGCGTAAAATATCCAACTCAACTCATATTGTAATAATCTTGTTAGTTTGTTTAATCTGTTTCTTTTAAAAAATGATTCTCCATATTATTTGATGATGTAGATTATTAAATTCTAATTTGAGCTGAATATATAATGTGGAAAATCTACGTATAACATTAATTTTTGTTCACCGTTCTAACTTATTGGATCTGAAGCTAAATTATCAAATTCCATTAACTAAAGTTAATCAAAAGATGTTTTCATATAGTCTATGGATTAGATTGAATATTTACTAAAAGTTTAACAATCGTGTTGAATAAAGTAAAAGTTAAGGAATGATATTGTATATTAAACTAAAGTTCAAAGATCACTTATGTAAATATCTCATCAAATTAGCTTCAAATTTGGTCTGTTTGTACCTGATGGTTAACTTTGACTTTTGCGTTGCCTTTGTAGGAACATGGTGGAGTTTTTTATGGACACTGTGGGAGTGAGTTGGATCATGGTTGGCAGCCGTTGGATGCAGTACATCCAAGGCCAATATTAATCATAGTGAAGAATTTGTGGGGCCCAATATGGGGGAGGAAGACGGATACATTAGGATGAAGAGGAATACAGGAAAGTCTGAGGGTCTATTTGGCAAATAAGATGGCTTCTTCTCCTATCAAACCAAGTAAAAGATAATACAACAAAACAAATTTGTGCACGTTTTAAATTTTGATTACACATATGCGCATGTTTTAAATTTTAATAGAGACGTGTGATCTGAGCACTTGTTAAACATGTTTAATGAAAAAATACTCGATTTTTGCAATATTGATTGAGTATATCACAAAATCAATTATTTTTCTTTATTAAGTTGCTTATCATGTACAAGTAGCTTGAGGTAACCTTTTAAAAGAACAAAGCGTCTAAGAGAAATGTGTATCATTAAATATGAATAACCTGAGGGCAACTTTTGTAATCATAAGTAATATCTCTCAACTTTTGAGACCTTATTTTCGTCAATGAAAAATTAGAATTCTCTGCGTACTCATGTCATTTTGTCAACTTACGATTATACAATTTTTTTCCTTCTCGAATTCTTACCTGAACTCGTCTAATGCATTTAACAATATACACGATTCTTGCTTTAATTATTGATGCATAATACAAGCGAATGGATTTTAATGTGCCTTCTTTAATGCCTCGAGAACTTTGAAAAAATCAAATTACTAAAACAAGCGCAGACAATAAATTGAGAACAAATAAAGAAATCGCAAGGAACTCCATTGGGTCAAAACAGATGGCTTACACTTTCGGATCCCATGTTTGCTGGATGACTGAAATTAGAAATAAGATTTTTAATCCATACAGTGGAAGGCTTACAAGACACCTACTAGAAAGCTCTCATAAACAAAGACAAAAACTGGATATAGGAAACCTAATCTAATTTGAACTCAATTATCAAACTTAAGACATATTTTAGATGATAGGTGAAGAGGTGGGAGAGGAAGAAAAGACGGGAAATAACTTAGACATTATTGAGATATATGAGGTAAGTATACTACAAATGCCAAAAGTTATGTACGACGCTTACTCCGATGCCAAAAGTTTATTTTGAATCACCTAAGTGCCAAAAAGTTTGAAAAACAATCATTTCAAAGCCAACGCCAATCTGATTGATCAGAAATCCAACGTGGCTTGCTAGAGAGTATAGTCAATATCCAAACAACAAAAAAATGTTGTTTGGCATCTTTCTCCCCAAGTAAAAACCCTAAATCCCTAAATTGAAAGAGAACTAGAAGTTCAAACCCTAATTGGCCAATTTGAGCACCTACTTCAATTTTCTCCCAAAATTATTAGCTCGATCTTGCAATTAGAGTGCAGGAGCTCAGAAGCGGCTCACATTCGTTCCAAAAAAGCGAATTAGATGGTGAGTGTCACCGTTATTGTAGGTTACCCAATCCGAGAAGAACATCTTGGACTTGGTTAAATCCCGAAGAAGATTCCATGGGTGCAATAGGAATAGAGAAGGCTAGAAGTACAAATATTTCAAATAGGTTGATGGGAAATTCTCCGGTTGAGCGACGGAGGTAATCTTGGAGTTACTTGAAGGCCAACATCGACCTCCACCTACATTAATGGACGAGTTAGAGGATGTCAACTCAATGCAAGCTCAAATAAAAAATTTAATATCTCTGGTTGACCATTTGAAGAAGGAAGTTTCAAGGCTGAAAATTGAAAGAAACTTTTATCGGTTGTTAATTGTGTTGTTGTTCTTCTGCATAGTCTATTCAAATGTGAAACTGAGTAATAAAAAAAAATTGTATATCTACCATAGTCGAAGATGTAGAATATGTACTTGTATTGGTTATTTATAAGTAAAGTGTGTTCTTGGTTTGTTGCAATTTTTGTATGGAACAAAAGGTTTTATTACAATTTATGGTAGAAATGGAATGTTAGAGTTGAAATTCATTGGTTGTAAGCACCTAAAAGTTTTATTGCTTAGTTGTGTATTGTTAATATTTGTTTTGCTTAGTTTTTGCTTCAAATATAATGATTTGCGGCATTTTTTGTTTGGTAATGGTTTGTTGGTTTGCTACAACTATTATTGCAAACCATAGCGAAATTAAGAGGTGGTAACAAATTCACAATTGACTATTTTAGTGCCATAAGTTGTAAATAGTGATCATTTGAGTGGCAAGTTTTTCTAAAAGTGATCATTTAAGTGTTAATCATGGATAAAAAGTGATCACTCCTACTGCATAAATTTTAAAAAAAGAACAAGTTAGTTTCAAATATCACTTGGCTTGCACCAATCGATGTGCATCTTGTTGCACCAGTTGGATTGATGGTGCATCTTGTTCTTGTACCAGCCCATTCAAGTGTTGGTGCAACAAGATGCAACAGCACCCAAAATTATACCAAAGCTATACTGATGCATCGTGTTCTTACACCAGCACTTGTGTAACATCCTCAACTTCTAGCCCTTTACAGGGAAAAAAGAGAAGTTCGAACTTGGTTTCATCTGTTAAGCCTGGTTGTGTCTGCTTCCTCCAATCAGTCTTAGGCATGAACCTCGAGCTAAATAAGATAGTCGATTGTGGCCAAATTTGATTAGTCCAGGATGACAAGGTCTTTAGAACTTAGATATTTTTCAAGTTGCATTTAATGCCTTCATCATGTAGTAAATTAAGGAGCACGGACACTTGGCATGTTAGGGCTTTACATTAGAAGATAAGATTAGATTTTGATTTAAAGACATTAATGAATGGGACACCTCAGCCTTGGATAATCAAAATTTCTTGGAAAAACAAGTGTGAACAAGTGTGAACATGAATGGTAGACTTTGGAACCTACAAAAGAGAGGTCACATGCAGAGAGAGAGGAGAAGGCCAAAACAAGTCCAACTTTGGACCAAGACAAGTCTACCTTATCTCTTTTGGACATTAGCCAATAAATAATCGAGACAAGTGTCCAAGCTAGTATAGAGCCTACTTAGGATCTTGGGAGATAAGATTGTACAGCCATGGATGACCCTTAGTTGAAGGCCAAGTGGGAACACTCCTCTTTTCAACTAGAATTTACCTCATTTAATTTTTGAAATTTCTGGACCTTTGTTGTTTGCCAATTTTACAGATCTTTTTATGTTATGAATTTGGAGAAGCTTCCTTTATAAAAAAATTTCAAAACATCTTGATATATAACATGCTTAAATTTTATATTTTTCTGAGGTGAAATGGTTAGGACGAAGGCCTAATCAATTACCGTATAGAACTTGTCCAGTATAATGAAAACAATAACCAAGTTACTTTCTCGAATTTTTATAAAATCTTCTCTTTCGAATTATAACCAAGTTAAAATTTCAAATATTTTTGTGAAGATTTAGATTTTGAAATGAGTCTCTCTCTCTAACCGTTGAATTCACTTGACGGACGAATTTTTGAGTTGTGTTCAATGAATTTCTGCTATTTTCACAGCATGAATTTGGCTAAGTTTCCTCATGAAAAATGTTTTCTAAGGTGTTCTCTACAACATATTAAAATTTTATAATTTTTGGAGTCCGTTTGATAAGGTAATGGTATTGATTTCAAAAGTTGCTCAAAACTATTTTCACCTTAGAATGGGAGAACCACACGCCCAACTTGAAGTGGAAGAGGGCTGCACGCCAAATTTGAGAAGCAGGCTAATCTAGAGACTTATTGGCTTAAAGATAAGAATACATTAAATTCTTTTAGACCTTAATGTGTTAAAGAGAAGAAACTTGGAGAGCAAGTTGGCTAATGTGAACACATCTAAGCCTAATGAGTGCATGAAATCTTGACAATTAATAAGTGAGGTGAGTCACCTACTTAGGTATCCTCTAGAATCTTAGGTAAAACTTAGGTTATAATGGCCCTAGATTGTAGCCTTGGTGAACAAGGTAAGAACCAACCAATTAGAAAAAAAAAACATTAGGCATTAAAGGGGCTTATGTGTCCCTTAGGCACCATAAGCAATAATGAGCCTAGATTAAGTCTTGGATAGCAAGCAAATAGATGGACCAATCACAAGCCAACACCAAAGGACCTAGGCGCCAACTTGGGAATATAGGTAAGCCAACTCGTCATTTAGGCGTAATAATGAGTTTGCATAAAAATCTAAGAGGAAGAGGCCTATAAATAGGAGAAGGCATCCTCACATTTTAAGGAGGAGCATTTCTCTCCTTTCCTCTCCTCTCTTTCACGCCCTTCTCTTCCAAGCTGCCCTAGACACCGACCAACCACCAAAGAAGCATCTTGGAGCTAGGTCCAAAAAGTAGTAAGTAGATTTTCCTAACTCTTCGATGGGGCGATGTGCTACGCTTATCAATTTTAGGATCATGTCATCGTTTGCTTGTGTTGGCTTTGAATTGTTATGCTTGTTGTGTTTCTATTGCCTGTTATTGCATTAAGTAAGTTCATGATCCCGCATGAGTGTCGAGCACACCCGGATGTTGAGGAGAGGTCTTGGTGACTATGGACAATGCTAAGGCCTGAGCGAATGGTTCCAAGTCAAGGTCACAAGCTTGAATTGCATCCAGCATGAGTTTGATTTAATAAAACACAAGAGTCATTCATTAGTTCACCTTACATGGCACGCCTTTGAGCCTTTCATTCGGCTAAAAGTTTAAACATAAAATGAATTGATTGATGCTTGAAATGTATGGACACATAATGGACTTATATGCCGACGCTGGGGGATGCTGGGTCATTGCCTGGGGTAAAGCCTTGAATTTTATCCCGATATTGAGATCGTGGACAATGTCGGCCCAAGTAAAGCTGATGCTTGGGGGTCGCCCTGGATGCCATCTTGATAATGAGATCGAGATGATGCCAATTGCCAAAGGGGGATTGATGCCCGGTTGTTACCGGAAGAGTCGATTAACTTCGACTAATATGATATTGAAAAAGAAAAATGAAAGTCCACGCATGGTCCATGACTAATACATGCATGATATTTGCAAAAGCTAGGTTCATTTTGATATGTATTATTAAATCCTTGCATCAATTTGAGCATATATTTGAATTGGGTCACTTAGTGCTTGAACGAGTTTCATGAGATGCATGTATCCCTTTTGGTGACCGAAATGATCATAAGTTACGGATCTTTGGAAAGCTTGTTCATATGCACTAACTCACTATCTTTGATTCTTGAAAGAACATGGATGGTATCAAAGCCGACTCCCACAGCATGTGGGGCCACAGCGAGGGCGTTGTGCCAAAAGGGGTGGAGAATGTGGCAACCCTGAGGGCATGGTTGAGATGGTAGGGGAGGCTACACCGGTGGGCGACCCAAGAAGCTAAGCACATGTCTCCTGTCCCACATCGCTTAAGGGGAAGTCCTGAACTAGTTTATAAGACTTGGGTTCTTTACTCTATGTAATGCGTTTTAAAACCATGAAGGCCGAAGGTCATAAGCGGACAATATTACATAATGGTAGCCCCTGGGTCCTTACAACTTGTATGTGCTAGTGCAAGAAGATGCAGCATCCACAACTGCACCAAGGCATTCTAGCGCATTTTGTTTTTGCAGCAACATATACAACCAACACCCACAAATTCACTAACACTCATAACTTCAACCAGCAATAATATATGAACGCATCACTTCCAAAAACAACATTATTGTCGTAGCAACGCTACACCGGCGACAAAAAATTTCTATGGCATAACAACCCCATTTGAATCACCAGTTGAAACCAAGATAAGAGAAAATAACAAAAACAACCCTTACCATTGACATTGATTGATTCTTTATAGAAAAAAAAAAAAAAAAACATGTCTAACTTTACTCCCCAATCACTCAAGGATCAACACGCTCCTCAAAAAAACAATGGCAATATATACCCTCCTCAAAAAACAATAGCAGCAACCCCCACCCTCTTAAAAAAAAAATACCATATCCAGCACCCTCCTATCAATCAATATGCACAACATCCCCACCTCATTTTCCTTTTAGAGTTTTGAATTTATTCATAATCCAAACACTCTTTCGAATTGAATGTGCAAATTCTTTAACTGACCTTTCTGTCACCTCCTTTTCCTTGTTCTTAGTGATGACTACTTTTTTTTCTAGCACGTGTCATTTATTAGTCCATAGGATCATTATTGCTCTCATGATCAGTTGGTTGAGATGGATTTGGTGCTGGATTCTTTTTTTGTGGCTATTTTGAAGCTGTACCAGCTCTTCTTTGGTTGCACCCTTAACTCTTAAGTTGGCCCACCTTGAGATCAGCACTTCCGAAGTTCTTCCAAACTATAAGAACATAACCATATTGTCAATCAAATGAATTGAAGTACCACAAATTAAATACATGAGTCCTACAAATCTTACGTTCAAAATAGTTATTCCAGTACATTCATCTATGTAAATCTCATAACTATATTACTTTAATCTTTTTACAAAAGCCCTCTTATTTGCTGTGGTGCATCACTTTTAGTAGCAACCTCTGGGGGAGTAACCTATACAATTTGTGCTATTACTCATCTTTTCACCTGAGAAATACATAAAAAAAAAAAATTAACCCATAAAAAGACAAACACGGCGATGTACAACTTACTAGAGATTTTTTCTACATTTGTTCAACATTTGACTCAGTTGTTGTTGTTGTTGTCCTACCTATAATAGTCCATATCCCTGCACTTGGTCTACAACAGGGCCTTTTGTTGGCCCTTCAGTAAGCCTTACAATAAGATTGCACTATATCAAGTTATGGCCAACTAGCACAAATAATTAGACATATGCTCATTTTAATGGTGGAAACAATCGGGGAAAACTTTTCAAATAGATTACAAGTGCATGATAGAGGAAAATGACAAGAGAAGCCATTGCCTGGTCAACTATCAAACTCTATCGAATATGAACTGAAAAATTACCGAGGCAAAGAGAATACTCACCTTATAGTAGGGCCTTCTGTCCTCCCTTCAGTAGGCCCAACAACAAACACTTCGGTAAGCCTTGTTCCTAACCCTAAATCAACCCCTGCAAGCAATTTTTATTATTGATATTGCCTTTTTAGCTCACAATCTTTCTTATTGTACCCTTTCTTATGGCAATAGGAGCATTTCATCTTTACCCCAGTCCAACTCATCCTCTGACTTGATACCTCTTCCTCCTGCATTCTTTATCTCTTTTTTGGCTTTCCTATTTGTTTTTTTAGTGGCAAAGGTAGAAGGCCTTCACGATTTATTGGCTCCCAAAATTTGCTACTTCTGATAGGATGCATCATGAATTAGTATGAAGTAAGGAATGAGTTTATTTTTTGTACCAATCATCTAGGTAATCCTCTGGATTTTGTTACTTCATCTGAATGACACAAATGGCATGGCACAGGAATTCCATTTAGTTGCCAAGTCAGCATGAACACTTTATTCTATCTAGGTTAACAACATACTTATCATAATTTTCAATGATCTCATATCAATTATCTTCATTTCAAACTGGATGGCAAAACCTATTAGCAGCAATGTTTGCATCCAATCTCTTCACAATCTTAGGACCACATTCTCTTGTCTACTTTGTAGCCTCATCTCTTTGTCTATGCAGTCTAGTCATGACCATAACTCAATATCATCAAACATGCTAATGATTGGTTTGCACCTAGCCTCTAAAATTCCGCCATTAAAAGCTTCATTAAGGTTGTTGTCAATGATATCGCATTAGAACTCTTCACTAAAGAAGGCCCGATACCAATTCTTAGCTTCTGTTTTGAAGATTGCATCAAAACATTCCTTTGTCAGCTGTAAGAACCCATGTTTAGCTAATCTGAAATCAACATGTTGGCACTCTTCACTACCAGCCAAGACTACTTCTATAGCTTATCTCATTTGAAATTCTTTGCCCAATTTGCGTATATGTGCCTTGCATATTCTATGCTCAGCATATGGCATCAACTCAGCCAATACAAGAACAAGTCCTACAAAAATTCAAATCAACAAATACAAGTTAAAAAAAATATGCAACTAATTAATATTAAAAGGGAATTAATTGACAATGGTATTACTTTCTATTGGTTGCTCATGAATGTCCATCCTCCGTCATCGGTTATTTCAAAGTTAGCCATTAAATTTATGAGAAACCAAGATCAAGTATCCTTATTTTCTATCTTCACCATTGCCCAAGCTATCAGAAACATTTGATTGTTGGCATCTTTCCTCACAACAACCAATAACTTCCCATTGCATAAACCCTTCAGAAAGCATCCATTGAATCCTATAACTCTTCTACAACCAGCCAAAAAGCCCCGTTTGCATGCATCAAAATAAACATAAAATCTATCAAATTTAGGCCCATAATTAGGTAATGGCCTCTCCACAACCTCTACATATAGCCTATTAAATGAATTTTGAAGCATGCATTCACAAGCATAATCACATACCTACGTATATTCTTCTTTGTACTGACCTATCAATATTTTCATCACTCTCAATTTAGCTCTCTTGCACTAATTCCTCGACACATTAACCCATAACTGCTCCTTCACTAATAGCTAAAACTAAGGACTATTGATCTCGGGCATTGCTTTAATAGTATTGAAAAAATGTTTCGACAACCATACACTTATTACCCTTTTATTGTCAAATATAATTTGACAAGTATGCTCCTTCTAAAAGGACCTAATCTAAAATGACCCAATTCTACTCAACGTGCCATAAAGCTTCCATGAACAGTTGGGTTGTAAGCACTTAGCTCTCACAAATTCCTTCGTATTTTTAATGAATTCAACACTCCTTTGTTCAACAATGGAGCTCTTGACAACAGCTTCTTTTAATTGTTTGTTAGCAACGTCAAAGTTCATGCCCATAGACAAAATAAGTTTATCAACAATCGAATCGTAGAAGGGTACTTACTTTTTCTTCTACGCACAAGTTCTTCATCATCATTATCAAGCTCATTCTCTAAACCAGCAATTTCATCGCCGTAACTTTTTTCTTCACTTCCATTACCTTCAATTGGAGTTCCATACCTATTTATTAGCTCGGGCCTTTCTCTTAAAGCTGTAAAAAAATTTCTAACAAATTTCCTTTGCTTTTGTATTGACTATGCAAGTTCATCATCATCTTCACCACTTGGGAAATTTACTGTTGACAAATATTCATCTTTCAATTCATTAGATACAACAACTTCTCATTTAATCCAATTAAGTCTTCATCACCCACATCTTCACTCGAGATTTCAGGACATCTCCCTATTTGCTCATCTCATCAACATGACTTCTCTCCCTCCCCCTCTCGTAGCCTCTCAGTTGATCTCCATTCACTTCTAATGATTTCAATGGTCTCTTCTCATCCGTCATCATTTCCATCATCCTCATCATCACTATAATACTCAACATAGACCTTAACTTCGTCGTTGTGATGATAATGGTAAATGATATCCTTAATACTATTATTGTCATTAAAAAATCTCAAATCATCATTGAATTCTTTCCTAGGAACACAACAATGCAGTTTTTGCACTTTGCATCGTAAAAAATACACCAAAATCCCTCACAAAATCAATATATGATGGCTTCCCAACATTGACATAGATAGTATATTCGGCATATTCCCAGTCATCGGCGCTAATAACAAACTCCCCACCATAGTAAACAATGATGCTTACAAAATTCTAGTCCATGTCGATGCTACACTTATGGTGGAAAAAAAGTCATTAGTTTTTAGGATTACATAACAAAATCATCAACTTCAAATGTAGGTCCTTGTCGTTTTGTCAAAAGAAATAAAGGAAATCGATTTGTTCAATTCGGTCCCCTTACAAAAACAAATGAAGCCAACTTGAATAAATAAAGTGAGGTACTCACCACCCATTTTTCAATTCAATCCCCATTTGGTGCCCACAGAAGCACTCCAACTAATTAAACAAAGTGAGGTCCCACCATAGTTTCCCTCAAAGCCGAGCCCTCATTTTCCCCTCAACGCCCTATTTTTAAATTTGATCCCCACAAAAGAAAGCATATCATGTTATTAAACAAAAGTGAGGTCCCCACCACTTTCCCTTTGAGCCAAGCCCTCATTTTGCCCTCCATGCCCTAATTTGCCCGTCGAAACCCTAAATTTTCCATTCAATTGACCCAAGAAGAGAACATGACAAACCTGAATGAGTGAGAGTTAGGGATACAACCACCAAGCAAAGACAAACGACAGCGCAACTATGACAGTGGCCGAGTGACGGTGGCCAAGCGAAAATGGGCGAGTGTGCTACAGTCGGCATCAAGTGAGGATCATACTCTGTATGTGGATGAAGAACCCTAATTTCAGTCCCCATTCAATGTGTCATTTTGGCCATATAAGCTATGTGATGTCGTTTTTGTAAGGCAGTCCACATATGATGGCAAAACGACGTCGTTTCTTAAGGAGGATGGAAAACAACATCATTTATGCCATTCCACATGGACTGCATTTTTAAATTTTTGCCACATCAAATTATTTTTTATTAATATAAAAGCCACGTAACCAATTTGGCAGAAATATCTCACCGCTAACACCAAAGTGATTGTTTTTTATTCAATTTGGCACTTAAGTAATCTGACGGAAACTTTTGGCACTAAAGTGAACACCGTACACAACTTTTGCCACTTTTAGTGTACTTTCCCCAAGATAGACAAAGAGCAAGGGAAGCGATGATTTAGGACTAAAATATTGAAGAATTTGATGTGTTTTCCTATTTTCATACCATGTTGATTTTTAGATTGAAAGAGAATAATGATGGAGTATTTATGGTGGCTTAACCATAAATGGGATTGATTACATGACATATATTTACAAGAGTGATTAATTATAGTCAAATTCAAAAAAAAATCATCAAATTAATGTGGAAATTGGCTAGATCTTGCAATTAAATCTAGGCAAAATCACAAGAGAAAGAAACTAGGAACAATAATCCACTAATAATCGAAAAATCGGAGTTACAATCGCTCGCAAATTCAAGTGTTTTTCACACCTAAATAAGCCAAAATTCATGGGTTGTATTTGGTCATCCGGATAAAAGTTAGGATATATTTTATCTATTTTCTTGTTCGGTAGCCATCCAAAACAAAATGCCAAGATTTCTTATCTTATCCTATTCGATCATATTCTGATTAGAAATTCGAATAACCAAACGCAAGCATAATATTTACAAATGAACAACTCAATTGGATGTAAAGTTCATACCACAAATCTCCATGTTCAAACGCGGTCGTGTGGAAAAGAGAATTGCTCTGTACAACATTAATAAGGAAACGCATAGACTCAACATTAATTTACAAATAGAAACATAACTAAAAGAACTTCATAATACATATATTTCGAGGGAAGAATACTAAAAGTACCAAAAATTATGTACGACGCTCACTTTAATGCAAAAAAAATCTTTTAGATCACTTAAGTGCCAAATTTTTTGAAAATGATCTTTTAACTACCAACTCCAATCTGTTTGGTTGGAAATCCAATGTAGCTATTTTTATTAGTTTCTTAAGCCAACGTGGCTTGCCGGAGAGTCCAGTCAACATCTAAACCCTAAAACAACTCCATTTGGTACCATTATGCTAAATAAGAACCCTCTCCCCCCCAAAAAAATAATCAAACCCGAACTAACCATTAAACCAAAAGTCACTTCTTATTTTGGTTTGCCCCCAAAATTAACAATTCAATCTTGCAAATAGAGAGCAGAGGCTTCAGTAGTGGCTCACAACCCCAATTTTCCCCTCACGAGCCCTAATTTTCTCTCACGAACCCTAATTTTTCCCTTACGAACCCCTACTTATCCCTTACAAACCCTAATCTTCCCCTCCAATTGAGCGACACAAAGAGAGAAATGCATCTTTACCATGGGCAACGAGCAAGCGACGATGAGCGAATGGTTAGCAAAGGTGGGCGTGCACCAGCAAGCAAGCAAGCGACAGGGAGAGATGCAACAAAGCTAGCCTTTTTACTCAAGTTCAAACGATGTCACTTTTGCCTCGAATGGCTTGAGATGTTGTTTTGTTCATGAGCCTGCCACGTTGGACTAAACGATTCACACATCTACGTGGACTGAGTTTAAAAAACAATAATAAGAAATGTCACATAAAATTTTTATTTACAAATGTCACGTAATCAATTTGACCAAAATTTCTTGCCGTTAACACTTAATTAATTGTTTTTCTTCAATTTGGCACTTAAGTGAGTCGGTGAAAACTTTTGGCACTTCTAATGTCCTTCTCCCTATATATTTCAATTATATATTAATTCGTATTATTTAATTAAGAGCTATGAAATGCACTTGCCTTGGATATACTCATCCTCATTCTCATTCTCCCCAAGCAATCTCCCTATAGTTTCTCTTGCGAATAACAAGGTCACCACTATTCCCACTATGCAAATCCCGCCCAAAATGATCAACGCAACTTTGATCCCCAACGCCTGCAAGGCTTTCAAGAACCTCAAACTTGCTACCACCTTTTTACCAAACGATGGAAAATACTTTTCGAGTCTTTTTCATATTTCAATAAAACACAAGAAAATGAAGTCATTAAAAAACATTTTCCAAAAATGATATATTTTTTCGCAAAAGAAATGGATTCTAAGAGCTTGTTTGGTAATCATTCAGTTACCAAGAACAATTTCTGATAAAAAATTATTATTTTTTATTCTATTCCTTAGTCGAATTTCTAAGCATTTGAAGGCGTTTGCTAACTACCCAAAATTTCTATACCCAGAATAGAATTGCATTTGGTACTACCATCAAAATTTCTAATCCAAACCATTTTCTTTTAATTTTTTAATCATTTTAATAATTTTTCTTTTATTTTCTTTTTTTTTATTTTCTTTCTCTTCTCCTTTAAGCTTTGGCTAGTCGACGGCCTCAAGATGGGGATCGACCTCACTGAGCCACCAAAGGCGACCTCACCTTGGCTGAGCGACGCGACCTCACAGTGGCCCGGCGAGGTTCAACCTCACCAACAGCTAGGCAAGCTTAGCCTTGCTAGATTTGGGCAAGATCGACCTTGTTAGTTATATGCCCTAAAGTAACCATGTAATAATTCCATGTTAAGGATTATTTAATGGAAAATAAATATTTATTCATCGTCCTATTTATATAAATGAGTTCATAAGATCAGTTACGACTGAACATATTCTTTGAATGTTAAGAATATGTGTGACAGGTGTACAATTATGTTGAATCTTTAAACACTTCCGGTCGATAGATCATTAAGAGGATATTGATGATCCTGTTGAGGCTGGTGTGTTCTCAAGCTTCACCATTCAATATTGGATACCCGAGAGAATGATGAGTCACAAGTCATTAGATATAGTAATATCCGAGCTAAAACACAGGTGCTTGTCTCAAGTAAGTTCACGAAATGCAACATGCCTATAACAATTGGCAACATGGAAGCTTTTAACGGGGTCAATGTCTAATTGTTCACGCTTTGGTCTAGTGTAAGATCCTTAGACTTAAGGCATGATACTAACTTGTATGTTGGATGGTAGTGGTTTACAAGTGCGCATATTAACGCTTCGTCAAACCATCTCTATACTTGATGGTCATAGTTTGTTCACATACGAAGGCACATGCGTGCGTAATATAGAATCTATCTTCTTGTTATATATAGATATACAAGATTGATGTCCTATGCGATCTAATCATGACATGTCGGGGTTATAACTGAGTATGAATGGTTTATGTCTCGAAAAAATACATGTCAATTAGATTTAGACATATGATCAAATTTGTGGCTTGACCAATATTCCATGGCCTTTGTTTAATCAAGATATAGTGAGACAGATGGATTGAATTACATAGTCACCAAAGCTAATAGGTTCCTTATGTTCTTGAAATATTTCATACTGTCTGGGTAACCATGATATATTGCTAGATGTCACTCATGGTTTGAAAGAACAAAAGATTGATCTGGGCAATCAGTTCCCTTGGTTGTGCTAATGTGTTAGTACAAATCCTACTGCCAGCTCAGTAATGAACCTAGGAATGTCACACACCATGACAAACTAGAATGATGTTCGAATATGAGAGACAATATTGCAAATGTGTTTGTAGTTGAGCCAATTAGATTGAGTCAAGCTAATAATAAAATATCTGAAAGGGGCTTCAGACTTTACAAAGTCTAAAATGAGTTTCAAACTTTAGGGTCAAATTAAAGATTTGAAGTGCGTTCAAAAACAATAAGCGAAAAATGATTTGAAGTGAATTCATAATCAATAGTATCATTAATGATCTGAAGTGAGTTCAAAATCAATGGCATCATTAATGATCTGAAGTGAGTTTAGAATCAATAGCTAAATTAATGGTCTAAAACGATTTCAGACTTAACGGCTAAATTGAAGATCGTTTCAGATTTAATGATCACTTTAATGTTCTAAAATGGTTTCAGACTTAACAGCCACATCAATCATTTGAAACGGTTTTAGATTTAGTGATCACATTAATGATCTGAAACGATTTCAAAATCAATGGGCAGTTTAATGTTTTGAAACGATTTCAGATGTAACGGTCAAATTAAATATTTGTAACTGTTACAAAGTTAATACCCATAATTAAAACTTGTAATTGTTACAAATTAATGCTTGGATAATGCTTTGTAATGGTTACAAAGTTAATGCCCGAAATAATGTCTGAAACGGTATCAAAACTTACATTTGCTAGACGCTATGGCTGAATTAATTCTAAAACGGTTTTAGAGTTAATGAGCCAATTTAAATATGATCTAGACTGGTTATAAAAGGGCCATTGTGAGAGCAAATCACAGGATGATTGATGATCGACAATTGATGATTGAGAGTGTTGATAGTGATCAATCAAGTCATTTACATACGAAAACAATTGCTAGCACAATTGTAGTTGTGAGATCTCTCAATTTCTCTCTTTTGTTCAATATGAGAGTAGTGGTGTGTTTGAAGTAGAGGCCCGACACTTGTAGGACTAGATCTAAGGAACATCAAAACCTACGTTATAAAGAATTCAGACGTTTTGAATCTGAAGAACGTCAAAACCAGTATTACTAGAAGATATCAGATATTCGTGATCAAAATTCTAAGAATGTGAGAATTGGTGTTACTAGAAAATCAAATGTTCGTAGTCATAATTTGAAGAACATCAAAACCAACATTGGTGAGGACATTTGATGTTTGTGCTTAGAATCTAAAGAACGTCATAATCAAATTTTTGGACTATAGTACGAGATTAATATGATTAGCCCATTTATCACTTCTATATGCTTTTATTAAAATGCATGAACGATGTTTTGGAAATACGTGCGTGGGAATTTTTACTTCTACTACAATCAAACTTTGATTCAAATTTACCTATACACATATTCTTGTTTATTGAAACAAACACCAACAGACCTCGCCCAATCATCGGTGAGGCTAGCTAAGCGACCCTCCAGCGAGCTCATCGAACCTCGCCCAACCGATCGCTGACAACCAGCAGTGGTGGGTGACGACAGCAGTGGTGGAAGAAGAAGAGAGAAGAAAGAAGAAAAAGAAGAGAAAAGAGAAAAAAGAAGGGTTGGCTTAATTCTTGAATTGTTCGGGGAATAAAGAAGCAACTTTCTTTTACTCCTTAATTATGTTCCAAATCTATTCCTAAAAACAAATTTGTACTAAAGAACAAAAAATTTACCAAACAGATTTATGCTCTTCTTTGTTCTAGGGAATAAAATAATAGAATTGGACATTGTTTGGCCGGTTGCCAAACGGACCCTAAATATACCACCTTTTTAGCACATTCAACAAAATTTTAAATTTTAGACATAACGAGTTAACAGATGACATAGTTCACCAAAACTTGGGTATTGTCATTTCTATCATCCTATTCGGCTGCACCAAGCAATTCCTAAGAATTTTTGGGGACAATGTCTCTAGAAAGACTCATGATATACATGCTTAATCATAGGGGTGTCAAAAAAACCCGACTCGACCCGACCTGAACACGACCCGAACACGAAACAAGTATAATACATGTTTCAAGTCTTGATACTGTTCTAGTAACAGATATAAAACAAGCAAAGAAATATGTTTTTGGTCGAGTTAAGGTTGGAACATTGTTCGACCCTAGAACACATTAACTCCAAATTCCAAACAAGCCAACAAACACAAACACGTTCTCATCTTTCTTTACCCAAGGTTTGGCCGCCAAACAGTCAAACACATACCTTCTCGTTCTCGACTCCGCCTTCTTCTCTGACGATTGTGCCTTCGCTCACGACTGCCAGTTCAACATCTCCTCTGATCGACGCGCCTCTACCTCGCCGTCACCGTCGCCACCCCTCATCTCAACACCGAAACCCTAGCCATTGCCAAATCAATCGATCGTCAAGCTTGCTTCTTTTTAAGGAGGCAGGTACTCTTTTAGGGCTCTAATTGAGGTTGCTCTCTTCATTCTAGCTTGCTTCTTTTTTAGCTGCGCAGGGCTCGAATTGTTTTCCTTGGAAGCGATTCAGTCTCTTTCTGTGGAGAATTGGCTCTTGTGGTAGGCTGTGCTAGGAGGGTGGGGGGATTGGATTGGTCCTTACTACACGTCTGGAGTCGTGTCGCGTGGGGTTTCGGGTTCTCGAAAGAACGTCAAGAAACGATGCGCCATCTTTTTAAAGCAATTCGAATTCTTGCGGTGGATGGGTTAATTCGTCTTTTTTTTTTTTTTTTTTTTGGCTTCTGTTTGGAAGGAAATCTTGGGACTCTAGGCTAAGCTGAGGTAGGCATTCAAGAGTTTATGCGGTCTAGCCATGTTTCGGTGTTGTTCTTAGCATGTGGGCTAGCCTTTGCTGGTGATGGGGGTAGTAGTAGTTAACCCCATAAGATCTTAGAGATGTTGGCAAGACTTGCTATATTGGGTGGTGGATGAAACCAGAGGTTCTGTGATGTAGATATTTTAGTGCACAAGTTGCAAACAGGGTTTAGGACACTTTGAATTTACTCTGTGCAGGAGAGCTGTTGGTGTTGATACACTGCTACTGTATCTTGAAATGATTCCATCCATCATAAACAAATTGTCCATTGTAATTTTTTCAATCACACTAGTCTTGCAAGTTCTTCCAGATATTCTTTTTAAGTTTCCAATTCTATAATTTGCATGGTGGTGCAGAAACTGAAAACCTTCCCATGAAAAGATGGTCATTCCCACAAAGGCATATTCTTTCATCACCGATTTAGATGTTAAATATGGCTGATCTTTGAACCTCTTGTGCTGTCTTTTTATAAGTTATTTGTTGCCAAATACGACCACGGAGCCAAGCTCGATGTTGACTTCTCTCGATGATTGACGTATTAGAGGTCAGCACAGAATATATTCCACTAGAACTTTGTTCTGCATCAATGTATAATGGATGCTCATTGCGG
This sequence comes from Eucalyptus sp. ANBG9806169, assembly GCA_014182395.1. Classification (NCBI taxonomy): domain Eukaryota; kingdom Viridiplantae; phylum Streptophyta; class Magnoliopsida; order Myrtales; family Myrtaceae; genus Eucalyptus; species Eucalyptus sp. ANBG9806169. The sequence goes on from CM024578.1 coordinate 18,572,017, forward strand.
TGGTGTCCTATAGTATGTATCTTGAATGATAAAGATCAGAGGAACCTATTCTATTTTAGATGATTGAAAAATTGTGTCACCTGCTTGAGAAACATCAACTATTGCCTCTGATCTTCAGCAAGGCATGCTTATTCCTTACCCATGGCATGATGGACATGCATTTCAACAACTCACGCTTTTCCAACCTCAAAGCGCTTTAAATCTTAAAGGAGGCAAATATTTCTTTATTTGAACTTGTTGATAGAGGTTTCTTATATATATTGTTGGATGAAATCCCTTAAAGTATTTTGAAGTTGACAAAACAAGTTTATCAGTCTAGTCTGAAGACTTACAGATTCTATTGACAAAGTCGAAGATCAAAGTCGAAGATCAAAGTCTGAAGATCAAAGTCGAAGACTTCTGATTCTATTGACAAAGTCTGAAGATTAAAGTCGAAGCTAGCAAGACTCAAGACTTATATTTTGAAGTCTACTCACAAGGGCCGGTTTCCGGGACGACGTTTATTCGATCTTATACGATCTGTCTTCTAACGTCGATGGATATCTTTCTCTTGGATTCAGCACTAAACGATCTAAGTTTTATATGGAATATGTTTAGATTCTTTGACGACTTCGCAACTTATATTTGGAAGGATCTACTTATGGAAACCGAGATCCCGATTGTATGGGCGGCGGGATTGATGGGCTATCAACACTTACCTTAAAGAGCTCGAGATCTCTCTAATTGATTGTCCAACGGGTTGATTGGAAGAACTTCTTTGGAAGGTGCCAACGGTGCTTGAAGGCATGAAGAAGTATATAAGAGAGATGCTCTAGTTGTTGAAGGGTGCGGATAGAAAAATTCCAAAGTCTGAAATCTCCTCTATCACTTTGCGATATCATTCTTTGAGCATTACATGTAATCAAAAGAGATCATATTGTAGATCTTGAGGAAGTGTAGTAGAGTAATCTACACTTGTGGACTCAAGAGCGTGAGATTGTAATCACTCTTATTGATTCTTAGTGAAATCCAACCTGAAGGGCTGTCCGTGCGGGAGAGTGGACGTAGGCTTGGTCTAAGCCGAACCACTATAAATCTGGAGTCTTGATTCTCTATCCTTTATCCTTTATATTGTTATTTGCTTTCATTTGCTGCAATCGTTGACTTTAAATTATTCACATCTTATTTGATTTGAATTGTTAAAATTGCGATAAACACCTATTCACCCCCCTCTAGGTGCTAATACTAGTTCTAACAATTGGTATCAGAGCTTGTGTACTTGTTTATAAGAAGTGTCTTTACTTCTAAGTAAAAGATCTATGGCTAGTATGCTGCCTACAGGGTTGGTTGAAGGACAAAGCAATACCAGACCTCCATACTTTGATGGAAAAGATTACAGCATATGGAAAAATAAGATGAAGGCATTCCTAAGATCGAAAGATCCTTTGGAATGGGAAGTTGTTGATAAAGGAATTATTCTGTTCTTTGAATCGGACTCGAGAGAGGAAAAGAACCTGCTTTGTTCCTATTCTTTTGACTCAAGAAGAAATTACCAAAAGACAGAGACTCTCGACGCCAAAGCTATTTACTCTTTATATTGTGCTTTATCCCCTACTGAATATAATAGAATATCTTCTTGTGATACAGCAAAAGAAGTATGGGACAGGCTTCACATTACCTATGAAGGAAGCGATCGTGTGAAAGAAACAAGGATCAACATTCTCTTGGGACAATATGAAGTTTTTAAGATGAGATCGGGAGAATCAATTCGACATGTTTAGTCGCTTTCTTGAAATTGTGAATGGTCTTGAATATCGGGGACATCCAATCTCGGGACATATGAAGGTCAACAAACTTCTTCGTGGACTCTCAAAAGGCGGAATCACATAAAAACCTCAATAAGAGAGACACGAGAGGATTGCTCCACTTTACGTAGATGAATTAGTTGGAACTCTTCAATCCTATGAAGTAGAACGAGGAACAACGAAGAGGAAGATTCAAAAGGTAAGAAATCTATTGCCTTAAAGTCTAATGACTATTCGATGTTCTGATTAGAAGAAGATCTAGATGATGAAGAACTGGCATTGATGATAAAGAGATTCAAAAGCTGAACAAAAAAGGAAGGAAATTCAATTGGAAGAAACAAAATTCTCAAAGGTTTCAAAACAGGTCAACGAGAGGAAGATGATACGAATAAAAAGTGACTTGCTTTGAATGCAAGAAAAAGGGACACATCGGACCTAAGCTGTCCTCTGTTAAAGAAGAGAAAAGGGAAGTACGAGAAAAACGAGGGAAGGCACTCAAGGCGAGACTTGGAGTGATCTTTTGAATGTGAAGATAGTGACAATGATTATGCCAATATTTGTTTAATGGCACGATCGGACTCGGACTCGAGACCTTGATTCGGACTCGGACGGTGAACTCGAGGTAAGTAACTTGAAAATTCTGTTAAAGTTTCTAAATACATTGATGAATTGTGTCTTAGTCTAAAAACCTCTCTTAAGAGGATCTCCGAATTAAAAAGGGAAAATTCTACTTTGAAACATAAGGATAAACTTATGAAAGAAAAGGTTGAAAAACTTGAAAAAGATGTTGTTGTTGTAAAGAAAACTCAGACAATATTTTAAATGAAAATAATCTTTTGAAAAATGATATGACTAACATATCAAAGAGATTTTCAAATGGTTCTGAAAAGCTGGATAAGATTCTTTCGATACAAAGACCATATTTTGACAAGTTGGGTCTTGGTATGACTTCTGAAACTATTCCACTAATTGATTTTCCAAAGGTAAAAGAAAGAATTAAACAAAGACCAGCTAGAACTGTTTACAAAAATCATTTTCAGAAAGTCTTTGTAAAACTGTTGGTAGAAGTGCTCTAAGATGTTCCAAGTGTAAAAGCTCGAGAACACTTCGAAAGAATGTCCTTTAGTTTGGAGACTGTTAAAAGGAGTTGGGCTAAGGCTGTCTATTGTACTAACACTTGGACCCAAGATGGTATGGGTACCAAAAAGAGCTTGAATTTTTGTTAATTGCAGGTTACTATCAAAAAGAAGATAAAATGGTATCTTGATAGTGGCTGCTCAAGACATATGACAGGAGATTCAAAGCTTGCTTCATAAAACTTATCCGAGATAGACGGAGGAAAAGTTTCCTTTGGTGGTAACAATAGAGGGAAGATTACTTGGTCAAGGAACAGTGAAGATTGGGAGCTTGTCAATCAATAATGTTTCATTAGTTGAAGGATTAAATTACAACTTGCTTAGCATAAGTCGGTTGTGTGATTACAGTTTCAAGATCAACTTTCGGGAAGAAACGTGCTACGGAATCGGTAAAGACCTTACTCAATCTTTTGCGGTCGAAGACATGGAAATATCTATCTTACGGATGTGAATCAAGAAAGATCACAATGTTTAATATCAGTACAAGATGAAGCAAATCTATGGCACAAAAAGCTAGGCCATATCAACATGAAGCAAATCAACAAGATCTCTACAAAGAAACTTGTTCGAGGATTGCCTACTTTGAATTATTCAAAATCTGATCTATGTACACCATGTGTCTTGGGTAAATGAGTTAGAAATTCTTACAAATCTATAAATAAAGTTTCCACTAATCATGTATTGCAGCTTTTGCATATGGATTTGTTTGGACCTACCAGAACGAAAAGCGTTGGTGGTAAAAGGTTTGCATGCGGTAATAGTGGATGATTATTCACGATTTACTTGGGTCTACTTTCTTTCAAGTAAGTCGAGACTTTCTCTCTTTTTCAAAATTTGCTAAAAGGTGCAGAATGAGAAAGGTCATACTATTACAAGCATTCGTACAGACCATGGAGGTGAGTTCGAAAATCAAGAATTTGCTAACTTGTGTGATGAATTTGGTTTTCAACATAAATTCTCTTCTCCATATACACCAGAACAGAATGGGGTTGTGGAAAGGAAGAATAGATCTTTACAAGAAATGGCAAGAACTCTTTTAATTGGAAATCAAGTTTCTTCAAGGTTTTGGGCGGGAAAGTTTGTTTCAAATTTGCTTGCTATATTATAAACCGTGTGTTTCTAAGACCAATTCTTGAGAAAACTCCTTATGAAATTTTTAAAGGGAAGAAACCAATAGTTTCTTATTTTCAAATATTTGGTTGCAAATGTTTTATTCTAAAAAATGCTAATGATCGTGTTGGTAAGTTTGAAGAAAAATCAGATGAAGGATTCTTTCTTGGATACTCTACAACAAGCAAAGCCTTTAGAGTGTTCAACAAAAAGACTCAGGTGTGGAAGAATCAATGAATGTAAAATTTCAAGACTCTCCACAAGTTCAGCGGATCTGGTGAAGATTCGGCTGCTCGAGAAATTGTTAAAGCGACTCCCTTTGAAGCGGTTGCTAATTCAAGATCGGTACAACAAGCTGCGATGAAGAATCTACTCAAGAAGAAGATCAACAATCTATCGGGCGAACGATGGCTTGGAAGCACAAGTCTAGTCATCTGAAGAACTCATTATTGGAAATATTAATGAGGGAATTCGAACAAGATCAAAAGGCGAGAGGAGTCTAGTGCTGTTGCTCTTATTTCTGAAATAGAACCCAAAAATATCGAAGAAGCCTTAGCTGATGAAAGCTGGATTGAAGCAATGCAAGAAGAACTCGAGACAATTCGGTATTAATGACGTATGGGAATTAACTCCCAAACCAAAAGGTAAATCGAGTTATTGGAGCTAAATGGGTTTTCAGGAACAAAGTTGATGAAAAAGGCAAAGTAACGAGAAACAAAGCAAGACTCGTAGCTAAAGGATACACGCAAGAAGAAGGGATTAACTACGATGAGACTTACGCTCCAGTAGCAAGGTTAGAAGCAATCAGATTATTACTTGCTTTTGCTTGCTATAAGAATTTCAGGTTGTTTCAAATGGATGTCAAAAGTGCATTCTGAATGGAATTATTCAAGAAGAGGTCTACGTAGAACAACCTCCTGGTTTTGAAGATTCAAAGAAACCAGACTCGTATTGGGCGAAGAAAGCTTTATATGGACTAAAACAAGCTCCTCGAGCTTGGTATGAAAACTAAGCAATTTCTTAATTCATAGTGGCTTTTCTAAAGGTAATGTAGACACTACTCTGTTCATTAAAAAGGAAGGTAAAAGTTTTCTACTTGTTCAGATTTATGTAGATGACATCATATTTGGATCATCTAATGAGACTTTGTGTAAGAAATTTTCTAAGTCTATGCGGGATGAATTCGAAATGAGCATGATGGGTGAACTATCCTTTTTCCTTGGTCTACAAGTCAAACAACTAAAGGAGGGAATATTCATTCATCAAGAGAAATATGCAAAAGAACTTGTTAAAAGTTCGGTCTGGAAAATTGCAAGAAAGGCCCGACATACCAATGTCAAGTTCCTTGAAGATAGACAAAGATGAAGCGGGAAGAAAATTGATCAAAAATTATACGGGAGTATCATTGGCTCACTCCTTTATCTTCGCATCCGGACGACATATTATTTAGTGTTTGCATATGTGCTAGATTTCAATCGATCCCGAGAGAATCTCACTTAAGCGCTGTTAAACGTATTATTAAATATGTTGCTACTACTGCTAAGATCGGTCTTTGGTATCCCAAAGAAGGAGACTTTACACTTCTTGGCTATTCGGACGCGAGATCTTGCGGGTTGTAGAGTTGAAAGGAAAAGCACTTGGTACTTGTCAACTACTAGGAAACGGGGACGGTATCCTGGTTTTCGAGGAAAAGCAATCTTGTGGCTCTTTCAACAGGTGAAGCGAGAATACGTTGCTCTTGGAAGTTGCTGTTCTCAAATCTTGTGGATAAAACAACAAGCTGCAAGACTTTGGCATTGAAGACTCTTGCACAGAAATTAGGTGTGACAACACCAGTGCAATCAATCTTACAAAGAATCCTATTCTACATTCAAGAGCAAAACATATTGAGATCCGACATCACTTTATAAGAGATCATGTTCAGAACAAAGAAGTCTTGATACAATTCATAGACTCAAAGAATCAATTGCGAGACATCTTTACAAAGCCTCTTGAGAAAAGCTTGTTTGAGTCTATTCGCTCAAGACTCAATATATTATCTCTTGAAGAATACTAGAGTTCGGACTCGGTAACTAAAGTCGACGAGCATCGAGACTCAAAGGATCGAGAATATGAATCGACACGTACGTAAGTTTCTTTACTTAAAGCTGTCTTATTAATAAGGTAAGATAATCTGTCTAATTTTAAATTGGTTATTATTTTCAAAAGAAGTGGTTATCGTTTTATTAAGGCAGTTATTTTTTTTTTTTTTTCAAAAAGGAAAATTCAAAATTTCCAAAATATACGACGCTTGGTTATTCCCGTGCCTGTTATCTTTTATACATCTTCTCTCCTTCGTTTTCACTTTACTCGAAACCCTAGATCAAAAGCTTTTCTTTGCTCTGCAATTTTTTCCTCCCAAACTTCATTGTTTCAAAGTTCTCAACTTTCTTGCGAAACAAGTGAGAAAGTCTTTCAAAGAAAAGCACAATGTCGTATCGGAGGAAATCTTCGGAATAGCAAACAAGGGACCACAAGGCTCGGTGAGGGGCCTACGCATTTTGATCTCGCGAGGAAAGCGACATTCCTTCGAGCGAGTCTCAAAAGCGAGTCATCTCCAACTAGACCTCAAGATGAAATGGTTTATGAAGACATCGAACCGGTAAGAACTCTAAAACCTGCCTTTGTTTATAAACTCTACTGCATTAAAGGAAGGGTGCTATGACTTTTGTGGATGAGTTTCGAAAGAGAAGGGGTATAGAAATGAGACGCACTTTCTTCTTGTGATGGAAAGGTGCTGGAGTTGTGCTGAGGGAGCGGCTGCAAGAGCGTTTGCAAATTTCCCAGTGACCCTAGGTTTAGTAGCATGAATCGGCTGAGGGCAAGGATGATGATGAAAAGATGTTCATGCATTTTAAACCATGGATGGGTGTGGCTGCGAGCCTAAGAGGGAAGAAGAATGAATTGTTCCGCTCAGACGGACACAGGAAGAAATATGAAAAACTGCTGAAGCGTGGGGTGATGAACCCAAGAAGCTGTTGATTTTGACTTTCTGGATTTGTTGAGTATAAATCTGCGAGAGAAATTCGAAAAGCTCCAACTCTATCATTGCACGGGCGTGACACGGCACATTCGAATTGATTGCCTATTTCTACTCCAATATCGGCTTCATTGATGCAAAACGGTTTTACCTTCGGTGTGAGAGATAAGGAGTATGTCATTGATTGTGATATTTTGGCTGATGTGCTTGGTGTGGAAAGAAGAGCTTTCCAACCAATCGGTGTGTCTGTAAGTTCGCTACTCTTGAGCTAGCAAAGGACAGAATTGCGGAGAAGGAAGACTGTCTTATTCAGGAATGAATGCAACAAATACTTTGCTGCATAAAATTGTAATCAACTGTGTCTAAGACCCAAATCGACGTCCAAGACAGATGTTTCAATTTCGAAGCAAAGTTGATGTTTGCCATCAAGATAGGTGTGAACTTCTCTTTACCACATACCATCATCTTTCACATGTATAGATGCATGGTTAAGGACAAAGGAAAGCTTCCTTATGCTGCTCTTATTACTCGACTCTTCAAACATCTGCACATTCAACCTCCTCACATTTACAGTGAAGACCATTGATAAAATGGTCATCGGTTTGGGGATGATTACCAAGATGCGTTTGAAGGAGCTTAGCAAGAAGCTGGAAAAATTCAAGGAAAAGACTCTGCCAAGCTCGGACCCGGACTCATCGGCGGCTAAAAGGAAAGGGAAAGAAGGCTGTGGCTAGTTCCACCAAGAAGCGAAGGGCAATCATCCTGGAAGATGAAGATGATGAGGATATGATTCCTATCTCTACTCTAATCTCTCAATTTGCTGCATCTATTCCAACCTGTTCCGAACATAAAGTTGCGAGAGGAAGAGAAGAAAGAAGAAGAGAAGGAAGAGAAGAAAGATGAAGAGAAGGAAGAGGAGAAAGAGGAGGAGAAGAGAAAGAGAAGAAAGAGGAAGAGAAGACGAGAGGAAGAAAGAAAGGAAGAGCGAGAGGAAAAGGAAGAAAGAAAGAAAGAGAAAGCGAGATGAACTGAAAGAACAAATTCTCAGCGAAAAGGAGGATTTACAACATCCCGTAATGCGAGGAATCGCCTCAAAAGAAGAATTCTTTTCTCCACCAGAAGACATGGAGACAGGGGAGATAAAAAAGCGAACACACACCTCTTCGGCTGACTTTCGAGAAGAGGATGATCAAACGGTGTTAGTCGATCACCTCCGGATGCTGAGGATATTCATGCTGCAAAGTTTCTGAAGGAGGCATCATCTCCACACAATGAACCTCCTTCGATATTCCCTACGGCTTGACTCCACCGTCGGACCGAGCTGAAACAAGCACTCGGATTGACAACTCGGAGATTTTCGAAGGCTGCTTGAGATCATCTTGGATCTAAAAGGTCAAATTTATGCAATGGGATATGAATTTCAGACCTTGCAGAATGAAAATCATGCAATGTTCATCACTTTGCATGATCGGATTAAAGATGTTCGGCGCGAGATTCAAGAAAGCGCAAAGGGCACTACTCTCACCCAAGTACGGGCAGATTTGAGGAAGTGGAAGACACTTTGTAAAGTCTATGGAAGACTTTCAATTTGTTCGCATTCCTCGAGCTCCTTAATTTTTTTAATCTTCGACAAAAAGGGGGAGAAGACCTTGCAGATTTTTGATGATTTTGATCCAAACCCAATATCCAAACCCAATCTTTTTCTTTTATTGCTTGCTATCTTGACTTTGACTTAAACTTGCAGTTTTTTGGAAAGTATTCTCTATGGCAATACTTTAAGCTTCGTAAATTTGATAGTATCTTGTCTTGTTTATGACTAATGAGGTTTCGTGAATGCGGATCTATGTACGGGGAAAGTCCGAGTACGGGATATACGTATGCAGGATAACTTCTACTATCTTATTTAAATCTTTTATGATGCTTGCTTAAAAGTTGTATTGCGGGCGATAATATTCAAATCTGCGGGAAAGTTTTGTCACCATCAAAAAGGGGAGATTGTTGGATGAAATCCCTTAAAGTATTTTGAAGTTGACAAAACAAGTTTATCGGTCTAGTCCGAAGACTTACAGATTCTATTGACAAAGTCTGAAGATCAAAGTCGAAGATCAAAGTCGAAGACTTACTGATTCTATTGACAAAGTCGAAGATTAAAGTACGAAGCTAGCAAGACTCAAGACTTATATTTTGAAGTCTACTCACAAGGACAGTTTCCGGGACGACGTTTATTCGATCTTATACGATCTGTCTTCTAACGTCGATGGATATCTTTCTCTTTTGGATTCAGCACTAAACGATCTAAGTTTTATATGGAATATGTTTAGATTCTTTGACGACTTCGCAACTTATATTTGGAAGGATCTACTTATGGAAACCGAGATCCCGATTGTATGGGCGAGCGGGATTGATGGGCTATCAACACTTACCTTAAAGAGCTCGAGATCTCTAATTGATTCTGTCCAACGGGTTGATTGGAAGAACTTCTTTGGAAGGTGCCAACGGTGCTGAAGGCATGAAGAAGTATATAAGAGAGATGCTCTAGTTGTTGAAGGGTGCGGATAGAAAAATTCCAAAGTCGAAATCTCCTCTATCACTTTGCGATATCATTCTTTGAGCATTACATGTAATCAAAAAAGAGATCATATTGTAGATCTTGAGGAAGTGTAGTAGAGTAATCTACACTTTGTGGACTCAAGAGCGTGAGATTGTAATCACTCTTATTGATTCTTAGTGAAATCCGGCTGAAGGGCTGTCAGGTGCGGGAGAGTGGACGTAGGCTTGGTCTAAGCCGAACCACTATAAATCGGAGTCTTGATTCTCTATCCTTTATCCTTTATATTGTTATTTGCTTTCATTTGCTGCAATCGTTGACTTTAAATTATTCACATCTTATTTGATTTGAATTGTTAAAATTGCGATAAACACCTATTCACCCCCCTCTAGGTGCTAATACTAGTTCTAACATATATCAGTCCTACAGATTGGTTGCATAATTTCATAAGCTTCATTTATTGTAAAGGCATATTAGAGCTGAGGTCATATTTCAATTTTATGTGTGTTTTTCTTGAAAAGTTATGCATTAAGAAGCCTGACATATTAAATAAGTAATCAAATCATGTCATAGGCATACTCATTTGATGCTAATTTTTCAATATAAGCATGATTGGAATATACCTCAGGTGCATATGACTTTGCTAACAGAGCCATTGCGTGTTTTCAGGAATAAAATCCTAATCAACTCCAAGCAGGTCAGACATTGGAGCCTCTTAGTAGTTTTACTGTATTTTCCTACTAGTCACAAAAAGTACTTGATAGGCTGTCAGTGCATGGAATGGGGATAACATTTTATACATCACTGGTTGATAAGAAGAGTCCTGACATACTTTCAATTTTCTATTAGCTCTTAGCAAGACATTCTCTGTGAAAAGGAAGAAAAGAAAGCTCCGGAAAGCATGGCATGGGAGCAATGTCATCTATAACGTAGCATCCTGGGGGGCAACAGCCATTGGGTGTGTCTTTTAGTTAATCTCCTTTCAAATATTGGTTTATTATTTTCAGCATGTGACTTTCCTATATTTTCTATGCTAGAGCATGTTTGAATCTTACGCCGTTCTTTTAGACAATTCTTAACCTCCATACTCTTGCAGATTTATCCAGCTCTTGACATTTGCAACTCTACCTCCATACTCTTGCAGATTTATCCAGCTCTTGACATTTGCAACTCTCTCTCTCTCTCTCTCTCTCTCTCTCTCTCTCTCTCTCCCTCTCAACATAATTGTGGTTAATGTCTGTTCTTTTCAAAATCTATCAGAACCTAGTACTTTTCAGGGCTGCCTCAAATGCCTTTTGGACTTCTTGTCATGTTATATTAAAGCTTCTCTGATCTTCACAATCTACCTGAAGAGGAGCTTAATTAGTTCATTCCATGCCCGTGCTGCCAATGCAGCCTGATGTTGTCCACCTTGTCTAACATTAGTGCATTAATTAGGCTTTCTAGTTTGATTTATTACCCTTTGGTGTCACCAAAATCGTGTAAATGAGTAACTGTTCTATATTCAAGTTTGGACACAAATGCGATGTAAAAATTGTCTGCTATTGAATGCAAAACTGGTCTTACACCTTCTCTCAGTACTTCGCAGTGTTAAGAACACATGCACTCAGCATGCATCAAGCCTTACAACTCCACTTACATACAGTGCCTATTTATGTTGCAAAGCCCATCAGAAACATACAACTGCCAAGCCATCCTCCTTGCCGGAAAAAATTATTTCTGATAAAAAATATGGTAACAAACCCTAATGGTATTAACCCTACTAACAATACTATGTTTGGAGCAGCAGAGTTGCTTGCTCTCTCTACAAAATTGCCGCGAGAGTCAATAAGAAAAACAAAATTAGATAGTTTTCATCCCAACCCAAACCCCGGAGAAAAGAAAGGTGAAAAAAAAAAAAGTGGGAAACCCAGCAACCCGACCCGACCCGACCCGACCCGACCCGACCTAAACCGACCCAAATTTTCGATGCGGGTCTAATGTGTTTCGGGTCGGCTCATAGTCCGTGACCCTTGTGATTCGGGTCAGGTTGGGTAACAACAAAACCCAACCCGACCCGACCCATTGACACCCCTACTTAATCATAGTAATATATACCATAGACCAAACAAGTTTTTTTCCAAGAGTATGAAACAGTCACTTAATCAATTTAAAAATCAAGCAAAGCAAGGTGCGTACGCACCTTGCAGTTTCAGGCATCATCTTCCGCCAGTAATATTTTATCACGTCAGGAATTGCACCCAGCATCAATAGCAACCTCCAAGCGATATCGGCTTGCTTTGGCAGCGGATCTTCCGGCGACGAAGGGTAAATTCAGGCAAGTATCTTGCACACCACCATCGTCACAACTGAGCTCGCCAAAATCCCAAACCCTTGCATCAAGAAGATGGCCGCTATGAATGTGCCGCAAGTCCTCTTATTAGTGTACTCCGACATGATTGTCACCGAGAGCGGGCACTCCCCACCGATCCCTACCCCGACCAAGAACCTGAAAAGAATAAAAGACTGTTGTTTGTATGTTATGAGTACTGGGAAAATTTGAAAAGAGAGACTAATTATTACCTGAAAAACCCTAAACTCGCTAGGACATAGCCTGGTGTCATGCCCATGGAGAATCCGCACCAATGAAGCCGACCATGATGAGCATCAAGGCGACACCATACACCCCCCTCCTCCCTACACGATCGCCGAGATTGCCAAAGATGAGCTGACCAATCATGGTGCCGGGGAGAGCAACGGCCAGCATGGATGATTCAACGGCAGCCAGATCCAGTTGTGGTGGGATTTGTAGTATATGTGCCTGATCAGTTTCATGATCGTGGGATAATTGAACTTAAGATACACATAATAACAATTTAAACCGGATTACCCACCACCATTGTGGCCTTGAAGTGGTAGTACTGTGTCTTGGCCGTGTCGAGTCTAGAGAGAACTCTCAGCGGCTTGGTCGCTCGTAACTAATTACTCCATCTTCAAGAAACAACCTTCGAATGCATCAATCTGTTGCTTTTGTTTTGTATTAGTGATGGTTGGGTTATGAAGACGATGGAAAATATAAAAATAAGTAAAGGAAGTCATTGTTCGTTGGGTCTGCATGGGAAGCAACGAGGTGGTTTCCTTGGACGACAATGTTTTGGCTACAGTCAAAGCATAAGGCAAAGTTAACCTTTCTTTGCTACCCATATGGCGAAACCAAAAAACGTGTGATTTGGTTGGACTATTACTTTAGATTCAAGCATTATATAATTGGCTATTGCTAAGAGCTAGCTAGTTCTGTTGAGATGTACGTGTAAATTGTGAGTTGTACTAAAAAGTCTAACATCGGAGTATAGGTATAGTGTGGAGTAATTAATATATCTCAATTAGCTCATAACTCGCTCATAACTCATTGATTTAACTTTTAAATAAAAGTGGGTTCTACTAAATATGTTGACTTAGATTTGGATTCCTTCTTGGTGATCTCCCCAAGTAAAGGTGTCAAGTTTTTACCTTGTGCGTTCGACAATTAATAGAAATCTCGTGACCAGCGTGATTTGGTGAAAAAAAACCTGGAGTGAAAGTTGGCATTGTGGTATAGCAACACGGTCCGATGGCAAATCATGTTTGTCAAAAAAGGAGCATGCTCATGTTTGGATGAAAAGGGAGTACTCTTCTCAATCTCAATCCTTTTTGATAATATGTCTAACATTATTCCTTCTTTTGCAAAGGGATAAAATGGGGAAAGAGTGTCAATAAGACCAAAGCAAACAAAGGACCATCCAACCTTGAAAAGGGTGTATCTTGTTCCCAAACTCAACTTGATTTAGTATGGAAATAACACATCACTTCCTTACATGTTGATTACCAAAGAAGGATTCAAATAAAGTAGTTGACTCCCAAGCAATGAAACGGGGCTTGACTGCAATAGAATGGAAACAACAAAAAATCACCTGACAATTTTTGAAAATATTGTATTTTGTTCCTGGTTTTAATTCACCTTAATATAGAAATGGTACATCTTTTCCTATGTGTAGGGGTAATGGTGACAAATTACAAGATCACCTAGGCAAGCGTGATAGAGCTCCAAATGTTGAGACCGTCCATATTAGAATATTTAAATAATAAATCACGCCTCATCTAACAACTTAAGTTTTTAGAAAATTTGACAATAGTCTCACTAAGCTCTCACAGTCCAATCACAATGAAACACGAATAGGGTTGTCGCGACCCAATCTCGCTGCCCTCGATCCCTCACCATCATAAGGAGAGAAAAATGGGAAATGTCAGATTTAGGGATACTTGATCACGAGAGTTCCCTCACAGCTTCATTCCAAAAGACGTCATCATATCGCCTTTCATATCTAACCTTTCGTGAGTTCTCTTCATGAGATTGCCAGCCCTCCCAATCTCGTACCCCGCGTGACAATGGAGTGTCGCGATCCATATCCACAATGGCAACACACCTCAAGAGAAGAGGTTGAGTGTGGATATTAGATTTAAGGGTACCTTTACTATGGTAACCCTTTCGACAGTACGCTTTGCTTATAAGGATGGCATCACTTCATCCTTTGGGGTACTCCCATATCGAATATATTAAACCATAGTAAGTTTCATCGAAACACGTACCTTATACGATGGGTTTATTTATACAGTTTAGTTGTTTATGACAACCTAAAAATAAGACGAGAGTCGCCACTAACCTCATTTTGGGGGTCGGTTAGAAAACCCAATCAAGGGTCAGGAGTGTTCCCTTGATTCTTATGCAACCAAATATCTAGGTTCGAGGGCTTAGGTTACGCTAATATTTCTATTAGCGCCATTTCAATACCTAAACAGTATATTGTATTTTCCTAACGTGTCCATACATTTTTTTCTTATATTTTCAGGATCGTTAGTCCTAAACTAAGTAATCATGTGTGGTTGGTCATTTTGATACTATTCTATTTCTAGAAAACAAGCAAAAAAAAAAAGAAGCAATCAATGGAATTGAAATTACGAAACAGTAAGTAAACAATCAAGGAAAGCAGTAAATCTACCATGCAATCCTAGAAAATATGAAAGAGAAACACTATTGAAGAAAAGATAAGAGGAAGAGAGAAAACCCACAATTCATCGGGCTTTATACAACAAAGAGAATCCGAGACATATGTCGAGGGAAATGAATAATACATGATAATGATTAGAGTGGACATCAATTTCCACCGTCTTTGCGCTTTCTCCATCTTCGAGTACCTAATCTAGAAACCTATAACTAGGTGCATACAATAGAAAGAAACAAGCATATACATCAAAACAATAAAAATAAAAATAAAAATACATCATGTCAAAATCAATCATTTAAAGAAGGGAAAAAGCCACCAAAAACCTCAAACTTTGCCCAAAGTGACAAATTTATCCCAAACTTTTTTTTGTGACATGAAAAAACCTAAAGTTTGCTAACCGTAACACATTTACCCTAAACTTTTATTTGTGACACAAAAAACCCTAAACTTTCATTTTGTGACACATTTACCCCAAATCATAAGGGCATTTTGGTCTTTTTACTTCTTTTTTTACTTTTTTTGTTTATTTTTTGTTTTTCTTCCCTCCACCGGCGTCCAGCGAGGGCCGCCCTCACCAGCGTCGGGCGAGGGCTCTGCCATGGCCGGTGGAGGGAAGAGAGAAGAAAAAAAATTAAAAAATAAAAGAAAAGTAAAAAACAGAAAAAATAAGACGAAAATGCCCTTAATGGGGTAAATGTGTCATTTTTGCAAAGTTTGGGGTTTTTCATGTCACAAAACAAAGTTTGGGGTTTTTCATAGCTTTTTCCCTTTAAAGAAAGTTCAATACAAAAGTCAAATTTTTAGGCCTCGGGGTCGGCCTTTGTCTTTTATGCAAGGGTTCCACTAAGACACCTACCCAATCCATTTTTGTGACTTATAGCAATTATTGACCAATTGTGTTCTCGCATGGCCAATAACGCTTATAAGTCTCCTAACCAAGCAATCTACGTGATTCTAGGGTTTTCCCTCGATATCATGCATCGACCCTACCATTCATCTAAAAATCACATACATTACGAAAATTAAACATGTGTGCAGATCTTTTGGACCTTATTTCTCAACAAATCAAATAGATGAGTGAGCCGTCAGCTGATCACTTGTTACCAAAGCATGGGTCAATCACAAATACAAAATTTTCTAAATAAATGACGTGATTATATGTATAAGGGGTACATATGATATTTCAAAGACATATTTCAAAATAATCCATGAAAAGTCTTGAGACAAAGTGATGTCTTGGTTATGAAATGCATTCAATTGCCAAGGCTAGCCCGAGGCTCGCATAAATGCACTCACAAGCGTCACAGGCATTTTTAATGTGGTTCAAATTACGATTTTTCCTTAAGTTAAATCAAGCTTTAGAAAAGAATTTCTTAGAAATTGTTTTTGGGAAACATCACATGTACAAAAGTATTTTCGAAAGATACAATTTGAAAATACCAATTGTTTAACAACAAAGATCAAAGTATTTAGAACAGCTTCTATGAAGATGGCATGGCGTAATTCCATGCACAAATTAACCTAAAAGGTATAATTAAACAATCGCAATCATATTCATATCAGGAAATTTCATAACAAGCATGTAAAGACAACAAAATTGAGTAATATCCATTAACAATCTAGCTATGAAAAAATTCTCTAATATGTACGACATGATAATGAATGACTTTCATGAAGGAAGCTTTCCTAAACGACCTACACATAATTTTACAAAAATCAAACAACGAGTAACAGTATGTCAGAAAATTGTCAAAACAACAAGACACTCAGCCAAATCAAAAGGATTTGTCTTATCAAAACAAATATAAAAATCACAAAATTTTCACACGACATAGCCAATATATTGACAAATAAGTTTCATTAAGAGGCAAAGTATATAATTCTAATAGAAAAAATGAAACAAAAATGTCAAAAGTCTATCCAAATAGGGGTCCAAATTTGATCTCATATTCAGATTATGATCTAGTTAAAAAAACAAAAAAGTAGTCTAAACGATGAGCGATTTACATAAAATTAGTGGCGTTAAAAACCTCTAAGTGTGCCTTTCAACTTTCTAGAATGACTTGAGTCCAAACTAGGTCGAATTGGTACCCTAAAATCAAGATATCTAAAAGTACGCATGTCGGTAACTAAAAATCAAATCTCAAATATGCATTAATAAATCTCAAAACCATTCAAGTAATGCACAAATGGCATGAAAATATCACATGCAACATAGAATTAGATGCAACAAATAATTGAGGTGATCATCTAACCTTAAGTCGGCATGAAAAGATGTCATACAATTAGACGACAATACGAGATGACTCAAAATTCATGATAAAATGCTTGAGGGTTTCTAGGTGAACATGCTCTTTTGTGGCACAAATTTAACATGTAAAATGACACTCAAATGCAATGACATGAACATGTACTTAAATCTTGTAACATGTAGTTTAAGTATCAAGAAGACATTATTGCAAAATTTAGTCACTAAATATCTCAAACAAGCATGGTAAGATACATATATGGCAATATTTCATTTCAACATTAACTTCACGAAACGTGCTTGATTTCAGCCATCTCAAAACTTGCAAAAATCCTACAAAAAATCTAATATATAGAACATGCAATGATGGATGTTTTTCGTTAAGAATTTGAAGTCTAAATGTGATCGCATGAATCGCAACAAAAGTGACAAAACATAGATGCACATTTAGACTATGTGTTGATGCAGCACATTTTAATATTAACTCATGTAATTAACTCACTTGCCTATGTTAAAACTTTACAAAGCATGCACCAATTGAACATATATATCATGTTTTTTTAACTTTCATGAAGGATTTGAGACCAAATAAGTGCATTTGTTGACTCAATTTTGTCAAAATAGAATTCGGACCAATGCAAGACAAACTATCATATGTTTAGATCTGAGCAATTTTGACTTAATTAAACTCATCCAAAAATCACGAAAACATTATAAGATGTTCTCCATAAAATTATGAGAAACTTTTATGAATTAAGTTCTTCCATAACTCAACACAGAAATCAGCATAAAAATGACAAAACTATAGATCAATACGGAACAGACTGACCTAGGCTCAAATCTGAGTAGATTTGACCTAGTTTACCACATCCAAAAGTTATGAAAAAATTACAGGACATACACAAAACGATTTGGAACAAAACTTATGGGGGAAATATTATCCAAATATCATCACAAAAGGTTACATAAAAATAGTAAAATCTCATTTCAGAGCAAAAACATAACCGAAAATCCAACTGAAGTACAGTAGAATCGCTCATCTTCGAAGATGTTTTTCGAGACTCAACCGATGCTCAATTGGGGCATGTGACCTATCATCTCGAAGCTTGGGATTTCTATTATCTAAGCCTAAGAGGACTTGAGTTGAAATAAACTCATCTAAGGCATCAATCAAGCCAAAACAAAAAGTCACTCATCCAAACTCGAAAATCACAAAATCTCATAATCCAACTACAATCAATTCCAAATCATACAAGCATTGATTTTAATCAGATTTGCAATGCATCCTAGCCCCGAACCTTCATTGTCAATCATGAGTCACAACACGAGAAGCTCTCGCCTCATCGGACACTATTAAAAAGAGTTTTATCGCACTTACCTCAACTCATAATGAACTAGTGAAGAACATACCTTCAGAGATGTCCTCATTCAATGACAATGAAGCTGCTATTTAACAAAAAAAATATATACATCGAAATTAGTGAAGAATCGAAATCTATTTTGTTCAGCAATCAAAACAGAAAAAGGAAATGGAGCACTTAGCTCTAATTTTGCTTCGAGGATCATGGAATGTGAGGAACGCCAAGTCAGATTCTGGTATAAGTGTTGTTCAGCACCGATCTTCAAGCTCTGATTTATGATTCTTGCATATCATGATCGCTTTTCTCGAATCCATCTTATATGCTTGGAACTTTTCAACGTCGATCTCCAAGCTTTTAGATTCATCAATGGACGCATTTGCTTCCTACTTGAAAATCATTGCTGCCTCTTCGAAGTCGCAATGTAGATGCATTTTCTTCAACAAAAATCAATAAAATCGACTCAACAAAAGTGCGGAAGTACGAATCTAACTACAACAAATATCAAAGTAGAGTTTGAGAAGACTTAGCTTTAATCTCAAATTTGAGTTTGAATTGACTTTTACTGTTAATCTTTTCCTTCGAATACACAACAAAATTCAAGGAAATTGTTGGAGAACCAGATCAATTTTCTCTACAAAATGCAAAATTGCTAGCCTCCATCGTCTTTTAGTGAGAAGAAATCCATGGAGTTTTTGCGCTAAAGAGAGAATAAGTGGATTTCTTCTTGAAACTCGAATGAAACAAAATGAGAAAAAAAAAAAAAAAAGCCTCAGTGAAAAGAATTGCAAAGACAAGCATGGGCGGAGAGAGAATCAGTGCTAAAAATTGCCTAGCTTCTGAGTGAACTCTTATTTCATTTTTCCATGAATTATGCTTGATTTTTGCTGAAGCTTGAAGAAAGATGGAGAGGACTGTAGAGAGATAATCTTAGTGAGAGAAAGTAGATCTCAAATTTTGAGTCCCCCGTAAAATTTAGAGAGAAAGTTGGTTATATAGTCTTGAGCAAGATCAAATCTTAGCCCTTGGATTAATCCAAAGGCTAAGGCTTGGTCTTCTTAGCTAATTGGTTTGTTCAATTTGTTATGCGCATCCTCATTGAGCACATGCTTATTTCAATGGCTACAATGCATTCTTAATGAAAGGATGATGATCAATTGGGCACTAATTGGGGTCTTTTTTTGCAATTTTCATAACATGGAGGATTAACTTACGAATTTCATAAAATCCATAACAAAATTGGAAATTTGAAAATTAAGGGTGTGGATGCATTGGCCATAAAGTGGGCCAGTAGATGGTTTCCGACCAAAAGATGGCCAGAAAAATTCGCAGTCAATGCTAGTCAAATCTGGTCAACGCCAGGTTGACCGGGTTAACTATTTGTCTAAATTTTGTTCTGATTTTTTTTTTACCCAATTTAAACAAAATCAAATATTTCTATATGAATCGGATTAAATGAGATGCAATTGGGCTATCTCAAGTCAACTAATTGTGCATAAAATGTTCAAATTCATTAAATTCCTATTGAAGCAATGCCATAAACTAAACTCATATTTTCAATGGAACTTCAACTAGCCAAATTGAATCTCAATTACTTCAATTGCACTCTAGTCCAAAATGGGTGAAGTCGAAATACCTAAATTGAAGCACCTTAGTTGGGCTTTCTAATCTTTGAACACGCTAAATTGACCAAATTAGAATGCACCCAAGTGAATCTCCCAAAATTGACCCCGTTTTTTGACTCATCTTAAGAAGATGAGTGAGAAACAATGGTCCGTTCACTAGTCATGAATGATCGATTTTAGTCCCCTAATTAGGGCTCAAACGGCAATTCGCATTTTGACACGATAAATCACGAAATTAAATGCGCAAGTAGATTTCAGATAATCCCTAAACCATATGTCAAAGAAGGAACTATACCTAATTATGATTAGAACAAAAGTAATTTTATTTTTGGTCGATTTAGAACCTAAAACTGAAAAATTCAGAAATCAAGGTTTTTTGTCGAATTTTGTGAAATTTTCGACACAAAAGTCAAATTGACATTAAAAAAATCTTTTTTTTGATTTTTTTTTTCATTTTTTTATCAAATACCCTTTTTGTCTTTTCCTAAAAATTAATTTTTTGGTCAAATTTTTGAATTTTTGAGTTTTTTGAAAAAAAATGAAAGCTAGAAATTGCTTGAAAAAAATGACAATGCAAAAAAAAAAATAGATTTTTCTTAAAAAAGAAATTGCTTAAAAATGACAATGCAAAAAAATAGAAAAGAAAAACGGTACTTTTTGCCAAGAAATGGGGTTCCGTTGCGATCAAAAATCCAAATCTCAATTTTTACCTTTTAATAACGCATCGACTAAAAATCAGGTGTCAACAAGGGTGTACTTCATTCCTCATCTTAGTCTAGTGCTTGAGAGATCGGGATGCACAAAGTGCCAGATCATCGGATTTAAAGAAAAAGGACGTATTTCGCTCTTAATCTTAATTCAGCTTAGTGCAAAAATGACGTGTCCTTTCTTTTTTTTAATCCGATTGAAATAGATTCAGACATGATGGAGCAACAAAGAGTTTTTCGACTCAACATGGAGTGTGTCACCCCTACAATTTGAAAAGAAAACTTTTTTTTTTTTTGGAGCAACATAGGTCGAAGTCTTTCGACTCAACATGGAGTGCATCGCCCCTACAATTTGAAAAGAAAACGTCGTAAATAATCCATGATTGCATGGAAATAGAATTATGATTTGACTGCCGAAACAAGTTCTTGCACCAAACATTGCGGAGAAAGGATCTAGACAGTGATCAGTCGTCAAGCATTGTTGAATGAGCGAAACCTCCAGGAACAAAAAATAAAAGGCCTCATTGAGATTCATCCGGGAACTTATTCAACATATTCAATGAGAAAATAATTGATTTTGCAATATATTAATTGAGTATATCACAAGAATAATGACCTTTATTTATTGAGTCACTTGTTAAGTATGAGTGCGCAAATCACTTTTTAACAAAATTCGTTTTAACTCGACTTTTGAGAACTTATTTTCATTAATGAGAAATTATATTTCTCCCGCTTCTTGCGTCGTTTTGTCAATTTATGATAGTCCAATTGTTTTCTCCTTGTCGAATGCTTACATGAATTCAGTTTGATACGTTAAACCATAAAGAGGTTCTACAAACATTTTTCAAGTTGTACTCGCAAGAAAATCAGTAATTTCAATGATAAATGTCCAATTGAGAATGATCAAATGCCGATTACTGTATTAAATTGGACTTCGAATTAGAAGCAAATGGATTCTGATGTGCCTTAAAATCTCAAGGACTTTGTAAAGTGAATTACTAAAATAACATGCAAACAACAAATTGAAAAAAAAAATCAGGAAATTGCAAGAGACTTAATCTAAATAAATCTGGCTTACATTCTTAGATGTCATGCTTAGTCAATAACTGAAATTGAACATAAAGTTCTTAATGGATATTAATGAAGCGGGTAGAGAACATACAATTTTACAAGACACGACTGGAAAGCTTTCATAGTCAAAGACAAAAACTGGAAACAAGAAACCCGATCTAATTTGAATTTGAAATTCCAACTTAGATAGAATTTGAACCCAAAATCAATCTGTTGCGAATGATCTTCTCCTCTTCAAACTCTGCTGGGCTCTTCGGAATTTATAATGCCTTGACTCATGTTGTGTGTTTCTTGCTCGCAGTTCATTGTCTGAGCTAAACTGCTGAGAGATATCAAGAGATATATATAGTCTAATTCCTCCGCATCTTTATCGAGCCATTTCGCTATGCAGTTCATTGTGTGTTTTTAACTGCTTCTAATTCCTTAGTAACCATTATCCCTCGGTCGATTCTCTGTGATTCAAAGCTTAACTCATGCGCATTATCGTGGCCACATGCCATGTACTTCTCTTTAAACGCTATTTGTTGGAAACTCGTGATCGATGAGTTCATCAAACATTTTATTATTCGTACTTGTGAATTGTACAGTTATAGCGTTCATGATCGATGAGCTTATTAAGGCATTTCATCAATCAGCTCAGGGGATGTACTATTATGGTATTTATGATTGGTATTGAGTCATTTCATCGATGGACTTTGTGGATTGTACTATTATGACATTCATGATTGATGAGCTTATTTAGCATTCCGCCGATGAGTTTTATGAAAGACATATTTGTCATGATTTATATTGGCCAATAACCTTTGTATATATGGACTCAAGTTTTGGGTCTAGTGTCAATGTTGGAAAATTATGATCCATTTTCTAATTCTAGAAACTACTAGTTTAATGATGAAGTCAAGAACTTGAAGATCTAGCTGCAGCTAGTTAACCAAGCAATCTAGAGAAGCCTAGGGCCAATCCCTAGCTAGTAAGGGTGCGTTTAGTAACGTTTCTATTCAAAAATTGTTCCAGGGAATATAATTAGAAAAAATTATTTCTATTCCAAGAAACAATTTTTTACCAGAAAAACGCATTTAGTAAAATTGTTCCTAGAATAGAAAAAGAATAGAAACACGTTTAGTAAATTTGTGTAATTTTTTTGTTTATTTTAATTTTTTAATATTTTTATTTTTGTTTTCCTTTTTTTCTTTTTTCTTTTTTTTTTTTTTTTTCTTTTTTCTTCCTTTTGGCCGATCGCCAACCTCGCCGAGGGCCAGCGATGCTCCGGCGAGGTTGCCGGCCCTCAACGGCTGGTCCGCCATCGCCGGCCACCGGCCAAAAAAAAAAGAAGAAAAATAAAGAGAAGAAAAAAATGAGGAGAGAGAAAAATTATTTCTCATAAGTGTTAGGAAATAAAAATAATTTTTTTTTTTTCTTGTTTATATTCCAAATTTGTTGAAAAAAAACAAAAACCCAAACAAATGCGTTTATGTTCTTTTTTTATTACGGAACAAAAAAAGGAATTGTGTTCATGAACAAAAAAAATGAACATGAACAAGCAGGGCCTAAGTTTCTAGTCCTACGTGGGAAGCCAGAATACTTGGAGAAGAAAATGAGTTGTCTTCTAGCGGTACTATGGCGGTGAAAAAGTCAAAATTCTTATGCTTGAAGTCGGAGAATCTCTTCTAAATAGGCAAGGACACATTATCGTGAGGAGCTAAGCTTAAAACTCCATATCAAAATGCTCCTCCATCAATACCTCCATCAAATTATTTTATGCAAATAACAAAATTATTCTCCGTTGATCCCATGATTTTTATATCTTGTATTATCCATCTCGTCTCTTGTCCATCCTCTACCAAATAAATACTATACACATGTATACTTGCACACAAATTCAAACCACAAACTATCACCGTATTCTAAATTTTTAACATGATCGTATTTTGTAACCACGAACTATGGAAAGCACTAGCCTTGAACAGACTCATCCCCGTACTCTTTCTCATTATCCTCAAGCGATGTCCCCATCGTCTCCCTCGTGAGCAACATGGTCACCGCCGTCCCCACCATGCAAATCCCACCCAATGTGATCAGGATAACTTCTATCCTTGAACTCTCCTCGTCCCCATTTGGTCGTCACCACCCTTGGAGATAAGGAAGAACCCCGCACAGCCAATCATTGCCCCGAGCTTCCCCGCAGCCCCAGCGATCCCGTGGCACGTCGACCTGAATCGCGCAGGGAACAGCTCAGCTGGCACAATGAACGTGGTCGTGTTGGGCCCACAATTGGCGAAGAAGAAGGCCATGCCGTACATCACGAAAAGCATGCCCTTGTTGTTTTTTATATGTAGGTATGTGCAGAAGAAGTAAAGGCCGGCCATGAGGACGAATCCAACCACTTGGATCTTGAGTCGCCCAACACGATCGATGAGGAAGACGGCGGCAAAGTAACCGGGGATTGTAAAGTAGCAAGCCACTTTGGCCTGGTGCTTCGCGACCTTGAAGGCAGCCTCAAAGGCACTGCCATCATTTTTTATTTTGAAGATGTGGGATTGACAGAGGTTGCTGCTGTAAAAGACGATGTCGATGAGGAACCACAAGGCGGAGCAAGCAAGGAGGTCGCGACCGTGAAGGAAGAAGAACTTCCTGGAAAAGAGAGGGTAGGATGGCGGGCTCGGGACGAGATCTACCTCGGCAATCTGGCTCAAGGGCACGTCTAGGACTCGCTCCATGTCCCGGGCAGCCTGGAGCACATTTAGCTCCACCAAAGCGGTGTACCTAATTATACCATAAATATATATATAGAAATGTGTCAGCATCTTTAGAAAGTTCTTCAACAATAATTCACGAAACCCATTTCTTGCAAGTGTTTTCTTAGAGGGACCGATCATAGCACAAATTTAACATATGCAAACCGATACTAGCAAATTTTCAATAACAACACGAATTCAATTCAAATACATCACTACTTCTAATGTGTTCCACAAAACCGTGAAGGTTCGAAATAACACAGACTCCACGGTCGACATGAATTGTTCGGCATGACTGGGCTAACTCTGTTTTGTCTTTTGGGTCGTTGGCCGAGAAACTTAGTACATTCAGCAGCACCCAGCAAATGCTCCTAAGAATCTATGGGGACGATGTCTCTAGGAGGACTAACACAATCCCATCAACCAAAGAGAGAGACATGCTTGATCATAGCCGTAAATACCATAGACCAAACAAATCTTTATCAACAAAATGAAACGATCATTTGATTAATCAATTAAGAAGATAAATTAAGCAAAGAAGGATATGTATATACCTTGCAGTTTCAGGCATCATCATCCGCCAGTAATATGTTAATGCGGTAGGAACAACACCCAGCATCAATATCAACCTCCAGGCGATATCAGCGTCATTTGTCCTGTGATCTTTCGGGCCAAATATCCTGCACACTGCCATCGTGACAATTGAGCTCGCCAGAATCCCAATCCCTTGCATCGAGAAGACGGCCGCTATGAATGCACCGCGCTTCCTCTTGTTAGCAAACTCCGACATGATCGTCGCCGAGAGCGGATAGTCTCCTCCGATCCCTAACCCGAGCAAGAACCTAAAATTAATTAAAGAGAGATGCTCGTGTGTTATCAGTACTCAGAAAAATTGAATAGAGACTAATTATTACAATCTGACGTGGCGGTGGGTTCTAGCACTTCGATCACCTGAAAAACCCTAGACTCGCCAAGACACGGGCTTGTGTTGTGCCCATGGAGAATCCGCACCCGATTGAGCCGGCCATCATGAGAATCAAGGAAAAGCCATACACACGCGTCCTCCCTACATGATCGCCAAGCCAGCCGAATACAAGATGTCCGATCACGGTGCCCAGTAGAGCGACGGCCAGCATGGCTGCTTCGGCGGCAGGCTGGATTCGGCTGCTATTGGATTTGTAGTAAATATGTCCGAGCATTCTCGTGATCGGCGGGATACAGAAGAGGTCGTAGGCATCGGTGAATATCCCCATTCCTTTATCGAGCACAAGACGCACGAATTCAGAATCATATTGAGCGAAACAGAACGATGCATTTTCCGTAAGCGGGATTATCAAATTGAAGATGCACACGGTAACTAATCGAAACAGATTCACGAAACAGAACAACCCATGACGTGAGTACTAATTGTTGGGATTGAGATGCGAAGTACACAAGCTAATTTACCTGCCACGATGATGGCCTTGAAGTGGTAGTACTGTGTCTTGGCAGCGTCAAGTGCAGAGAGAACTCTCAGCGACATGGTCGCTCGTCGCAAAGTTCTGCTTCTTCAAGAAACAACCTTCGAATGCAGCAGTCTAATGCTTTTGTTGCGCAATGGTTGTGGTCGGGTTATAAAGATGATGGAGGAGAAGATACAGAGCAATGGAAATCATTGCTTCGTAGCGTACGCCTAAGAAGCAACAAGGCGGTTTCCTTTGATGATGATGTATATGAATGCTGAGAAGCGACAAGGCGGTTTACTTTGACGATGATGTTTTTGAATGCAGTCGAAGCGAACGGATGGGTCGGCCTTCCTTTGCCTCTCATTTTGTGAGACCCAATTCGTGTCGTTGGATTGGACTATGACTCCGGGACCTGCCATTTGACTATCTGCCATTTGAGCCTGTTATGTAATTTGTTATGAGCTGGAGTTATCAGGATCAACTTCAATGCCTTCTCCAACCACACAAAGCTCTACAAGTGTTTAAAGAGGAGTTAATACTCGGCTTGTTTTAACGTTCTTCAATGAAGTGACATTTCCTTGCGCGGGCATTTTACGACGTTCGTTTCGGAATGGGACAAGGATCGTCGATCCTCCTTTCCGCGTAGGCCGAAGCCGCGACCTTCTTGTTGACTTCCAAAGTCGTCTCCCTAGCTGTCCCTGTTCGAACCCGATTCCCTCTGGGCAAGCCGTGTTGGTAGTTTGTTTATAAAACAAATAAAAATGTGTATTATCCCACAACGAAAAGACGTGAGTATGCACGTAGACAAGATTTGGCACTAACCGACGATCATTTTTTTTTATATCTATTGAAAAATTCTAATTTATTTTTATAAAAATTAACCATAAAGTTTCGTTGAAAAAATGCGATTGTTCATGAAAAAGTTACGAGTTATTTTTTATTTATTTTCTATTTAATTCCGAATTTTTTATGTCTTTTCAACATAACCATTAAGACATACTCATTCACTTTGTAACATTTCCCGAAATGTTGTCTTTGTTCTTTTTTGCAACATTTTAAAAAGTTACCTCTATTCAAAAGACATATATAAGTACGTTTGTTTTGAGATCAAACTAACATCTTCTTCCATTTTTTCATTTTCTTTCGAAAGAAACTACCGTCATTATTTCCAATTATTTCCCATGAGAGAACTTTGAGAAATACTAAAATTGTTATCTAGTATTCTCATTTGAGACTTTGTTGTATCCTAAAAGGTATTTGCCGGTGACCATTAGCAACTTTGTGGGGCAAATAAATCATTAGAGAAAGTGATAACTCTAAAAATCCGATTTTATTGTTCTACCCAATCCAAAACCATATTTTTCTAACAATTTTAAGGATTTATTTGCAACAATGGAGTCAAGCATATGAAAGTTATGAATCAAGCGTCGGTTGTCAACGCAAGCCTTCATCGTCTGATCTGCACGTTCCTTGTCCATTCACAAAATCAATTGGATCTTCTGGTGGAGTTACTGAGGATGAAGGAAATCCGGAGGATCCCTGAGTCTTTTCTTTTCTTTCCTTCACTTTTTGTTATTTGTGCGCATGGTGATTGGGGGACTCGATGACAAGAGAGATTTCGGCAAGAGCGATCGGCAACAAATTATGCGCACCGTGTGGGGTTCAATTTTATCGAATCCCAACATGGGTTGTGGGTTGCCATGAGGAATGTGCCAAAATGCTAATCTGATAGTTCCTTCTTCTTCTACTTCTTCGTGTTCTCTCTTGTATGTTTCGATGTTTCGTTGTTTTGTTACTGCAATTGGGTGTCTGCGATTCAATTGCTCTTCATCTGGTAGATAGTGCTTCCATTTAACTATGAATGCTTGGCTCGCTTCTGGAGATTCTCAGTCAGGGATCCTTCAATTTGAGAGAATCATTTCGAGATGCGACCAAGGTTGGTTAAATCCGATCCCCACGCATTTGACTTAATTTTGCTTACGTTTCTTTGTTGTTAAGACCGAAAATCTGAGCACATATTTTTTTTTTTTATGGATTTGGTCTCTGATCTGAGTTCATCAATGCCTAGTTTTATCCATCGGTTGACGTACACAAATTATATGCCGAAGTTATTATTCTGCTCCGACTTTTACATTGGATTATCATCTCCTTAAGAAGGGTGGTTGTTCCCCTGGGGTTGCATTGCTTTCTAGAGTGCATGCATGCGAGAAGTTGCAAAGATTAAAATAATGTCTTCTTATGGTCTCGTGAAATGATAAATCTATTGGTTTATGAGAGTGGTAATGGTCATTGTAGTGGCATCGAATTTACGGCACTAGAACTTGGCAATTCCCGCGTGAACATTCGTTGACAATTAGTGTAATAGATTTGACATAATTCTGTGATCAGTGAAGAACATCAAAACTAATGTAGTCAACCCGAGGCACTTTAGAATGTGTATGTGACTCCATGTTATGGCGAAATGATGCAGTCTTGCATGCCAAATTCTTTAGGTATTAAATGTGCCATCATCAATGGTTAATAGCTTGCTGGAAATTAACCATGTGAACATCCTGTTTATAAGTTTGCACTTATTTTGAGCGGGTTGAATCTTTTGCTGTGGATTTTCATTGAAGAGGAATAAATATGTTGCACGACCTGACTCCATTCTTCTTCGCGTCATGGGGTGCTTCATCCCCAATGGGAAAGGCGGAGTGGATATAGATCTCTTGGATGCCTCTTAAAATAGTCTTGAAGTGGGAATATTTGAAGGGGACTATGGAACCAATGTGATTGGAGTCATTGAACAAAAAAAGTATCTAACTTTCATTTTAAAATGAAAGATTTGAGTGAAATCAATACCTTCTTGGGTGTTAGAATTAAAAAAAAAAAAAAAAAAAATAGTGGGGGTTATTCTTTAAGCCAAAGTAATGACATGGAAAATATGTTAAATAAATTTAAACATCTTGGCTTCAAAGAAATGTGTACTCCATTTGATTCAGTATTAAATTAAATTATAATACCAATAGAGTAATAGCTTTACTTGAATATGCAAGTGTTATAGGGGCTTTAATGTATGCGGTGCATTGTACTAGACCTGATATTACTTATTCTGTATGAAAGTTGAGTAGGTATACTAGTAATCCCAGTATAAAACATTAGAGGGTCATTACCAGAATTTTTTATTATCTTATTGTTCTATATTAATACATCTATAATAGAAGCATACGCCGATGTTAGTTGGGTTACAAGTGTGAGAGATAAACAATCTACTAATGGATTAATTTTCACATTTCCTGAATGTGTTGTTTCTTGGACGAGCAAGAAACAAATATACATAACTTACTCAATGATAGAATCTGAATTCATTGCTTTAGCGACAACTGGGAAAATGGCTCAACAGATTAGGAATTTGTTGTTGAATATCAAATTATGGTCTAGTCCTATGCCTCCTATTTCTATTCTTTGTGATAGTCAGGTCACTTTAACAAGAGCTTATAATAGCATCTATAATGGTAAGTCTAGACATATTAGTATAAGACATGAGTATGTGAGACAATTGATTAAATACGGTACCATAACAATTGTCTACGTGAGGTCAATTAATAATCTTGTCAATCCTTCAACGAAAGCTTTACCAAAACACATAATAATGACCTCATAAGAAATGGGGCTGAAACCCTTTAATTGAAATCACCTATAATGGTAACCCGGCCTCTTTCTAGAACATCACTAGTTACAAGGTTTAATGAGTAAGAACGAGTTATTGAATGTGATTGTTTGATACTAACGTAACTCTAATATGAGAAGTCAATATTGTCTGTTACGTTTTATAGGTTGAATTGAATTATTAATGAAGTATAGTACAAATTTGTAATGTGTTAATTGTAATAGAAGCACATTGTAAATACTTCACCTATATGAGCTTAGAAGTGGTGCCGCTTCTTACGAAAGTTAGAGTTGTTTTCTAGAGAGCTCATAAAATAGAATCAAGTACAAGGTCATAATAGTGCGGAGTAATATAGAACTTCTTGCAGAAACAAGAGGTTAGTGTATGTGCGATATATCCAGCTCTATTATATAAAAGTACAAATTTAAAGCCGAGCTACTTATCACTTTGATAGAGTTTTGAGATACTTGCACTAAGTAGAGGTAACTCGAAAGAGACCTTTATGTATATATATTAATCTCACAGAAATTTTGGTTGTATATTTCTAACGTTTTATTTATTGTTTTTGTTTTACAAATAAAAGCGAGGGATTGTTGGTAGTTTGTTTATAAAACAAATGAAAATGTATCTTGTCCCACATCGAAAAGATGTGAATGCGCACGTGAACAAGATTTGGCATTAACCGACGATCATTTTTTTTATATTTATTGAAAAATTCTGATTTATTTCTATAAAAATTAACCATAAAGTCTTGTTGAAATAGTGCGACTATTCATGAAAAAGTTAGCGTTATTTTTATTTTTTATTTATTTAATTCCAAATTTTTTATGTTTTTTCAACATAACCTTTGAGACGTACTCATTCACTTTACAACCTTTCGGGAAAGGTTGCCTTTGTTCTTTTTTGCAACCTTTTGAAAAATTGACTCTATTCGAAAGATAGATATAAGTATGTTTTGAGATCAAACTAACATCTTCTTCCATTTTTTCATTTTCTTTCGAAAGAAACTATAGTCATTATTTTCAATTGTTTCCCATGAGCTTTGGAGAAATACTAGAATTGCTATCTAGTATTCTCATTTAAGACTTTGTTGTATCTTTGAGGATATTTTCCGATGACCGTTAGCAACTTTGTGGGGCAAATAAATTCTTAAAGAAAGTGATATTACGCCTCAAAGTCCGACTTGATTACTCTAAAGATCTTACTTCATAGTTCTACTCAATTCGAAGCCATATTTTTCCAACAAGCCAGACAACATATGTTCCAAACCACCGAAGCAGGTCCTTCCAACGGTTGGTTGCGGGCGTTATTTAGCCTTGGCGCTAGTTCCTCAGCCCTTTTCTTGTTTCCCCCTGGCCGAGCCGTTCGTTGCCAATTCTGCTCCATGGCTCACTTAGGTGCCTTAAGACAACCAACGCCCCCTAATCATCGTCAGCAAGACTGCACCATTGTTGTCGAACCCAGACTGGGTCTGTTCTCCGGCAATCTCGCCGTCTCTTATACCAATTGACATGGTAGAGAGTTAAGTAAAAACAGATGGATCAATTCGCAGCCTGACTGGTAAATTGCAAGCACGCAAACTTGCGCAATAACAGAGAGAAGACTCTAAAATCCCAAGTTTGGAATGGGAAGTACATAAACTAAGGGGGACAAGAAACTCTTATCACATTAATAATATATTTGTTTCATGAAAAACTTCATAATAAAGGAAAATATTTTTCGAGAAAGCATTATCTAGGAATACAATTAATTTTTCTTTGTTGGTGATATATGATTGAAAACGATTTCTAATTTTTGGATTTCATCGGAAAATGATTATTTTTATTATTTTATCTAAGTAAAAAAATCAAAGTTTTTAATATAAAAAAAAAAATTAATTACTTTTTTTTTTTTTTACTTTTCTCTTCTTCTTTTTCTTTTTTTCTCTTTTTTTTTCATTTTTCTTCTCCATCACTCTTCCACTTCCTCTTACACCATCCCCCTCTGCTTCCTCTGGCAATTCGTCCCTAGCCAACTCCCAATGGGCGAGCTCAAGGCCTGCCGCCAAAGGCCGTGAGCTCACCTGACTAGCGAGGCTCGAGACTCTTCGCCAGAGGAATTATCTTTTTTAATAATAGTGATAAAAAAAATAATCATTTTAATATCCCGACATAATAGTGGAATTATTGAAAAAATAAGGAAATAGAATAATCAATGGAGGAATCAAGAGAGTGAGTTAATGTTTAATTAATCTTAATGAGATACCCTATAATTCCATTGACGTGCCTCTCTCTTTTTGTAAACTAATTAATTGGGCAGATCTCTTCCCATGTGTATGTAGATCACTTTTAGGAAAATCATCAAAAAAGTCCTAAGCATATTGCAATTATGTCATTTTAGTCCTAAATTTTTTTTAACCTATTAAATCGTAAACCATTTATATTTGTGTCAATTAAGTCACTTTGGCCAATTTTAGCCAATCGGTACTGACATGGCCCCCAATCATCCTATACAACATCACGATACTAATGTGAACAAATTTTTATAATATTTTTTATTTTTTATTTTTTATTTTTTATTTAATTTTTCCTTTTCTTTTTCTTTCGCTTTTTTTTTTTTTTTTTAATCACTTCCTTCTTCGTCCAGCCAATTGCCACTAGAGACCAACTAGAGGCGGGGTTAGTAAGGGACGTCACTGGCCTCAGTGAAGTTTGGCAAGGCTGGGTGAGACTCAACCTCGCCAGTCAAGCCTCAACCAGCCTCTGGCCTCACTAAAGGCTGTAGGGGCGACCTCACCCTAGCCACTTGCTAGGCTAGCAATGCTCGCCCTCGCCGAATCTAGCATGGTCAAGCATGGCCAGCAAGGCTCAACCCTTGCCAGCCTAGCGAGCGGCTTGGATGGGGCTTGAGGTTTGCCGAGGCTCGATCGGTGAGGTTGAGCCTCACCCAGCCATGGCCGAGCTTCCCTGCGGCAGACAAGGGAGGGACCCTGCCTCTAGCCGATTGCCGAAGGAGTGATGAAAAAAAAAAAGAGAAAGACTAAAATTAAAATATATATATATTAAAATGTTATTAAAAAGTATCTACATCAACACCAGTGATAACATGTAGAACGGCCAACATCCATGTTAATGCTAACTCAATTGGCACAAATACAAACGATTTATGACTCAATTAGTCAAAAAAAAAATGTTTATGACTGAAATAGCACAAATGCAATAGGTTTAGGAATATTTTGGTGATTTTCCCATAGTGCTGTTGGATGTGATAGAACTATTTATTGTTTCTCCCTTGCATTTGCACTAATATTATGGGAAAGGTTATGCTGTTGTCTAGACATAATGCATTCATTTGTATCGATTTGAGTTAGTTCTTTGTACAAATTTACACTGTGTATTTGATAGTCAAGATAAGATTCAAGATAGGATAAATTTTATTATATTTTTCATTTGGTGCATACTCAAAATAGGATAAAATCATATATAAATGGAATATAACCTGGATAAAATTATACCATGGGGAGGTGGGATAAAAATAGATAGGATTTCTAATATTTATAATAAGAAAGTTATTTTTCTCAAATAAAAACTTCTTAAATTAATAAAATTAAAACTAGATTTTAATATAAATAATATTTGAATTCTAATAAGCAATTCAAAATAACAAAAATATTTTTAAAAAAATATTATTTTTGTTTATATATTCAAATTTAATTTTATCTTATAATATAAATATATATTTATATTTATCACATATTTTAGGTATACTAGTACAATTTACTATTTAATAAAATTTTATTAGAGAATGATGGAGGGGAAAAAATTAAAAATTAAAAATTAAAGGGAGATGAAAAATTATTATACGTTGCACAAAACAGTTGATAGGATATAACAAAATCCCTAAATTTCATATCTTATCATATCCACTTATCCTGATAAAAAATCCAAACAACCAAACGTAGCTAAAAGATTTTCTAACAAAAAGAACACCAATAGCTACACCTCCTTTCAAATTCATCTTGCTATTGAGGTTTATATGCTGTTTATATAAATATAATCACCCTTCACTTATCAGCCTTAACTTTTAGTCTCTCTAATTTTATTTCGAGTGTACGTTCACGCTCTTTGTCAAATTTCACACATCACCCATTTTGTAGGTGAGCAATATGTTGAAATATCCCAGATCAAACTTTCTAATATGTGCATATCTCTCTTTATCAACTACGTGATGATGCTTATTTCTCATATCATCAATTTGCTCAAGTTTAAGATATTCGATATGCATAATACACTCTCCGACTTGTATTAACCGCTTGACCCAAAAAAAAAAAAAGAGAATCTTTAAAGAAGAGGACTAGACCTAAAATGGTAAAATGGATTTTATGCAAGTATGATGTTAATAGTCTAGTCTTGAAATGCAGATACATGTTACCATATTAAGCCGATGCCTCTATAATTTGGATTGACCTCCAACAATAATTGAACCTTCAAGAAAGCAATGTTACATACCGGATGTAACGTGATTTTTAAAAAAAAAAAAAAATAATAATAAAGAGATTTTTTTCATTGTGTCTTAGAAAACCTTCATGGGAAGTGCCAACGGTCCGACCGGAATAAATGCCCGCGTTGACCCTGCCGAGTCAGAGCCGATGGACCGGTCGCCACGGTGTTGACTCGGTGACTCGCTCACTCGCTCTAAACAGAAGTGACGGACCCGTCCGTCCTCGATCCCTCCTCCCGCGACTCAGAACAGAAGCAGAAGGAGAAGGAGGAGGAGGAGGAGGAGGAGGAGAAGATGCATCTGAGCGAAAACGAGGGAATAGAGGACAACGTCTTCGTCGTCACTGGCGGGCTGGGCTTCGTCGGAGCCGCGCTCTGCAAGGAGCTGGCCCGGCGAGGCGCTCGCGAGGTCCGATCCTTGACCTCCGCCTCGCCTCCCCCTGGTCGCGCGATCTCCAGGACCATGGGGTCCACTGCATCCGCGGTAGGTTCCGATCGCTTTGCTTCGTAATCGGCCCCAAATTGAATCGCGGCTCGGTGCTGCCGGGAGTGATTCCCAAGTAGATATCTTGTCTGGATGCGTTGAATAGCTCACTGGTGTCGGAATTTCTGTTGTCGTGCTGATGTCCGAGTAGGCGATCGATTCGTCTTGCTTCGGAGGCGATGCGAAATGCCGCTGGCGATTTGAAATGCGAGGAAAGTGCGGAAATTTTTGTCTAGGAGACCAGTGCGAGTAGATCGATATGGGATGCTCGTTCTTTGGTGCTTTCTTAGGCTGAAATGCTGAGTTGCCATGGCTTATAGTGAGTGATTGTAGTTAAAATATCTAACAAGTGTGGACGGACAGGTGCTTTCGGTGGATGTTGTGACTGAACCTCAATCGCCGTGAATTATGAATTTTCCGGTTTAGTTGTCCTGAGCTGTCGTCAGTGATCTTTCTTTTTTGTCTTTTAGATTCGAAAGCTGATTTGGGGTCGAATTTTCTGCATCTACAGGGGATGTTGCGCGCAAAGCTGACGTCGAAAGATCTCTGCGTGGTGCTGATTGTGTTTTCCACCTTGCTTCGTATGGCATGTCTGGCAAAGAGATGTTGCAATTCGGTCGAGTCGATGAGGTGAACATAAACGGCACCTGCCATGTGCTGGAAGCTTGCATTGAGTTGGGGATTCGAAGGCTCATCTACGTTAGCACATATAATGTTGTGTATGGGGGGAAGGAGATTGTTAATGGCCATGAAGCCTTGCCTTATTTCCCTTTAGACGAGCATGTAGATCATTATGGTCGTAGTAAGTCGATTGCAGAACAATTGGTTTTGAAGAGCAATGGCCGTCCTCTGAAGTAAGTGATACTGATTCCTCGATGTGCAAGACCTTGGTTTAACTGTGTCTTGTATGTGCTTTTTACTACTTTTACCGTGGATGTTGAGTTCTTCCAACTTTGCATGACCCTTCCCAAAGCAATATAATTCACGTAAAAGAGCTAATTGACTTATATACTAGTTATTCTAGGAGGGGATTTCGTGGCCTCTTGGTTAAGCTAGGTCTTGGCTTCTTGAACACTTGCTAGATTATCAATTTTATTTTGGCCTGCTGCTAGATTAGTCAATTGGCTGAATCTATTGTGCATCTCAACATAGGTGTTGGCTGTTTTTTAATGTCATTACACTGCATGCCAAACTCCATCATGAGTTCATAACAGTTTCTGATATGACTATGCTATAAAGGAAAAGGAAGGGGAAAAATCTCTACACATGTGCTATCCGTCCAGCTGCAATATACGGTCCAGGTGAAGATAGACACCTTCCTAGAATTTTATCACTGGCGAAGTTGGGTCTCCTTGTATTCAAAGTTGGTGAACCCACTGTGAAGACAGATTGGATTTATGTCGATAATCTTGTCCTTGCTCTTATATTAGCAAGCATGGGTCTTTTGGATGACATTCCTGGGACTAAAGGACAACCAGTTGCTGCTGGCCAACCATATTTTGTATCCGATGGTGAGAATCCGACTTTAATCATCTGGATTGTTTTTAGTATATCCTGTGAAGGAAAACAGTGGTGGCTATTGTAGGAGATCTTCCTGATAAGGATTTTCTTTTCTAGCTGCAGTTATGGTTGTGATGGGTTTGGATCTTAGATAATTCTTATAATGCGGAAGAAGAAACTGACCCTTTGTACTTGCAGGATCTCCGGTTAACACTTTTGAATTCTTGCGACCTATTCTTAGGAGTCTAGATTATGACGTACCCAAGGCTTCCCTGTCTGTCCCTCATGCTCTTTCTTTGGGCAAGGTTATTGGGGCTGTCTATACCATATTGTATCCATGGTTGAATAGGTGGTGGCTTCCACAGCCTTTCATCCTTCCGGCGGAAGTATATAAGGTAAGTATCTCTATTCTGAGCTCTTCTGCTGGTTGTGAGTGCCTGCTGTGTGCTCAATCTTGTTGGGAGTGGGACTTGGGAGTGAAATGGTCTATAGTTGTTCATATAAAACCTTCACTTCTGTCAATCCTAGACCCTTTTTAGGGGAGAGTCTTCCACTGCAGAGATGTCAACGTGGGAAATTGGACTTTTATCTTTTTTATACTAAGCAGTCTCAGAAGGCCCGAGGTTGGAATCAAAGTTAAATCTGTTGATTTCTAAATCTTGTAAGAGTATTTGTTGTTCCTGATCTCCAATCCATGAATCTATTCTCTTATGCCCTGCACTGTAAAAACGAACACATTTGACATGATGGAGAACAGCCATGTAAGGCCAGCATATTATTCAGATATCAGCTATTTCCCGCAAATACTCTTCGTTACTACTGCTAAAAATCTAAGTAAAAGTCCAAAAGATCACTACACGCCACCAAAAGGCCATGCCACATGATGGGCATGTTGCTAAATTTACTGTCCAGGTCACACAATAAATTTCCTGGCGTCAAAGTCTCACTTCACCAGACTCTGTTTTTTACGGACCTAAATGCTGTTATGAAGCTATCGAGTCATACTATAAGGCAAACCTTACTTCCAACCTAGAAGACGGTTGGAGATGGTCGAGTTCCAACAAAAACCTTGGCTAGTATTTAGGATTCGTTATTCTTGGCTGACAGTTTGATTTGCAAGCCGCTAGTATAACGTAGGTTCCTTTTCCTTTGGTATTATTTTTGGACATAATGTTAAATTAGTCATACTTATGTTATGGGTAGAGTAGAGTAGTTACGGGCATTTTTTTCTTTTTTTCCTTTTCATTTGTGGAGTAATATGTTTGGGTTTGTGCTTTTCGATGTTATCTAGCATGTCAGACATTGATCCATTTTTTCCTTCGATTTCTGGCATCTCTCTCGATCAACAGGTAGGCGTTACCCACTACTTCTCATTTCTTAAAGCTAGAGAAGAGCTGGGCTATGTCCCTATGGTGTCCCCTCATCAAGGCGTGGCCTCGACGATTGCATACTTGCAAGAGAGGAAGAGGAAGAGCCTGGATGGCCCTACCATTTACGCATGGTTATTCTGCATAATTGGAATGGCTTCACTATTTGCAGCTGCTTGCTTACCAGAGGTGGGGCCTGTGAGATACTTAAGAGCCCTCAGCCTTTTCTTTTACCGGTCAATGTGGGTGGTCAGGTTGGTACTTGCAGCAGCTGTGGCCGCGCATGTCGGGGAGGCAATATATGCTTGGCGCCTCGCGAAAAGGGTCGACCCTGCTAATGCAAGAGGATGGTTTTGGCAAACTTTTGCACTCGGGTTCTTTTCATTGCGTTTTCTGCTGAAGAGAGCTGAATAGGTCTCGGAAACAACTTGTACTCCTGCGATACGTTGCATACTATTCATTCTCACTAGAATTTTGCGGAACCCAAAAATGTTAGCACACAGGCAGCATTCTCCTGAGATAGATATACACAGTATATATCATGATTAACAGTGATTATACTATAACTTGGTAATTAGGGCTGGCAAGCGGTCATCGCATAGGCACATGATGGGCCCCGGCTGGCCCACGACCGTAAGCTGTCATGGACCAACCTGTACCGTTTCATTAGGACCTTATAAAAGTATTACTTGCCCGGCCCCTATCCCAGCAGCATCGCTGGTTAAAGATTTTGCAGCTTTCACGTTTCACCTGAACGGTGGCCTTCTTTTGTGGGATAAGCTCAGCTACGTTTTTTATTTCAAAGACATGGATCATTCCTGTATAAGCATCATGCACCCCAGCGAATATGTATAACAAGCTGGTCTTCTGTCACAAGATACGTTCTTTAATCTTAATTTAAGAGC
The DNA here is from genome assembly GCA_014182395.1 of Eucalyptus sp. ANBG9806169. Taxonomy (NCBI): domain Eukaryota; kingdom Viridiplantae; phylum Streptophyta; class Magnoliopsida; order Myrtales; family Myrtaceae; genus Eucalyptus; species Eucalyptus sp. ANBG9806169. Next base: position 18,610,207 of record CM024578.1, read on the forward strand.
CATAAGGGATGCAGAAATGATTCATATTGATGAAGAAAGTACATATCCCGGTACAATCCAACAACATGAAGGATAAAGTTACAGACTGAAGCATAACGAAACAATAACGTCCTACCTAGAAGTTCTAGCGATAATAGCATTGCGACAAGTTCCTAAGCCATTAAATGACGAAAATACAGAGGGACTTGTACTAAATCTGGTTTCAAGGACTCACGTCCTTATTAAACTAATCTCCTAAAGGGCTTCGAGCTACATGTCCCTAACTTACAACATCAGCAAACATAAGGGGTCAGCAACCTATGCCACCACACTGGACACAGGATCAGTTCAAATTTAGTTTACCTCCATGGCATGCTAGACATGCCTTGTGAGTTACTGTTGTTGCAGATGCCTGTACTCTGGTTCAGCGGACTCCCAGGCCCACCAGATGATTCACTGAGTGTCCCATGGGATGGTGGGCTATTAGGCCCAACAAGCGGTCCACTGGAGCCAAATTTTCCTGGAACCAAAAAGGACTCAACTTGGTTCGCGGATTTTTCGGTACGACCTTCAGCCATAAAACTGCCCACGACAACCTGCATTAAGCTTGATGTCATCCTCGATAATTGACTTTTCTTCTTTTCTTGGTAATAGAATCAAAACAGACAGACACCAAGCATATATGATCAGAGCCACAGCCTCACTCAAATCTGACTCTGCTTTTACTGTAAGAAACTAAACCATATCCATGAGGATGATATCAGTTTCACATTATCCGGTACTAATTGTCATCAACTAACAAAGACAGAGCAGAGGGACCCATCAATTGACTATAGACTAGCTTAGAGAACAACTTCAGTATTACTATCACTGTTCTCTAGAAATTCCCCAGCAACACTGGGGATTTGCCCAAATTTTGGTAGAACAAAATCATAAGTCAGAAATGTAGTATTTTCCTATTCCACCCTTAAAAGCCACATGGATACTAGGGAATTTCCCAGAATTTGGTACAAGATAAGTCCTAAGTCCTCATGTAATTTTTGTTAAATTCCAGCACAATGGTAATTGCTTTAGGCCACCAGAGCAAAGCCAAAAGGAGAGGTACTTGGTACAATCTCTATGCGAGAATAAAAGGAACTGATGGAAAGACTGGAAGTACACCTGAACAGGGGATGCTGCAGTTAGAAGACCCGCCACCCCACCACCTAAAACACGACCATCTGGGCCAGACAGAGACACACTCAAGCCTCCAGTTCTGCTGCGATGTCCACCACTATCTGATAGAAGAAATGATCCAGAAAGTGACAGTATTTCAAATCGCCCCTGCAAAATTAAACCATAGGTCAATTACGATACATCAATATACAAAAATGAACAAATAACTAGGGGTCACTGTAACTCGGTGATGAGTGCTTTGCACCAAAGAAAGAGAAACAGTGCTCAGTTATTAGTGCATTTATCATCTAGTCCTGGGTGAAGCCAACCGAGGCACCTCTCAATGCCACTCTCAGTTTCCATCCCCATTATACTCAGTTAGTAGTGCATTGGTAATATCCACATGTCCAAGTACCTAAACATTAGAGATAAGCTAAGTACTTGATAATCAAAACCTCAGCTGGGCTTTTACATTGAGATCCTCAGAGACAATCTTCCTCCCATAACAAGTGCTAACCAATTTCTACTCTTCTTATGTTAAGGCCGAGGAGCAGTGTTACAAACCTCGTAAGTCACAGTACCACCAGATGTGGCAGGTTGGCGAAGTGTCACATTAGATATAGCTCCATTTGCAGACAGTACACAAACAGCCCTTGGACCATTCTGGGAAAATGACATTATTTTTGATGATACATCCTGACAAACCAAAGAGATAGTTGCTAAATCATCAGAAAAACCTCAAGTCTCACTAATGTATCTAGATAAAATTAGAAATAAGAAGCACTTGGTGAAAGATAATTGAAACAACATTTCTGATCCAAATAGAAGCATAAGCCTAGCCATAATGTTGTTATGCTGGATAAAGCACGGTGAAGTTACCATTATAAACTTCGGTTTCTTTTCTCTAATCGATATTAAGTTTAGTAGCCTGATCCAAACATTCAGATGAATCCTTCCCAATCATGAACATAGCAGGGTATATTACTACATCAGAGTCCAATTACTGTATTTCCAATAGCTTAACACAACAATCACGAATATCAATTTAGTTAACTTAGTTTATTTTCCTGTTTTTGCCAAAGTGTGGAAAATCTCAGATAAAGGACAGTATATCAGAGCTACACATTATTCATGGTTCAGAACAAAATACTTTTCTTTCCAAAGATACATTGAGCTGAATATTAGGATAAAAAATGTTTCATTCAGATTTGAGAAACAGAAACAAAAACCACATTTCCCATTTTCTCTTATTCAACACTCCACATTCTCTATTTTTATTTTTACATACACAGTTTGCAACTAGAGATTTTGAAATCCTGAACTTTACACTTTAAATTTAAGAAGCTACAGAAAATAGAGGGTGCAAAGTCTAGATAACTTTTTGATACCCCAAAATGTGAATGGGATTTTGAAACCAGAGGGCAAATTGCAAATGGGATTTCAAAAGCAGAGAGCAAAGTATAGACTCTGAAACTAGAAGATGTGAAGCGAAATTAATTAGAAGGATGGTTGCTGTAATCTATTCTATAGATTTCCATTTCTCTAAGTCTATAAAAAATTAATCATGCACATAAAAGAATGTGGTGAAAGTATTACCGATGCCTCTAAAGGTTCTCAAAGCCAAAAGCTCTATTTCCTTCTTTCTTTGGCTCTCAAAAGTCAAACCACTCTATCCTAAATACGATACTAGAATTGAGCCTGAGCGATGCATGGCACATCACAATATAGATAAAACATAAGTATTATTTCTCTGAAATACATATAAAATATATGAAGAATAAATCATTAAATACACTGTTACTTTCAACTTAAGTCAATATTAGTTTTTTTTATTCAGTATCGTATCATTTAAAAAATAAAAAATAAAAATTGGAATTGCTTCAGTCACATGAGCAAATCTACCATTTCACACTTGAAAGATATAGCTATACTTAATTGATTGAATATTCCTTTACTTTATTAATGGAAGGACCAATTCGAACAAAAAATAATATAGTTTAGGGACTCAATTAGCCATAAAAAGTTTAGCGACTAGATTAGACAAATTGAAAAAGTTCATGAACTACCGGTGCCTTTATCCCTTAATCAAATTACCATTTCCATTATGGCATCCATAAGCAGTACTTCTTTTGAGGCAATATCTCATACAAGGATGAAACAATTAACGCAATATGGAAATGAACGCTCGGAGGAATAGGAGGAAGGACCTCTCCAGCTTTAACAGTGATCACATGTGGCGTAAATCCCATCCCACCAGTTCCTGCAGATGAAAAATGATATAACCACTAGTGAAACCAGTTACATAATAATTGTCTCCAAGGAAGAAAAGGTAAATAGACAGGGAAGATCAGGGAAGTCCACTCCCTGTCTCATGCAAGATCAAGCAGCAAACTTGTCAAAAAAATGTCTCTCTTATTAGGATATTCTTGGCTCATAAAGGATCAAAGAGTATAATTCTTTCATTTTGTTGATACATTGAACAATTAATTGGTGAATTCTTCAGTAAAGGCAGTTCAACACTCGTTTGAGCAGATGAGATCTATATAAGCTATAAACACCAGATGCCTAAAGGTCACCTGGCTATAGACTAAGTATTAACTGTTGTGTCATCGCTTGCCACATTGGCGACCGTAATGACAATGGCATCCAGAAGTGAATGTTCACCAATCCAAACACCAAATAAGTCAAAGCTTCTTAAAAATCAAAACAGGCAACAAGGATGAAGAAGCACTGTAGTAACCCATCCTATGACATCCAGTTAAGCAGCTGACACCAGTGGAACAAATTTTAGAGCTTCTTTTCTTTTTCTTTTTTTCTTTTTTCTTTTTCTTTCTTTTTTTTTTTTTTGCACGCGCTATGTTAGCCCACTCCTTATGAGCCGTTAGATAAAGTGGGTGCCACAAAGGTCCCATATCATCTAATGGTTCGTGCTAGCGGAACTAACCTATGCCAAGAGTACCTAATAATTTTCCCAAATTTCGGCCTGATCCCTCACATTGACAAAATCTGCACAAGATTACCTTCTTGCCCCTTGGGGAGTCGATGAGAATTGATAAATAAGCCCATCTCCCAAAAAGTCCCATTATTAACAAAAGTAATGCACACGAGTCTACAGTTCTGCCATCATTTTTAGTATGCTGAAATGTAAAATGAATATTTCAAAAAATGGAGAAGCGGAGAAAAAGGGAACATATACATTGTCTGCCGAAGAAAAAGAATTTTTTTCTGGGAAGAAAAGAATAAACAAAAGCCTAAGAACTGCGTCCAGGTTATGCAGGAAGGAGAATCAATTAAACTAATACAAAACCGGAGAGAAATCCCACCAAAGTGGCTACTGGCAAAGAGCACTCAGAACACAAAAAGGGCACAATGGTAATTCAAACACTAAAGAATCTAAGCAGGACCGAACATAACGCTACAGGCAAACTGAAAATAGCAGGATAACCATGTCTGCAATAGCAGAATAGAATACGTCGAGGAGACAACAAAGGCCCCCGTCCGAGGGGAGAGAGGCCAAGACAAATAAAGAATTCCAACATGCAAAACAATATGCAGATAGGCAAAAGCAAGAGATCCAGTCAAAAGCACCTGCTGCTTTAACATTATAAAAGCCAAAAATTCAAACTTGGATATGTCGGAGAAAGTTACCCGGAGCTTCCGATCGCCGCTTCTTGTTGCTCGATCCAAGAGGCCTGCCCCTTTTCTTCGACAGACTAGCCGACCCGGAATCTCCAGACTGAGGGGCAGCAAAAGTCGGGGAGCCACCGTGCGGCGGCGGAGCAGGTGAGGACCCGAATCCTCCTCCGCCGGTGGGCGATAGAGCCGCGTGGCCCGCACTCCCAGAGTTGAGAGCCAACGCGATCGACCCTTCCGGCCCGTACTTCCTCGGCCTCCCTCGCTTCTTCTTCGCCGGCTCTCCCACCACGTTCATGTTCAGCCCGTCCGCCCCGCCGCTGATCTCGCCGTTGACGGCGGCCGGAGCGGGCGCCGCGGCCGGCTTGTAGGGGACCGGTCCGTCGCCGCAGCCGAAGGCCAAGCGCAAGTTATCCATCACCGGCGGCGACGGGACCGGGGGATGCTGCAGGCTTGCACTGAAGGCGTCTCCCGACATTTCTCCGATTCGTCTCCCCGATTCCTCCCACTAAAACGCCATCAAACCTGCAAGAAAAACCAAAGCACGCACGAGATCGGCGACGGAGAACTTCCAGCAAGGTAAATTCACTGACCTCAAAAACCCTAATCATGGAGTACGAATCGCTGAAAAGGCCCGAGAAATTTGAAGTAGAATTAGCAACTCCGCTTCGGGAGACAGTGACTCGAAACCAGCCCACAGAATTAACCAAACTAATCGAGATTACGGCGATTTTACCCCCGAAATTAAGCATAACCCAGCTCCAAATGGGAGCTAATTCCTCGAATTTCCGGCACGAATTTATAGCAGAAAAACCCTAATCACCAGCAAACTAGAGAGAGAGAAATCGGAGACTGAGTCAATTTTCACTCCCACGCCGAGTCGAAACAGTTATTCCCAGATCATCAACAAAAACCAGCGTTTAAACCGACGGAAGTAAACTCGGAGCGGAAGATTCCGGGAGATAGTAAATTCCCCATTTTTTCCCGAGAAAAAAAAACCGTTTTTTTTCCGGGAAAATCGACCGAGATAAATATGTTGGAGGTGGCCAAAAAAATCGAAAAAAAAAAAACTACCATGCGCTCACCATAAATCGGAGGGAAAAGTTGCAGGGACCCAGAAATTGAGAGAAAAGGCAAAGAGATGGGGATGGAAGATGGAGGCGCAATGCAAGCGGGAGCGATTTTTTTTTTTTTTTTTTCGGTGTCCGAGACGAATGCGAGTGAGAATTTGAATTCCAGCTATTAACGAAGGCGATCAATTTATTTCGGACATTGCTTTTCTTCTTCTTTTTCCTTTTTTTTTTTTTCTTTTTCCGGGAGAGCCGCTTTTTCTTCTCTCGAAATAAAATCTGGTTTTGCAGAAACGTAGAGCCTACCGCAAAGGTACGGCGCGTCAGGATTAGGTTTTTTACATTATAAAGTCCCATTTCATTTTATTTTCGCGATTATATGCATTTTAGCTATCTTTAGTAAAAAAAAAAAAATGAAATTCCCGTCACGTATGGGAATCATTTCTATTCGGTGGAAAATAAGAATTTACATGTCACGTGATATTGGAATATATTGGAAAAAAATAAGATGGTAATTTTTTATTCAAATCTAAAGGAAAAGAAACCAGGCCTAACTTATTTTTTTGTCGAAAACCAGGACTAACTTAGCTATTGCAAAATAATGTAAGTTTCTTGGAATATAGTCAATATAATATAAAGTCTCCCTATAATTCATTTGAAAAAAGAAATTAAAAAAAGAAGAAAAAGCGGGTTGAAAGGGGTGCGCCTACAACAGGACAAGGAGGAAATTATTTTGCACAGAACTTTTTAAAGCCCCTTGATTGTTGACCGGCTCTAATCCCCAGCGGTGTCCTCTGTACACTCGCCATAATTCAGGCCACGTGTCAATATAGATCTGGACGAGTGGAGTTTGCACATAGATTTTGAGAAGCAAGGGAATTTCCAATAACTTATTTAATTATTTATTCTAAAAATTATGATTAATATCATTAAAAAAAATCTTAAATTATATGCAGCAAAAACACCGATACCCTCCGTTTTTCTTGCCACGACACCAACATCCCGAACTTTTTTCGTGTCGGCAGCATTTTTCTTGAAAATTACAATACTTCGAGCAACGTAATTTTTAATGATAAAAAGAAATCATAAGATAAGAGAAATCTGATTTGGAGGATTTATGGTTGCACCGGCAATTAGGTAAGGGGGTGGTTGGTCCATAAAAGCGATTCGACATTTGTAGAAACTGGGGAAATCGAAGACACGCCCTGCATACCAATCTCTTACTGCCATTTTTCTTTTCATTTTCTTGTCCCTCTCTCATTTCGATTTCCTTTTTTCCCGCTTTTTTTTGTATTTTTCTATTTTCATTTAATTTAAAGATACATGTTTTATGAAAAATAAATGGTTTAAAAAATTACTTTTTAAAATGATTGCTTAGATCGTCTAAAATAATTAGTAGATGAAAAAATAAGTAATGTGAATAATATTTTGTGTAGAATTTTTTATATTGGTTAAAATAATTAGCCCAACGTTAATTTATGTTTAAACATTTTCATTAATAATTAATATATTTTTATTGATTTATTTTCTATGAGTTATATAAACAATCATTTTTAAAATATATATTTCAAATCATTTATCTTTTTATGAAACAAATGCACTGTATGCATCTTTTGCCCCCGACATCTCTAAGGGGACCATTTGTTGTTTTTTTTAGTGTTGTAATAGCGAACATGTGCTCTATATAGTGAATATGCTTGATCATTGAGTTAAGGCACCCACGATAATCATTCTACTTTTTATCATAATTTTTTTTTTATCCTCCAAAATAGATTTGGCACAAAAATCTGTTTAATAACGTAATTTTTTTTCCTTGAACAAATTTTTAGTCCAGAAATAGATTTAGGATGGAAATGATTAGTAAAATATTTTCTACTTCTATATTGCTGGAATTAAAATGAGAAATAAAAACTTTTCTTTATTGCTCATCCTTACTATTAGTCGACTGGCCACCTAATGCCACCTATTGTTTGCCACCACTGGTCATCGTCCACTACCACCGTCCATTGTTGCCGATCACCCCCGCCGTCCACCAATCGACATCCGTTTGGTCGCCAACAATTGCCACTGCCCGAGAGGAAATAATTGATGTCAAAAATAGAAATTTCGTATTGTTATCAAATACGTATTTTTGCTCAGAAATTCGTTCGGGGAATCTATTTTTGGAATATAAATCGATTTATGGAACAAAATAATTATCATTCGCGCCCTTATACAATGGGAATATGAGTATTTGTCCCTTTATTGAAATAATAAATGTAAAGATTTTTATTAAACATTTTTGTTTAGTGTTTTGATGGGTGATTTATCAAATACCTTGTTTTTCTCTTTCATTTACAACGATTTATGCAGCAAAAAACTCCCAATGTGATACCTCATTAAACATTAATCTAGAATTAAGATTTTTGTCTAGCAAAAAATTCTAAATTAGTATCATTATGACATATTTACCCAAAACAAACTTTCATCTCATAAAAAATCTCAAATCAATAGCCAAGCCTAAATCTAACTTCCATTAACATTTCCCAATTTATTAAAAATACATGGTAGACGACCGCCAGACAAATTTGACGTGAGCAATGATAAATTCAAAGTGAAAAATCCACATCAACGATGGATCTTAATGGGATAACGCATAGTAGATTTAGATCAGGAGTCCAAGTTGCCATGTGAAAGTTTGTAAAAGTCTATTCGGTAATCATCTTATTTTTCTATTTTTCTGTTTTTTTGTTTTCTTATATATAAAAAGAATAGAAATTCGTTTGATAATATCTCATAATTTTTCTATTATATAGAATATAAAAAATGGCAAATAAATAAATTTAGAACAGAAACAAGAAATCTTCTCCAATCTCAAGAGTAGACATGAAAGAAACTATTTCTAAATAAAAATTGTTTCCATAAACAAAAAAGATTACCAAACCCACCATAAATATATTGGAAGATAATTGTTTGAGATATTGTATTAGACAAAAAAATGTAGTATAAATATATTCTTGGTACTGGATGACGGGATTAAAAAAATATAAGTGAATAAAGAAAATTAGTTTTGGGTTTGCCACAATATGAAGAGAGAATTAGTAGAACACCGACATTAAAAGACAAAAGGGGCGAGACTTTTATTAAGTGGATGGCCGAAAAGCGAGCTTGATTTTTTCAACACCTGCGTGAGGAAATCTGGAATCCTTTTTATTAACGATAAATGACAAGAGCATCGGACAAAAATCCACTCCGGATCACCACTTTTTAGACCTCCATAATTGATCTTTCATCATTATATAATTGAAGACCAAAAAGCAGAAAAGGCAACAACTTAATCCACAATCCATCCCCCCCTCCAACCCTGCAATTATCACTCAAAAAAAATTATTAAAAAAACCATAAATTTATCATGCTTACATCCATTCAATAATAAATCTTTCAACTTATCCAATCCAATCATAAATCTCTCGACAATATATCAATTGAGTGGAAAATTGCTAACGTGGATGCCAATCGTCCTATGTGGTGCGACTATCGATTGGTATAAATGTGGATAATTTTTTTATAATTTTTTTTTTAAATTATATTTTAATTTTTCTTTTTTCTTTTTTCTTTTTTCTCTTACTTTTTTTTTTTCATTGTGGCGACCCTAGTATCTGTAGACTATAACATTCGCTTCACGCAATTAATGTTTTCTTGTTCAATCCTTTCCCGAATGCATTATTTTGCGGTCCATAGAGTCAGAGGCGCAATCAAGTTGCGTTAGATGTTTTTGAGCCTACTAAACGGGGCCGCATCTTTTGCATTTCGATTGTGATAACACGAGCTCAATGGAGCCATCCCCGACGGACGAAAGCTTTCTAGATGAATACGTGAAAAGGACGCCGTGAAATCGTTGTTGCATCAAGATATTTGATATGGTCTGGCGGACAAATGTAATCATAACTCAAGAACACAGGCGTAAAGGCTCAGGAATTCGAGATCTTGCTCGAGCAGAAATGGCCAGACGTGTGTTTTTCTTTCTCAAGTATAAATTCTTTCTAAATTGTAATATGGTAGGGGATTTGTTTATTTATTTTTCATTAATAAATTACCTCATCATTATTATGCTAGGATGGGTTTTGTTTAGCTTTCCAAATGGGCTTTCGAAACCAAAAGCCCTTGGGAAAATGTTAGGGTCTTTGACAAGACTTCTCAAGGCTAATCTCAAGAAGGTTGAAAGTTGACTGCTAGTAGGGATTGGCATTGAGATTTTAGTATTTGAGAAATGCTGAAACTAGGATTAAATGTTATCTTTTTTTTTCCAAAACTATTCTCACTAATTTTTTGGTTTTCTGGTTTTGCCTCTTCTTGTTATTATACATCTTCCTTGCGCGATAGCGGTTAGCAAGAGTTGCGCGAGCTTCGACGAGGGTCAATGAGGCCAATTGGTTAGCGAGGGTTGCCCAAGGTTGTGGGACCTCAGGAGTGGCCTCGCCTAGGATCGCACGATCGTCGCCGAGGCCCCCCAGGTCGGCCGACCTCAATTAACGACCGCTAGTGCCAAATTTGGTTTATCGGTGGCCTGAGCTCTTCGCTGACTTCGACAAAGGGTTTGAGCGTTATTTTAATTAAAAAACATTAAAAAAAAATGCAATCAAAGCTTCATGCAATTTTTTTTTTTTTTGCTAAACACTACTTGAATTCAAAATGACTTTGGAAAGAGCTTTTACCAAATACAATTTGCATTTCTCCAAAGAGCTTTTACTTTCAATGTTTGCATTATACTTAAGGCCCATTTTCAAAATTAAATCAAATCTACCCTTAATCTTATGTTATCAATAAATATTTTCGTGACTTTCTAAATTATCAGGGCTTAAAAAGATGTAGATTTGCACATTCTCGTTGCTAACTCAGTCGATAAATCATTCACCCAAACAATTGCAAGTTCAAATTTATTTAAGACTCTGCCATATCGAGCCTAATTTCATTTAGAAAATAAATCAACTTTAGTCTCAGCCCAATTCTGACCCGATGATTTGATCCCGTTAACTCTCCCATCCAATGTCGCTATTTTCTGACCAAAACAAAAGTAGATGCCGTCGTTACATATCTGACACGTCAATTTCACGTGTACATCTCTCTCTCTCTTCACGTGTCTGTCTTCTTTTTCTTGTCCCTTGTGATGAAGAAGGAGATGAACGGCGAAGAAGAGAGCCTCAGCTGCTCTTTCGGTGAAATCTGTCGGGGAGCAATGCAACTATCCGTTTGGTTCGGCTATGAGGAAATGTCATTAGAATAATGCAAATACCTTTGAGATAAAGAGATTTTTCGAAATGTTACACCGTTTGATAAATTGTAATCTCAAATAGTATTAAAAAATAATTTTAGCATAAATACCGTTTTGACAAAACTCACACTTGTAATAAGTTTTTGCTATTTTTTTTTTTAAATTTGAAAATCAATTTTGACGGCCGGCGAGTAATTTTAGCATAAATACTGTTTGGCAAAACTCACATTTGTAATGGGCTTTTGCTATATATATTTAATCTGAAAATTAAATCCGTCGGCCAACTACCGGACGGCCAAATCTGGCTGCTTGAGATTGTGATCTCAGGCAACGTTGCTTGGAGGCACGACCTCAAGTGACGCCTTCGTCTAAGGTCGTAGAGACTAGATCCGACGGCCTGAGGTCGGGCGACGCCACCTAGGTCGCAGGTTGCGTCACCCCAAGCAGTGGTCACTGGGGATGCACAACCCCCAGGCGATGGTGGCGGCTGCCGGAGAAGCCCGACTCTTAGGCAAGGAAAAAGAAGACGAATGGGGAAGAAGATGAATAGTGACACAATAAATGGTGAAATTGCATTTTCAAAATGCCGAATCTTTCAAAGAGTTCCAGGGCAGGCAAAGTTGGACTTTCAACATTAGGAATGCTGATATTTGGCCAATGAGGCTTTCAAAAATATTTGCTAAACGCAAAATATTCTCTCCCCCTTGGGAAAGCCGAACCAAACGAGACCTAACATAACGACCAAGAAGTCCCCCAATCGTTTCCTTGTCTTCTTCGCCCTGGACCTTCCCCATTTTTTTTCCCTCTGTTTTTTCCCCGCCCAAGCTGCTCGTCCTCCACGCCGTGGACATGGGCTGCGCTTCCTCCAAGCGGGCCGAGGCTGAGGCCAGCATCTACCGCCCTCCCCCTCCAGCTTTACCATCTGCGACATCAACTTCGTCAACCAGCCATGGCTCCTGGTTGACAAGAACGACAGGGATGATGAGAAGGACGACGCTCCCCGCCCCACTTTGGACCACCATGCCCTTGATGGCAAGCCTTCACGCAAGTCCGGCCTAATATTTAACAGTAATTTTGGAGGGAGGGTTAACTAGATCAAATTTATACAGAGTAAAAGTTGATAATTCTTTTATGAAATTAAAAAAATAAAAAATTTCTAGTGAGACTTGGAACCCAACATAAATTATTATTTTTAAGCAAATGGGGACTATGTATATTTTGTTGAATAAGGTAATTGACAAGTTTATTAAATAATTCTAGGCCCCAAGGTGTGAACAGTGTATTGATCTGTGCACCTTATATGTAAGTCAAAGTAAAATTCATGCATGATGCAACCTCTATCCATGGGAAGGTTCCAATTTACTTGTCCAATTTATTAATGCAAGATTCTATATAATTATTTTTTTTTCCATTGATTATTGCAGCTATTCCAACTAATTTAGTGAATGATTTTTCTCGAATTCCACTTCCAACCGGCGAAAACTATACTGACTGAAAAGATGAAGTACTCTAAACTCTCGGGCCCATGGAGCTTGACTTCTCATTTGAGTTCGACGCTCGTCAAGTCTTACGTCAATAAATATATTTGGGATGGCCCGATGTTTGAATGTACGCCAACGACGAGATGCTCTCTTTAAGGGTGCGTTTGTTTTTGTTCTTTTTTTTTTTTCTGTTTTTGAACAATTTTTCTATTTTTTTGTTCGCAGGAATAAAAAAAGGAATGTAAACGCGTTTGTGTGCGTTTTGTTAAAATTGTTTTTTTGTTAAACACATCCTAACAGAAACATTTTTTTTATTCTTCTTTTTTCTTTCTTTTTCTTTGGCCAGGCCTGGCCATGGCGACCGCCGTCGGCCGTCGAGGGCGGCGACCTTGCCGGCGTCGCCGCCGGCCCCCGGCGAGGCCGAGCGTCGCCGCCCCTGGCGAGCTGAGCTCGCCCGGCCAAGGCGAGGCCGAGCCTCGCGCCGGCCGGGCGAGCTCGATCTCGCCCAGATCCGGCGAGGCTCGGCGTCGCCAAGCCACCGCCGGGTCGGCGTCGCGGCGGTGGCCGGCGAGGCCGAGCCTCGCCGGCCGGGCGAGCTCGGCCTCGCTAGATGGGGGCGAGCTCGAGCTCGCCCGGCCAAGGCGGCCGAGCCTCGCCCGGCTATGGCGAGGCCCGACCTCGCCGGGGCCGGCGAGCCTCGCCGTGGTGGGCAAGGCCGCAGGCCCTCGTCGGCAGGTTCTTGGGCCATGGCGAGGCGGCGGCAAAGCCAAAAGAAGAAAAAAAAAAAAAGGAAAAAGAAAAAAAGGAAAAATAAATAAGAAAATAAGAAAGAAAATAGAAAAAATAAAATAAAAATATTAAAAAATTAAAAGAAATAAAATAATTATACAAATTCACCAAACATGTTTCGTTTATTTTTTATTAAAGAACAAGTTTACCAAACGCGTCTTTTTGTTCAAAAATTGTTAGGAACGAAACACTTTTTTCTATTTCATTCTAACGATTTTTAAACGTAAATTTTACCAAACGCACTTTTAAATCATTTTGAGCGAGCCTGTCGACATCGCTCTCCACACATGATGCTAGCAGGAGACTGGGAGAAATGTTGGGGTCATCCTGCACAGAGACAAGGCCCAATCTACGCTGCAAATGAACCGGGCTTCACCAAAAAACCCACAACCAATAGGGCCTCGAAACCACTTGAAGTAAGCCTTATCCCACGTGGCCAATCAAGGCGTGTGCAAGAGGGATTGTTCGAAATGAGAGCTGCTTAGACCGATTCTTAAAAGTGTCAATCTAATTCCCAATTCCTAAAAATAAAACCGGTGTCTTGGTTGTTCGGTTTCCGTTTTCAAGGGAGAACTGGACTAAATCCGACCAACTACATAATTTTTTTTATTTCTTTTAAAAAAGTCATAAAATGTAAGCTAAATACTATCTCGTCACTTGTTGTCCCTTCATTCATTATCTCTTGTTATACATGAACAATCTTTAATGGGTTTGTTTTACAATAAAATGTATAGATCTAGTCTCTTCCCCCTTCTGTTAGTTCACTTGGGTCATTGTTGTTTATAAATCTGGTTTTTAATTTTTAATTATCGTAGAAGATATATGAGCACATAGTTAGGGTTCTTTTACTCGGATATTTTAATAAAACAAGTGTGGGGAGCACAATTCAAATTTCAGAATAGATGGTAACAAGTAGTAAGGAAATAAGAGTGATCCGTTTCATTGGATAGAACTGGAAACCGGTCACCTTTAAGGCGAACCACCGAAGGAAGAAGACGGATGCTAGACGTATCAAGATTAATATGCTAAATCGGGTAATAAAATGATGTCACGGATATCTATTTACATTCAAACGATCGGCTACCTTAAATGACCACTATGCCCCGGTCATTCGACATCCCTAGCGATGTCCAGCGGGGCTGAACTCTACAGGCGCTCCCCCAGGCCGACATGGCGTACTGCTCAAATTACGAAATCGCCCCCGTAGCTCCGAATCTCGGTTTTGAATTTCAAAACTTCGGTGCCGTTGCGCCTCGCTCGACGATCCCCTTTGGAGCCTCCTCCCTTTCAACGGTTATTTAATCGCCCTGCCATAACAGACTCCTCCTTCGATTCGTCACGCCATTTCCTCTTCACGCACTCGCAGACAGAGAGAGAGAGAGAGAGAGAGAGAGAGAGAGAGAGAATGGAGAGACCGGCGACGGCGGCGGTGTCGGCGATGGAGGCGTTCGAGAAGCTGGAGAAGGTCGGGGAAGGGACGTACGGGAAGGTGTACAGGGCCCGGGAGAAGGCGACGGGCAAGATCGTCGCCCTCAAGAAGACCCGCCTCCACGAGGACGAGGAGGGCGTCCCTCCCACCACCCTCCGCGAGATCTCCATCCTCCGCATGCTCTCCCGCGACCCTCACATAGTCAGGTCCGTTCTCTCCAGATCTCTCGCGTCCTCTCTTTCCTTCCTCTCGGATGGAACCTGGTTCTCGTCCGGTTGCGGAATCGATCCTCGCGCGTCTCGGATCTTCGATCTGCGAATTCGCTGCCCTGATTACGCGACGCCTGTGCTCGTTTTGTTGCTTGTTGATATGTTGTTCGACCCTGTCGTTGCCGTTTCTAGGGTCGGGACACCTTTCTGTGCCGTTTCTAGGGTTTTGTGCGTAATCTGCGTTTTCATAGGGCTTACACCTAGGGTTTGAGACTTTTAAGCTAGTCAGTGAATGCAGATGCACCGCGCGCTATTGCAGTGCTATATACAGCTTGATTGGTAGTCGGTCAGGGGAGTTTTGGACTCTTCTTCTCTGTTTCTGCCGGGCTTTATTGAGGGGCTTTTTGGTTGAATCCACAGGCTCATGGATGTCAAGCAAGGTCAGAACAAAGAAGGCAAGACGGTACTTTACCTGGTGTTTGAGTACATGGAAACTGATTTGAAGAAGTACATCCGCGGTTTCCGCAGCTCTGGAGAGAGCATCCCTGTCAACAATGTTAAGGTTGGTGCTTGCATTTGTTTCAAACTTAAAAGGTTTCTGCGAAATCGTCTTTGGACTAATGGCGAGTTCTGATTTCATCAGAGTTTGATGTACCAACTCTGCAAGGGCGTGGCTTTCTGCCATGGGCATGGGGTCTTGCATAGGTAGGAAAATCTGTCATTTCCATCCAAATGATCGTCCTTTTTCAGTCAAAAAAAGGAGTCATTTATCATTCTTGCAATTGATTCTTATTATAGGGACCTTAAGCCTCACAATCTCCTCATGGACAAAAAGACAATGACTCTTAAAATAGCAGATCTTGGACTTGCCAGAGCTTTCACGGTGCCAATCAAAAAATACACTCATGAGGTAAACTGACCACCTCCTCTCTTTTTATCTTGACTTCAAGTCACCTCTGCTTTTAGCATTAGCTAATGCGAGTGCTTCTTGTTGTTACAGATACTGACTCTTTGGTATAGAGCTCCTGAAGTTCTTTTGGGGGCTACTCACTATTCAACCGCGGTTGACATGTGGTCTGTCGCCTGTATATTTGGTACCGATTCTCTTCTCCGTTTGTGTGCTTCTTTGGGCAATTTAATGTGTTTGTCTATGAATTGTTTTAGCGATTACTCATTTTTTGTTGATGACTTGAATTGCAGCTGAGTTAGTCACCAAGCAAGCACTCTTCCCCGGAGATTCTGAACTGCAGCAGCTCCTACACATTTTCAGGTTAGCTAGGATATCCATCTCTAGTTGTGCCCTTTGTAAACTGTTTAACATGACTTCCCTTTCTTAGCCAAAAGGGAAAAGAACATTGTTCGTCTCTCATGGGCACATGCTTGTGATTGTGTGCAGACTGTTGGGTACTCCAAATGAAAAGATGTGGCCAGGGGTTAGCAGTTTGATGAACTGGCATGAGTATCCACAGTGGAAACCTCAAAGCCTGTCCACCGCGGTTCCCAATCTGGACAAGGATGGGTTGGATCTGCTTTCTGTAAGTTGACACTAACTTGTGAGTTCAATTAGTGAAATAATCAATGTCAGTTCGCTGATAAACTGAAATTTGATCATTTCTGCAGCAAATGCTGCATTATGAGCCCTCGAGGAGGATTTCTGCGAAGGCGGCCATGGAGCATCCTTACTTTGATGACGTCAACAAGACTTGCCTATGAGACTGCGCAAAGTGTGTAGATTAGGAACCGGGATTTGGAATTTTAGCGAACTGAAAAGATATGTACTGAAAACTAATTGCTTGCCTCAAGCATGACCTTTTGTGCACCATGTGCTTCTGTCAATTAATATCTTTTCTAGGATGATATGGTTAATGCATCCTCACGCTTATATTTATATCTCAATTTGTGTCAATTGATGTTTCAAGCATGTTATACGAACCGACCCTTCTGTTGAAAGATACCAGCTGCAAGTATTTTTCACCTGCTTCAGCAGTTGAAAAAAGAACTGTCAGCAGAATAGTAGTTGTTCAATCCTTTGGCCAGATAGAAGTTCTGCTTTGATGATCCATTATGAATAAGTCAAAATATTCAGCAATTTATCCATTACGAATAAGCCAAAATATTCAGCAATTTAGCCAAATAACAAATAAAACAAATTGTGGCTCATCTACGGCGGTTCAGCTCCAAATCGGTGCCTACTCCTTTCCGAATCCTTTTTAGGAGCTATAATATACCATTATTCACTAGTCGAAAGCTTGATTACAATAGTCGGAAGATTTGGAGTCCAACTCAAATATACCAACTTTACCCAAAAGAAAAAAAAAATTCAAACATACAAAATTATTTGATTACAGAATAATTTGCTTCGGATGTATGCGTGGATCCCTTTCACTAAGACAAGAGATTGTCTTGTTTATATACCCATCGAGCTTATTTAGTTGTTTAGGATCCGCATGGTAATGTTCCAATTTTTTTGTTCTTTTATTTCTTAGAGTATAAAAAAAAACAGAAATTCGTTTTGTAATATCGTTTAAATAATTTTGGGAAAATGTTTTTTTTTATTCGTTTCCGGAAAAGAATAGAAAAATCGAATTATTTTTTAATTTTCCTTTTCTTTTTTAATTCGAATTATTTTTAATCTCCTAAATAGACTAAGTGAACCTCAAGCTCGTCGATCTGGAACTAAAACGAGAAGTAAAAAAAATAGTTTTTTGTTTTCATGAATGATTTTTAAAAATAAGTAATTTTCTTTCTTTTATTTTTTCTTTTTCTTCCTCTTCTAATCGGTCGGTAGAGACTTAAGTAACAACCACCGCATCCATTCTTCTTCCTCTTCCGCTCGACAATCGGCTAGAGGAGACGAAGAAGAAAGAAGAAAAAAAAAAAGAAAATCTCAAAAAAATTACTAAAAAATTGAAAAAAAAAATTCTACATCACAAAAAAAATTTGTGGGTCCAAATGCATTATTGTTCTTTTTTTTTTTTTTTTTTTTTTTTTATTATAGAAATATAAATTTTGTCCAATTACCAAATGTATTATTTTATTAAGAAACTATTCTAGGGAATAAAAATAAAAAAAATATTTCTAAAAAGAAATTGTTTCCAAAAAACAAAAATATTACCAAATACACCCTTGAACGGCTCATTTTTGGATTATCCCTTTTGGTCGTCTACTTGAGCTCTTGTAAGTTGCTCGGACATTGGCGAGAGTGGGTTGAGCTGTTTTGCACAAATGTCCGACCGCTCGGGCCTATAAGTTTGATTACTTGTTACCTTTCAAAAATTCACAAACTTGTACCTCTAATATTTGAAATAAATAACACATATATTCTGAAAGATGATTTCGGAATCATTAAAATTAATTTGGGGTCAACGACTATTTTGCTATCCTCATAAATCAAGTAAAGCGTAAAAAAAGAGTTGGACAAACTAGTACTAGTCTTTTTATATCATGCGTATCTACCGTATATGCTAATTGTTATCTAGTGGACAGCTAAATAGAAAAACTAAGATACACATTTTGTATCTAATATTTTTTATTTTTTGACTTTTCGCGCAATCAATTCTAAAGGGACCAATCACTTGAACTAATTTCTTCCGATCTGATCCGGTCGTTAGTCAATCGACAAATAAGAAGTAACGTTCCCAAAACAGCCTAGTATCAAATTCTTTATTTAATAGATACAGATCTTCCACAACAGGATATTTCCTTCTCTTTTTTTTTTTTTTCCATATAGGCTCTGAGAAAATATAAAAAGGAAATTCTCCAAACAGGTTTCGAATTAATTAATAGATCCAAAATAGCCGTATAATGGGGGCTTAAATTCAATAAATGCCTGAAGATTTCATGCTTTCTGTTGATTCTAATAATGCTAAATGTCTAACACGAGAGCCTCGAAATTACTGGGGAAAAGAAATCGCCTTGGCCGTTCGGTTGATCGGCGATCTGCGGTGCGGGGATTCGAATCCTCGGGAGGGACTTTTCGGTAATTCCGCCGCGCGAGGTGAGTCCAGGTGTCGAGTTGTGCCGGGTCAATTGGCGCTGTTCGAGAAACTCTAAAATCGCTTAGCTCAGCTCGGCTCACCTCAGTCCCTCTCTCTCTAGCCATGGCGACCGAAATCTCTCTCCGCCTCGCCGGAAATTAGACTGCAATCGGAGCTCGCGTCCTATTCAAACCTCGCCCCTCCGCGCCGGGTTCCGTCGCGGTCGCATTCCGGACCGCCGAGGAAATCCTTTCCGCGGCGCCGCCTCGCCTTTTTGCCTCTCGTCCCCCTCCTCCTCCTCCTTTCTCCGGCGCGCGAGGGCTCTGAGTTCTGAGGGCTTCGCCGGCGAGGGCGTTCAGGTTCCGGCCGTCGCTTTTCGTGTCTCTCTGTTTTAGTTGTTAATTGCGCGAATGTTGTGGGAAGTGAAGGAATTGCCCCGCGTGTGTGAAGAAGAAGATCCTTAGTTTTTGATAAAATGCCTTGTTCTTGTTCATCCGATTTATCTCGTTGTCCGGGCACTTATGGTTTCAAGCACTGTTTTTTAGTTCTGTTTGCAGAAACGCGAGAGAGTACATGAATGACTGCTATTAGGAGGTATTATTTTTCCTGATAATGACAAGCCTTTAGATGCGTGGTTTGGTTTTAGAATGTTACTGTGTTCATGAGGAGTTTGAT
This sequence comes from Eucalyptus sp. ANBG9806169, assembly GCA_014182395.1. Taxonomy (NCBI): domain Eukaryota; kingdom Viridiplantae; phylum Streptophyta; class Magnoliopsida; order Myrtales; family Myrtaceae; genus Eucalyptus; species Eucalyptus sp. ANBG9806169. Next base: position 18,629,855 of record CM024578.1, read on the forward strand.
TGCTGAGTATACGGGTTAGATGGTGATAGTTGGACATACGTTTGACATCCATGTATGGTTCCATGCCCAGGAGTGCTAATGCGTAGATTCATTTCAACTTTTATTGTGGACTTGATTAAGCTCCAGCATAAATTTCTCGACTTGTTATCTAATTAAACCTTTATAGTGTACTGTACAATATATCTTAAATGGAAAGTAGGGTATAACCCTTTGCAAAAAGTGTAATTTGAATGTTGCTTAGAGATGGTAAAGGAAGAATTTGATTTGGTTTGATTTGACTGATATCTGTGTAATTTTTTTATTTTTTGTGCTGCTCTTCTTGCAAAATTACTTATTTTTGCCCCTTCCTCGTGATAAATTTGAAGTGTCTGTGACATTTAAGTCACCTATTGTGCGCATAAACCCAAATTTGTATTTTGTTTTTTGTTGATGAATTTAGTTGCGTGGCATAATAACACACCTTATATAATAGACTGTGGAGTATAATCAAAACAGAGAGATGGATGTCACTGAGAAGCCAGCAGAGAGATTGCCAGATGAGTCTGTTGCCAACCTTGTTGATGCCAGCATAGAACAGCAAGAGCCATCCCTTCTGAGCGAGGATAAAGAGGATAAAAACCATAGCACGAATGGGCAATTGGTTGCTCTGCAGACTGACAATGACAAGACTCTTACATTACCAAGTGATGTTCCCATGAAAGAAAGTCATGAAATGCCTGAGAAGGCTGATGATGGAGTTGCTGCTGCTAACGGTGCTAAGGAAAATGTCGGTGCTCTAGATGAAAACCAGGAAAATAAGAACGAGGGCATGACGCGTGACCAAGACCGGAATCAGTCAGAAATTTCCCAAAAACTTCATCACGAGGAAATAGCAACTCCAAAAGCTGAGGAAGTAGTAACTCCAAAGGCTGAGGCGGAGAGCATGAGAAATTCCAACAATTGGTTGATTGATCCCAAGGTAATTCAGGTCAAACCAGAGAGCTGATAAACCTACCTGTTTTTAGTCTAAACAAAGAGAGCCGTTTTAATTTACTTCATGAAAATTACAGATGGGGATGGCAGATGAATCTGGGACTGTGGAGGAGCAAGCGGCATTTATGAAGGAACTGGAAAGGTTTCACAAGGACAAGGCCTTGGAATTTAAACCACCTAAGTTTTATGGAGAGCCACTGAATTGTCTGAAGTTAGTACATTTGGTCTTTTCTTGAAGCGACTGCATAGGTTTGCTTTTCTGTGTGCCTAATAGCTGTATCCTTCTTCTTGGAGTAGGTTATGGAGAGCTGTCATTAAACTTGGTGGCTATGACGTGGTGCGTAAGTTCTCCTGTATTTTGGTGTTTATGTTTTATGTTGGTACATTCTTTTAAGTTCTCCTGTGTTGAGCTTTGTATTCTGTTTACCTTTGTCTTTGGATTCTTGTGTGCGAACAAAAATACGAGGCTGAAGAAGTGCGGATGTGAAGATCAAAATTCTAGTGGGAGGGCTCTTGCATGATTTAGTTAAGAATGGATATGGATGTGGATGTACAGTTGATCCTTTTGCTAGTGGGACAAAATCATGATTCTGACTAGATCAGCTTTAACAGCGAATGACACACAAAGTGCTCCAGATAGCTATATCTTTTGTATGGCTTGATTATGCTATATTTTTTTCAATGCGATGTAAAATTTTATGGTTTTGTTGTAGAAAGGTCTATGTAATCCAGGTATAATGCCCATCCAATAATTGCTTTGTCACTGAAAAGTTGGAGATGTAAATGGCATGGAATATAATATGGCTTAGAGTGCTATTACTTTTATGCAATACAGAATAATAGAATCTATTTGGAGAATGGGATTATGAGCTTTGTATAAAAAAGGGTATTTTATTGAAGCCCAAATCAGCGACGCAAACTTCTTTGTTTTTACACAAGAGAACCTTTTGTTTGCATTCTTTCTTTCGGTGATTGTCATTTGCCCATAAGGATCACATATTTATAGGTTTTTTCTTCTTTTTGCATTTAATGTTATCAGAATGTAGTAAAATTACATATCATATAGCATCTTTGAGCATTTAGTTCTTCGATGGCTTTCTTCCACTTTGATAAAGCAATGCCAGGATCAAATACGGCCTGATAGTTTCCAATATAAGTTGTCTGGCAACAACTGACTTACCTGCTGCCATGGGATGGGTTTTTGTAGGTGACTGGATCCAAATTGTGGCGTATAGTAGGAGAGTCTTTCCATCCCCCAAAGTAAGAGTACCATCTAAACCTACAATGAACTGTTTCTCAGGAGATCTCATTTAGTCGATGTAATCAGTTCAAGTTCAATTTGCCTCAGGTGCTTTGCATATAAGACTGTTACTAGCAGCATAAATGCCTTCTGTGCCTTTGCCATTTGATTTTAGTCAGATTTCTTGCTTACACTTCCATGTTCAAACTTGTAGTTCGCATGGCAAGACATTGTTTCTCACACATTCATGTCCAATTTAATGATATCTCTCTCAGGACCTGCACGACAGTCTCTTGGACATTTCGAATTTTCTATGAGAAGGTAATGCTCTAATCAGTTTTTGGGACTTGTTTGCCTTGCAAGATGGTTTACAAAGGGAAATTAGATGACATCCTTCCAGTCCCATAATAACTGAGTTGTTAGCAGAAACTTCCTATGGTGAACCGTCATTTATCCATTAAAATCAGTGTATATTTTCGGTGGACTCGCATGTATGAAAAGCTATCTTTTCTTTCAAGGCGCGAGTGTGCTTTGCATGAAAAGCTAGTCATCATTGTAAAATGGGTATTCTTTTCTAGTGTTCTCCAAGCGCAAATCAATGGCTTTGGTTCTTGTAAGCTCAATTCGTATATTGGATTATTTTCATGCCACAGCAAGTTCGAGCCAGCTCCTGTTCTTAGATGTTAGTACCAGTTAAATATCTTTCATGTGTGTCTTGATATCAACTTAGCGATTGAAATATTATAATGGACATATTCACTTGTATCCTTGTATGTCCTTAAGAGTGCTGTTTACATTGAACAACAAGGGACAGTAGACACAATTAATTATCAAGTTGCTATAATCTATCCGATATTCTTAAAAATAGCAATCGCCTTATACCGCCATGTTTGACTTTATTGGTTGTTTAAACCTTTGTAAGCACCTAAGTGTCTTCACCCATTATGGATGAGTTGTCATAGCATCTTTAATCTTCATGATTGCCAGTCTCTACTTTCTGATGTTATATGGTTATTACAGGCTCTTTTGGAATATGAAAGGCATAAAACACAAACCGGTGCACTCCAATTACCTGCTGCACCCATCCTTCAACCTACAAGCATTGAAAAGGAGGTATATGTTTCATGGTTGATATATGTTCCTCCATTAAATTTTAATCAATCTTGGTGATTTGGACTTTTTCGTTTGGTGTACATTTTGTTCTTTCACTTGTGTGGCTGGTAGTTGACATGGGATAGCAATAGATTTGAGAAAATCTTTATGTTGTTTGAGAAGGCCATATAGCTGATAAAAAGGTACTAAGATCCAGAGTATTAGTCAGGTGCAATTTTTCAATAGTGGAGATGCTTATGTCTTCTCAAGTTTTAATTAAATGGAAGATATGGAATCTTAGTTCTTAGCAAAATCCAATTCTGCTGAGTTACCTCTTCTGAATCTTTGGTTAAAATGTTCAAGTGTCCTCTATCAATTCTTGTCCCATACTGTAAATGCCACCTGGTTAGTCTAGATTGACAGGTGATCAGCCTAATTAGCTGGAGTCTGTCTAAGATTGGTTCTCAGTAACTCTAGATCAAGCGGTTCAACCTAATTGGACTTAAGCCCAATTCTGATGTGGAGTTGTCAAAGTGGCTGGTCTGTTTCATTTCCATAATAATGATTAGGTGGAGAGAGTTGTGTTAATGTGTAGTTCTCTGGATTAAAATGGGACCAGTTTTGCCTTCTTAACTGCATACATGCTGGCAATGTAGAAGTCTAGAGATTCTTATATTGGGCCAAAATGCACTGTCTTTACTGTCAGAAAGTTATTTAAACCTTTAGAAAGTGGAATAAATTCATTTGGTGTCATTAGCACTGTGAAACTCTTCGTACTGTGTGACATGCTGAGACAATGATTTTATCAGATTGGGGACTTATGATTGCTCCCTAGACACTAGCGTCCCTGCTTTTCCTGTACTCCCCCTTCTCTTAATCTTGAGTTATTATTTGGACACCATTGACTTCTTGCTTTTAAAGCAGAAGTCTGATTTGAAGAACACTGGTTAGCTGGAAATCTCTTCTGACAGCAATCATCTTCTTTTTCTCCTCTCTTATTGTGAAATTTCACGCACAGGCAAACCAATCTTCAGGATCAAATAGGGCACGTAGGGGTGCTGCATCACGTGCTATGAAGGGTTGGCAATCTCAGCGCTATCTTGAATATGGCGAGGTTTGCCAACCTGTTGCTATAGCTTACAGCAATTATTTCCTGCAGTATGTTTCTTTCTTTAGAATCCAGCACAGAAAGATAATTATTTGTTGTTATTCTTTATTAATGTCCTTTTATAGGACAAAAACTCTGCCCCTACAACGAAGCGTGAAAGAAATCTCAAAAGCATAGGTATACTTTCCTTAATATCTTTCCTTTTGAATGTCCATGATCATGCGAGTATCATTATTATGATGTGTATCCCATATTAAGCAAGATATGTCTCCCTGAGGATCTCTCCTTTGAAATATATATGTGATGCCAACATATGTTCATATTATCTATCGTGTGTGGAGACAGGTTTACCTAGAGAGAAGACAGCAACTACTTTGGAGCACGGGGAGAGAGCTGTTCATCACGAGGCAGATAAGCAGTTCCGTTTACTTTCTCTCATTTTTTATTTCATCCCTTTTTAACAATCCTCCTTTGCATCGTGTGCAATATTAGTCTGATGAGGTTTGTTATACTTTTTGACCTCGAAAGAAGCCTTTAATGCTGATAGGTTCCTTAGGAGATAGAGGAGGAATGGAACCGATTGAGCTGAAGACCTCCTGATATGTCTGGTTTCTAAAAGCTTTTAATGATTTTCTTTTGCAAGGATTATGACAAGTGTCGTTGATGTTGGACCTCCTGCTGATTGGGTGAAGATCAGTGTTCGGGAAGCTGTATGCTTTTTCTTTCTCAGAGGCTTGTGCTAACTCTAGATTTAGTGTTCAGCTGAGACCAGTTCAATATATATTTAATGCCTCTCTTCTGTTTACAGAAAGATTGCTTTGAAGTATATGCTCTGGTCCCTGGCCTTTTGCGTGAAGAAGTAAGAACTCCAGGAACTCGTCTGATCAACCTTTTAGTTTGCCAAATTATTCTTTAGTCTTGCACTGAACTGAAACTAACTTGGGTTTATTCAGCAATATCATATGAAAAGGTTAGTTGAGATAAGTGATAGTCACAATTACTGAGACAAGGGCACATAAAAGGAAGCAACTGTTCTTCACTGTGTCTTGTGTTACATCATGTTTTCATTTCTTGCTCTTGTTTATAGTGATATAAAAGTAAGTTATAGAATAGCACTTAATGAGGTACCTCATAAATTTCCTGTTATCCCTTAGAATGGAACATCCTATTTGTTTTGAACATGCTCACACTTGCAATTCTCTAGATGAGGCTGAATTGTGAACTTTAAGCAGATGTATGTTTTTGTGCTTGACCCTCTCATCTTGTCTACTCAGGTGCGAGTTCAGTCAGATCCGGCTGGACGTCTAGTCATAACGGGTCAACCAGAACAGCTCGAGAATCCTTGGGGCATCACTCCCTTTAAGAAGGTGTTTTCTTGAATTCTTAAATTTGAGACTAACTAGGATAAATCAGATAATGAGTGCCCTACAAGTTCTCAATTTTTCATTTTTGAAGGATATATTTCGGGCTAGGGTGTTCTTGTTTAGCCTTTTACCTTACGTCGCTGGGGATCTAGCTCCTTAGAACAATGGGTTCGAACTATGCGAGGCACCAATATGTCCATGTCAAATTACGAATTATTTAATAGATGCAATACCGACAGGCGGTAGAATATTTACATTTTTGGTGGGATACAGAAAAAACATTCACGCCATAGGATTGTCTAGAATTACCTTAAGAGGATTTAAATTTCAGAAACTAATGGAATTGCGATTTTCAGGTTGTGAGCTTACCGTCGAGAATCGACCCACTGCAGACATCAGCTGTTGTTAGCCTTCATGGCAGACTCTTTGTACGCGTACCTTTCGAACAAGGATCGGCATTAACTTAATATATGAATATTTAAGTCCTGTCATTTGTTATTGCTTGGAGGCTGTCTCAGAGCAGATTGAGTATGAATGTCAGTTTTGCAATCACATTTGACTCTCAGTCTTCAGAAGGGAAGAAAAATGAGGATCCTGTTAATGATCTGAAAATGTACCACGTGTTACGTGCAAGCTATGTCTATTTGAATTTCACGTCCTGCAGCTAGTAAGATGCCATGAACTAATTGAGGGTTCCTGAACTGGTTATGCTCCACCGCTTAGGGCTTGTAAGTCCTCTGGAGATCCGCATCTGATGTTTGGAATGATTTCTGTGACTTGTTAAGGAGAAATCTCACGGCATATGTTATAGCATATCAGATAAGAGAATATTTGATTCTCATAGCAAAGTTTTTGTGAATTGGAAATTTTATTATGTCTGTATTTGGTTGCTCGACAAGTGCCTCGGCGGCACTTTTTAAACAGAATCCGGATGTAGCCTCTTGCGTGACGTAGGGAAAAATGTGCATATTCGGCCCCTAAATTTGCGTTTCTTGTTCTTCATTAGGTCATCAAAATCGTGATGTGTGCAATCAGGTTTTCGAATTCAATCAAGTACCTCCATGCCCAACTCCAGGAAATTGAAGTTGGCTGACGATAAATTAACTATTTCACGGCCTCGGCCGGCAAGTCTAGTGGCCCACCGATGAACGTGATCGGAAGAACTCGAAAAGACTTACCTCATCGTGCAAGTAGCAGGAGAAGTTGCCTCGGGCGTGTTTGACCTTTGCACCTTTTGTCCTTCACGTGGAAGCCTCTCTAATCCGTGTGCGCCCGTAATCAATGTACATGATGACATGTCAAGGTCTCTTGCGGCGTGATCTCAAATCCATATGGGGATCTGACCATCGATGAAGCTAGTCAGGGTCACTGATCGTGGTTTAGCTGGCTTCTGGACTTCCCTCACGATGTCATCTTTTGGTATATGTTCACAATGAAATCCTACAAATCAGATTGGATCTGGACGCAAGTACAACGTGCAGTGAGCACATGGTCACGATCGAATAGGGTACCCACGTAGGTCAAATCGATCTGACTTTGTTTAAGTGTCCCGATCGGGAACGATTCTTGCAGGCCAAAGCTAATCTAGCTATTACCAAGCATCCGAACTTATTAGGACTTCAATGTATGTTAAAAGTGAGTGGTTTCAAAATCAATTTAAATTCTATCCAAAATTTGGAATATATTCTATCGGAATCGGTTCTGTAATTTTTTTTTGGAACTCGAAACCACCTTACATATCCTCTAATTTGAAAATCCTATCAATAAGTATTAGAGTCAATTTCAGGATCAATTTGAAAACCAAATAATTTCTTTTTTTCTTCCTTTTTTTTTTTTTTTTTCATTTTTAACTAAGTAAATGAAAGTAAATGCAATGACAAAAATCATAGTCGGTCAAAAGCAACAATCAATAAAAGATAAATACATAAAATAAAAAATAATAAAAAGTTCAAAACGGATAACATAAAAATGAAACAACTCAATACCGACATGGAATGAACTCTTTGATGGCATGCTCACAATAATTGGATGAGAGCTACATTCATGATGCAATAGTCATCCAACCAGGTGAAGGTCGAGCTTCCCTTTCCTTGAGCTGGATGATGAAGATATCATTGTGCTTGATACATATTTCAGAAATTTATATTTGTTAAAGTATATACTAACTATAGTCCTCATATTATTCTCGAACAGCCTATCTGTTTTGTAGAATTCATACCCTATACGCCAACTTCTAAAGCATTTGACTAGGGATGGTGATCTTCATTAACTATAAAAAGGCAATAAGTAAACGAAACCGTGAGACAATGCACGTAAAGAAAAAGAAAACAACATAAAATGTTGAGTTCGTGGGTATTGGTTTGTTATCAATATGTCGCGTTATTAGCAGAGGAGAGGCGGATGAGACTTGAAAGGTATGTTTGTCATTGTTAGCCCGTTGATGAGGTAGAGATGGAGGGATCTACTCCAATTGGAGAAGAAGAAGATGCCATCTGTTCTTGATTGGGCAAGCCTACGAATTCGTAGTGAGTATTGGCTCTTGGTTATGACATAGGCTTTCTTTTTTTAAGAAACAAATTGAGCAAAGCCAACATACGACCACATGACATAAACATGGTACCTTAACATAATCTTCTCTCATTTCTTTGATTAATTCACTAACTCGTCGTGGCTGGAATAGGTTTTCGACTATACCGCTTGATAAAAACGTGTATTATATCTTAATCACAGCACAAATGTGGAGCCTTTTTTTAATGGTGAATCAAGTGCTTAATTGTCCTATATAATAAACTCCATTCCATCTCTCTTCATCATCAGATTACCATATGCAGCAATAACGACATCAGCAGCAGCAGTCTTATTCTACACTTTCTGTGCAACAATGGCGGGCTCTTCATTCATCTCCGCAGCCACTAAAAGGTGAGTAATTCCTTCATTTTTTTTTTCTCTTTTTAATCACCTTTTCTGGTTCTTTTTTTTGGTGGGTTTTCTTCGTTCTGGTAGTTGAATAAATCATCCTCCTGCTTCACTAATTTACCATACTCAAGCTCCACTATTCATGCTCAACATGCATCTCTTCATGGATATGAGGTACTAAACAAGTACCATTTTCAATTCATTTTCTGAAATTTCACAGGCTAGAGGGCAAGGTCGCGCTAATCACCGGAGGAGCCAGCGGGATCGGCGAGATCACAGCCAGGGTCTTTGCCCACCACGGTGCCAAGGTGGTCATCGCCGACGTCAACGACTCGCTCGGCCACTCCGTCCGCGAGTCCGTCGGCCGGGACACCGCCTCCTTCGTCCACTGCGACGTCACTGACGAGTCCCAAATCAAGGCCGCTGTTGCTGAGGCTGTCTCCACCTACGACAAGCTCGACATCATGTTCAACAACGCTGGGATCACCGGCCCGAACAAGACCCGCATCATCGACAACGACAAGGCGGACTTCGAGCGCGTCCTTGCCGTGAACGTCACCGGCGTCTTCCTCGGGATGAAGCACGCGGCGCAGGCCATGATCCCGGTGCGGCGCGGGTGCATCATCAACACCGCCAGCATCAGCTCTGGCCTCGCCGGCATGACCTCGCATGCCTACACGTGCGCAAAGCACGCGGTGCTGGGGCTGACGAGGAACGCCGCCGTGGAGCTGGGGCAGTTCGGGATCCGGGTGAACTGCCTGTCGCCCAACGCCTGCGCGACGCCGCTGGCGACCGAGTTCTTCGGCATGGGCCCCGCGGAGCTGGAGGCAACGATAGATGCGGTGGCGAACCTGAAGGGGGTGACGTTGAAGGTGGAGGACGTGGCGAACGCCGCCCTGTTCCTGGCAGGCGACGAGGCGAGGTATGTCAGCGGCCACAACCTGTTCATCGACGGCGGCTTCAGCGAAGCCTTCGTGTCGTGTCCGACACTCCGACACGTGTCCGACACGCTCCGACACGCCCCGACACGCTCCGACACGCGGTCAACGAGTGTCGAAAAATCCGACACGTGGTCAACTCTCTCCGACACGCCCGACACGCGAGTCCGGAATTCCGACACGCGATTCCGACACGCACGGGTCAATTTTAAAATTTCTAATACTTGTGGGGTCAAAATATAAATATACACAAAAGAAGTAATAAAAATGCTATACATATACACGCATGGGGTCAATTTTTTTTTTTCAATTTTGTTTTTTAGAATTGTTTTAGTTTTTTTAAAAGTCTTTTACTATGAAAGAAGTAATAAAAAATGCTATATATGATAAATAAATAAATTTAAAAAATATCATTTCATCATTTTCTTTAAACAATGTTTTTTTCCTCTAAGTTTTATGTATTATTGTAACAAATTAAAATAATGAATGATATTATTTAATATTTTCGTGTAAATTAATTCTAGGCTATTATTATTATTATTTATTTATGTATTTATATATAAAAATATATTTAATATATAACGTGTCGAAACGTGTCGAAATTTTCTATTTTTAAGAAATGACGTGTCGGCGTGTCGTGTCGTGTCGTGTCGCGTGTCACGTGTCCGTGTCGGTGCTACATAGGCGGCCACAACCTGTTCATCGACGGCGGCTTCAGCGTCGTCAACTCTTCGTTCCGCTTGTTCCATTATCCCCCCGAGGAGGCCTGATTGGGCCGGGTCGGGTCTCACGTGATTGCCCCCATTCGACCCGATTCGATTACGGCCTCATTTTCTCGGGTCGGGCCGGATATCTGAAGGGCCCACGGCCGCATCGATCGGCTGAATAAGGAGGGAGAGTTTAATTTTCATTTTTCCCGATATTAGACATCTTACGTGTCTAGCACAATTGTACCCCATCTGATAATGCCGATTACTATAGTAATCATGAAGGCCAATAAAAGAGGGATGCATGCTAAATATTAATCTAATTATCAAAATTGGGTGAGTGTTGATTCCGGGACTCGCATTTCGAAAAACTAAGCAAATACGACGGCTTTTTATCACCGTATTCTGTAGCAAGTGACTCATAATACATTTCTAGCACCGTGCATTGGTACCGTTTACTTTGGTAGAAGAAGGCAAATAGCAGGTAGGCTCAACAGGATTAAGTATACATGAAAAGAGGGGCAAAAATATGTCGGTTTATGAAAAGTCACGGACAACAATGGGTTTCTTTTAAACTGATGGAATGTAACCATGCGAACCATTTGTGCGTTACTGATGATATGCTCCTATTCTGCAAGGATGATTTAGATCCTTTGACAGGAATTCTGCAGCATTTTTGCAATTCCTTCTTCAGAGGTTCTTCTGGCCTGAAAATCGATCGCTTCAAGACCGATGCATTTACCTCAGGCTGTTGTTTGTGCTCGTTCTTGTCTGTTTTCCATCATATCCCAGCTTTGGATGATGTCGTGTGGTGAAACCCGGCAAAATTTGTGCTCTTGAGAATTGCTGGCTCATGTACGGAGAGTTACAACATGGCTGTCTCAGAGCAGATTGAGTATGAATGTCAGTTTTGCAATCACATTTGACTCTCAGTCTTCAGAAGGGAAGAAAAATGAGGATCCTGTTAATGATCTGAAAATATTTAATAAAAACGCGTTTATTTACATTTTTGTTCCAAATTTTTCACGTCCTGTAGCTAGTACAGGGTGTTTGTTTGTTTGTATTTTTTTTTTTTTTTTGGTTTATAAACACAAATATTTAATAAAAACGCGTTTATTTACATTTTTGTTCCAAATTTTTTTTTTCTTCGAGAATAAATTTAAAACAAAAATAAGAAACAATAAAAATTGATTCTTTGTTTTGTTTCTTTTCTTCAGCCATGCTCAGCCATTTGCATGCACCCTCTTTGTCTCGAGACCCTCCTTTCTCCGGTGTCTCTCACGGCTTCTCCACCGTCATCCTCTCCGACGCCTCCCAATTCGTCATTCTCTTCGGCGCCGACAGCCACTGCTCCTTCACTAGCTGAAGCTTTTGATTTGAGATAAGTTTCATCGTTCACCGGCTGCTGCTCCTCCTTCACCGATTGATGAGGGCTTCGGCGAGAGCCACCCTTTGCAGATCTGGGCGAGCGTTGCTCGCTCAAATCTGCAGCAGTGTTTGCTCGCTTGAGCGAGCATCGCGAGCAGAGCAGTGACGCTCTACTCTCTCGAGCGAGCGTCGCTGCTGTGCTTGCTCGAGCGAGCCTCGCAAGCAAAGAGTAGCAACGCTCGGCTCGCTCGAGCGAGCATCGCTGCTCTGCTTTGCTCGCTCGAGCGAGCATGGCGAGCAGAGTAGCGACGCTCATAATTGATTACCTGGTTACAATGTAAGAACTTGTGCTTGGTTGGGATATTACATAGGAATTTCTGGTTTTTAATCAAAGGTGGAATTTTCTAGGATGATACATGTTTTGGCATCCAACTACCATAGTTTAATTAAGGGGAGAAGTGACAAAAAAGTCCTAAACCTTTTGCATTTGTGCCGAATTAGTTCTAAACCTTTTTTTGGTGCCGATTCAGTCCTAAACCTTTTTACATTGTGCCAATTCGGTCATTTCCGGCCAATTTTTTGGATTTTGCTAACTGGACGCTTGGTGGCCGACGTGGCCGATCGGCGGCGGCGTGGACAACTTTTAATAATATTTTAATATTTTTGAATTATTTATTTATTTTTATTTTGTCTTTTTCCTCTTGCCGATCACCGAGGTCCAGGGCGGCCGACCTCGACCGCCAGCCAAAGCCCATGGGCGAGGGCGAGGCCGAGCCTCGCCGCCGGCCACCTGCCGGCCATGGGCGAGGCTCCCCCTCGCCGGATCCGGCGAGGTCGAACCTCGCCGGCCTCACCCATAGCCGGCGAGGGCAAGCCTCGCCCATGGCCGAATCTAGCGAGGTCGAGCCTCGCCGGCCATGGGCAAGGCTCGACCTCGCCGAGATCCGGCCATAGGCGAGGCTTGCGGATCCGGCCGCGAGGCTTGCGCCGACCATGGGCTAGAGCCTCGCCCGCGAGGTGGTCGGCGAGGTCGGCCTCGCCCTCGCGGCCTTCGACTCTGGCTGATCGTCAGACCTCGGTGACCGGTCGGAGGAAAAAGACAAAAAAAAAATTCAAAATTCAAAATTCAAAAATATTAAAATATTATTAAAAGTTGTCCACGCGCCGATCAGGCCACGTCAGCCAGCCGGCGTCCAGTCAACAAAATCCGGCCAAAATTGGCCAGAAAGAACTGAATTGGCATAACGTAAAAAGGTTTAGGATTGAATCGACACCAAAAAAAGGTTTAGGACTAATTTGGCACAAAAGCAAAAGGTTTAGGACTTTTTTTGGCACTTCTCCCTTTAATTAAGCATCATCTATACTTTCCTTAACATAAGTTTCAGACACTGTTGTTTTCATTATTTACCAATTTTGTTCTCAGTATTTGCCTCTTCTTACTTTCTGTAGTGACAATGCTCACCCCATAACCTCGTTGACCTTGCCATGCTCTGTTTCCATGAGTTCATGAAACTTTATTTCTGTAAATATATTTATAGGGTCAAGGATGAAGTAGAAAGGTGGAAGATGCAGTGTGTGCATAGTCTAGTCCAAATTACACAAGATTTACTTATGTTTTTAAGCTCAAGGCAACACGAAAAACACTCTACTCATATTTTAGTGAAATGACACAGGTGGTCCATCTATTTTTGCCAGAAATTCTAAGCCTTCTCTTTACTTTTTTTTTTTTTATACCAAAATCTTTCTTTTAGTTTCTAGTAAGTGTCATACTTGATTGCTGGAATGCCGAGTTTGAGCAGAGCGTAGCTACTGTGCTTGCTCGAGCAAGCCTTGCGAGTAGAGCAGCAATGCTCTGCTCGCTCAAGTGAGTGTCGCTGCTCTGCTTTGTTGCTTTGCTCGCTCGAGCGAGCCTTGCTGCTGTGCTCGCTCGAGTGAGCATCGCGAGCAGAGCAGTAATGCTTGGCGCGAGCGTCACTGCTCTGCTTTGCTTGCTCGAGCGAGTAGAGCTGCTGTGATTGCATCGCTGTTGTGCTCGTCCTCCATCACTGATGATATCAATATTGATCGACTAATCTGTGCCCACTCTTGAAAAATGACCCAAAAAGATATCCAGGCGATAATTTATTCCTGCAATTTTTGGGCACAGGCGAAAAAGTTTCAGAGCTTCCGAAGGCCATCTTAGATTTCTATTCAAACATGATTCTTGATTTTTATGCTAAATGTTTAATTCCATGATTTGTTTGATGTGAACAACAGAAGTAGTTGTTTCATATTTGAGCTGGTTCTTCATTTGGTGAAGATAATGATGCTCTGGAAATAAAGAGGATTCAATTTTTCTGTATCTTTTGTTTATCTTTTCGCTCAAATGCCTTGTTACTACTTTGTGGAATCAATTTGCTCTCTACCTCCTCAAATTTTACTAAAATTGGTGGCGCTCTGCTCGCTTGAGCAAGCGATCCAGTAGTAAATTTCTTTGGACTATGCTGAGGAACTATGAGCTCATCCAAAATCACCATGAGAGCTATCTCTTTTGACAGAGAGGGACTATAGTTGAGAAACTTAGGAAGGAAACACTGAAGGACTGGAGCCACTTTCAAGAACTTCTTTTGGGTGTGAAGGTAAGAACCAAGGCTATTCTGCCTTGTGTTGGATGAATTTCATGGTTGCATACTATATCTAGCATTACAATTAAATGCTTAGGCTGATTATTTGGATTTCACAGCTCAAAGATAGGTTGGAGAGACATGCCTTAATGAAGCTAGCTCAAGATCACATCAGATTCTCAGACTGGTAATGGTGAATTTTATCTGTTTTGTGGTCAATTTCTATTAAAATGTCAATGATTTATTGCTCATTGTTTCTGCTGCCAGATAGTCGAAAGTTCGGCTTATGAGTTCTTGGGGAACAATAATTCAAGCACTCGTGCTACTACTGTGGTATGGATATTCAGTACTTAACTTCAACCTATGTATAGTTGTTGGGAGAATATAATAGTTTCTTTTGGCTACAGAACTTCGTGGATCTGGCAGGAAGTGAGCGTGCATCTTATAGTCATTATCGGCTAGTGCAAGGTTGAAAGAGGGTTGCAACATAAATCCCAGTTTACTGACTTTGGGAACAGTTATCCACAAGTTGAACAATGAACTATATTATTTCATTATTGTGATGTCATGTATGAAAGGGTCTATGTAGAGATCTATAAGATACTCTTCTTTTTTTTTGGTAAAGTAAGATACTTTTCTTTTTGCTAGCTCTTATTGTACAAACTTTACTTACAAAATGTCCAAAGCTCAATATAATCTTACTCTTACCAAAAAAAAAAAAATCTAAACTTACAAAATTTTCTTCCAAGTATGCACATATGACCATGTTCGGAATGTTTGTCTTCACTCACCATGAACAAAATTAAATTGATGAGCATTTCATGAGAATGAGAATTCAATTCCAAGTTTACACTTTATTAAAAAAAAAAAAAAAAAACGCTTGAGAAAAATTTGGTACAAACTTTACTTACAAAATTTTCTTCCAAGTATGCACATATGACCATGTTTGGAATGTTTGTCTTCACTCACCATGAACAAAATTAAATTGATGAGCATTTCATGAGAATGATAATTCAATACCAAGTTTACACTTTATTAAAAAAAAAAAAAGCACTTGAGAAAAATTTCGTACAAACTTTACTTACAAAATTTTCTTCCAAGTATGCACATATGACCATGTTCAGAATGTTTGTCTTCACTCACCATGAACAAAATTAAATTGATGAGCATTTTATGAGAATGTGAATTCAATACCAAGTCTACACTTTATTAAAAAAAAAAAAAAAAAAAAAGCACTTGAGAAAAATTTCGTACAAACTTTACTTACAAAATTTTCTTCCAAGTATGCAAATATGATCATGTTTAGAATGTTTGTCTTCACTCACCATGAACAAAATTAGATTGATGAGCATTTCATGAGAATGAGAATTCAATACCAAGTTTACACTTTTATTTTAAAAAAAAGCACTTGAGAAAAATTTGGTACAAACTTTACTTACAAAATTTTCTTCCAAGTATGCACATATGATCATGTTCAGAATGTTTGTCTTCACTCACCATGAACAAAATTAAATTGATGAGCATTTCATGAGAATGAGAATTCAATACCAAGTTTACACTTTATTTTTTAAAAAAAAGCACTTGAGAAAAATTTGGTACAAACTTTACTTACAAAATTTTCTTCCAAGTATGCACATATGATCATGTTCAAAATGTTTGTCTTCACTCACCATGAACAAAATTAAATTGATACCACCCATGTGGTGGCCGCGCTGGCTTGGGCTTTCATCCCCCTCACGAAGGGGACAGGTTCAAACCCTAGCGTGCAGCCGCTAGTGGTATTAAGTGTGATACCGTGGTGGTGGGTCCTGCGCTAGCGTCATTAGGGGTTTACGCGCGCATTTTGTCGGCTGCAGTTCGGTTCCTCCTATCTCAGAAAAAAAAAATTAAATTGATGAGCATTTCATGAGAATGATAATTCAATACCAAGTTTACACTTTATTAAAAAAAAAAAAAGCACTTGAGAAAAATTTGGAATATAAATTTTTTACAGTTACCAAATGTGTTTCTGTTCTTTTTCTATTCCAGAAATAGAAATTGTGTGCAATTACCAAATGTGTTTCTGTTTTTTTTTCTATTCTAGGAAATTGTGCAGTTACTAAACGCGTTCTTTTATTCAAAAATTGTTTCCCGGAACAGAAATAGCCTGTAACAATTTTTGAACAGAAACACAAACAAACGCTTCCTAAGATGCCATAAACTAATTGAGGGTTCCTGAACTGGTTATGCTCCACCACTTAGGGCTTGTAAGTCCTCTGGAGATCCGCATTTGATGTTTGGAATGATTTCTGTGACTTGTTAAGGAGAAATCTCACGGCATATGTTATAGCATATCTAATAAGAAAATATTCGATTCTCATAGCAAAGTTTTTGTGAATTGGAAATTTTATTATGTCTGTATGTGGTGGCTCGACAAGTGCCTCGGCGGCACTTTTTAAACAGAATCCAGATGTAGCCTCTTGCGTGACGTAGGGAAAAATATGCATATTCGGCCCCTGAATTTGCGTTTCTTGTTCTTGATTCGGTCATCAAAATCGTGATGTGTGCAATCAGGTTTTCGAATTCAATCGAGTACCTCCATGCCCAACTCCAGGAAATTCAAGTTGACTTGGGGATTGGCTGACGATAAATTAACTATTTCACGGCCTCGGCCGGCAAGTCTAGTGGCCCACCGATGAACGTGATAGGAAGAACTCGAAAAGACTTACCTCATCGTGCGAGTAGCAGGAGAAGTTGCCTCGGGCGTGTTTGACCTTTGCACCTTTTGTCCTTCACGTGGAAGCCTCTCCAGTCCATGTGCGGCCGGAATCAATGTACATGGTGACATGTCAAGGTCTCTTTCGGCGTGACCTCAAATCCATATGGGGATCTGACCATCGATGAAGCTGGTCAGGGTCACTGATCGTGGTTTAGCTGGCTTCTGGGACTTCCCTCATGATGTCATCTTTTGGTATATGTTCACAATGAAATCCTACAAATCAGATTGGATCTGGACGCAAGTACAACCTGCAGCACATGGTCACGATCGAATAGGGTACCCACGTAGGTCAAATCGATCTGACTTTATTAAGTGTCCCAATCGGGAACGATTCTTGCAGGCCAAGGCTAATCTATTTATTACCAAGCATCCGAACTTATTAGGACTTTAATGTATGATAAAGTGAGTGGTTTCAAAATCAATTTAAATTCTATCCAGAATTTGGAATATATTCTATCGGAATCGATTCTGTAATTTTTAGAACTTGAAACCACCTTACATATCCTCTAACTTGAAATTTGTCCTATCAATAAGTATTAGAGTCAATTTCAGGATCAATTCGAAAACCAAATAATTTCTTTTGTTCTTCCATTTTTTGTTTCATTTTTAACTCAGTAAATGAAACTAAACGCAATGACAAAAATCATAGTTGGTCAAAAGCAACAATCAATAAGAAGATAAATACATAAAATAAAAAATAATAAAAATTCAAAACAAATAACATAAAAATGAAACAAATCAATACCAACACGAAAGGAACTCTTTGATGGCATGCGAGAGCTACATTCATGATGCAATAGTCATCCAACCAAGTGAAGGGTCAAGCTTCCCTTTCCTTGAGCTAGATGATGAAGATATCATTGTGCTTGGTACGTATTTCAGAAATTTATATTTTTTAAAGTATATACTAACTATAGTCCTCATATTATTCTTGAACAGCCTATCTATTTTGTACAATTCATATCCTATACGCCAACTTCTAAAGCATTCGACTAGGATGGTGATCTTCATTAACTATAAAAAGGTAGTAGGTGAACGAAACCGTGAGACATTGGATGTAAAGAAAAAGAAAACAATATAAAATGTTGAGTTGGTGGGTATTTGTTTGTTATCAATATGTTGCGTTAACAGCAGAGGAGAGGCGGATGAGACTTGAAAGGTACGTTTGTCATTATTAGCAAGAGTAAAAAGAGAATTCACGAGTAACTCAAGTTGAGTTCATTGGCTCTCGATTTGGTTCTTTGGCTTCCGATTCCTTATTTGATTTTTATCTAGAAATCAGGAATTAAATTACATAGTACCGATTCCACTTTTTTTTGGTAACCGCGGAAATCTAGAATTGTACCGTTTCTTATAGTTGATTCTTGATTTTACCTAGATTCATACTCATCCCTAGACTGTAAATTACTTGCTCCACTTGGTAATAATACAACGGAAATGAAGTCTCACTATTTATATGAAACAAAACACCATAGCTCATGAGCTTTGCATAACATGTTCCCCAAACTGCTCTAGCTAGAAAAATTGAAAATTCACCTAGAAGACGACAAATCTTTAGGATCCGTTGACGAGTTAAATTAGATCAGAAATGGTGCTCGATGGGATCCATCGTGCCATCAACATCGTGCCTTCAACTACGAACTTTTGGCTGAGAAAGCAGCAATTAAAGTAGTTTGTTTAATGAAGGTGGACAGAGGACCCTCACGCCAAGTACATTGCATATATACATGGGCAAAAATCCATTCGAAGGTCGGCCATGTGCCAGACCAAGAGTGTACGCTTCTTGGCATGCTCACTTCGTATCCCAAGTAATAAAATAGGTTATTACCTAAAAAAATGTGTAACTTCACTGAAGAATGTAACATATGATTGGTGTTCTTCTCCATTTAAGGGTACTGGCGATCGTCGTCAGCTAACAATGGACACGATCCCTTTGAGTCAAAACCATAGATCGATGGTTTAGTTTGGAGCCTTCAAGCTTTGGTTTGCCTATGATCTGATTTGAATCCGTGAATGTTACATCAATTTTGAACCGCAGGCTGCAATGTTATCGTAATACATATATGTAGCAAGAGTATAACTTCACTGTGCAATTTTCTGAAATTCTCTCGTCAGAATTCAGATGATAGGTCCTATAACAGCGAAGATCCTCGGCCTTTTTCGGTGGCCATCAGAACAGAGCAATTTCATTCACATGGTGACACGTGATATTCAAAAGTAACCAATTTGGAGGTCCCATTACATGCGTACAAACAAACGAACAAAAGGAAAACGATAGGTCTGCTCTTAATAAAAAATCTGAGAATGCCATCATCTGGTCCCCCAAGTAAAGATCTGATCACTTGGAGCAAAATCAAAAGACGATCCCCCTGCCCCGCAACAAACTACTACATGACAGAGACTGGAATAACAACAATAACACATGAGACAGCGTTCTGTGTAGGACACGGCCACGGATCGAAAATCTGGGTGGGCACGGCATGTTCATGGGGTTAACTCAAGAAACGATTTTTGTGTGTGCAATTCAGGCAGGAGGGTAGTGAGCTGGCTCCCCCAACCGGTCAATTTCCATGCTTCAACAGATATCACAAGAAACAGTCCCATGTGGGGTTTAATAATCCAAAGTCCTTTTCTATTACTGAATTTGCACCTAACCGTTTCCTCTCGTTTGCACGCGCTTATTCCCATATTCGAACACTTGGGCCGTGTTGTCTCCATCTAAGATCCGACTTTTGTGAAGTCTCTGCTGGATCTGTTATACTTCATGTGACTCTTTACAAGCTGCCCAGCAGAAATGGCAGACATTAGGGAGAGCTCTCCTGCGAGAACTGCACCAGCGACAATGGTGGCCAGGCGCCTCGCGTTAGCTCCCGGTGACTCTCTACTTGCACCCTTGACACTAAGCAGATTCAGGCAGGCAGACTGTGAAGCCAGCTGAGTTCCGCCTCCGACTGTGCCCACCTTATGAAGAGAAATTCAGTTTAAGGGAAGATCCACAAATCATGGAATGAGACCATAACACTCTGATTGCATCAATTATAGTCCATGGGGTTAACCCTTTTTGATTTGACACCATTTCTAGTCTCCAACAAACACATTAACACTGTGATAAAACGTGCATTATTGTCTCTTGAAGTTTAACATTTTGACACTGATCACTTTCCTTTTCTGCATTTGTAACTGCCTCTATATTCTCTCATTCCATTCCCTTTTCCAATTCAAACTGACCTCATTCTTTTTAGTTATGGGGGAAAAAAACATGACTGGAGTAGTTTGAAAGGAAAAGGAGAAGTCATTTACCTCAATAGAAGGCATGGTAACAGACATATGAAGATCCTTTCCTTCATTGACAGCTTCCATCATGGTAATGCAATGAGAACTCTCGACATTCTGTGCGGGATCCTGGCCAGTTGCTATAAATATAGCAGACACGATGTTGCTCGCATGGGCATTAAATCCACCGAGAGAACCAGCAATAGCAGATCCTGTAAGATTCTTCAGCATGTTGAGCTCAACTAGTGAGTGTACACTGGTTTTCAAAACCTTCTTCACCACCTCTTCCTTAATAATTGCCTCACAAACAACTGATTTTCCCCGTCCTTCAATCCAATTCACAGCAGCAGGCTTTTTATCGGAGCAAAAGTTTCCTGATGCAAAATAATGAAGTTAATGGCTATGAAGAAAGCCGATCTAAAAGTGATACTTGATTTTCAGTAGTTAACATTTCCTAGAACTACCGACCTTTCCCCAGAGAAATAATTAGGAAAAATCTAAAGCAGTTATCAAACGACTATATGAACTGGCTTCTGGCAGACAAACACTTGGAAATCTGAAAGGGAAGATGAACACCGGTAATAAATAACAGATCTGTCAGCTGTCAAAACGATCTGAGAAGTAGGTGTGATATTATTAACATATATGCCCACCTTTCCATAGATCAAGAAGTAAATAATAACTCCATAATCCTTGCAAGGACCCAAGTCTTTGGTGTTCATCGCACAAAAGTATTTCCTTTCAGTCTAAAACATTGAGATGAACTCATTTATATGATCATCAAGAAATCTTGAATTTGGCTGCATGGAGACATCTAGAAAGAGAGTTTTGAGAGAAAAGTAGAAATGGCCCTTACAGATGCAGAATGTTCAAAAAATTATCTACTTGGTAAATGCCATAATGAAAATAGTTCACTACTTCTCACGGTATATTAGTGTGTCCTAGATAGATAGATAGATAGATATATGTGTGTGTATACATACGCGCACACACACACACATAATGGAGACTGAAATTTGTTCAATCATCTGTATTCCATGGGCGCACGTTATAATGTCGCATGGGAAATAGACAAACGTGTTGGATGTTGTAAGCTTTCCACCAGCAGCACACAAGAAGCTGACATCTCCAGATCAGCGGAGCTAATCATATATATGTGTGAGTGAGTGAGTGAGTGAGTGAGTGTGTGTGTGTGTGTGTGTGTGTGAGTGACTGAGTGAGTGAGTGAGTGTGTGAGTGTGTGACTAACCAATCCAATTTACTATGTCCAACAGCCAATGACAAACTCAAGGGCGAGATTCTATTTAACTAACATAGTAACCAAGTGAAACTTAACCAGAAATGCCAATTATATCCATGTCTGGGAAATCGCTTTGAAGGAAATCCAGCACATTTTGCACCCCTTTCGACACCATGTTCATTCCCATAGCATCACCTGTACCGCAGGTGAATCTCATGTAAAGATTCTTTCCAGCGATCGAGCATTTTATACTCTGGAGCCTGGCAAATCTACTCGATCTGCAAAACCAAGAAACGGTATCATCATTGTTAAAAGGTAATCCTCAGAAAGGGTGGAGGTGACCACCCTTTTTTTCTGGAAGAGCAATTTCAGGGGAGAAAAGGCTAAAAGTCCTTTTCCGGGTAAAATGATAGCTCATGTTGATCTAAAGCCTCTCTTTTTTTCCCACCTATTCTGGGTTATCAAACTACACAAATGCTGACAAAGAGTACCTGGCACGATTTGGAATTATATCACTTGACATTTTGAATGTTTCAAACCCTCCGTCCTCATCACTCAAAAGGGTGAGCAATCATCATCAAATAAATCCATCAACATCAGAAAAATCACAACATAGGAACCGGTCAGACTCAATAATAATTGGAGAACACGCAGAAAATCAAGGGGAAGAAGGTAACGAACACAATATCCGCATAACTCCACGCAACAAAATAAAACACGAGACGAGACCTTAAACCCAAGATAAGATTAATAAATAAAAAATAAAAAGCTCTAGAAAAAAACAAAAAACTCCACGGAGCACTGACCTGTTGAACACCATAGCCAAGGTCTCGAAATTGTCCGGATCCTCCGAGAAGAACTTCAGCTCCGACGCCCGCTTCGCGGAACCGAACCGCACGACCGGCGCTCTCGTCATGCCGTCCTTTAACAAGACGCTCGTGGCCCCGCCGGATGCGTAGATAGCCTTGCAACCCCTGTTCGTGCTCGCCACCAAGCAACCCTCGGTGGTCGCCATGGGCACGGAATACTCCAACCCGTCGAGCAACAGCGGACCGGCGATCCCCACCGGAATCTGCACGTACCCGACCGGCATTTCGCAGCACTGACCCAGGATCGACTCGTAGTCGAACCCTTCGAGGGGCAAGCCCTTCAGCGACCTCCCGGTCATCCGCTGCAGCGCCTCGCGCCGGATGAAAGCGGCTCTCTTGCAGTCCCCGAGCATGGGCTCGAGCGAGTACGAAGGGATTTTACCGTCCGTGACGGACTTCACGACCTCCTCGTCCTCGGCGGACGACGGGGCGGAGTCGATAGGTTCGCGCTCGGCCAGCTTCGGAGGAGCGCACGCAATGGCGGCGCAGGGAGGGCCGTCGTCCTCCGGGAGGAAGCCGTCGCCGCCCGCGGCGACCTCGTCGTCGAGGGCGTCCCACGCGTCGTGGGAGGCGCGGGAGGCGAAGGACTGGACGAAGCCGATGCCGAAGAAGCCGAGGAGGTAGATGAAGGAGGCGATGAGGGAGACGATGGCGGCGATCTCGGGGAAGGTGACGACGTGGAGCGGGACGGAGCTGCGGATCTTGTCGCGCCACCGGTGGAGGAGGTAGTACGCGACGGAGAAGAAGAGCGTGAAGAAGACGGCGTTCGTGAGGTACAGCGGCAGCGGGAGCGCGTCCGACGCCTTCAGCGACGAAGGCGAGGGCTCGCGGCGATCGACGCCCGGGGCCGGCAGCCGGAGGCTCTTCTGGCGGCGGCGGAGATCGCCGGCCGCGGGGCGCTGGGGCTTCGGCTGCCGCCGGCGGGCGTCCATCGCTCTGTCGCCGGCGAGAGGGGAGGAGATCGGCCTTCCGAATGACCGCCCTTCGAAAACTCTCGCGTAGAGATAGAGCGAGAGAGAGAGAGAAGGGCTGCGTATACGATGAACATGAGCTGGAGCGAGCGACAGCGGGGGGAAGGTTTTCGAAGGTAACTTTTTCGAGCGACAGGGAAGTTGGAGACGACGACACGTGCGACGCACCGTCGGACTGTCTCCCCCTCGTGCGCTCGTGCCGCGGGGGCGCGGTTCCGCTCTTGCCCCTGCGCCCCGCCTCGTTTTACGAGTCTCGCCCGCCGACGGGAGCATCGCATTTATCGTTCATTTCCGCGAGATGGGGAGGAAGCATAATCCGAGAACTCGATTCAACTAATCATCTTTTTGTCTTTGTTGACTTGAGCAATTCGATTCGTCTCGAACTCTTGGCACTTTTTGATGCATTTGGCGCAATCAAGAACCAGCTTCTCAATATATTCGACTTTTTTTAATTCGTTTATGAAATGGACATCCATCTTTTTAAATTCTTAATTGCGAGGAATCTTTTCTCTCTTATAAAATAAATATCCAAACTTCGAGATCTCGTCTCTTACCATGCTTGTTTAGGATAGATTTATAATGATCGGACCGTGAGAATATTGCACTCGAAGTGAGTGAATATAATTGGTTGTTCTCTCCTGTTCGATTCGATTTCAACTACCGTCGTCGGATTATAATGGACTTCGTTATGGCACGACTTGACTTCAATCTTAATTATCCGCATTGATTTTTTTCTTTTATTTTTGAGATTGATGCACTTTAGTCAAAACTACATAATTTCAAACAAATTATTCACATTGTGCATGACCGGAGTTTCTAGACATTACGTCATTACCACATGGCCACTATGTAATAACATTTTATTAGAAAATAAGCTTCTACGAAAATGAAAAAAAAAAAGTTCCTTATTAATTGACAGGTGTCTAGGGACATTCATTAACACATGATCTCAAGACACTCGACGACAAGACTTGAAATGTAATTATGCCCGTCAATTTCTTCCGATCATTGAGAACCTAATATCATTGTACTCTTTACTTCGCCGCATGGATGGCTGCTTCGTTAAGATCAGCTAAAAGAACTTTACTTCATGACTAAGGAAAAAATAAAGGCATTTGTCATTTCTTTTTTGTCTTTTTTACTTTTAGTTTTAATCTTTCTAAAAGAACTTTACTACATGACTAAGGAAACAATAAAGGCATTTGCCAGTTTTTTTTTTTTTTTTTTTTTTGTCTTTTTTACTTTTAGTTTTAATATTTTTAAAAGATTTCTTCGTCTTGCCCAGTCAAAAAAAAAAAAAAAAGATTGTTTTCTAAATTCTATTTAATTAATTTTTGATTTTTTAAAGAGACCATGAGTCCCCCACCATGTTTTTTTTCTTTTTGCCTTCGCTTGATTGACGTGTCGATTAGCTTGATGGCATCTGTTCTGCCGTTGATCCTATGATTATTATTTTTTTATTAATATATTCTGCGAATCATCATCGCAGGAAATGCACGTGGGCCCCGTCTCCACATGACGTGATTACGGACAAGAGCCAACGCGGCAACTCCAGGCTCCAGCATACTCTCTGTCCATTTACCCAATAAAATATTAATTGCGTAATATTATGTGGATCTCTTGACATTTAATTGCGTTTTGATTTTGGTAAATATTTCTCCTTGATATGGAAAGTTAAGGGATTGAATTAAATATTTAGGAATAGTTTGAGAACCACATCAAACTAAATATCATGCTAAATTTTAGGGACTAGAGAGATAAATGATTTATGAACTTTGGTTCAATGTATAATATAATTTCAAAACTTTTAATTTTGTTCAATATAATCCATAAACTTTTTCCAAATATGCAATTCGATTCCTCAACTTTTAGCACATATTCAATTTAGCCATTGAACTATATGAAAATGTACAATCTTGTCATTGAACTTGAATTATTAGAAAGATAATATTGAATATTTTCATATAAAAATCGGGGAATGTATTGAATAATTTAAAAGTTCAAAGACGGCATTGTACATTGAGTTAATGTTTATAAATTATATCAAACAAATTAAAAATTGATGGATCACATTGCACATTGAGTCAAGTTTTATAAACTATTTGTGTCATCTTCCTATTAGATTTTCCTAAACAACTTCATCCACCATTAGTATAGTGGTTGATAAAAGAGTGGGTACTTAACATCCTCAAATTAACTAACCACTAGGTTGCCCCATTGTCTAGCTAGAGGTTCGATTCCCCACGTTCTTAGGGGACCGAGGATAGAGATGTTTAGTTTTCGGGTGTAGAAAATTTAAGAGTAAGTTGAAACTTAGTCCAAGATAGAAAATAAAAAATCCTTAAATTAAGGACGGATGATGGTCTACTTTCCTCGATATATTGCCCGACCTAAGAAAAGACGAGGGAAGGGCAATATGGTAATATCGCACGAGAGGGATCGCGGTTATTTCCTTTCCGGCCCCAGCGAGTGCAACAGCAGGTGGCCATTGGGCATCGTTGATTTTGGACCACATTTCTTCGTTTTCGTAGGAAACAGCTAAGCCATTGCCCGGGGTGATGTGCATACCTCATTTTATTTTAGTAATTTTTTTTAAAAACAATGGTTAATTATAGTACGATGCCAAAATGGTCGTATTATAAATATTAAATATAAGGTCATTTGTGATTATTTGATCTTTTTTTTTTCAAAAAATATACCACTTATAGCCACACCAGATGTAAAATATAATTAACACGATGTTATGATGAGTAAATTGCCTGTAAGTTTCATTTTTGATGAAAAGTAATAATTTGAATTATTTTTGTGATAAATCATTAGCTTCACGTAAACATTAAGAGTGGAAAAGAGCGGTAATTTAAGTTTCGACTTTTAAGAATATCAAAATAAATGATAGAATATTAGCTCTCTTGCATCCGATTTTTCCTACTTAAGTAAAATTTCATTTTTGACTTCTAAGAGAAGAGACGTGCCGTCCTTCAATTGGCAGTCTTGTATGAAAGGACCAAAGCGGCCGACTGCTAAAGTCAAACTTGCCGTCGGGAACGAGTGGGGGGACCACGTACGGCCCACATGCGACGCTGTACGTAGTGGCCGCGCGTGATGTCGTGCGCATTGCGAGTCGTAGAAATCAGTCATTTTTTCCCTTCCAAATCTTCCATAAAGATCACCCTTTCGTGCTTCTTTCAAGCTACTCTTTCTCAGCCTCTTTTAAGCTACTCATGGCTTATGACGAGGCCTCGAGACCAGCGACCGCCGACCGCACGGGGGCCGCCATCCGGTGTGGCCGAGGTGTGTTGAACGCCAAGAAAATGGAGAGGGGCACGGATCCGTGCGAAAAGATCCTCCTCCCATCCCCTACTGGTATGATGTTTCCGGAATACAATATGTATCGATTTGATATAATGGTAAGTATAATCCGAATTGGGTCGGTTCATCGGTTAATCCAGGACCAATTTACATAATAGTGGTCTTGAATTTTTGCAATCGAGAGCCGATCCTATTGAGTCTGGGACCAAGAGTTGGCTCGACTTTATGAGTCTAGTCTTATTTTGGGATCAACGTGAGACCCATCGATTGTTTTTTTGTTTTATTTTTTCTATTTTTATATATTATTTGAAATTATGTATCCATAGACAATGAGATATTAAGTAATTAAATAATGAATATAGATACAAATCAAACAAAAATATAAGATAAGACAACAATAAAAATCCAAAGCCATCAAACCTTTAAAGACAAACATGTAAGCATAATGCTGGAAAATAGAGAGGAGTAGAAGAGGAAGAAGAATAAATGTATTGGGGGATGAATACGCAATCCTGTTTATTATAATCATAAAATTAATAATTTGAGAAAATGATAACAATAGTAATTGGCGGTAAGGTATGACTAATCGAATCATCTTAAGACCTATTAAGACTTGTGAACAGTGCTAAGTAACTTCACAAACTTTATCTCCTTGTTGACACTTAAATTTTTGCCCAAAAATCATTTTCGAAAAAATAAGAACTTATTCTTCCACAAATATATTTCTTGTCAAATTCTTGCATATGGATTACCTAGGCATTTAGTATAGTTTTTAAATGCATTTATTTTCCTAAAAAAAAAATTAAAGAAAAAAGAGAAAAAAAAGTTGGAGCTGATGATTTGAATGTGGTTACCCAAGCATTATGGGTTAGATTGGAATTAAAATAGCAAGTTGGGGCCAAAATGCAATTTTCAAAAGTTGAGAGATCAATTCACAAATTTTACAAAGTTTTTCCCAAGCCCTTAAATCATCATATTAGCCCCTAATTAAGTTGAAATTGAACTTGGGTCAAGTCAAATTAATCAAATCGGGCCAAAAGAATGAAATTGCATTGAGTTGGGCATTCTCAGGCAAGAAAATGGCTAACTCTGAGGGACTTCCTTGCAAAATTGGGCGGGACAATTATGAAGATTAGTCAAGATCTTAAATTACTATATATATAAGTTTGCTAATTGATTAAAAATCGTAGCCAAGTTAATGGATTAGAACACTCAAATCAGCTACCAAAACCCAGTTCATGATTCGGAGCTGCTGAGTAAGCAAATTTGCCCACCATATCCTCCTCAACCACCTGATTAGCATGATCTCTGCACATGATGGAAGACCATAATTAGGAGTGTGAGTGGATGAAAATTGGACATGAATAAGCTACTTAAGGTACTTGAAAATCTTAGCAAAATCCGCACACTCAATAGTTGCAAAATTTGAAAATTTTGGCTAAGTCAAAAAGTGGGTGGACTAATTTAGTCCGAAGGCTTCGTAGGTAGGACAAAGATCAACCAAAAAATGGCTTAATTCAGTGGATAAGATCTATGAAGCAAGTTCTTTTAGGGGATGAAAGATAGGAGATAAGAGGGAGGAGAAAATACACCCTCACAAGCGACTCAGGAAAAGGAAAAACCCAGAAAATTTCAGACTGACCCTTGGAGAGAAAAATGAAATTTTCACATATTTTGATTCAAAATTAGCCAAAACTTCTTACCAAAGATTGAAACTTCACTCAAAGATCTTTCCAACCATAGGTTGCTTGTCCCAAATGGATATCGGGAAGGTCTCCTAAAGCCCCCCCAAAAATACCCTCCTAGTGGGCCAAGAAAGTTTGAATTTTTTTTTCAAGTGTTGAGCTTAGTTGGTCACGGGCGAAGGAAATCGAGTGTTTTTGAGAAAAAAATGACAAATGAAAAATCATGACTTATAACCCAAAAGTAGAATACATATAGTTTGGTTTGGTGTTAATTTTGCCAACAAAATACGTCTTAAAGTCTAATTTTGGAGACCAACATAAACCTTCGTTGTACTTTCTCTACAGATCTCATTTTCCAATTTGAATGAGCCAACTTCCCTGTGTTTCTAGAGGATAATTTCTTGGTTCCTCGACTGAGAACCACTTGCAAAAGAAAGTACAACGTAAGATAAGAATCATAAATGTATTTTTGGTCAATTTTGCACATATTCTAATAATGAAAAATCAAGAGGAAAGCCGGTACAGAAAACTGATTTTTGAAGTCGGAATTTTTCTGGGTGTTGGAAGTCTCTTCAAGAGCCTTGCATGTTTGATTTGTTGCACCCCTTTTTGTGCATTACTTATCTTCGTGAGTTTGATAAATGTTATATAGGAGTACAAATAATACTTAGGTTAACCCATTTTAGTCTTTAAATTTTCATGTGAACCATGAGATCGTCTACAACTTTAGCCAAAAGCCAAGCCAATACACATTGAGACATGGTTGGTCAATGTAGATCATGCATGCATGCTTCTTAGAGAGATTGTTTCGATGTGTCCGGTTGATCATTTTCTGTGATGTTTGTTGTATTTGAAAGTCACGTTACCTATTTTTATTTGGATGAAGTGATGTTTCCTATGGATCCCGCATGTGATGAGTGTCAGGGTTTGAATTTGGGCATACAACATGTTTGTTTGACCTAGGTTCAAACCTAGATTTGCAAAAAATAGCTTTAAATCTGGACATTCGAGGTCAATTTAGCTTGGTTCTTGCATGTTTTAGGTTTATGATTTCTTTCTAATATTATTCTGGGAAAATTTCAAAAAATGACCCGAGTGCCATTATTTTCTCAAATAAGAACTCGAAGTGGATTTTGTTTTAAATAAGAACCTGAAGTTGTCTTAGTTATTTTAAATAAGGGCCTGAAGTGGCTTTGATTGTTTCAAATAAAGGCTTGACATTGCCGATCGCCGGTCGGTTAGATTTTCCGATTGGTCAAGGGTATTTTATTTGCCACCCACGCTGGCCACAAGTAATGTGACCCTCACTAGATCTAGCAAATGTGGCCTGGTTTGCCCCATACGAGGGCTCAACCACCCTCACCAACGGGCGACGACCCTTGCCGGCCCTTACCAACGGCCAGTCTGGAGAGGGTCGGCCTCGCCTGGGGCTAACGAGGGTTGACCTCACGGATGGCCCTTGGGCGAGGGTTACCTCGCTTGTGGCTGATGTGGGCGGCCCTCACCCAGCCCTTTATGGGCATCGCCGGTGGGGCTGGCCATGGGCGAAGAGGAAGAAGAAGAACAAAAAAAATGGGGGGGGGAATGGCAAAATGACGAAAATATCCTTGATCGTCGAAAAATCAAGATCTTATTTAAAACATACATAGTTACTTCATGTCCTAATTTGAAACAATATACACTTTAGGCTCTTATTTGAGAAAGTGATGTCATTTTAGATCTTTATTTGAAATAAGGCCCACTTCGGGTCATTATTTGAGAAAATAAAGGCACTTTGAGTTCTTTTTTGGAATTTTCGCTATTATTCTTTCCATGTAATAGTATAATTTGATATTTTAGTTCTACGTGAGATTGCTTATGGGTTGAGATTGAATGCCACGAACTTGGCCCGAAGAAGTTGCTTTGGGATGATTTGATGCACATCAAATATTCGATAAAATGCCTTAACCAAGTTGCAATTTTGAGACGATTGATTTGAGCTCGAATATTATGATATTCATGTATCGGTTTATTCCATATTAGTGTAAATCATGTATATATCGGTTGAGGGAATTATTTTTAAATAAAAAATTTTAAAAATGGAAAAATATGAAAATTTCAAAAAAAAAAAAAAAAAAAAAAAACTAACAATAAAAATGTTGGATGGTATCAAATTAGGGTAGAAATGACATCTATGAAATTTTTCCAAATTGAATGCTATTTTGGTATTTTATAATTATTTTTGTAACTAATCCATTTTGCGTAGATTAAAATTATCTAGAGTAATTTCATATATGTTTAAATTCCCATTTCGCTCATGGGGTCCTGCCTTGTAGCATGATAATAAAGTCATGTTATATTATTTGCCTGACTTTTATCAAGTTTTCTTTTTCTGCATTTTCTTTCAAGTCATTTCAATTTCTTAGATGTTTTATTAACATACCACTTTTTAATAATTTGAGTATAAATTTATTTTATTTTAGTTTATTTTCTAAATTAGGTTAGGATTAGTCTATACATTAAGGAAAACGACCCTATAAAAACATTTGCATGGACACTTTGCGGCTTTGATAAGGACTAATTTGTAATCAAAGATTGTGTGACCATTTAGATAAACAACCTTCCTAGTTAGTGGTATTGTAAGAGCGCTAATAGAAACATTGACGTAAATAAGGTTTCAATCCTATAAATCTCTGATTGCGTATGAATCGAGACAACTTTCTCGCATCTCAATTAGTTTCTAACTAATCATAATAAGCTAGTGGTGACTCCTAGAAATATTTAGATTGTTAAGAACTTAAATAGAAAATCCAATATCACACGATGTATGGACTTGGGAGAGTCCGCGCCTAACTCAGGGCCATTGGCCTGCCACCTTGGGTTATACCTCTAAACCTCTTCCTTTTCCCCTAACTGCAAAAGAGATGTTGCAACATTCTCAATATACAATACTTCAAACTTGTTGGTATCAGCACCATATAAACATGACTTTGTCAAATACTTACGGAAATAGGCATACTTAGAAAAAACTTGAAGAGACGAGATATAGGTGTTTTTCCTTCTCCTTGGAATGAAAATTTTAAAAACTTGATAGAGTTTTAGAATTTATGTATAGAAGCGTTACATAAATCATGAATTAAATATATACAAGAATGTAGAAGATACATTAATTAAATGGATACGATAATTTAGGAGATACATGAATCGTGAATTAAGTAGATATAAATCCAAGAGATACACGAATGTGAGAGATACATGAATTAATGACATACATGAACAAAAATAACGTGTATTGTTTTGCTTGATTTATTAATCCACCATAAATACAACAAATAAACAAGGATTATACAGCTTTATATCTTGCTTGATTTATTAACCCACCATAAATACAACACATAAAACATGGATTATAGAGCTTTATATCTTGTCCATTCATTAATGATTGCTTCAAATGAGTAAAGAGAATCGATCGCTAAGTTCAAATGAGTAGAGAGAAGCCCAAGAAACTACCCTTGGAGATATGAAAATGGAAGATTTCACTAATAATTTGAGATGAGGAAGAGATTAAGAGGGAGACTCTAAAAGAGGAAAATGACGGAAGAAGAGGAGCGCAACTTATAGTTATATACTTAAAGTTTGGACCAAAAAGAAAAAAAAAACCTATAAGGTTAGTTCGGACCAATCTCAAAACCCCACGAACGAGGACTAATCCATGCAATATAGATTTTGGTTGCTCTAAGACTAGGGACAGGCCCAATCCTCTCATGAGGGGATCAAGACTGTTCGATAGATCTTTAGAACCGCAGGAAAGGATCGTTGTTAAATTAGTATCTCGAGTTTGAATTCGGATAACAATTTGTTAAATCGAATTTTATTGAAAATGATTTTTCCAAGCGGATTACAAATCGGATGAATAAATCTTTCTTCTTATTGGACATACTTTCGGACGTGCAAAATAAGCAAGGAAACCAAAAAAATAAAGTTAACCTATCACTACAAGACAAAAGAGAAAATAAAAAATAAAGATATAGCAAAGGTTTTCTTTTCTTCTCTGTGCAGAAGCCCTGTTACGTTGAAGAATCAAAAGTGGTGGGCGCAGGTCAAATTGTTGACCTTGGGCGCGCACACGCATATAAAAGGCGTTACTTTTTTCCGGAAAAAGTGACGTGAAGCCCTACGAAGAATAAGGAGAAGCACGTCCAGAGAAGCGAAGCAGTACGTACGTAAAGAAAAAAAGGATGCTGGATTTTTTTTTCGGCATACGTAGAGCGTTTCATTCGAACTTGAACGCATAATATTTTTTTGAAGTGAGTTTATGTCTAAGTGGGTTGTTCATTTATAAACATGTTTTGGGTTCAATCTAGGTGTGAGAAACACTTGAGTGTAAGCGATTGTAAACTTTGATTATCTGATTATAGCGAATTATTTGCTGCTGGCTCTCCCCGTGGACATAAGTACCGATACTCGGACTGAATCACATAAATTCTGGTGTCGTTATTATTTCTCATTTATTTCTCTGGTGATTTCACGTTGATATGAATTGCAAGATCCTGTCGTTCTTGCGTATTATATTTCAACAGTTATTGTGCAGACCATGTCGAGGTTGTTGCGCGAGTACTCTGCTAACGACTACTGAACTTTACTAACGTCGTCAGCATTTTTCATCGTCCTTTTGCTCGCATGGGTCGTTCTTGACCGAGTAGCGTGCGGCTCATTTTTATTCGTGTTCATTATCCCGCTTCACAGCGAACGAACCCGGACATCTCGGAGAGACAAAGAGAGGGAGGGGCTAGTGGAAAATGGAGAAGGAGAGGGTGTGCGTGACAGGGGCGGGAGGATTCGTCGCCTCGTGGGTCGTCAAGCTTCTCCTCTCCAACCGTTCGACAACTTGGTCTCTACCTCTATCTCTGTCCGTCTCTTTCTCTTCAATTTCTTTCCCTATTTATTCCTTTTCTGTTCCTGGTCTTGAACCGGTGCTTTGCCTTTATCCACTCTGGATGACGAGGAACGTTCACTTAATCATTTCGAGTTCCACTGTTTGATCACCCTTGCGAACCTACGTGGAGTTCTTCAATTGGGACACGAGATGTAATCACTAATTGTGGCTACTGCCTGCCGTACTTGACGATTAGTTAGCTAGAGCTAGTTTTCTGAGTAGGAGCAACATCCATCAGTCCATGGCATTTGGGTCAACACGTACCTGTTGTAACAACTTTGTGTTGTGCTTGCGTGATGTTCCATGGCTTCGAATCCAAACGCACCAGTTGCATTTTCTTTTCTTTTTTCATTTGTAATGCATCTTCCCACTTTTGGGCTTTAATCGTTTGCGTTTGCCGATGAGTGTGAAATGTTGAGAAAACTCATACCGGGTTTTGAAATTGACAAAACTTTCGTATTCTTGTTCTCATTCTGAAGAATAGTAGACTTTTGAAGTGACTCTTGTCAAAGTTTATTCATTCCAAAAGTCTTTCCCACTTGATGTAATCCAGACTGAAGCCAAGTCCAGAACGAAGATATAATCAAACTCAGGATTATTGATCTTACGGCGAAAATTCAATATGAACATTATAGAGATTTATCTTTAATATCTAGCTTTCTAGCAAAGAATCTCACTTACCCTTTATAAATATATTAATGAAATCGATCACAAATTGGTGAAATCAATCTTTAAAACAAGTTCTTTTTGGGAAGCATTTACTTATGGAAACCTAGATTCCGATTTTATGGGCGATCATAATCAACAGATTTTCATTTCAATCTTCAAACGGCTACAAGATTTTCTTAATTGATTCTGTCCAATGGATTGATTGGAAAAAATTCCTATGCCGATGGCTAATAAGGCGTAAAGGAGCATTTAAGGAGGTCATTTAGTCTATTTGAGATAGTGCGTGAAAATTGAAATTCCAAAGTTTGAAGCCTTTCCAACCACTTGTTCTTTAATGACAATATTTACATATTGTATTCAAGAGAGAAAATCATAAGAAGAGTAACTTAGTGAGAGAAAAAAAAATCTTCCATTGAGTGTTTACACTCGAAACATTGTACTTCTCTATTGATACTTTAGTGAATTTCAGTCAAAAGACTGTCAACATGGGAGAGTGAATGTAGACTTAATCTAAGCTAAACACTATAAATCTCATGTGCAAATTTCTCTTAACTCTTTTCAGCTTTATTCGTTGCAATTTCTTTTTAAAATTTCTCAAAATTCTAATCCATCTCTATTTGAGTATGAATTTTCCTTAGAAGTCTGGTGGCGTTTTTAGTCAAACTCTGACTTATTCATAGACTTTGCTCGCAACATAATATATATTTTGCATTTAATTTTTATTTTTTTAACACCTATTCACCCCCTAGGTGGCAATACAAGCATTTTCACTTTCTTGTCCTCTCCACACATCTAATTAACTTGTCACAGATAAAACTGCTTGACCCTACTGTCACGGGAACACTTAATGTTCTCAAGGCATGTTGCGAAGCAAAAGTGAAGCGAGTTGTTTATGTATCATCCATCTCTGCAATTGTAATGAATCCGATGTGGCCAAAGAAGCAAGTGAAGGATGAAACTTGTTGGTCGGACAAGGAATACTGCATTCACTTTGCACCTTTTCCTCCTACCGAGGCCTATCAATTGAAAAATACATCAACTCCCACTTCACATGGTGGGCCGAACAGAATCCTCTTTTCCTCACCGCAACATTCATACCGGTGAATAGTCCGTGCGACCAAAGATACTTGGAGAGCTCGTTGCCATATCGTTAGGAATATATAGCAGCTCCGATGGGCATCACTTTCCGAGTAAATTTAGTATGCAAGTACCCTAGATCGATCGATCGATCACATTTATATCTCT
Organism: Eucalyptus sp. ANBG9806169; assembly: GCA_014182395.1. NCBI lineage: Eukaryota > Viridiplantae > Streptophyta > Magnoliopsida > Myrtales > Myrtaceae > Eucalyptus > Eucalyptus sp. ANBG9806169. The sequence goes on from CM024578.1 coordinate 18,665,097, forward strand.
CTTAATCTCATTTAAACAATGATATATTTATTGTATTCACAATTATGATTATCCCAAAGACAGTCATAATTGGTCGACCGTGAATACAAAAACACAATGTGATCCTACAAAACCGATCTTCCTCTTTCCTTCGAGACTCTCAATTTCAGTTCAACTTGCTTTTCTAGAAATGTCCAATTAGATCGAATCAACTCATGACCATTGGCAACATTCTAAGATAGCAAACACTAAATAGAAATCTTGAGAATAAGTAAGAGTCTTGAGGGCACTAAAAATTGAGGAACTCTTTTCCTCAAGAGTCTCACACGTCATAAAAGTTGAGATCAAACTTTTGTCACTCTTATAGGTCGTCTCATGCATACGTAGTATGAAATACGTATTACGGTATTAACTCCTTTCCCATGGAGCGTATGTCTACACAATCAATACTGTACAGATGATAGTTCAGACATATCCAATGTCTAACTTAAGTTCACGTATTTACTCATTCACAAAATTCATCAGAACTCACATCTAGCATTTTAGACAGATAAAGTAAAATGTGTGGGTTATTTTACTTTCGGACATCGTAAGTATTATGTCATCATCTTAACACTCAGTTAAGGCGACATATTTATTTTAAGCTTGAGCTCTCGATTATCACCTAGATAATAAGCTTAAAAACAGTCTCATCTCTATCTAACACATAGTAAATAGAGGCGATTACCCGTGTGAGTGGGCTAATCTCTTATCTGTCCGACATACTTTCTCAACTTAATATAATGCACTAAGCATTAAGATGCATAAATATCAAACAAAGATTCATAGGCATTAATAATGAAACAATACTAGTTCATACATGTGAACAACTCGGGGAAAATAAAATCCAGTACATCAGACTCTACGCAATCCTAGAGATTTTACATGACCACTAAACACATCTCTAGGTATTGGCTTTGTCATAGGATCTGCTACCATTCTATGCGTAGATATGTACTGCAAGTTCACATCTTTTCGTGCAACCATATCTTTTACAAAGTTATACTTGGTATCTATATGTTTGGTCTTGCCATGATATTTTGGATCTTTAGTGTACGCTATAGCTGCTTGGCTATCACAGTTAACCAACAACGGATGTGCAGCTTTCTCAATAACACCTAAATGATCCAAAAATCTCTTAAGCCAAACTCCTTCTTGCACCGCTGTTGATAATGCCACGAACTCAGCTTCCATCGTGGATAAGGCTATACACGTTTGCTTCTTTTGCTCCACGATATGGCGCCATTGTTCAGTAAGAAAGCAAATCCAGAGGTAGATTTTCTTTCATCTAAATCTCCTCCCAAATCAGCATCTGAATAGCCTTCAAGTCGCAGATCATTTCCTTGGTAATTCAACTTGAAATCAACAGTTCCCTTCATATACCTCGGTATTCTCTTTACGGCTTTCCAATGTCTTTGGACCGGATTGGATTGGTATCTACTCACCATTCCAACTGCAAAACATATGTCGGGTCTTGTACACATCATAGCGTACATCAAGCTCCCAACTGCACTAGCATAAGGAACATGTTTCATTTGTTCATTTTCTTGTGGAGTCCTCAAACACAGTCTATGGCTCAATCCTTCACCTTTCGCAATAGGAGTGTCTATGGGTTTACTATCTTGCATACGAAATCGTTCAAGAACTTTATTTATATATGTTTCTTGCGAAAGAGACAATGATCTCTTCAAACGATCTCTTGAAATCTTAACTCCAAGAATGTATGCAGCCTCACCCATATCCTTCATCTCAAAGTTGGAAGACAGCCAACTCTTGACAGTATGAACAAACTCCATATTGCTTCGGCAATCGTATATCATCAACATATAATGATATGATCACAAATTGATCCTTGGATCTTTTGATATATACACAATGATCCTCATCAATCATTGTAAAATCATATGCCATTATGGCATTATGAAAACGTATATACCATTGTCTCGATGACTTAAGGCCGTATATCGACCTCAAAAGTCGACACACATTTTCTTCTTGGCCTTTTACCATGAAACCAGTTGGTTGTTCCATGTATATTTCTTCCTCTAATTCTCTATTGAGGAAAGGGTCTTTACATCCATCGATGTAACTCAAGATCCATACTAGATACTATTGCCGAATAATGCGAATCGAGGTAAATCTCACTACGGGAGAAAACGTATCTTCATAATCAATTCCTTCCGTTGATTATACCCCTTCGCCACAAGGCGAGCCTTATGCCTTTCTATTGAGCCATCAGCCTTTCGCTTTACTTTGAGAACCCATTTGTTCCCAATAGCTCTGCGTCCTTTTGGAAGATCAACCAGTTCCCAGACTTGATTTGATTTCATTGACTCCATTTCCTCTTCCATTGCATGAATCCATTTTTCCTTACTAGGGCAATTCAGAGATTCATTAATATTTCTTGGCTCATCCTCATCTTGTGGAGCAACCATAAAAGTTTCCCCTTCAATGTCAAAACGTCGACGGGGAATACTTTGGCGACTTGTTCGCCGTATGGGAGTTTGTACACTTTGCACATCATTCCCCATTATGCTCCCCTTCGGGATTAGATAATGATGATGTCGTCTCATTATGTGGTTGCAATTGAGAATGAGTTGAATTCAATTCATCACTTCTCACATTACTCCCACTTGGATGAACTCCACCAAGATCATTATCTTGATCCGAGATTTCAAATAGGGAGTTGTCTTCCCCTATTTCGCCCTTTTTAGGAAATTCATTCTCTAAGAATGTGACATCCCGTGATTCAAATTCAGTTATACTCCCACTTTCCTGCTCACCTATGAACACATACCCTTTTGAGTGTTCCGAGTATCTTATGAAAATACTCTTCTTTCCTCTAGCACAACCCTATGGCTTAAGAAAACTTAAGTCTGGTTTTCTACCTGTCCATAACTCATATGGAGTGGAAACAACTGATTTGGAAGGCACACGGTTAAGTATATAGGCAGTAGACAACAACGCATCACTCCAAAAGGTGATAGGCAAGTTAGCATGCGCCATCATGGACCTAACCATTTCTAGTAGGGTTCTGTTTCTTCTCTCCGCAACATCATTTTGTTGAGGAGTATAAGTAATAGATAACTGTCTTTCTATTCCTTTTTCATCACATAATTTTCTGAACTCATCAGATAAATATTCTCGACCTCGATCAGATCTCAATGCTTTTATTTTCTTGTCTAATTGATTCTCTACCAGGTTCATAAACCTTTTGAAACAACTTATTGCTTCAGATTTGTGAGAAATCAAATAGACATATCCGAATCGAGTATAATCATCTATAAAAGTGATGAAATAAACAGCCCCATGCCTTCCTCTCACATTCATTGGACCACGAGACATCGAATGGATTAAGTGCGGAGGAAATTCAGCTCTTTTACCTTTTCCAAATGGTTTCCTTGTCGTTTTTTTTCCTTCTAGGCAATACTTACAGATGGACAAATCGACTTTTCAATATTGCCCAACAAGCCCTCTTTGGCTAGTCTATTCATACGCTGTTGGCCAATATGACCAAGTCTAGCATGCCATACATTCACATCATTATCATATGTATTGTGAGACGTGAGAAGGGAATAACAAACATTTGCATTAACATAATCAATATCCAATACAATGAAACCATCCAGAAAATAACCATGACCATAGTAGTTTGTATTCAAATACAAATCTACACCTTTATTATGGAAGTTCATATTAAAACCTAATTTAACCAACACTAAAAACAGACACTAAATTCCGACGAATCTCCGGAGCATACAACACATCATGAAGGAACAAAGTGCGTCCATCACGCATATTCAGTTGGCATGTGCCAATTCCTTTCACTTCACTCTGGAGTTGTTTCCCACATAGATCCACTTAGTTCCGGTGGGTACTCGTCGGAATTCCACGAAGGATCCTCTATCCTTAGCTACATGGTCTGTCGCTCCTGAATCCACAGTCCACAGATGATTAGATTCAGTCAAGAATACAGAACTTGACACATATGCAAAGTTCCCAATTGTACCAAGGGTGTGTACCTTCTTTGGCTCGCGACAATTGCGGGCATAGTGACCCTTCGGTCACGGTTGTAACACTTCACCCTTGAGATATTCTTCACATGGGGACGTTTTCCTCTCTTTTGTTGGTTAATTCTTGGTTTCTTGCAAGAAGGACTTGATCCCTTACATTTCCACATATTGAACGAATCAATGCGCTTGCGCTTAGAGCATGAAGCCCCTTATGAGCTAACAAAGAACACGGAAAATATCTGTTTCTTGCTCTAATGCCTTGAGGCGATGATCGGCTAGCTCAAGGTGGCGCACAGCATCTTCTAGATCTTCCATAACATGGTCAAGAGCTTTTAGTGCTTTTGCTTTTCCAGCACATATTGAATTTTCATTTGCCAAATTTCATAGTTGTCACCTTTGAGCTTTTCACCTTTGTTCCCGGCTCGACAACTATGCTCTTTGTGGCTGAAGCCATTGATCCGAACACATCGGACATACATGCACGAGTTATTAATGCCTATCACTTATGCATCTATTTTGCACAAACTCATCATATTAATCAATAATTTTAAGTAAGGTTTCAGAATCAAAAGGTCACTATGTTTCCAATCATCCTCCAAAAATCCTAACTTAAAACTATCATTAATATGATTGTCTTATGCAAAATCAATTCTATGAAGCTACAAAAACTTCTATTACTACCCACAAGAACCAGCAATCAACGAAAAGCAACGAGATAATTGATATACAACAATACTACCAAGGGATCTTGTAACTGACTCTAGAACTTACAGGATTTAATCTCATGATCTATTGGCAATACAACAAGTGAATTTTGTGTAAAGACTTCCTTGGTTTTTTTGAACAATCATTTTCCTTCATAAGTGGGAATACAATATTAGAATATTCAAGTATAATAATTCGTTTGAAAATTTTAAATTTGTAATCAGATCCAGGTGGATGCTTCGCATGCATTATTTTCCTGGAGAAGTAGTATTTCTTCCTGCTTCACGATCATGTTGATTCTGTAATGTTGTTGGAATCACTTGCTTGGTAAAGTGCATTTTCTGTAAAGGTAATTACCGATTGTCCCCTGATTTTTTACCTTGTTTCATTTCACTCCCACAAGTTTGATTTGGGTCATACTGCCCCCACAAAGTTCTCTTAATTGTCTCAAGATCACCCCTCAAATCCCTTGATGGTCTCAATTTAACGGGTTGGAGTAGATGACTTGCATTTGAGATATCTCTGAGGTCAATTTCGCCACATAAACTGTCAATTCTTTTAGTGAAGGGATACATCATGTGCAATTCAGGATCATGCTATTTGCCTGGAGTGGAATTGAAAGAAACGAGTCAAAATTGACATCTGGTGGGAAAATTGTGCTCAGAACACTTACAGCTGCATGTCACGTGATCAAAATACTACCATGTTTGCATTGGTGGTCAAGCTTTAGCTTCATCTGATACAATAAATAAATAGATAAATTAAACTTCACGAGGCAATCTGACACAAATCAAATTTTGGTGGCAATGGGTAAAAAATCAGGGGAAATCTTTTGTGGACATAAGATCTTGAGAACAATATACATTGTTCCTGTAGTCTGCTTTGTTTAGGGACATTTTACTTTGTTTCCCCTTAAGTTTCATGCTTTCCTCCATCTATCACCTCTATAAAATTACAATTTGGAGTGTATCTTCTATGAAATGACTTCTCAAGTTTTCTTTATATCTGCCATAGTTTGCCATGAACATTTGAGCACAACTAGGGGTACTTTTGATAATTTCCAGTTGTAAGGACTGATGAGGTATCCTTTTCTTTTATTATTTGTAGAAATTCTCAGTTCGAGTGAATCATCAATATGCTTTCCCTCTAGTTTTACCTTGTTGTCATGCGAATTTGAGGTATAAGTCTAAGGCACATGCATTTATAGCTGCATCAACAGCTATTCTGCTTATGCCATTGTACTGGTACAGCCTGTCAAAGAGGGAAGCAGAAAGTGCTGCTGTCAAGTTTGCAAATGAAAATGGACTTGATATGGTAAGCATTTGCCCCGCTCTTGTTTTTGGGCCTTTCCTACAGTCCACGGTGAATGCAAGCAGCTTGGTCCTCGTAAAGCTTAGAGAAGGCACTTATATGAGGCTCGTTGATGGTAATTACTTCTGTGAAGCATATGCTATGCTCTTACAACTGTTGACATGATGTTGTATCATCTTTGGAACCTGTAGGCATTTGCGTGTATGAGCATGAATATGTCTGATGTGTACCCATAATGTGTGTTTTTTCTATAAAATTAGTATACATAAAGCTATCTTGAATTATCTGATAATTCTATATCACCAGTTTTATTACATTCAAGGTGCCTTTGTATAAGTTTCCTATGAGTAGTTTGTGACAAGTGACCAAAGAAAAATTCCACTTTGCAATATCTATGGTGGTGGCATCGCCGAGCATAGTTGGGGTAATTTGAGGCTAGAAATTCTACAGAAACCGGGTAATGCCATTTCATTTGCATGCTTTGGTTTTGAAGATTTCTGATCTCAATCTTGAGATGAAGATCAGGAAGCGTGGATTGATGAGCTTTTTCTTATCTGTACATGTTTCAAATAGAGTTTATCTAATGAAACTCATCATGCACTTCTCATTTGCCATTTCGTGCCCGAATGCTTCTATAGTGGGCTTATAAGAGCCATTCCATGCAGTCAAGAAGAACTGGTCTGATTTGCTTCGAAAATGAGAACTTTAAAGAACAAAGCTATGACAGAAAAAGGCCTCAGCCTCTTGATTTTTTTCTCTCTTTCTGTTTCTGAAAGATGTTTTTTGGTGTATAATGATGATGAACATTTTCGTCTCGTGTCTGAAATTTTCCGTAAAGGTTGCTAGAGGTATGTTGCAGCTTTTCATGACAAAAACTTTGCAAATACGCATGAGAAACTGTTATATAGGATGATGGCCAACCTGACGGCATGATCCACGGATGGAAATGATTCCATGCCAAACAAGCTCAGGAATATAGTGGATGTGCGTGATGTAGCTGCAGCTGTATTTCTGGGATATGAAAATCCCGAGGCAGAAGGGCATTACATATGCACGGCACATGCTATCAAGACTCGCGATTTGGTGGTCAAGCTAAGGAGTTTATACCCAAACTACAGTTATCCACAAAAGTAAGTTGCCCAGTTCTATAATTTCAGAATCAATATGCTACTATATTATTAATTGATTATATTTCTCAAGTGAAGTAGAATTATGACATTACATATCCATCAGATGCTGCATCCTCATTTTACATTACGATCCATAACTGGTGGGAAACTTACACGATTTCCTATAACTTCGAGATTGTCTTTGTTACGCAAACTCTGTAAGCAAGGTACAAACACAAACAAACAAGTGAGAAATGAATGCACAAAATAAACCTGTCATAGAGAATTCAAGTAGGTCGGCCAGGTATGCCTGCTCCAAGAGAGGAGATCGATGGGATATTCCCCTGTAATTAATAAGAGGAGATTGCAATTGCTTGCAACACATAGTTTGCAAGTGTTTCCCCGACCCAGGTATACCTTACACACTCACATTCCATCATGGCTCCTTGATCTCTCTTGAGTTAGGCTTTTTTTTCTTTTTTGGTCTGATTCTTGAGTTAGACTTGACGTCTGTACCTCAGTGACATCTGCCGAATAGATGCCTTTCCTTGCTCCATCATTCCGAACGTCCATTCCTTAAATTAGGATGTCTGACTCACGTTCTCAGCCACTCTGAATCATGTAGCTCGCTTCGATGTCCTTGAACTTCAATCTTGACTCAATTCTAAATCGAATTGGGTCTACACTTCAAGCTTCATACACCTTAGTGAGAAGTCTGAACTTCTACCTCATTGATTGTCGTCTCTCTGAGCCCCCTCAGAAGGGTGCTCAATCGCCACAAATGTCTATCGAGCCTAAGCTATGCATGGACTCCCTCAAGGAAAAAACTTGGTCTTCACATCGGCTCTTGGCATGGTATCTGTAATCCATTGGTGTTGGACCTCATTAAACTCGGTTTTATCATGATGTCTCTGGCTCCTTCTGAACACCATATCAGCTTGTTGTTCCGAGCATTGATTATCCAACTGAGTCCCTTGATCACTCTATCTCTACTACTTCTTCCTTTGTCGTTATATGTCTGGCAGCAGTCGTTGATGAAACTATTGTGTACGGCTTCCTCAAATTCATAGCACAACCCACAGAAGCAAAGACACACCTCAGAAATTGACCATCCACCAAGATACGCACATGACCCAGGTCTACACACCAAGGTACTGTCACTCTACCTGAATTATCTTCTCTGAAACACAAGTTCGCATTTGTTGTCCCCAATAAAACTAGGAGGAACTTCATAGCTTTACAGTTCCTGCGTGGATTAGCTTCATGCATTCTCCCAATGAAGTGAAAATTTTGGCTTAATATACACCAACAATCAGTAGTACCAACATGTGAAGTGTCGTACAAATGCTCCACCTTGAGCTCAATCTCTGTGATAGCTTACATGGTTTATAACATGTAGCAAAGGAGCTGCTCTGACTAGCTCAAACTTGAAGCATTTTGTCACTTTGGTGACCTAACTTCCCCAAGTCACTCGAACACCTCAACCTTGGTCTCTCTCTGCATCTCCATAAACTTCCTTCAGAGCTCCCCCAAATCATCCATCTCCACATTTGCATTTGCATTCAACCGTAGCTCCAACTCATCCACCTCCGCTGACTGCTTCCACTTAGTTCTCACCTCAGAATTTCTGTCAGTTGCTAGGGAATCTGGAAACAAAGTAGAAACCATCATTTCTCTAATACTCTCCTTAACTCTAGGCTCTCACAAAGCTCCACTTGTTTCAGAACACTGTCCAAATCTCTCTCTACAATTGATCCCTCACCCCTCTCATGAAAGGGAGCAGATTTGTGGAAGGAAACATTTATGCTGTGTGCACGGCTGAGGACTATGCATCACTTTGCCGTTGACTCTAATGTGCTTCCACTTCCATGAGCATAAGCGGGGGAATTGAACACTCTGTGTCCGATGTAGTCAGCGGGCTTACTTGACCACATTTCTTAGGAGTTTTTTATCCAATTATTGGTGATGGTGATCTACTCACTAAATCACAAGCGGTATATGCCGCCCCAGCCCAGAAATTTTCCAAATCTACTATTGGAGAGTAAAGAGTGAGTTTTCTCCCATATGATTATGTTCATCTATTTTGTGACTTCGATTTGATATGGTGTGTTGGTAACAATGCGGCTCTTTAGCATCCCTTTCTGTGTGCAAAACTGGCTTGACTCCTCTGAACACGGCTTCAACCTTTGGTAGTTCTCAGACATATGATCTTCCTCCCTGTTTGCTCGTCGATCATTGCCTTCATATGGTGAACTGACCAAGGATTTCGCTCTCGTACTTGAGAAATTAGGCCTAGAATTGTGGAAAAATTATCCAGAGGACAAAGACCTGGTACCTCCCTTCGACAGCATTTGAGAAGGCCCCCATAAATCAGTGAATGTACTGTACGTAGGTTCTGGGATTTGCTGTACTGAATTGCACCTGTGCTACTTGTTGAGCTTGCAATGCTTCCCCGTCTTTTGGCCACACATAAGACCTTTCTCACTCAGTATTTTCATGCCTCTGTTTGGTATGTGCTCCAATGGCCTGTGCCATAAATGTGTCACCTCTTGATTCTTAGATCCTGACTATCACCAAGCCCATCACTCTCGATCCCTGAAGAAAGTATGACCCTTCGTCTCTTTTTCCTCTCACCATGGTAAGCACAACTTTCGAGACTACGCTTGGAGTGGAGAACCGGTATCCAATATCATTTAAGGGTACTCAACGAGATAAGGTTTCTCTTCAACTCCAATACATGCCTTACCTCAATCAGCATCCTCAACACACCATCATGCATCTCGATCTAAACTGTTCCTATCCCCACATACCAAAAAAAGTTCCATCCCCAATAAGTACTTTTCCGCCATTTATAAACGGATAGCTAGTGAACCAATAACTATAAGATGTCATGTGATAAGAACATCCAGATTCATCACGCACTCATCACCTGATCAAATTGTGGTGACCGCTAACATATACATGGCATCTATTGAGCTATCGCCTGCTATAGACGCTACACTGCTCTCCATAGACTCCACATCAGCTCCCGTACCCTTCTTCTTCAAGTAGTCTCTTCTATGCCTAACTCACGACCATCGACAGTTCCTTCATTATACCTCGATTTCCAATGGCTGTTCCTAGGTAATCTCTCATCTACCCGACTCAAGACAATGATAGTTTTATGAAACTTGTCTTCGTGGGCCTTGGCGAATGTACTCTTCATCCCTTGTTCATCTGCCTAGGCTTCCTCCATGGCTGGCCTTCGTCTATCTCTATCCTCTAATGCCAAATCTAAACTGTGTCTTCAACTGCACGCACTTCTTAAAAGTGGCTCGGATTAAAACTATTTTGACCAGTAAATTCCTCCAACTCAAATTCCGAAGAATCCAAAGCGAAATTGTAGATAGATTTACCCAAAACAGTTGGTGTCAACAATAACCTAAAGCTCTGATATCAAATTGTTATGCAAACGGCAAAAGTGTGGAACAAACACAAACAATGGAATGAAATAAATGCAAAAAATAGACCCAACACCGGGAATTTATGTGGTTTAGTGGGTGGCTACTTCATAGGGAGAGATCGATGGGATGTTGCCTCATAATCAACTATGGAGATGACAATTGCTCGAGACACACTCAAGTGTTTCGCAAACCTCAAACATTCTTGAAAAGCCTCTTAAACTCAAATTAAAGAGATACAAAGTGTTTATCTTACGCACTCACATTCCTTGATCGTGAGCTTTATCCTGATTTAGGCTTGACATCCATCCAAAATTATGTTGAAACCCACTTTTAAAATAAAGCCCTTGCATGTTCAGATGTTCTCTTGAAGTGCGATGGACGTACAATTTCTTTCAGAATTCTCATTGGCCAAGTCAAACGTCAGGCCTTTTGGTCAGATGGTTGAAGTCCTCTTTCGTTGCCTAGCTGAGACAAGGTTGGACGTCACCGGGCGTCCAATCCTATGCCCCGAAGGTCTGTGAGCATCGGTTTGAACACACAGTAATTGCCAATCATGACTAAGGACGTCCGACTCCTGTCTTCATGCAGTCTGAACAATCTCAATTGCTTTGAGTGTTCTCAAATACCAATCTCAAGTTGCTTCCAAATTGAATTGGGTCTAAATTGCGACCCCCATTCAACAATCTTCAATTGCTTTACGAATATTGAAAGTTTTGTTGAGTTGACTTAATTTTCTATATGATTCCGAATGAGGTCAGTTTGCAATTTACTCATGGGAAGAAACTTCATGGTGAATAACGTGACTGTTGATCTATACATAACACGCAATGCTAGCTTTTCTTTCATTTTACCATGTATAGTTGATATATGACCAATTCAAAACACTGCAGAATTGCAGTAATCTAATAGATAAACTGTTACACCCTAAAACTACAAAGAACGGGGATGACACGGCCATCCTTTCATGCGAAGGACACAACCTCAAACACAACAAATAACCTAATATCAACTTATATATATATCTCAAACCATATATACATACATATTAGATAAACCAACAAGTTGGTTGCAACATGAGAGTTTCTATAATCTACTAAAAAGAAATATACATTTTAGAACTCAACCAGTCCAACCACTAGCAAGGATCATGTGCATCACTTCCTTAAACCATACCCAAAAATAGAACTCCCAAAAGTTTCCCAGCAGCACTCTCGTCCTACTAATTGCTAACCCTGGGACTCGAAAACATGGAAGATGAATGGAATGAGCAACCACAGTTTATTGAGTAGTATATATCATAAAAGCATATCAAAGTTCCACATTACATATTTAAAACTCAAGACATGGCTCATTATTACCAAACAAAAACATTTGTCATGTAGCACTTAGTCCTTTACCTTTTCATAACACATTTGATTTCCTCAGCACAACACATATCATCTTTTAATAGTCATTACATAATCATATAAATCAATTATACCAAAATAGCATCCATAACCCTTCAAGAGAGGTTTGTGGAATCATCCCACAATAACTCAAAATTATCGAGCACTATATCCATCTTTATACAACAAATAGGTCCTCACTTCCCCACACAAGTATATGTCGATTACTCTTACCTTAGTACATGAGTTTCACAAAACCAAAGAAACACACGTTATTTGATCCTTCGATCCCGCGGCCCTATCAATACATTAAATTTGGATAACACACTATGTCAACCATGAATCAACTATATTATGCCTAAATGTTAACAAAAACAATTCCTATGCGCTAATAAATCGCATAACCAAAGCGATTGTTCAAGCCATTTGCAACATGGAGTTTAAGCACAAAACTTGATTGTGCCTTAACTTTCTCCTCCAAACCCCAATCCGGACATACTTATAATCAATAGAAAGCCCTTCAAACATACTACAAGAATCCCAACTTGCCATCCCAAAATCAAGCCAAAAAATGACAAAATACGGGCCTAAAGCTGCTGGACGCGTACTGTTCACCGCGCGGGAAAACTTTGAAATTTTGCTTTGGACAAACCATAAACTCAAATCACAATCTGTAAAATCTGACGGCTCCACAACACCATAAAATATTATTTCTACAAAAATACGCGGCTCAACAACTCCAAAATCGGACTTTGCCGCTCGATTTTCCCAAATTCGAATTTCAAACCCTAACTCCGAAACTACTCTGATTGGAATAACAAAAGGTGCAATCACTTACCGGGCGTTGTAAATAAGTTTCATGAGTTGCCTACGGCGTGAACACTCAAAGCCCTCTCTCTTCTTTCTTCTCCTCCTCCTCCTCCTTCTCCTCCTCCTTCTTCTTCTTCTTTCCTCTTTTCTTCTATTGCCCGAACGTGGGCTTTCCTTTCCTTTTTATCTCTTCTCCTTTTTGCTTTATTGACTTTACAACTCCTTTTTCTTTTTCTTCGTTTGGGCCCCACCAGCCAAATATTACATTCTACCCTCCTAACAAAAATTTCGTCCTCGAAATTTACATGTACTTCAATCATGAAACAAGTGAGGATATTTGCATCTTGCCTCATCCTCAAGTTCCCAAGTAGCCTCTCTCTCAATATGGTTTTGCCATTGTATCTTCACATAAGGAATAGTTCGCCGTCGCAGCACCTGATCCTTCTTATCAACAATGCGAATAGGCTGCTCCTCATATGTCAAGTTCTCCCGTAATCTCAATGGGGTGAAGTCTAGCACATGTTCGGGATTTGGCACATATTTCCACAATAAAGAAACATGGAACACATTATGGACACCTGATAGCGTCGGTGGCAAAGCCAATTTATAAGCGACTTCACTAATTTTCTCTAAGATCAAGAATGGTCCCACGTACCTTGGATTTAACTTCCCATGTGTGTTAAATCTCAATACACCATTTGTAGGAGAAACTTTTAAGAATACGTGATCCCCCACACTAAATTCTAACTTGTGTCTTTTAAGATCCGCATAACTTTTCTGACAACTTTGAGCCGTTCTGAGACGTTCCCGAACTAGCCTAACTTTCTCTTCTGACTATTGAATGAACTCAAGGCCAGTTAGTCTTTTCTCACCAACATCATCCCAACAAATAGGACTTCTGCATTTCGGTATTCAAAGGGTGCCATTTTAATGTTGAAGTGATAACTGTTGTTATAAGAAAATTATGCCAAATGTAGATGTTCATCCCAAGAACCGCCAAAGTCAATGATGCATGATCTCAACATATCTTCTCATGTCTGGATCGTTCTCTCTGACTGTCCATCTGTTTGTGGATGAAAAGCTGTACTCAAGTTGAGTTTAGTGCTCAATGCTCCTTGCAAACTCTTTCAAAAGTTAGACATGAACCTGGGATCCCTGTTAGAAACAATGCTTACTGGAACTCTATGAAGCTTCACTATCTCATTAACATATCGCTTTGCTATATCTTCCATTGAAAGGCCAAATCGATAAGACAAAAAGTGAGCGGACTTAGTCAATCGATCAACAATCACCCATATAGCATTCTTACCACTTGGTGTCCTCGGTAGACCAACTACAAAGTCCATGGCGATATGTTCCCACTTCCATTTAGGTACTTCTAGAGGTTGCAATTGTCCACCTGGTTTTTGATGCTCAATTTTCACTTGCTAGCACACTAGACATTGATCAACAAATTTTACAATATCTTTTTTCATGTTGACCCACCAAAAGTTTTCACTCAAGTCCCTATACATTTTAGTGCTTCCTGGATGAATTGAAAATCTAGTGTTATGAGCTTCTTGCAGGATCTCATTTTTCAGCTTTGAGTTCTTAGGAACACATAGTCGACCACGAAATCTCAAGGATCCATCTACGTGTAAACTAAAATCCGTTTGTCTTCCGGCTTCCACACCTTCTCTAAATTCTTATAATTGTGGGTCTTCATTTTGTTTAACCTTAATTCTGTCAACCAACATAGGTTGTACTTGAAGGTTAGCTAACTGAGCACCAAGCTGATGCACCAATACCTCCAAGTCTAACTTCCTCATATCTTCAAGAATGAGTTTCTGAGAAGTGAGCAAAGTTGCCATATTTCCAAAGGATTTACGACTCAAAGCATCCGCTACCACATTAGCCTTACCTGGATGGTAATTAATGGACAAGTCATAATCCTTCAAAAGTTCTAGCCATCTTCTTTGCCTCATGTTCAGATCATTATGAGTAAAGATATACTTTAGACTCTTGTGATCGGTAAAGACTTCACATTTTTCACTATACAAATAGTGCCGCCATATCTTCAAGGCAAATACAACTGCCACTAACTCTAAATCATGAGTGTGGTAGTTCTTCTCATGTAATTTCAATTGTCTAGAAGCGTAGGCAACAACTTTGCTATCTTGCATAAGAACACAACCCAAACCTTCTTTGGATGCGTCATAGTAGATTACAAAGCCGCCACTTCCTGAAGGTAGAGTTAGAATAGGAGCCGACACCAGCTGTCTCTTCAACTCTTGAAAACTGTGCTCACATTGGTCTGACCATTCAAATTTAACTCTTTGGTTTGACCATTCAAATTTAACTCTTTTCTAAGTTAGACGGGTAAGTGGACTAGCAATCTTTGAGAATCCCTCTACAAATCGCCTATAGTAGCCGGCTAGCCCAAGAAAACTTCTCACTTCTGTAACATTAGTTGGGCGATTCCACTTAACAACTGCTTCAACCTTCTTTGGATCCATTAATATGCCATCCTTCGAGATCACATGACCCAAGAATTCTATATGATCAAGCCAGAAATCACATTTACTAAATTTGGCATACAACTTCTTTTCATGCAAAGTCTGCAAGACAAACCTCAAGTGTTGTTCGTGTTCCTCTAAACTCTTCGAATACACTAGAATGTCATCAATGAACACCACAATAAATTTGTCTAGATATTTCCTGAACACCCTGTTCATCAAGTCCATGAAGGCAGCGAGCGCATTTGTTAATCCAAAAGGCATGACAAAAATTTATAATGGCCATACCTTATTCTGAAAGTAGTTTTAGGCACATCATCTATTTTTATCTTCAGCTGATGATATCCAGAACGAAGGTCGATCTTGGAAAATACCTGAGCTCCCTGAAGTTGATCAAATAAATCATCAATCCGAGGCAAGGGATATTTGTTTTTGACCGTTACCTTATTAAGCTCTCGGTAATCTATACAAAGCCGCATACTACCATCCTTCTTTTTCACAAATAGAACAAGAGCTCCCAAGGCGAAACACTGGGTTTGATAAAACCGTTATCCAAAAGCTCTTGCCGTTGTGTTTTCAATTCTTTCAATTCAGCGGGTGCCATCCGATATGGTGCCTTAGAGATTGGTGTTGTACCGGGCATCAATTTAATACAAAACTCAATTTCTCTATCAGGAGAAAAACCTGGTAAATCTTCAAGAAACACATTTGGAAAGTCTTTAACAATAGAAATATTCTCCAACTTCCCTATAACATTACTTGTGTCTTTTACACAAGCTAAATAACCATAACAACATTTTCTCAAAAGTTTTTTCGCTTGTAAAGCCGAGATCAACATTGGAAAAGTGTCTTGACAACCTCCCGAAAAAGATAATTCGGGTTGATTCGGAAGTCTAAAGATCACTTTCTTCGAAAAACAGTCAACAATAGCACGATATGTAGATAACCAATCCATCCCTATAATAACATCAAAATCTCGAATATTTAACTCCACCAGATCCACAGGCATTTCAACATTATTAATCCGAAGCACACATCTTTTAAACACATGATGAGCAACTAAGAAATCACCAGTAGGAGTATTAACACGCAATTCACACTCAAGAGGGTCAGGTAACACATCAAGCTTCTTTGCAAAATTCAATTGAAATGAAAGAATGCGTAGCACTAGAATCAAATAACGCATAAGCACGTTGTGAGGTAATAGAGATATTACCTGCAACAACTGCGTTAGACGCCTCCGCATCCTCCTTCGTCATCGCAAAAACTTTCCCACTTGCATTTTGTTTTGGTGGGTTCCCTTGGGGCCTACCAATGGAAGGAGCATTCCTCCGCATAGAACAATTGCGTGCGATGTGTCCCGGTTGTCCACACATATAACATATCCTACTATCTGTAGGAATATTCCTCTTCGTGGGGCAATCACGTGCCATGTGTTCCATTTTTCCACAAAGAAAATATGCTCCTAATTTACGATAACAATGACCGCCATGAAGTTTTCCACAAGTAGCACAAGGGCTTTGATCACTTTGATTTCGAGACCCACCTAACCGATTGAAATCTCTTCGCTTCCTGCTATCACTAATATGATTGTCTTGATAATTGGTGGGCTTAAATCTCTTGTGTTGAGGCACTCCTTGTGTGCCACGCTCCAAAATGTCTTGCTCGACCCTAATTGCTCGATTCAAAACATCTTTGTATGTTGTTAGCTCAAACGGTATGAGTATAGTACGAATATTCGGTCGGAGCCCATGCTGAAAGTGTTCACCCCTACACCTTTCATTGGCCGCAAAACCATCCTCAAATTTACTTAACCGATTAAAGTGGGTTGCATACTCCATAACTGTCAAGTTACCTTGAGATATATTGACAAAGTCGCTTCTCATCTTCACTTGGAAAGATTCTAGAAAGAATTGGTCTTTAAAAGCCTCAGTGAAGTCCTTCCATGAAATGATCGCATCATTATCTCCAAGAGCCGGTCTAGTTCCTTCCCACCAACTAATAGCTTCGCCTTCTAAGCATCGAGTGGCGAAGTTGACCTTTTGGTCATCACGAACATTCTCGGCTTTGAAAATCCCCTCCATGTTTTTAATCCAATCATCGGCCTTGAGAGGATCCAACTTCCCATCAAACTTAGGTGGATCCGCCATTCTGAATTGGGGGAATGTGCATGAGCCAGCTACTCCACCTTCACTTAATTCTTTTGCTTGACAATACCGGTGAATCATTGCCTGTGTGAACTTGGTTGGAGGAACTGTTTCTTAGGGCTCTTCCCCAGCTTCATCCAAATCAGGACTCCTATCAAATCGGTCCTCTAGTCTCCTCTTTAAAGCTGCCCCTCGAGAAACTTGAGGCACATCTCTAGTATTAGGGGTAGCGACTCGCTTGCCTTTACTATTCTTACGACGCAAGGCGAGTGTCTCTAAGTCGGTACGCATGATCACCTGAACTCAAGAATAAAATTACACCTTAGTATAAAAAAGATTAGCACATTAAAACCTATCACACAATCTCCCAACGTCCCATATCTCTATCTACAAAGATCAAAACTTAGGCTCTGATATAAACTTAAGAAGTGAAATGATCTTTAGTGCAAAAGCTGAATGATAGGAAAAGCAAGGGGTCTTAATAATGTTTGATTTGTGCAATGTTGTCCAATAACTTGCAAGTTGGCCAACTTTGTTTCTCTTTCTGTTGTTTATGTAATCTTGTCTTACTTTGTTACTTGCTTTAAGTTTTAGTGAAACTGATGAAGAAGATAGGTTGAGCTCGGCAAAACTGCGTAGGCTAGGCTGGTCTTATAGGCCACTTGAGGAAACTTTGTTTGATTCGATTGAAAGCTACCAAATGGTTGGATTGTTGAACATCAAATAATTCAGGTTTTAATGATTTTCCATGCTTGTCAACCAACTATCACTTTCTTTCCATATCTTCACCATGCATGATGCGGTAGCAATTGTTCGTTTTTTCTGCAGAGGATGCTAGTATGTGGTTTGTTGCTTATTTGGAGTCACTAGCACGGTGGAGACAGTTTCTTTCGGAAGATAACATTTGCTGATGAAATTGTTTGGCTATTGTAATGAGGATTCAGCATTAGCATTATGCATTGCATTGGCGCTGTTTGTCTCATGTAGAGCCATGCTTTCTTAAAGACTTGTTAATAATGCCCTTCTCAAAAGTTAATCCCAAATTAATCTATACTGTCTGACGATGTCTGTTTTGTTATGCCCTTCCTTTACATATGTGGCTGTCTTTTAATCACCTTTCTATTAATAATTTGGCACATGTGGTTCTTCAAGTGCTAAGGCGCATGATAATTGCAAATTTTAGACTTGTTAGAAAGAATTGAATTTGTCGCGCCTGAATAAAAAGAAGACAATCTTGGGGTGGCGCAACATCGACTATCAAGCTTAAGCCTGTATCAAGGGCCCCGGGGCCACATCCCTTTCACGCACATGGTCATATGAACTAGGCATCAGTCATGACCTTACAGCACCTTGGACCGTTTATCTCAGAGATATAAGACTTTGCCCCTAATTAGAAGATTTTCATGTAATTCCGTACTTGGACTTTATCAATCATTGCATTGTGACATCCCAAATTTTCAATTCTGTTTTCTTCTAAATTAATCGGGCATTTCATTGACGCGTTTATAGGGTTATTCTCAAAGCCAATCACGCTCGAGATAACTAGACTATCTGGGGAAATTATTAAGAATTTTAAGGCAAATAAACTTGAGAATTCGATTAGGAATCGACTTCTTGACCATGTCCATCTTTAAAGGCCATTACAGCACAGTTAAAAATCAATTTGAAATTAGAGATAAACTGGATCGATAGAGATGTGTGGTTAATCGTAGGTGACACCACTAAATTAGAAAATTCTTGTCAATCGCCCTAAACCGATTTTCTTATTGTTTTGATACCCTGTGTCCGTATTTGGGTCATCGGGATTTTCACGACAATCGAGAGTCGCCAATGAGTTGAGTGGGTTCATAGTGGCTCGAAGAAAATCGACCACAAGTCAATTGTGCTTAAAAATATCTGAAAGTTACTCGGTAGTCTAGGTCACGCTAAAAACGCACCAAGTGAAATTAACTGTGAATTCAAGTCCAATTACAGAAATTGAAGTTCCTATCATGTCACAATAAATTATGGGAGTATCGACTCAGTCTTAGAAGATTTTTCTGACACCTGACACTTTTTGGGAAAAAAATTGTCGTGTGGACATTTTCGTTTAGTTGAAGCCGGTGATTCATTTTGATTGTGAAATTGAGAAGCAAGAGAGATTCTTGGATAAGGAAAATAATCAATTTGATAATGGAGATATCAATTGATTTTTGGTAAGAGTTAATTGAGAGAAAATTAAGAGAGAATTTGGATGCAGTTATGCAAGTGGGGACCAAGTACTCTAAGTTGAAATTTCTCTTGGGAATCTATGAACTTATTTAAAAGAAATTGGAATGAGAATTTTCTATTTGAGAAAATTATTTTCTTTTGTTTTATTCCCATTTCTTTTTCCCCTTGGCTACAACTTTCCTTCTCTCTCTCTCTCTCTCTCTCTCTCTCTCTCTCTTCTTTTTTTTCCTCATGTGTGAAGCCTCTCCACCGAATGCCCTCTTGCTAGCTTCCACTTTGCTTTTTCTTTTTACCTTTTTGACTTTTCAAACCCCTTTCTCTCTCTTCTCTCCCTTCTTCCCCCCACTCCCTTGTGACCGACTCTTTCTTTTTCTTTTCTTGTTCATGCGAACCAATGAAGTTGAAGCAAAAGTAGCAACCAGCATTGCCTGAAGGAGCAGCAGCCAGCCGCCCGAACGTTGTCGCACCGAACTGGACCACCACCTGCGTGACGCCCGCGCGTTCCGCCGCTCGCCTCCTCGCGTCCACGCCGCCCAGTAGCGTCTTCCAGCTGCTGCCGCCCCTGTGCGGCCCTGTCCGGCCACCTCTGACCACCGTTCATCCCCGCTGTACCACCACCTACCTTCCCTCGAGTTGTGCCGCCTTTGTTGAAGTGGTTTGCGGCTATTTTGTGGGCTTTTCCAGCCAAAACTAGCAACCCACCAAGTGGGTTTCCAGCCCCTCTTGGCCCGCTTTTGGGCCATTTCCAGGCCCCGAATCCGAGAGTTTCTTTAGGAAGAATCGTTCATCGCGTCGTCCCCGTCGGATTGATCCGATTTGCGCGCGATTCTGGTTAGTAATCTGACTACTACTTCCTTAGTGGACTAAATACACTTAAGGGTTGTTTAGTGTTAATTAAATAGGATTAGGTGGTTAGATTAGTGTAGATTAGTGATTATTAGCTAAGTGTGATGCATATTAGACATTTTGATTGTGCAATTAGCAAGTAGATGTGATATACTATTTAATGAATGCATCTCGGGAATTTTCCCGACCCTTATCAGGCTTCAATTAGGCAATTTGGGCCTAAATTGGATTTTTAGTAATTAATAATTAATTTTCGAAATTAATTAATTAACTATTTTTCCGGAAATTCAACCGGGATGGCCGGTGACCGGGATTTTATGCTAATGATCATGGTGCAGTCCGTTTATTTAATTGAGCTTTATTTTGAGCTAAATTGGAATTAGTGTATTTATTATTAATTTTCGGAATTAACTAATTAATTATTTATTTATCGGAAATTAAGGCTGGGATAGTTGACGACCGAAATTTCGTGCTGATTGTCGTGGCACAGTCCGTTTATTTATTTGAGCTCTACGATGCATGTAATTAAATTAATTGTGATGTTTTAGGGATTTATCCTAAATTGATTGAAATACAGTGAAATTGAATGATTGATTGGTAGATGACCGAGTATGTTTATAATGCTTTGATGAGTTGTAAAGTGGATGGAATCATGAGAGTAAATTGGATATATTCTAGGCTACAACTGATCAGGTACGATATTATGAGTCTACGTGGTTTGGTGACTAAGGACGTCACTCGCGAAAATGACGCCTTAAAGAACGCACGTATCGGTCTAGTATATACATCATTGTGGACTTACATGGTTCGGTGATTTGGGATATCACCGGCGAAAACGGCGCCTTAAAGAACACACGTATCGATCTAGTGCTCATATTGTTATAGGCATGTGTGGTTCGGTGATTAATGACATCACTGGCGAAAACGACGCTTTAAAGAACGCATGCAATTGTCTATTAAACACATCATTGTAGGCATGTGTGGTTTGATGATTTGGGATATCACTGGCGAAAACGGCGCCTTAAAGAACGCAATTGTCTAGTGGATACATCACCTTGGCAAAGTTGACGCCCGAGAGCATTGATATAGCTCTATGACTGAGTGTACTATTGGAGGTTATATAGTGTGGAATTAATGACCTAGAACACACACAATTCTCTCTCTCTCCCTCCTTTTCTTTTTTCCTCGTGCGTGAAGCCCCTCCATTGAATGCCCTCTTGCTGGCTTCCACTTTGCTTTTTCTTTTTACCTTTTTGACTTTTCAAACCCCTTCTCTCTCTCTCTCTTCTCTCCCTTCTTCCCCCCACTCTTTTGTGACCAACTCTTTCATTTTCTTTTCTTGTTCATGTGAACCAACGAAACTGAAGCAAAAATAGGACCAGCACCGCCCGAAGGAGCAACAGCTAGCCGCCCGGACGCCGTCGCACCGGAATCGGACCACCACCCACGCGACACCCGCGCATTCCGCCGCTCGCCTCCTCGCGCCCTCGCCGCCCAGCAGCGTCGTCTAGCTGCTGCCGCCCCTATCCGGCCCTGTCTGGCCACCTCTGACCGCCGTTTAGCCCCGCCGTACCACCACCTACCTTCCCTCGAGTTGTGCCGCCTTTGCTAAAGTGGTTTGCTGCTGTTTTGTGGGCTTCCAGCCAAAACCAACAACCCACCGAGTGGGTTTCCAGCCCCTCTTGGCCCGCTTTTGGGCCGTTTCTAGGCCCCGAATCCGAGAGTTTCTGTCATGCCCCGATCCTCGAACGCGTGCCCATCCCTCACCCGGTCGATTAATAGCGACGTCCCAAGACGTATCGCCGACCCTGTTCATTTAATATGTACAAGCGGAAGTATAAAGAAAATCCCTAGACAATAAATCAATGGGATAGAAAAATAGGGCCATACTTTCATATTGAAACTCATAACCAAACTTTTATACATAACACCAAACAGTATTTTTCACAACCCTTCACAATTTCCTATTCCACTCTATACACACCAAAATGGAGTTCACAAAAGAAGATGGGATCTCAGTCCATCCGGGTCGTACTCAAGATCCCTCTTGGTGTTATCTTCTTCTTCCAAAAATCCTTCTTCTCAGGTTTCACCTCAGAGTTCTCATTCTCAGATTCCTCCTTCTCAGCTCCTCATCGGGGTCCTGAAATGTTGTCCCACAATCGGGAGGAGACTACGTCTCAGCAAGTTCTACCTCACTAAGACTCAATTAGTGAACCCATACACTACTCGGTTGCCTAAGCACAACATGAGTCAGAGGACTTACCTTGGCCTCAGTCTCAACCTGCAATTCAAGGTTACATACAAACGCTTCATAAATCATAACGAACAATCAATCAAATCACGACAATCGGATCAAATCATTGATCAATCGAACTAGTCGATTACATGTCAGATGGACCATTCTAGGTCATTTATCCACACCATATAACCTCCCATAGAGTTGTGACACCCGAATTTCCAATTCTATTTTCAATAAATTGAAATGGGCATTTCATCTGCATGCATATAGTTCTTTTCCCTAAACTGATCACTCATGGGATAACTAGTCTATCGGGTGAAGCCATTAAGAAATTCTAATGCATCGGACTCGAGAATTTGACCAGGAAACGACCTTTCAACCGAGTTAATCTGCAAGGGTCATTACGACACAATTAAAAATCGATTAGAGACTGGAGATAGGTTCATTCGACAGAGGCATGTGATCGAGTGTGGGTGATTACACCAGATTGCACAATTCTTGTCGATCGGTACTGGGCCGGCTTTTTTGTCATTTGGGTACCTTGTGTCTGTATTTGAAACCTTGAGGTTATCTCGATAACCGATGGTCGCCAATGTGTCAAAGATGTACATTATTGCTTGAATTGATCAACCACATGTCAAATGCATGAAAATTTCAAAAAAGACGCGCTAATAAAATTTTGGAAGTCCTAGGGTGTCACATATCTTATGAGGAACATGGATTAAATGGAAGCTCAATTGGAACCTGAATGGAATTGAAGAAATCAAGGTTGAAAATGGGAGTGGGAAGTTAAAGTTAGTGGATTGTGACATCACAAGTGATGTCTTGGGATGGGGCAAGAAGGGCTAGAATTGTGACACTTGGAGGGTGGAGATTGAGCCAACTTCTTCTTCAACCTTTGGAAGAGAGAGAGAGAGAGAGGGAGGAAGAAAGAGGAAGGAGGAAGCAGCGTGCGCCACCCCTCCGTCCGCCCAGCCCGTCGCGCCGCCCTTTGTCGCCTGTGTGTCGCCGCCACCGCCGTCGGAGCTCGACACCAGCAGCCGCCATCCGCGCGCACGCCGCCCTTGCCAGCCGCCGCCGCCCTTGCCGCTCGCCTCTCGCCTCGCCGCCTCGCCGCTGCCGTCATCGCAAGGGTCACCGGAGGCCCGCCGCCAGCCAGCCAGCCACCAACATGCCGCCACCCTCCTCCGCCGTCCCGCGCCTGAACCGCCGCCGAACCTCCTCCGTTCGGCCTTGGATGGGGCTGAACTTCCAGCCTAGATCTGGAACTTCGAGGCCCATTTTGGCCGGCTTCCCGTCCCCGGGTGCTCGGCCCGCCTTAAGACGCCGTTTTTGCCAGTGACATCCTTAGTCACCGAACCACATAGGCCCATACACCATACCTGATCGGTCCAAGCCCAAAGTACTTCTGATTCACTCTCACCATTCTACTCACTTTACGAATTATCAAAGTATTAAAATGCAGAATAAACATACCTGGCCATCTGCCAATCAATAATTCAATCTCAATCAATTTAGGGTAAAACCCTAAAATATCACAATTTATTTAATTCCATGCGACGTAGAGCTCAAATAAATAAACGGACTACGCCATGAATATCGGCACGAGATTTTGGCCGTCGCCATCTCAGCCTTAATTTCCGAAAAATAAATAAATAAATAATTAATTAATTAATTTCGAAAATTAAATAATTAATATTAAAAATTCAATTTAGCTCAAAATAAAGCCCGATTAAATAAAAGGACTTCACCACGGTCATCAGCAGAATATTCCGGCCACTGACCATCCCAGTTGAATTTTTGAAAATTTAATTTAATTCCGAAAAATAATATTTAAATACCAAAAATTCCACTTAGCCCCGAATTGTCAAATTGAAGACTAAAGGGTCGGAAAAATCCCGAGCTACCCTCAATAAATAGTAGACCACGTCTACTTGTCGAATACGCATTCAATTTATCTAATTTGCATCACAATTGACTAATAAACACTAATCTAACCACCTAAACCTAATTAAGTAAAACTAAACAACCATTAAGTGTAATTAGCCTACTAAAAAAGGATTAGTGAGATTACTAATCGGAATCGCGTGCAATCCGGATCAAATCGACGGGCACGGCGCGGGGATCGATTCCTTCCAAAGCACGGCTCGGGTTCGAGGGCGAAAACGGCCAAAAACAAGCTTGAAGGTGGCTGGAAAACCCACTCCGTGGGTCATTGCCCTTGGCTGGCCGAAGCTACTCCGGTGGCCAAGAGGGCAAGGGGAGGCTGGTGAAGGGTGAGGAGGACGTTGAGGTGGTAGGGATGGCGGCTGGGCTGCGTTTGGCGGCAGGTGGGGGCGTCGGCCGAGCTGGGCAGCAGTTGGAAGTCGCACAGGGACGGGCGGACGACGGGACGACGGTGGCGAGCTGCTGTTGTCCGGCGAGCTACTCCTTCTGCTCTTCTTCAACTTCTGGTTTTGCTAGTTTCGGACAAGGAAGAAAGAATAAGGGGAGCTCGTTCACGTGGGGAGGGAAAGAAAGGGGAAGAAGAGGAGAGAGAAAATAGAAAGAAAGAAAAAGAAAGAAGGGATAAGGCTTGACTAGTCAAAAAGTGAAAAAGAAGAGGGAGAAGCCAACTTGAATTTGGCTTGGGGGTCTCGTACAAAGGGGGGAGGGGCTGCGCACATGGGGGAAAAGGGAGAGGAGAGAGAGAGGAAAGAGAGAGAAAAAGAAAGGGAGGAAAAGAAATAAAAAGAAGAATAAAATAGTAAAAGAATAAGTAAAATTACCTTATTCACAAAATTACTATTTTCTTTTCATTTCTTTTTCCCTTTTAATTTCTTCCGGTTTTGATTTTCCTTCCGATAATTTCTTTCTCGAAATTTCGGACTCATCAATAAATTGACGGACGATGAGACGAGGTCTAAAAAAAGAATTATGACACGTTTAAAATTCGATTCCCGAAATTGAGTTCAATTCGAAATTGAGTTCAATTCCATGGTTAAAATCAATCAGACGCGATTTTAGTCAAATCCAACCAATTAAGTAGCTTTTAGGGATTTTTACCGCGGATACATCCATTAACGCCTTCACTCAATAGGTTAGTTAACTCGTGAATGATCAACTCAGAGAAAAATGACCGTAGGCACGTCGACGAAAGGCCAATTTCATTTTGTCAAAATGGGGTCAAATTTCGGGATGTCACAAATTACACTTAAAGGTTGTTTAGTGTTAATTAAATAGGATTAGGTGGTTAGATTAGTGTAGATTTGTCACGCCCCGAACCCCGAGACACGTGTATATCCCACCATGGTCATATAAATGCGACATTCCCAAGTAGTGTCGCCGACCCAATTAATTCATTATGCGCATGCGGAACGTGTTAATTAACCCCTGACAAAAACTCACGAGATAGGAAAGTAGGAAATAATTACAATCATAAACAAATATACTTTCATAAAATTATAACCTCCCAAGGTTTACATATATACCAAAAAGGGGCAAGTTCACAAAAAAGGATCAGTCCACCAAAAAGAATAAACGGTCCTAGGACTACTAGTCGGACACGCTCCTCGATCCCACTTCAGTCTGGACAGTCTCCAGAGGCAGTGATTCCTCCATCTACGGTCCTGAAAAATTTTGGCCCACAACGGGGTGAGACATCGTCTCAGCAAGTTCAACCCCCTAAACCCTTATTAGAAAGCAAATACACTCAGGGTGACCTAGCCCCTCACACAGACGACTTACCTCGTCTCAATTCCTCCCTGCTGGTTAGCACAATTTATATCACACAATCTCAGGTAATAATAATGATTCAAATAATTGGAATGGCATCACTTTCATATAAGTCACAATCGCACTCATCATACATTCCAATCATTCACTGCCACACAAGGGCATAGCCTACTCGCAAATTCAGCTATCTATTGACACTCATGTCAGGCATCGCCTCCCCCCCATGGAGTGCGGCTTTGTCACTACGTTGACGGCATTCCCGAAGGAGCATGGGTCCAGTTGGCCTAGCCTCTACTGCGACCCGAGCCACGTCACTCACTGACGGCAATTCACGAGGAGAATAGGTCCAGTTGGCCTAGCCACTACTGCGACCGAGTCTACCAACCAGCACACGACAAATCATTACTGACTTTCGGACCTTCCACAATTCATTCACATATACTCCAATTTCAATAGTAAACCTTAACAATCAAATTTCTGCATCAAAATCCAACACTTAGATTTTTATGGCTAAAAACCCTATTTATCACAATCAACACTCAATTTGCCACATCCATTCATCAAATTCAAATTCTAAATGCACAGCATCGATCAGCACCAAATTCTAAGCAATTGAGGTCAAAATAATTTTTCGAGTTTTTTTTAAATAATAATAATAATAGCCAACACTCAATTTTGCCACTTTCGTTCATCAAATTCAAATTCTAAGAGCACAGCGACGATCGGCCCAAAATTCTAAGCAATTGAGGCCAAAAATAATTTTCGAGTTTTTTTTTTTTTTTAAATTAAATAATAATATTTTAATGAATTTCGGAAAATAGTAAATTATTAACTTTTTCCAGAATTTCGAAACAATAAAAATAAATCAAAAATAAAACCCAATAAGTCACATCAAGGTTAAATTAAATTAATCCACTTAACTTTAAACTAAACACACTTAATACTAATTAAATCTCTTAATCCAAATCACAATTAAATAAACTAAACTAACCACCTAAACCTAATTAACCTAGACTAAGCACACTTAGGGTATCATTAACCCTCTAATCGGGGTTTAGTGAGTTAAACTCACCGGATTAGCGAGCCGAGCACGCCAAAATGACGGGGCCGACGCGAGGATCGACTTTCCTCAAGGCGGGTCGAGCAACCGGGGCTGGGAAGACGGCCAAAGAGAGGCCCGAAATTCCAGATCTAAGCTGGAATTTCAGCTCCGTTCATGGCCGAACGGAGGGGGAAGAAGGGGTGGCTCGGCGCGGGATGGCGGGGAGCGGCGGCGGCGGGCTGGCGGGCGAAGGGGCGGCAAAGGGGGCGGCGAAGGGGCTGGGCGGGGTGCGCGGCGACGGGCGGCGGCGGCAGTCCGGCGACGGCTGGTCCCCCTCCCAAGCTTCTCTTGGCTGCTGGTTTTTTTTTTTTTTTTTTTTTGAAGAAAATGCAGAACAAGAATGGAGGAAGAAAGCTACGGGAAGAAGAAGAAGAAGAAGAAAGGGAGGAGAGAGAAGGGGGGCTTTTCTTTTCTTTTTCTCTTTTTCTTTAACCCACAAAAAGCCCACCATGACATCATCGTGATGTCATGTCCCACTATCTCAAACTCTCCACAACCTTAGTCCAATGGGTCTAATTTCATTTTCCGCCGGGGCCTAAATCCCGTACCTTAAATTTCTCAAATCCAATAAATTCTCGTCCAATTGAGCCTAATTAAAATCCATAAAATTAATATATGATCCTCATAAGGTATGTGACACCCCAAGACTTCCAATTTCTTAATTTTGTCACAATTTCACGGTTAATTTCATTCTGGCACGATATTAGCCCGTCCTGACCTACCGGTTAGCTTTTAGAAATTTTTATGCATTCGACTTGTGGTTGATAAATCTCAAGCCACAATGTACATCTTTGACACATTGGCGACCCTCGGTTGTCGTAAAAATCTCAATGTTTCAAATATGAACACAAGAGACCCAATCGACAAAAAAGTCGGTCCAGTGTCGACTAACAAGAATAGTGTGATCTAGTGGAATCACCCACACCCGATCACATGCCTCTGTCGAGCCGACCTATCTCCGGCTTCTAATCGATTTTTAACTGTGCCATAATGACCCTTGCAGATTAGCTCGGTCGAAAGGTCGCTTCCTAGTCAAATTCTCGAGTCTGATGCACTAGAATCTCTTACCGGCTTCACCTGATAGACTGGTTTTCACATGAGTGGCCAACTCAAGGAAATGAACTATATGCGTGCAGATGAAATGCCCGTCTCAATTTACTAAAAATAAAATTGAAAAATTCGGGATGTCACAAGATTAGTGATTATAAATTAAGTGTGTATGCATATTAGACATTTTGATTGTGCAATTAGCAAGTAGATGTGGTCTACTATTTAATGAATGCATCTCGGGATATTTTCCCGACCCTTATCGGGCTTCAATTAGGCAATTTGGGCCTAAATTGGATTTTTAGTAATTAATAATTAATTTTCGAAATTAATTAATTAATTATTATTTTTCCAAAAATTCAACCAGGATGGTCGATGACCGGGATTTTATGCTGATGATCATGGTGAAGTCTGTTTATTTAATTGAGCTTTATTTTGAGCTAAATTGGAATTAGTGTATTTATTCATTAATTTTCGGAATTAACTAATTAATTATTTATTTATCGGAAATTAAGGCTGGGATAGCTAACGACCGAAATTTCGTGCTGATTTTTGTGGCACAGTCCGTATGTTTATTGGAGCTCTACGATGCATGGAATTAAATTAATTGTGATGTTTTAGGAATTTACCCTAAATTAATTGAAATTGAGTGAAATTGAATGATTGATTGGTAGATGGCCGAGTATATTTATTTAGCATTTATAATGCTTTGATGAGTTGTAAAGTGGATGGAATCATGAAAGTAAATTGGAAATACTCTGGACTATAACCGATTAGGTACGGTGTTATGAGTCTACGTGGTTCGGTGACTAAGGACATCACTCGCAAAAACAGTGCCTTAAAGAACGCACGTATCGGTCTAGTATATACATCATTGTGGACCTACGTGGTTTGGTGATTTGGGATATCACTGGCAAAAACGGCGCAATAAAGATCGCACGTATCGGTTTAGTGCTCATATTGTTATAGGCATGTGTGGTTCGGTGATTAAGGACATCACTGGCGAAAATGGCGCTTTAAAGAACGCATGCAATTGTCTATTAAACACATCGTTGTAGGCATGTGTGGTTCGGTGATTTTGGATATCACTGGCGAAAACGACGCCTTAAAGAACGCACGCAATTGTCTAGTGGATACATCACCTTGGCGAAGTTGACACCCAAGAGCATTGATGTGGCTCTATGACTGAGTGTACTATTGGAGGTTATATGATGTGGAATTAATGACCTAGAACGCACGCAATTCTCTCTCTCTCCCTCTTTTTCTTTTTTCCTTGTGCGCGAAGCCCCTCCACCGAATGCCCTCTTGCTGGCTTCCACTTTGCTTTTTCTTTTTACCTTTTTGACTTTTCAAACCCGTTTCTCTCTTATCCTCTCTCTCTTCTCTCCCTTCTTCCCCCCACTCCCTTGTGACCGACTCTTTCCTTTTCTTTTTTTGTTCGTGCGAACCAATGAAGCTAAAGTAGAAGTAGCGACCAGCACCGCCCGAAGGAGCAGCAGCTAGCTGCCCGGACGCCGTCGCACCGGAACCGGACCACCACCCGCGCGACCCCGCGCGTTCCACCGCTCGCCTCCTCGCGCCCTCGCCGCCCAGCAGCGTCGTCCAGCTGCTGCCGCCCTTGTCCGGCCACCTCCAGCCGCCGTTCAACCCCGCCGTACCACCACCTACCTTCCCTTGAGTTGTGTCGCATTTGCTGAAGTGGTTTGCTATTGTTTTGTGGGCCTTTCCAGCCAAAATCAGCAACCCACCGAGTGGGTTTCCAGCCCCTCTTGGCCTGCTTTTGGGCCGTTTCCGGGCCCCGAATCCGAGAGTTTCTGTCACGCCCCGATCCTCGAATGCGTGCCCATCCCTCACTCGGTTGATTAATAGCGACGTCCCAGGACGCATCGCCGATCCTATTCATTTAATATGCGCAAGCGGAAGTATAAAGAAAATCCCCAAACAATAAAACAATGGGATACAAAAGTAGGGCCATACTTTCATATTGAAACTCATAACCAAACTTTTATAATAACACCAAACTGTATTTTCACAACCCTTCACAACTTCCTATTCCACTCTATACACACCAAAATGGAGTTCACAAAAGAAGATGAGATCTCAGTCCATCCGGGTCGTACTCAAGATCCCTCTCGGTGTTATCTTCTTCTTCCAAAAATCCATCTTCTCAGGTTTCACCTCAAAGTTCACCTTCTCAGATTCCTCCTCCTCAACTCCTCATCGAGGTCCTGAAATGTTGTCCCACAACCGGGATGAGACTACGTCTTAGCGAGTTCTACCCCACTAAGACTCAATTAGGGAACCCATACACTACTCGGTTGCCTAAGCACAGCACGAGTCAGAGGACTTACCTTGGCCTCAAGTCTCAACCTGCAATTCAAGGTTACATACAAACGCTTCATAAATCATAACGAACAATCAATCAAATCACAACAATCGGATCAAATCATTGATCAATCGAACTAGTCGATTACATGTTAGAGGGACCATTCTAGGTCATTGATTCCACACCATATAACCTCCTATAGAGCACTCGGTCACAGAGCCACATCAATGCTCTCGGGCGTCAAGTTCACCAAGGTGACTTATCCACTAGACAATCGCGTGCGTTCTTTAAGGCGCCGTTTTCGCCAGTGACATCCTTAATCACCGAACCACGCATGCCTATAACAATGTTCTCAATAGACAATTGCGTGCGTTCTTTAAGGCGCCGTTTTCGTCATTGACATCCTTAGTCACCGAACCACGCATGCCTATAACGATGTACTCAATAGACAATTGTGTACGTTCTTTAAGGCGTCGTTTTCGCCGGTGATGTCCTTAATCAATGAACCACACATGCCTATGACAATGTGTTTAATAGACAATTCCATGCGTTCTTAAGACGCCGTTTTCGCGGTGATGTCCTTAATCACCGAACCATACATTCCTATAACAATATGAGTACTAGACCGATACATGCGTTCTTTAAGACGCCGTTTTCGCCAGTGACATCGTTAGTCACCGAACCACCTAGGCCTATAAACCATACCTGATCGGTCCAAGCCCAGAGTACTTCTGATTCACTCTCACCATTCTACTCACTTTACGACTTATCAAAGCATTAAAATGCTGAATAAACATACCTGGCCATCTGCCAATCAATAATTCAATCTCAATCAATTTAGGGTAAAACCCTAAAATATCACAATTTATTTAATTTCATGCGACGTAGAGCTCAAATAAATAAACGGACTACGCCACGACAATCAGCACGAGATTTTGGTTGCCGGCCATCTCAGCCTTAATTTCCGAAAAATAAATAAATAATTAATTAATTTCGAAAAATAAATAATTAATTAATCAATTTCGAAAATTAAATAATTACAATTAAAAATTCAATTTAGCTCAAAATAAAGCCCGATTAAATAAATGAACTTCACCACGGTCATCAGCATAATATTCCGGTCACTGGCCATCCCAGTTGAATTTTTAGAAAATTCAATTTAATTCTGAAAAATAATATTTAAATACCAAAAATTCCACTTAGGCCCGAATTGTCAAATTGAAGCCCGATGAAGGGACGGAAAAATCCCGAGCAACCCTCAATAAATAGTAGACCACGTCTACTTACCAAATACGCATTCAATTTATCTAATTTGCATCACAATTGATTAATAAACACTAATCTAATCACCTAAACCTAAATTAAGTAAAACTAAACAACCATTAAGTGTAATTAGCCCACTAAGCAAGGATTAGTGAGATTACTAACCGGAATCGCGTGCAATCCGGATCAAATCGACGGGCACGGCGCGGGGATCGATTCCTTCCTAAGCACGGCTCGGGTCCGAGGCCCGAAAACGGCCCAAAATGAGCTTGAAGGTGGTTGGAAAACTCACTCCGTGGGTCACTGCCCTTGGCTGGCCGAAGCTACTCCGGGGGCCAAGAGGGCGAGCGGAGGTCGGTGAAGGGTGAGGGGGACGCTGAGGTGGTAGGGACGGCGGCTAGGCGGCGTTTGGCGGCGGGTGGGGGCGTCGGCCAAGTTGGGCAGCAGCTAAAAGTCGCACAGGGATGGGCGGACGGGCGGACGACGGCGGCGAGGTGCTGCTATCCGGCGAGCTACTCCTTCTACTCTTCTTTAGCTTCTGGGTTTTTCTTTGGTTTCGGACAAGGAAGAAAGAATAAGGGGGGAGCTCGTTCACGTGGGGAGGGAAAGAAAAGGGGGAAGAAGAGAGAGAGAGAGAAAGAGAAAGAAAAAAAAAGAAAGAAGGGATAAGGTTTGAGGTAGTCAAAAAGTGAAAAGAAGAGGAGAAGCCAACTTGAATTTGGGCAGGGGGTCTCGTACGAAGGGGGAGGGTTGCGCACATGGGGGAAAAGGGAGAGGAGAGAGAGAGGAAAAGAAAGGGAGGAAAAGAAATAAAAAGAAGAAGAAAATAGTAAAAGAATAAGTAAAATTACGTTATTCACAAAATTACTATTTTCTTTCCATTTCTTTTTCCCTTTTTAATTTCTTCCGGTCTTCGATTTTCCTTCCGATAATTTCTTTCTCGAAATTTCGGACTCGTTAATAAATTGACGGACGATGAGAGGAGGTCCTAAAAAAAAGAATTATGACACGCTTAAAATTCGATTCCCGAAATCAAGTTCAATTCCGTGGTTAAAATCAATCAGACGCGATTTTAGTCAAATCCAACCAATTAAGTAGCTTTTAGGGATTTTTACCGCGGATACATCCATTAACGCCTTCACTCAATAGGTTAGTTAACTCGTGAGTGATCGGCTCGAGAGAAAAATGACCATAGGCACATCGACGAAAGGCCAATTTCACTTTGTCGAAACGGGGTCGAATTTCGGGATGTTTAGGTTGTTTAGTGTTAATTAAATAGGATTATGTGGTTAGATTAGTATAGATTAGTGATTAGAAATTAAGTGTGATGCATATTAGACATTTTGATTTGCAATTAGCAAGTAGATGTGGTCTACTATTTAATGAATGCATCTCGAGAATTTTCCCGACCCTTATCGGGCTTCGATTAGGCAATTTGGGCCTAAATTTGATTTTTAGTAATTAATAATTAATTTTCGAAATTAATTAATTATTTAATTTATTTTTCGAAAATTCAACCGGGATGGTCGGTGACCGGGATTTTATGCTGATGACCATGGTGCAGTCCATTTATTTAATTGAGCTTTATTTTGAGCTAAATTGGAATTAGTGTATTTATTCATTAATTTTCGGAATTAACTAATTAATTATTTATTTATCAGAAATTAAGGCTGGGATAGTTGACGACTGAAATTCCGTGCTAATTGTCGTGGCACAGTCCGTTTATTTATTTGAGCTCTACGATGCATGGAATTGTCTATTAAACGTGATGTTTTAGGGATTTATCCTAAATTAATTGAAATTGAGTGAAATTGAATGATTGATTGGTAGATGGCCGAATATATTTATTTAGCATTTATAATGCTTTGATGAGTTGTAAAGTGAATGGAACCATGAAAGTAAATTGGAAATACTCTGGGCTATAACCGATCAGGTACGGTGTTATGAGTCTACGTGGTTCGGTGACTAAGGACGTCACTCGCGAAAACGGCGACTTAAAGAACACACGTATCGGTCTAGTATATACATCATTGTGGACCTACGTGGTTCGGTGATTTGGGATATCACTGGCGAAAACGGCGCCATAAAGATCGCACGTATCGGTCTAGTGCTCATATTGTTATAGGCATGTGTGGTTCGGTGATTAAGGACATTACTGGCGAAAACAACACTTTAAGGAACGCATGCAATTGTCTATTAAACACATCGTTGTAGGCATGTGTGGTTCAGTAATTTAGGATATCACTGGCGAAAACGACGCCTTAAAGAACGCACGCAATTGTCTAGTGGATACATCACCTCGGCAAAGTTGATACCCAAGAGCATTGATGTGGCTCTATGACTGAGTGTACTATTGGAGGTTATATGGTGTGGAATTAATGACCTAGAACGCACGCAATTCTCTCTCTCTCCCTCTTTTTCTTTTTTCCTCGTGCGCGAAGCCCCTCCACCGAATGCCCTCTTGCTGGCTTCCACTTTGCTTTTTCTTTTTACCTTTTTGACTTTTCAAACCACTCTCTCGTTCCTCTCTCTCTTCTCTCTCTTCTCTCCCTTTTTCCCCCCACTCCCTTGTGACCGACTCTTTCCTTTTCTTTTCTTGTTCGTGCGAACCAATGAAGCTAAAGAAGAAGTAGCGACCAGCACCGCCCGAAGGAGCAGCAGCCAGCCGCCCGGACGCCGTTGCACCGGAACCGGACCACCACCTGCGCGACGCCCGCGCGTTCCGCCGCTCGCCTCCTCGCACCCTCGCCGCCCAGCAGCGTCGTCCACTGCTGCCACCCCTATCCGGCCACCTCCGACCGCCGTACCACCACCTACCTTCCCCTGAGTTGTGCCACCTTTGTTGAAGTGGTTTGCTGCTGTTTTGTGGGCTTTTCCAGCCAAAACCAGCAACCCACCGAGTGGGTTTCCAGCCCCTCTTGGCTCGCTTTTGGGCCATTTCCGAGCCCCGAATCGGAGAGTTTCTGTCACGCCCCGATCCTCGAATGCGTGCCCATCCCTCACCCGGTTGATTAATAGCGACGTCCCAAAACGCATCGTCGACCCTGTTCATTTAATATGCGCAAGCGGAAGTATAAAGAAAATCCCCAGACAATAAAACAATGGGATAGAAAAGTAAGGCCATACTTTCTTATTGAAACTCATAACCAAACTTTTATACATAACACTAAACAGTATTTTTCACAACCCTCCACAACTTCCTATTCCACTCTATGCACACCAAAATGGAGTTCACAAAAGAAGATGGGATCTCAGTCCATCCGGGCCGTACTCAAGATCCCTCTCGGTGTTATCATCTTCTTCCAAAAATCTTTCTTCTCAGGTTTCACCTCAGAGTTCTCCTTCTCAGATTCCTCCTCCTCAGCTCCTCATCGGGATCTTGAAATGTTGTCCCACAACCGGATGAGACTACATCTCAGCGAGTTTTACCCCATCGCCAGTGACATCCTTAGTCACCGAACCACCTAGGCCCATACACCATACCTGATCGGTCCAAGCCCAAAGTACTTCTGATTCACTCTCACCATTCTACTCACTTTACGACTTATCAAAGCATTAAAATGCTGAATAAACATACATGGCCATCTGCCAATCAATAATTCAATCTCAATCAATTTAGGGTAAAACCTAAAATATCACAATTTATTTAATTCCATGCGACGTAGAGCTCAAATAAATAAACGGACTACGCCACGACAATCAGCACGAGATTTTGGCCATCGGCCATCTCAGCCGAAAATTAATTAAAATTAATTAACGAAAAATAATTAATTAATTAATTTCGAAAAATAAATAATTAATTAATTAATTAATTTCGAAAATTAAATAATTAATATTAAAAATTCAATTTAGCTCAAAATAAAGCCTGATTAAATAAACGGACTTCATCACGGTCATCGGCATAATATTCAGGTCTTTGGCCATCCTAGTTGAATTTTCGGAAAATTTAATTTAATTCCAAAAAATAATATTTAAATACCAAAAATTCCACTTAGGCCCGAATTGTCAAATTGAAGCCCGCTGAAGGGATGGAAAAATCTGAACTACCCTCAATAAATAGTAGACCACGTCTACTTGCCAAATACGTATTCAATTTATCCAATTTGCATCACGATTTACTAATAAACACTAATCTAACCACATAAACCTAATTAAGTAAAACTAAACAACCATTAAGTGTAATTAGCAAACTAAGCAAGGATTAGTGAGATTACTCATAGAATCACGCGCAACCTGGATCAAATCGACGGGCACGGCGCGGGGATCGATTCCTTCCAAAGCACGACTCGGGTCCGAGGCCCGGAAACGACCCAAAATGAGCTCGAAGGTGGCTGGAAAACCCACTCCGTGGGTCACTGCCCTTGGCTGGCCGAAGCTACTCCGGTGGCCAAGAGGGCGAGGGGAGGCGGGTGGAGGGTGAGGGGGACGCCGAGGTGGTAGGGACGGCGGCTGGGTAGTTGTCGCGACCTACCCTCGGGGGGAGGGAAGAGGTTTAGGGGTATTGCCTAGGGGACGGACCTAAGGTCTATAATTAAGCTCAGGCTCTCCCAAGCCCATACCCTGCGTGACATTGGGATATTTTTTTAAAGATTTGCACAAAAGGAGTCGCCACTAGCCTATTGGGGTCGGCTAGAAACCAAGTGAGGCATGGGAGCATGCCTCACTTCCTACGCAACCAGAGAGTCTAGGATCGGGGACTTAATTACACTAATTAACCAATTAGTGCCCTTTCGGTACATAATCTTGTTCATTTTAAAAGAAATGATTTTTATCAAGCAGTCTGGATTGATTTTATACCTATCGGCTAACATATGAGATGATCATGCAAGTGTGCAATCATTAAAGTAACAATCATAGCTACCAATGTCCTAAATGCAATAAAATTAGCACAAACAACTAAACAATGCAAACATATTCAAATATATAAATTAAACATGAAATATAATTAATATGCAAGTAAATAAAGGCTTAATTACACTAAAAAGGGAATACATGACAAATCCTAATCGAACCCCATCATTTTTGGATTTTTTTGAAATTTTTTAATTCTTTTTTAAATAATAAAAATTAATTTTTTTTAAAAAATTAAGAAAAAGGTCAAAATTTTTAATGCTTTTCGAGTTTTGAATTTTCGGAAATATTTTTGAATTTTTATTTTTTTTTTTTTATTTTTGATTTTTGATTTATTTTTTTGAAAGTACACTTTTGGATTTTTTTTTAATAAAAAAATTTTAATCTTTTCTCATTGTGCACTCCCCTCCTGCGATTCCCCTTTTCCAAGACCAAATTTTTTCTTTCTTTTGTTTTACTTTTTTTTTACTTTTCCATACTTTTCTTTTCTTTTCTTTTCTTTTATTATTATTATTTTCTTTTTTTGGTCTTCTTCTCCTTCGTGCCTGCCCACTGCACGCCCGAAGCTTCTCTTCAATTTGCGCCATATTCACCGAACTAAAAAAAAAAAACAACACCACAGCGAATCCTCACCGGTGTTTGGAGGGTCACCAATCTATCATCTAGCGCCGGTCATTCGTTCCGTCCGACAATGACCACTGTTTTGACACTTATTCTAGTGATGACAAACCCATTTTTCAAGCGAAGAAAAAGACGTTGCCAACTCGAATACGCATGAATATTTCTCACGAACATTACGAAAACACCATAAATACGGGCAAAGCAAGCAGGACTCAGCGGGCATGGGAGCAAAAACGAGTTGGTCTTGCGTTAAAACATACACTGCTCTTTGGTTTTTTATTAAGGCATTTCATCGAACACATAAGACGCACTAACTAGAGAAGTAAGCGTAGACTCGATCGAGGCTCGGGTTTAGGCCAAAATCATCATGCGATACACAAGCACTATTCTGGATCATCTCAGGGACAAGTTTATCAACATTTAACTCGAGTTTAAACAAAAATAATAAGTCTCGGCCATAACATCAAACACAAACAAATGTTTGCATAAAGCACTATAATAAGCACGCATAAGGTGTGCGAGGAATGAACACGAGTACAACGGGATTTCGGGTGAGGGTCGAGACTGGAGCTCGTGCGAACTAGTCAACCATGAGCTCCAGCCTGACGTCCCACCGACAAAAGGGCAGATGTACTCGGGAATGACCTACCTGGTTCGAAGGGGAGCGCTGCGGTGGACGACGGCTCTCGGGCGGATGGACCGGTGACGGCCCCCGTCCTTGATCTTACTCTCTCCCTTTTGCTTGTCCTCCGCTCTCTTGCCCAAGCTCTCTCTGGTTTGTCTCCGTGTGATTCCTCTCCCCCCAGCTCTGTCCCGTTTCTCCTTCTCTTATGCTTTTCATCTTCTTCTTTTTTTCTACAAGTCTCCCGAGCGAAGACTTGCTACCGTGCTAGCTGGTCGATCGGTCTGCTTCCCCGACCCGCGGATCGCGCCGAAAGCCCTACTATGCCAATCCTCTGCCTTGCCTCCTCTTTTCTTCCCGTTTCTTTCCCTTTTGCTCTCTTCTTTTTTTCTGCAGGAACTTGCGCGAAGACCACGGTCGAGCCAGTTGCCGGCCGGCTGCTCTTGACCCGCAGATCATGCCGCACGCCTACCACACCAATCCTCTGTTGCCGTTCTCGCTGCTGTGTTGCTGCCCTGCTTTCTTTCCATTTCCAGCTCTCTGCTTTCTACAGGTTCTGCAGGTCGTGCGAAGACCGAAAGAGGGAGAAGACCGGACGCGGGCCGGGCCGAAGGAGAAAAGAGGTTGGGCCGGCCCAGTGCGCGGGAGAAAAAGAAAAGGAGAGACGGGTCGGGCCAAAGCTGGATCCGGCCCGACTTGACCATATTATTTTTTTCTTTTTTTTTTCAATTAATAAAAATATTAATTATTTTTTTTTAATTAATTATTTTTTTTTTTTTGCTAATTCCTAACCTCTAATGCTATTTTTAACTAACTTTGGTGAAATTTAGGTGTCAACAGTTGCCCCTCTTTGAATGGGAGCTCGAAGAGGTTGCATTCAAAGACAGAAGACACCTAAATTATTTGGGCGATAGAGAGACCCTAGGTGCATAGGCACGCGTCAGGTCAACGGAAATGACTCATAACTATGGAAGCGCGTCTTATCAATAAGAGGAAGCAAGACTCTAGGCTACCGAATCCCATCGGGTTATAAGAAGGGGGTTGAAGGACTCCGGGTTACGGAAAGCCCACCAGGTCATAAGAAGGGGGTTGAAGGACTCCGGGCTACGGAAAACCCACCGGGTCATAAGAAGGGGATTGAAGGACTCCGGGCTACGGAAAGCCCATCGGGTCATAAGAAGGGGGTTGAAGGACTCCGGGCTACGAAAAGCCCACCAAGTCATAAGAAGGGATTGAAGGACTCCGGGCTACGGAAAGCCCACCGGGTCATAAGAAAGGGGTTGAAGGACTCTGGGCTACGAAAAGCCCATCGGGTCATAAGAAGGGATAAAAAGACTCCGGGCTACGGAAAGCCCACCGGGTCTTAGAAAGAAGGACTCCGGGCTACAAAGCACACCGTATCATAGGAAGAAGGACCTCAGGCTACAAAAGCTCTCCGGGCTACAAAGCTCACCGTGTCATAGGAAGAAGGAGGGGAGGAGTGATGTCTCACCATGTAACAACGAGTTTCAATTGGAAATGAGGTCTCACCGTGTACAAACGGGTTTCGACCGAATGATAGTCTCACCGTGTACAAACGGGTTTCGACCGGATATGAAATACATGGTTTAAGGAAAACCAATGAACCTTTGTAGATAATATGGTTTAAGGTTGACCATGAACCTTTGGAGATGACATGGTTTAAGGCTGACCATTAACCTTTGTTTTTTAGGGAAGCATCCACTAACCCCTTGAAAACTGCATGACTTCACTAAGGAATCCTGTCAAACTCAACTTGAGCAAATGTCATTAGAGACGTCATCAGACGTATTGGCAATATTATAACATCAATTGAACAAGCTAATCAAGCTAAGTTCGACTGTTTTTTTTTTTTTTTGAAAAAAAAAAAAATTCGATGTCAGTCAGCATCATGTAGCGCAAAACTGTCATCTTGCTTGAGGATGTATAATTAATCATCAAATTCTCCAGGAGTCAAGTTCTTATCAGAATGGCTATGACTCGTGAAAAAGACTCATTAAACATGCCAAACTAAAGCTTCCTAGTCAGAAAAGGTTTCTCACACTCTCGACAAAATGGCTGCTTGATCCCATCCATTCGTGTGGGAAGTAACTAATTGCTGAGGATATCTCACATAACCCATGTCAAAAGCTTTCAGAAACATTTGCAATGAGCACAATCTAATCGATCAAAAAAGTCTTTTGAAAGGACCGCAATATAGGCTCGGTCCGGGCTTACACAAAGGAATTATTGCTTTAAGGCCAATAAAGGAACATTTGTCGCTATCTTCATCAGGTTTACAAGTCGAGAACTTGGAAGATAAGACAAGATAAAATTACCTCCACTCCTTCAAGTGGTAGCTTCTTCGTGGCATTCTCATTTTCACTCAAACCATCCCAATCAGAAGAGGGTTGTAATGTTGGCTTGGGAAATGCTCGAGAGGCTTAAAATTTTCAAGAGGATTTTTAAGAGTCAGTGATCATCATGGCATCATGACCAGGTCACTCGACCTTTCGAAGGCATTTGGCTTTTGAAAACACTGCGCATCTCGAAAGTCTCTTGACTAATCATTTTTGCAATGGAGCTTTGCTCATTTTTCTAATTTTCTTTGCACTTGCGATGATTTTCTTTTACGCAAGCACTTTGACTTTGACAATTTTTTTTTCACATAAGATGCAACCTTTTGGCTTCTTTTTTCTTTTCTTTTTCTTGACGGGCATTGACCTTGCTTTTACTAGGTACACTACTTTTTCATGCCCCCTAGTTTGTCGAACTTTTTTGAACTTTTATAGCTCTTATGACTTTCGAGATGCTTTTCACATTTTCTCGTGACCGTCCATTGTATTTGGTCAATTCTTATGCCTTGCCCCAGTGAAGGGAGATGATCACCGCTCAGGGTTTAGAAATGAATAATCAAGCCCAAATTGGTTAAAACAATGGATATCAGTGTTTGGGTAGAGAAGGAAATGCTCTTCTTCACCTTGGGATGAGTCAAGCTCTAATGAGAATTACTCTGAAGCTATCATTAGAAGATTGATGCAAGTGAAAGTAATAGAATCTTTCTCAATCTTTCGCTTTACAACATGATCATAACCCCCTATGTTGCCCTAATGTAGGGTCGTTCTCGATGAGGGTACTTTGAAGTATCATCTTTTCTTTTTTTTTCGGCCCAAAGGGATAGCAAGATGTTAACTTGGTGCTTGGAATTGATGAAGGAAATGCCTTTATCATTTCGATTTTTGTGCTCAATGCGAATGAATCCTTCGTCCTAAGAGAATGTCATTTTCCACTCAACTCTCAAAAGTGTTTGAAAGACGTGTTTGGAAATGGGCTTGCCTTTCTTCCTCCTAAGCACTCCATGTTTGGCATGGTTAATGTTTCACCCTTTTGCCCGAATAAAGTCATTTTGACGAGCTTTTTTTCTTGAGGATCGCCGATGTGAAGCACGCATAGTGACACTAGAGAATAGGTCACGCGAATCATGTCACACATTTTTTGTTTTTGTCCTTATTCTTCTTTGTTTGTTTGTTTTGTTTTGTTTTGCCCTTTTTATTGATAATTTCATATTACCTCCCAAGAGAGACATTCAACCGTTTATGTGAGGACTCGATGGATTTTTGAGTCAATTCTTTCTTCTGCCATTTCCTCGTCAGGCAGTAAGGTACCTGAAACACAAATAGATGTGCGCGTATGCAACATATACATAATATCTACAATGTTATGCATGATGCCATGTGACTCGAATTGTGCATGAAGTGGCTACTCGGCCTTGATTTCACTCATGGAAAGTACTTCTTGACTGCATCAGCGTTTACATGAGTCTAAGCAATTCATTGCCATCCATTTCAACTAAAAACATAGCACCCCGGGAAGAATCTTCTTAATAACATACGGCCCTTCGTAGTTCGGGGTGAATTTGCCGCGAGGATCGGTATGATTGGAAGCACCTTCCTCAAAGACAAGGTCGTTGACTTCAAAATGTGCAGGACGCACCCTTCGATTGAAGGCTTTCACGACTCGTCTCTGATAGCATTGACCATGACACACAGCTTGCAATCTCTTCTCATCGATCATATTTAGCTGCTCATGCCTTTGTTGCATCCACTCAGTCTCATCAAGTTTAGACTGGGAAATGACCCTTAGAGAAGGAACTTCAACCTCAACAAGTAAGACTGCCTCCTTCCCGTACACGAGTGAAAAAGGAGTTGCCCCTGTAAAGGTGCGGATAGAAGTTCGGTACGCCATTAGTGCATAAGGAAGTCTCTCGTGCCAATCACGATAATTTTCAGCAGTCTTTGACAGGATTTTCTTTATGTTCTTATTCGCCGCCCACTTTGCTCCATTCATCTGAGGGCGGTATGGTGATGAGTTCAAATGTTTAATTCGAAACTCACTAAGCAAGCCATCCATGACCTTGTTGTTCAAATTAGTGCCATTGTCAGTAATGATCGCCTCCGGTACTCCGTAACGGGCAATAATATCGCGGCGAATGAACCTGGCCACATTCTTGGCGGTGACATTAACATATGAGTTAGCCTCGACCCACTTGGTAAAGTAGTCTATCGCCACTAAGATAAATCGATGCCCGTTTGAAGCTTTGGGGTTGATGGGCCCGATCACGTCAATTCCCCACATTGAAAAGGGCCAAGATTGAGACATTTGGTGAAGTTCATTTGGAGGGGCATTTATCTTGTCTCCATAAATCGCCTTTGGTGACAACGTCGTACATGCTGAATGCAGTCGGACTCCATGGTTAGCCAAAAGTAACCGAGTCGCATGATCTTTCTCGCCAAGAAGTGTCCGTTCATGTGGGGACCGCACTCCCCTTCATGTATCTCTTTCATCAAATGGTCAGCTTCTTTAGTGTCGACACACCTTAGCAATGTCGAGTCGAATGACATTTTATAAAGGATGTCTCCATTGGTGAAGAATCTTGATGCCGGCTTCGAGATATGCTTCCTATCTCGCCGCTTCACCTCCTTCGTGGAATTCGCCCTTCGTAGGTACTTCAAGATATCACTATACCACGGCTTTCCATCGGGCTCCTCTTCAATTATCATACAATAAGCTGGGTGTCTAAAGATTTCAATTCTTAATGGTTCGATGTCCATGCCTCCAATTACTCGCAACATTGAAGACAAGATAGCCAGGGCATCAGCGAACTGATTTTGGGACCTTGGTAAGTATTCGAATGATATTTCTTGGAATTCTTTCGTCAACTTCCCCAGGAACTCATGATACAGAACCGATTTAGAATCCCATGTTTGCCATTCACCTTCAGTCTGCAAGATGATAAGGGCTGAATCACCATAAACCTGCAACTTCTGGATCTTCATATCGATGGCAGCCTGGAGGCCGAGCACGCACGCTTCGATTCAGCGATGTTATTCGTACAAGGGAACGTCAATTTAGCGGCGACAGGGTAGTGTTGTTCGTCTAGGGAAATAAGGACTGCCCCAGTACCAGATCCAGCTAAGTTAACTGCACCATCGAAGTACATCATCCATTTGTCGCTTGATACAAGTAAAATTCTCTCTTCTGCATCACTATCTTCATCAAATGTTCCAGCCCCCTTGAAACTTTCTGCTAACATGTCTGTTATGGCGCGACCTTTAACGGACATTTGTCCCAGGCTCTGAACGTCAAACTCCGAAATTAAGATTTGCCACTTGGCCAACTTGCCAACCAATACCGGCTTCTCTAGGAGATACCTAACGGGATCATTTTCGGTCACCAACGGGATTTGGTGATGAAGTGTGTATTGCCCGCGGCTTGTGCAAAACCTAAATCAAAGCCACGCAAGTTCTCTCAACTTCCATATAATTCCTCTCGAAATGGTGAACTTCTTGCTCAAGTAGTATATTGCGCATTCTCTCCCATCGTTTGGTCTTTTACGTGCCAACATGGCTCCCAATGACTCATTATGTATGGTTAAGTACAAAATCGGGGAATTTTGGGGAGAGGGGGCACTAGGACCGGTGCGTGAGTGAGATAGTGTTTTATTTTCTCGAAGGCGTCCCGGCACTCAGCATCCCACTCAACCTTTGCATTCTTTTTCGGGAGCTTGAAGAATGGCTTCGCTATTTCAGAGCGGTTGGAGATGAATCTCGCCACATAATTGAGTCGTCCCAT
Source organism: Eucalyptus sp. ANBG9806169 (assembly GCA_014182395.1). Taxonomy (NCBI): domain Eukaryota; kingdom Viridiplantae; phylum Streptophyta; class Magnoliopsida; order Myrtales; family Myrtaceae; genus Eucalyptus; species Eucalyptus sp. ANBG9806169. The sequence continues at coordinate 18,709,507 of CM024578.1, forward strand.
CAGCCGCGGACTTCTCTCGGTGGTAGTCGGGATCGTAAATCACGAGATAGCTTTAACTTTTGACGGATCAATCTCTATGCCCTTACCACTGACTATGAACCCCAACAGCTTCCCAGATCTCGCTCCAAAAACGCATTTTGCGGGATTGAGGCGTAGCTTGAATTTCCGAAGACGTTCGAATAACTTTTGCAAGACTTTAACATGATCTTCACCCCATCTCGATTTTGCAATCATGTTATCTGCGTATACTTCGATTTCCTTGTGCATCATGTCATGGAATAACGTGACCATGGCTCTCTGATACGTTGCCCCGGCATTCTTTAGACCGAAAGGCATCACTTTATAGCAGAAAGTTCCCCAAGGAGTTATGAATGACGTTTTGCTCCCTGTCTTCTTCCTTCATACAGATTTGGTTATATCCAGAAAAACCATCCATGAAAGAGAATAACTCAAATCCTGCTGTGCTGTCAACTAGGACATCGATATGCGGGAGTGGAAAGTCGTCCTTGGGACTTGCTCGGTTCAAGTCACGATAGTCAACGCACACCCTGATTCGTCCATCTTTCTTCATTACCGGCACGATATTGGCTACCCAATCAGGGTAGCGCGTCACTTCGATAAAATCTACTTTCAGCAACTTCATCACTTCTTCTTCGATCTTCTTGGACAACTCTGGTTTAGTTCTCCTAAGTCTTTGCTTCTTAGGCGACACGCTAGGATTCGTCGGCAAAGCATGCTCCACAATTTCAGGATTCAATCCCGGCATGTCGGCATATGTCCAGGCGAACACATCTTGATACTCTTTCAGAAGATTAGTCATCCTTTCCGCTTCTAACTCTGAGAGACATGCCCCGATTTTTACTTCCCTGACATTCTCCGCATCACCCAAATTTATGGTGACTGTTCGCTCTTCAGTCAACGGCTTCGATTCTTCGTGTCGATTCCATTCGCGCTCGATCCCCTTCTGATCGTCGTCGTCGGTGTCATCGGAACCTAATGGACTCTCTTCATGCACATATGAGTCACATGCGTCCTCATCATGATTATGCATAATGTAATGCCTGGGATGCGATGAGATGAGTTAGAGTAATGTCAACAACAAAGACGATGCATGTTGTTTTCAAAAAGTTTTTGAAGTATTTTTGTAAAAATTTCAAGAACTCGTCCTCATATCCTCGGATTTCCTCGTTCTCGCAAAACATTCAAATAAGGAAGCATGTGGAGGCCTAGGCCTCAGTGACCATCATAGGGCTAGTTTGATGTGCTTCCACATGTCCTTAATAAAACATGTGTCTATTTAATTGAATGAGGAAAGATAAGGCCGTATTTTAACACACACCACCCTCGACCAACGGCTCAAGATCGGGGTTGACCATAGTTTACGTTACAAATCACATAAGCATGAAACAAAGAAAGAAAAACTACGAGATCCCGCGCAGGGGAAAAGACATAAAACAAAAGACTAGGCCATACGAGAACTGCCCTACTTTGGAGGGACAGCCACGACTTCAGAGGACTTGGCTTCCTTGCACGCCAAGATGGTGCATATGACGTCCTCCTCAAATAGCTCGGTCACACCATAGATATCATCCTCTTCCTCGAACAACATCCTTGGGGGCCCTGGAAACGTCTCCTCCAACAACGGGAGAAATGGGCTTTGACCGCCCTCGTTCTCTTCGGTCTGGGTAACGCACTCACTCTGGTTTTTATACCCATTTCGGCCTCCTCGGGCACCTCGGCCTCTATACCTTCCACGGCCTCCTCGGTTATTATGGCCTCCCCGCTTCTCGACATATCCCAAGCCTTTTCTTTTGAATTTTTTATGAGCTTCAATGGGTTTTCGCACCCCCTGGCCACGTGATCCAAGACCCTCCTGACGTGGACATCGAGCCATATCGAGGAGGTGGTGCTAAGGACTCATTGTCTATTCCTACTGGTTCGATCACTCGAGCGCGGGCCAAGCAATTTAGGCAAGCTGTTGGTGTCATGGTTCGTGATCTTCAGCGTGGAGATAACCTTGGATCAAATCTTGAAGAATCTTGGAAATCTTGGCGCAATTTGATTATATGGATACCAAATATTTGACCAAGTCAAATATATATAGATATATATTTATAGAGATATATATCTTCTTGTTTAGGAATATTCTAGAATATGACGCATTATATTTCTAGGGTTTCTTTTAGGGTTTGTGTGATGGCTAGAAAGCCTATATATAAGACCGACTGAATTTCTTGGGGACGAGACATATTTTTACTTTGAGAAATAATTGAGAGATTCTCTTTTACTGTTCTTTTGAGGACTTGACCTAATCAAGATTCCCTTGTGACGGTCGATTTGACTTATCGAGCGAGATAGCGAATTCTTTCGCTCGTGGCGTCTATAACGTTGGTTGGTTGACACGTGTTCGTCAACGAGTCACGTTCATACCGAGGTTGCCAATCACGGGTTTGATTGGAGGTCGAGGTTTGCAATTCGCACCCTCTAGGCCTTCGTAGAACGATCCTTCCGCAGCGATTCACATCAGTTTGGTATCGAGCTTGCTTCTACAAGGTCTATTTATCTTTAATTTTTGTTTATATTCAGCAATTTGAGATTTATTGAGCTAGGGTTTCGGTTCTAGCCAATTTAGGGATCCGATTGGTTTTGTGCTTCCATACGTAGTTGTTTGCTGTTAGTTTTAATTTTTTTTCCTAGCATCTTAAATTGTATCTGAGTTCGTCAAAAAAAAAAAAGAAGAAGAGAAAGTTCTTCAAAAAAAAAAAAAAAAAAAAAAAGAAAGAAAACGCACAAAAAAAAAAAAAGTGCGCAAGAGAAAAAAAAAACAGATTCGGCAAAAAAAAAAATATAGCCAAAAAAAAAAAAATCAAGAAGACGACTCGTTTGTTAGTGGACCGAATTGAAAAAAAAATCAGTAGTGATTTGCGTTTCAATTGGAATTTTGAAAGTTGTACTTGTTGGTTTGAAATTGTTACTTGCTGAAACAAAATCGTAGTGATCTAATCTTGTTGATTAGTTTGATTGATTGTCGTGAGAGGGTTGAGAGATAGGTTTTGAGTCCAATAAAGAACTTGTGAAAAGAGAATACGAGAGAAAAAGGCAAGAGTGTGTGAGTTTAATTGAGGGTAAAAAAAAAAAGCCTAAACTTGAGTTAAACACGAGAGGAGTGACAAACACCTTGAGAGAAACACGTGAGGGAGCGATTGGTGAGGATTTTTGTGACTAACATTTATTTGCAGGTCTAAAATATGTCGCGCGAAGAAAGCGTGAATCAAAGGGAGGTTGACTCCATACGAAGGGATGAAGCGCTCGTGGAAAGCATCCAGCAATTGAGGGTCGTAGTGGAGGAGCTTAGTGGCCGAATGATGGGGAATGGCATGAGGGTTGATGGTGACCGAGAGATACCCCGAGGAAGGCCGCAACATCAGCGAGATGCCTCTAGAACACAACCTAGAAGGCAACGGCATTATGATGATAATGAGGCTGACATGGAGGATGATCGAGATGCTCGATTTGGAAGGTGGAATGGAGCCCGAGGGTTTAGACACCGAGAAGATAATGAACTTGGCAATATTAAGATGAAGATTCCTTCTTTCCAAGGAAAGAATGATCCCGATGCGTATCTAGAGTGGGAGAAAAGCATGGAGATGGTATTTGATTGCCAACGATACTCCGAGCTCAAAAAGGTAAAAATTGCAGCTGTTGAATTTACTGATTATGCTATAATTTGGTGGGATCAACTTGTGACTAGTAGGAGGCGCAATGGTGAAAGCGATAGAGACGTGGGATGAGATGAAAGCGGTGATGAGGAGGCGTTTTGTACCAAGTCATTACCATCGAGATTTGTTTCAAAAGTTACAAAATCTCACACAAAGCAATAAGAGCGTGGAAGAGTATCACAAGGAGATGGAGATTGCCATGATCCGTGCTAATGTGGTGGAGGATCGTGAGGCCACAATGTCAAGATTTTGAGTGGTTTGAGTCGAGACATAGCAAGGGTGGTGGAGCTGCAACACTATGTTGAATTGGAGGAATTGGTGGACAAAGCCATCAAAGTTGAGCGGCAATTGAAGATGGACCGAATTCACAAAAGTGGAGGAGGTTCTAATCAAAATTGGAGATCCAATTGGAAGAGAGATGAAAAGCCAAATTGGAGAGGAAACAACACCAAAACTGAAACCTCAAAGGAGAAGGAGAGGGACGGTAAAGTTGGAACAAATTCGGCTTCAGGTAAAACCGAAAACCCTAACACTAGAACCCGTGAGATTAAATGTTTTAAGTGTTTGGGTAGGGGTCATATGGCGAATCAATGCCCTAATAGGAGGGTGATGATCATGACGGGACATGGTGATGTTGAGTCCGAAAGTGAGAGGGAAGAAGAAGATGATGAGATGCCACCGTTGGAGGATTGTAGTGATGGAGAAGTGGCTATAAAAGGAGACTTATTGGTGGTTAGGCGTTCTTTGAGCGTGCAAGTAAAAGAGGAGGAGCATCATCAACAAAGAGATAACTTGTTTCATACAAGATGTGTGGTGAATGGTAAGATCGTAGTATGATAATTGATGGAGGTAGTTGTGCGAATGTGGCAAGTTGTATTATGGTGGATAAGTTGGGTTTGAAAACGACAAAGCACCCTAGGCCTTATAGACTTCAATGGTTAAATGATAGTGGTGAGGTGAAGGTGTCGAAACAAGTTCGAATTCCATTTGAGATAGGGAAATACAAGGATGAGGTAGAGTGTGATGTTGTACCTATGCAATCGGGTCATGTCTTACTTGGAAGACCATGGCAATATGATCGAAAGGTACATCATGATGGATATACGAATCGTTATTCATTGGTGATGAATCAAAAGACTTATACCTTGGTACCAATGACACCTAGTGAGGTGTATCAAGATCGCTTAAAGTTACAACGAGAAGCCGAGAGAGAGAGAAAAGGTGAGAAATCCGAGGGCTTGCGTGGTGTGTCTCGAGACGCAAGGAAAAGGAGAGGTCGAGAGAAAGATTGTGGTAAAAACCGAGGGAAAAGAAGAGAGGAAAGAAAGAGGCAAAATAATTTTTATGCAAAATCAAGTGAAGTGAGGAGAGCCTTAGTTCTAGATCGACCAATGCTTGTACTTGTGTACAAGGAGGTTTTGTTTTCTACTAACGATCTTGACCCAAGTTTGCCTAGTCCTATTGTGTCTTTATTGCAGGAATTTGAAGATGTCTTTCCCGATGAACTTCCCGGAGGGATACCACCGATTCGAGGCATAGAACATCAAATTGACTTGATTCCTGGTGCATCATTACCTAACCGACCTGCATATCGAAGCAATCCCGAGGAGACAAAGGAACTTCAGCGGCAAGTTAGCGAACTATTGGAGCGAGGGCATGTGAGAGAGAGTCTTAGCCCGTGCGCTGTCCCCTGTTTTGTTGGTGCCAAAGAAGGATGGAACTTGGCGAATGTGTGTCGATTGCCGAGCAATCAATAATATTACGGTAAAGTATCGACATCCTATTCCTAGGTTAGATGACATGTTGGATGAGTTGCATGGTTCTTGCATTTTCACTAAAATCGATTTGAAAAGTGGCTATCATCAAATTAGGATGAAAGAAGGTGATGAATGGAAAACTGCATTTAAGACCAAGTATGGGTTATATGAGTGGTTAGTCATGCCATTTGGATTAACTAATGCACCGAGCACGTTTATGCGACTTATGAATCATGTTTTGCGTGCTTTTATTGGTCGATTTGTGGTTGTCTATTTTGATGATATCTTGATATATAGTCAAAGCCCTGATGACCATATTAAGCATGTGCGAGCTGTCTTGCAGGTTTTAAGGACCGAACAATTATACGCTAATCTAAAGAAGTGCTCTTTTGTTACCAACAAATTAGTATTTCTAGGATTTGTTGTTAGTGCTAATGGTATACAGGTTGATGAAGAAAAGGTCAAAGCAATTCGTGAATGGCCAACGCCTAAGACCGTAGGAGAGGTGCGTAGCTTTCATGGATTGGCGAGTTTTTATCGGCGATTTGTGAGAAATTTTAGCACCATTGCCGCACCTTTAACTGAGGTTATCAAGAAGCACGTGGGTTTCACGTGGGGAGAAGAGCAAGAGAAAGCATTTAATCTGCTAAAAGATAAGTTAACTAATGCTCCTTTGTTATCTTTGCCAAATTTCAGTGCTACTTTTGAGATAGAGTGCGATGCTTCGGTACAGGAATTGGAGCCGTGTTGATGCAAGGAGGGCGTCCCATAGCTTATTTCAGCGAAAAATTGAGTGGAGCAACATTGAATTATCCTACCTATGATAAGGAGATGTATGCTTTAGTGCGAGCTTTGGAGACTTGGCAACATTATTTATGGCCAAAGGAGTTTGTGATCCACACCGACCACGAGACCTTGAAGTACTTGAAAGGGCAGCAAAAGTTGAATAAAAGACATGCCAAATGGATGGAGTTCGTTGAGACTTTTCCATATGTGATCAAGTACAAGAAAGGTAAGGAGAATGTGGTAGCCGATGCACTTTCTCGAAGGTATGCGATTCTAACTATTTTAGAAGCAAAGTGTCTAGGTTTTGAGCATATCAATGGCTTATATACTGATGATGATGACTTTGGGAGAGTATATGAAGTATGTGAACACGCTGCATTTGATAAATTCTATAGGCATGAAGGTTATCTTTTCCGTGAAAACAAACTATGTTTGCCTAAGTGTTCTTTGCGTGAATTGTTGGTGCGAGAAGCGCATAGTGGTGGTTTAATGGGACATTTTGGCATTAGTAAGACTTATGAAGTATTACATGAACATTTTTATTGGCCACATATGAAGAGAGATGGTACACGTGTCTGTGAGAGATGCATTGCTTGTAAGCAATCGAAGTCTACAACTAAACCGCATGGCTTGTATACACCATTACCTATTCCAACGCATCCTTGGACTGATATTTCTATGGATTTTGTGTTAGGATTGCCTAGGTCTAAGTATGGTAGAGATTCTATTTATGTGATTGTTGATCGGTTTTCAAAGATGGCTCATTTTATACCTTGTCATAAAACTGATGATGCATCTCATGTTGCTGATTTGTTCTTTAGGGAAGTTGTACGTTTGCATGGCATGCCTAGATCGATTGTTTCAGATCGAGATTCTAAATTTCTTAGCTACTTTTGGAAAACATTGTGGAAAAAATTAGGAACACGGTTGTTATTTTCTACTACTTGTCATCCACGGGCATCGATGGTCAAACCGAGGTAGTTAATAGAACTTTAGGGGTATTGTTGCGAGCTATTATTAAAAAGAACATAAAATCTTGGGAAGATTGTCTACCACATGTTGAATTTGCATATAATAGGAGCATGCATTCTGCTACTAAATTTACACCATTTGAGGTTGTTTACGGTTTTAATCCGTTAACTCCGTTAGATTTAACCCCTTTACCTATTGATGAGCGTGTGGATTTAGATGGAGCAAAGAAAGCTGAATTTATCAAGGTGTTGCATGAGAAGACGCACGCAAATATTGAGCGCAAGACTGAGCAATATGCAAGGCAAGCCAACAAAGGGCGTAAGGAAGTGGTGTTTGAACCTGGCGATTGGGTTTGGGTTCATATGCGCAAAGAGAGATTTCTGAGCAGCGACATTCTAAGTTATTACCGCGAGGGGATGGACCTTTATGGTTTTGGAAAGAGTTAACAATAATGCCTACAAGCTTGATCTTCCAGGTAAGTATGATGTTAGTGCAACATTTAATGTTTCGACTTGACTCTTTTCGATGCCGTGATGATTTGAGGGCAAATCCTTTGCCCGGGAGGGAATGACGTCGACATCGAGCCATATCGAGGAGGTGGTGCTAAGGACTCATTGTTTATTCCTCTTTGGTTCGATCACTCGAGCGCGGGCCAAGCAATTTAGGCAAGCTGTTGGTGTCATGGTTCGTGATCTTCAGCGTGGAGATAACCTTGGATCAAATCTTGAAGAATCTTGGAAATCTTGGCGCAATTTGATTATATGGACACCAAATATTTGACCAAGTCAAATATATATAGATATATATTTATAGAGATATATATCTTCTTGTTTAGGAATATTCTAGAATATGACGCATTATATTTCTAGGGTTTCTTTTAGGGTTTGTGTGATGGCTAGAAAGCCTATATATAAGACTCGACTGAATTTCTTTGGGGACAGACATATTTTTACTTTGAGAAATAATTGAGAGATTCTCTTTTACTGTTCTTTTGAGGACTTGACCTAATCAAGATTCCCTTGTGACGTCGATTTGACTTATCGAGCGAGATAGCGAATTCTTTCGCTCGTGGCGTCTATAACATTGGTTGGTTGACACGTGTTCGTCAACAGGTCACGTTCATACCGAGGTTGCCAATCACAGGTTTGATTGGAGGTCGAGGTTTGCAATTCGCACCCTCTAGGCCTTCGTAGAACGATCCTTCCGCAGCGATTCACATCACCTCCCTAGGATTATACCCGCTCGCCAGCATGATCCTTCCCACAGCTATAGCTGGCTTAGACAATTCAGGGGCCTTTGTGAAAGAACCCGCAGGCACATGAATCATGGACACCAACTCTAATGTTTAAAAGATGGATTCCTCGGTACATTCGGGTTCCACATAAGGGATGGCCGTCTCATGGTAGATCTTGAAGTCGAACTCCCCATGAACCGTGATGAGCCTGTTGTCCACCACAAATCGTATCTTCTAGTGAAGGCTGGAGGCAACAGCACCCGCCTTATGGATCCATGGCCTCCCTAACAGAAAATTAAAAGCGTTTGGTATATCTAACACTTGGAACAGGATTTGAAAAGTACGGGGCCAATCGGCGGCTCAAGTTCAATTTCCCCCATCACCTCCTTCTTCATCCGTCAAAAGCCCGCACAGTTGACTTGCCGGTATGGATTTTTCCAAGATCAATGCCGAGACGGTGGAGAGTGGCTAACGGGTATATATTGAGCGCCTAACCATTGTCGATTAACACTCTGCAAACAAGAGTACTCTCATGCTTCACCGAGATGTGTAGCGCTTTAGTATGATTAGGACCATCAGGGGGAAGATCATCATCAGTAAAAGAAATTTGGTCTTTCAGCAAAACAGCCCCAACAAACTCTTCCAATTGGACTTCATCGATTGTTTCGGGTACGTGCACCTCATTGAGGACCTTCAACAAGATATCCCTATACTTCTCGGAGGATTTAAACAACTCTAGGAGGGAGATTTGGGCCGGCAACTTCCGTAGTTGGTCCACCACATTGAACTCGCTCGATTTTATTACAGCTAAGAATTGTTTTGCCTCCTCTTCGGTCACGGCCTTCTTTTCTACTCCATTATCGGGCGTAACGGCGGCCGATCGCGTGACAGCGTCTACCTCGGTTGTTCCATAGTCCCAAGGTACGGCTTTGGGATCGAATTTGGGAGGGTTCTCCAACACTATCACTCCATCTTTCTCCCGGGGTGGCAATTCTATCGTGATCGGCATTGCGTTCGCTCCCGTGACTTCGATTGCCGACATCTCTTCGACCATAAGGTCGATCACCGTGGGTTCAGTGGTTTCCATCTCTATATCACCGGCGGGTTTCTCATCGGATAGTTCAATCACCATCGGAGTTATCATAGCTACCACCCCTTCCTCGTACAAAGCTGAGGTCTTCGAAATTCCAGGCGCAACCTTCCTCGCACTAGATACATGAGAAAAATTGCAGGGAGATGAGCGGAATGACGATGGTATTATCATGGATACGACCCTCTCTCCCTCTTCTCCGCATTGGATTACCCCCATGGCTACCATCCTGCGGACGCGGTCCAGTTTCTCTTCTAGTGTCACATCCCCCTGACCTCCATAGTATCCCGCCAGCACTAAGGACTCATACAACTTGGAAGCATCCACCGCTAAAGGTTGTTGACTCGCCCGTGTATCCTCGAAATTGAGTTCACTCCTCCCGCATGATCCGGTAGAGGGTTACATTTGCATGTTAGGGCCGAGCCTCCCGAAAGTTAAAATGTTCTTGTCTAGAAGCTGTTGAACCTTGTATCTTAGTACGTTGCACTCATCTACATCATGTCCCCTTTCTCCCATGTGGTATTCGCAGGTCTTGGTCATATCGAACCTAGCAAACCTCAGGGGATTGTCTCTAGGTACCTCTTTCGCGACCATCCTCTTTTCGAGGAGCATGGGCAGTAGCTTTGACAGCGGGCATGGTAGTGGGGAGAAATCCTTTCGAAAAGACCTCTTACAATTATCATAAGCTCGTGACAAGCTACCTTGGACCATTGTAGGCTTGTGCACTGGTGTTATGGCCGGCCGAGGAAAAAGCGGCTCTTGTACAAGCGCTACTTCAACTGCGGCTTCCTTATCTCTTCTTGTAGGGAACTTCCTCGTGCCTCCGATGGCTGTCTTGCTCTCGATGAATGCCCACTCGACTCCTTCAGCTACTTCTACTAGCTGTGAAAATGTCTGGCATCCCGAAAATACTAATTGGAAGTATTCAGGGGGCAATGTCCTGAGAAATAGTTGCTTCATCTCCTTCTCGTTCAAGGCCGGCTTCACTTGTGAGGCCATGGTCCTCCACCTTTGTGCAAAGGCCTTAATTGACTCATTCCTCTTCTTCTCAATACGGGTCAACTCTTCCCTTGTGGGGACAAGCTCGGCATTAAACCGGTATTGCTGCAAAAACTCATTGGTTAAATCTTCCCAACTAGTGAATTCTTCAATATCCAGCGCGATGAACCACGTCAGGGCAATGCCTTCCAAACTATCCTGGAATGTGTGTATGAGAAAAGGTACATTGTCAGCGTAGCGAGCCATTTTCCTCACGTAGTACCTAAGGTGGGTCCTGGGGCATCCCGTTTCATCATACTTTCTTGTGAACTCAGGCTCTTGAAAATTCTCAGGGAAGTTCGTCTTGGTGCATGGGGACAGCCTATCAGCTCCTTTCAGCTCATAACCTTGTAAGGCACATAGTCGTTCCTCCATCTTTGCAAACGTTTTCACTCTCTTCATTTAGGCGGGGTGTTGGGTCTTCCTTCGGAGGAGGATCCAAGTTGACAATGATTGGCGTGACAGAAGGAGCCTCTCCGGCAATTTCTTTCCCGGGGAGATCAGCAACATGCGCACCTCCAGTCGACAGGGGAGCGTCTCCTGATGACGTAGGAGTGGATGCTCCAGTGACAGCTACGGTAGGGGGCTCCTTAAGCTTATGGCTTATTTCAAGCATCATTGAGGTGAGTTGGGCCAGCTGGTCCTCCATCTTGGCCATGCGTACGTTGGCGTCCTCGTTCTCATTCGACTTTGCGCGTGTGCGAATCGGGGATCTCCGCTTGGCCGTGTCGACGATCGGCGAAGACAATCGATCGGTTAGTACCTGGTTAGGATAGATAAGCATATATAAGCATGGAGTAATGATCATGCGGTTGGTCCATGACAAAGATCTAATCGCCCCAATTTGTCCGCTTCATTGAAAGCAAAGTTACAACATAACGTAGGAGAAAACATGAGAGAGAACCCCTAAACAACAAAGCTAATCATGACTCTTATCTCCCGATATTACGACACAAGACAAATTCTTTAACATTGTAACATAAGCGGGTATGGACCCATTACATATCGCACTTGACTCAATCTAACTAACGAGGACAGCTCTCGCTTATGGCAGCCCCGCTAACTCGGGTCAACTTCGAGGCACGCTCTTCGGCTTCCTCGAGCTTCCTTTTGAGGTGCTTGATCTCGGCTCGATGGGTGGTCTTTAATGGCACGTCGGGAATCTTCGGGCGTAAGCTCTTTGGGATTTTGTGCCTAAGGATGTATTCCATCGAGGCATAGTAGGTCTTCTCTTGCCCTTCCAACTCCTCTTCGGGCCATATCAGCTTCCGAGGGTGGCACATATCCCACATCGACTTGACTAATGCGACGGAGTCTTCGTGATCTTGGCATCCATCGGGAAGTCTATCTGAGCGGGTCTTCTTGAATCGTCGGTGGAAGTTGTTGAACCTCTTGGAATTGGCGGGTGACCGGGTCGGGTGGTACTCGGTGACTCCGGTAATTCCCAACAAAGGAATAGGTCCAGTAAGCCCACACATGAACCGCGCTTCTCGAACTCTGAGCCATTTGGCATGCCATTGGAGATCTTCAAGTCCAGGGTTGGTCATGAAAACTAACCACTCAGAATAATGATAATCGGGAGCAAACGTCTTCCTATCTTTAAACTTCAGGATAGGGTGATGAGAGTCAGAGATGTCGTTCACGGTCATCAAACTACCAAACCCTTTAACGTGAGAGAAGAACCAAATTTGCAAGAGTTCAGGAGGGGCATGAAAAACTCTGTCTTTGTTTTCTTTAAAGTGGGTAAGGGAAAGAAAAGTTTCAGTCAGGACGGCATTAACAAAACCCTTTCCCATACATACCTCACGAACTACCCATGCCACGGAGGGGTTAATAGCGTTCCTACAATGTGGGAATAACACGAACCCGAAGAAAGCTAACAGGAAGATCCATTCTTTTGAAAAGATGGGGCATTTTGAAAAAGCTCGTTTATGAATGAAAATGGACAGGTCTTGCGATTAGCCTTCAAAACTTTCCTCACGTCATCCTCCTTAACTCTAAGGAAATTAGATAAGGTCGATGCATGCTCAGTCCCTACGGGTGGGCCAATTAACTCCGACACCAAGGGCTTTCCAATGGCAACACTGTATTCTTCCAGGGTTGGAGTGAGTTCGTGATCACCGAGTATGAACGTGCAAGTTTCGGGGCACCAAACATGCGCTAACGCTTGTACTACACCAGAATGAATTTCTATCTCTAATAGGGAAGTAAACGTCCAACATATGATCGCACCCAATCACAGCCAGTTGGATCCAATTTATCCCACCACGCGCGAAGCTCGGCTTTCGGGACGGAGATGATGCGAAGGTCAGGTACCCCCATCATATGATCAACCTAATTTGTCATGGACCAACCAAAATGAAAGCAAATAAGTAAATTGCGAAGAACAGAATTCAAGAAAAACTTACCCTACTCATTGAGCATCGATGTAAAGGTCATAGACATGCGCACAATTCCGATTCTTTCTTTTTCTATTGATTCTTTTCCGATCCTTCTTCATCATCTTGTTCCATCCTTCAGGGATGTTCGGTAGGTGTCCGGGCCTCCTAAGTGGACAGTGGTTCGATTTCTACTCTAGATGGCCCAAAATGAAGCCATGGGATCACAGGACTAAACCAACAAGCTCGTGGCTAGGTCGTGTTACCCATGACTCCGGCTTTGTCAAAGGACCGACCCGTGTTGCATGCTCGCAGACCAGGGTGGGGACCTCTGACATCAAGAAAGAAATTTCGGGGTTAAGGTGGGCGACTCGTACTACATGCTTGTAGTCGGAGTGGTATCCACCTCAACACCATCCTAAATGATCCTATGCAGCCCAGGTCCGGCGGCAGGTAGTGTGTGCTATAGTGTAGTGCAAATGCAAGGGACTCATGCATAACAATTTAAAAACAATCAGCACTTCAAACATAAATAAACCATTCACTCTTGTACTCCCTACAAAATAAAGGTTAGAAATCACCACCCCTTATAACTCTCACAAACAATCAACATTCAATATGTTATGGATGCACATGATGTCTTCGCTGCCAAACAAAAATATTTTTTTTTAACAAGATTAATTTTGGCCTAAGTCCTCTAAGGTTTAAAACCAATTCCCCAGCGGAGTCGCCAAGCTGTCGCAACCTACCCTCGGGGGGAGGGAAGAGGTTTAGGGGTATTGCCTAAAGGACGGACCTAAGGTCTATAATTAAGCTCGGGCTCTCCCAAGCCCATACCCTGCGTGACATTGGGATATTTTTTTAAAGTTTTGCACAAAAGGAGTCACCACTAGCCTATTGGGGTCGGCTAGAAACCAAGTGAGGCATGGGAGCGTGCCTCACTTCCTACGCAACCAGAGAGTCTAGGATCGGGGACTTGATTACACTAATTAACCAATTAGTGCCCTTTCGGTACCTAATCTTGTTCATTTTAAAAGAAATGATTTTTATCAGGCAGTCTAGATTGATTTTATACCTATCGACTAACATATGAGGTGATTATGCAAGTGTGCAATCATTAAAGTAACAATCACAGCTACCAATGTCCTAAATGCAATAAAATTAGCACGAACAACTAAACAATGCAAACATATTCAAATATATAAATAAAACATGAAATATAATTAATATGCAAGTAAATAAAGGCTTAATTACACTAAAAGGGAATACATGACAAATCCTAATCGAACCCCATCATTTTTGGATTTTTTTGAAAATTTTTAATTTTTTTTAATTCTTTTTAAAATAAAAATTAATTATTTTTTAAAATTTTTTAAAATTAAGAAAAAGGTCAAAATTTTTAATGCTTTTCGAGTTTTGAATTTTGGAAATATTTTTGAATTTTATTATTTTTTTGAAATTTTTTTTTATTTTTTATTTTTTATTTATTTTTTGAAAGTACACTTTTGGACTTTTTTTTTTTTTTAATAAAAAAAAATTTAATCTTTTCTCACTGCGCACACTACCGTCCTGCGATTCCCCTTTTCCAAGACCAAATTTTTTCTTTCTTTTGTTGTACTTTTTTTTTTACTTTTTCCATACTTTTCTTTTTCTTTTCTTTTCTTTTATTTTATTTTTTTCTTTTTTTGGTCTTCTTCTCCTTCGTGCCCGCCCACTGCACGCCCGAAGCTTCTCTTCAATTTGCGCCATATTTTTTTTTCTAGCGCCGGTCATTTTTCCATACTTTTGACACTTATTCTTTGACAAACCCATTTTTCGAAGAAAAAGCGAATACGCGGGAAGCGGGACTCGGCGGGCATGGGAGCAAAAACGAGTTGGTCTTGCGTTAAAACATACACTGCTCTTCGGTTTTTTATTAAGGCATTTCATCGAACACATAAGACGCACTAACTAGAGAAGTAAGCGTAGACTCGATCGGGGCTCGGGTTTAGGCCAAAATCATCATGCGATACACAAGCACTATTCTGGATCATCTCAGGGACAAGTTTATCAACATTTAACTCGAGTTTAAACAAAAATAATAAGTCTCGGCCATAACATCAAACACAGACAAATGTTTGCATAAAGCACTACAATAAGCATGCATAAGCTGTGCGAGGAATGAACACGAGTACAACGGGATTTCGGGTGAGGGTCGAGACTGGAGCTCGTGCGAACTGGTCAACCACGAGCTCCAGCCCGACGTCCCACCAACAAAAGGGCATATGTACTCGGGAATGACCTACTTGGTTCGAAGGGGAGCGCTGCGGTGGACGACGGCTCTCGGGCGGATGACTGGTGACGGCCCCCTGTCCTTCAGTCTTACTCTCTCCCTTTTGCTTGTCCTCCGCTCTCTCGCCCAAGCTCTCTCTGGTTTGTCTCCGTGTGATTCCTCTCCCCCCAGCTCTTTCCCGTTTCTCCTTCTCTTATGCTTTTCATCTTCTTTTTTTCTGCAAGTCTCCCGAGCGAAGACTTGCTGCCGTGCTAGCTGGTCGATCGGTCTGCTTCCCCGACCCGCGGATCGCGCCGAAAGCCTTGCTATGCCGATCCTCTGCCTCGCCTCCTCTTTTCTTCCCGTTTCTTTCCCTTTTGCTCTCTTCTTTTTTTCTGCAAGAACTTGCGCGAAGACCACGGCCGAGCCAGTTGCCAGCCGGCTGCTCTCAACCCGCAGATCATGCCACGCGCCTACCACACCGATCCTCTGATGCCGTTCTCGCTGCTATGTTGTTGCCCTGCTTTCTTTCCATTTCCAGCTCTCTGCTTTGTACAGGTTCTGCAGGTCATGCGAAGACCGGACGCGGGCCGGGCCAAAGGAGAAAAGAGGTTGGGCCGGCCCGGTGCGCGGGAGAAAAAGAAAAGGAGAGACGGGTCGGGCCAAAGATGGATCCGGCCCGACCCGACCATATTATTTTTTCGTTTTTTTTTTCAATTAATAAAAATATTAATTAATTTTTTAATTAATTAATTAATATTATTATTTTTTGCTAATTCCTAACCTCTAATGCTATTTTAAACTAACTTTGGTGAAATTTAGGTGTCAACAAAGCGGTGTTAGGCGGCGGGTGGGGGCGTCGGCCGAGCGGGCGGCGGTGGAAGTCGCACGGGGACGGGCGGACGACGGGACGACAGCTGCAAGCTGTGCGGGTGTGCAGGCGGCGGTGAGCTACTCCTTCCGCTCTTCTTCAACTTCTGGTTTTGCTGGTTTCGGACAAGGAAGAAAGAATAAGGGGAGCTCGTTCACAAGGGGGGGAAAGAAAGGGGAAAAAGAAGAGAGAGAGGAAAGAGAAAGAAAGAAAAAGAAAGAAGGGATAAGGCTTGACTAGTCAAAAAGTGAGAAAGAAGTGGAAGAAGCCAACTTCAATTTGGCTTGGGGGGTCTCGTACGAAGGGGGGAGGGGCTGCGCACATGGGGGAAAAAGGAGAGGAGAGAGAGAGGAAGAGAGAGAAAAAGAAAGCGAGGAAAAGAAATAAAAAAGAAGAAGAAGAAATAGTAAAAGAATAAGTAAAAATTTACCTTATTCAAAAATTACTATTTTCTTTTCATTTCTTTTTCCTTTTTAATTTCTTCCGGTCTTCGATTTTCCTTCCGATAATTTTTTTTCGAAATTTCGGACTCGTCAATAAATTGACGGACGATGAGAGGAGGTCCTAAAAAAATGAATTATGACACGCTTAAAATTCGATTCCCGAAATCGAGTTCAATTCCGTGGTTAAAATCAATTAGACGCGATTTTAGTCCAATCCAACCAATTAAGTAGCTTTTAGGGATTTTTACCGCGGATACATCCATTAACGCCTTCACTCAATAGGTTAGTTAACTCGTGAGTGATCAGCTCAGAGAAAAATGACCGTAGGCACATCGACGAAAGGCCAATTTCACTTTATCGAAACGGGGTCGAATTTCGGGATGTCACAAATTACACTTAAAGGTTGTTTAGTGTTAATTAAATAGGATTAGGTGGTTAGATTAGTGTAGATTAGTGATTAGAAATTAAGTGTGATGCATATTAGACATTTTGATTTGCAATTAGCAAGTAGATGTGGTCTACTATTGAATGCATCTCGGGAATTTTCCCGACCCTTATCAGGCTTCGATTAGGCAATTTGGGCCTAAATTGGATTTTTAGTAATTAAAAATTAATTTTCGAAATTAATTAATTATTTATTTATTTTTCCGAAAATTCAACCGGGATGGTCGGTGACCGGGATTTTATGCTGATGACCATGGTGCAGTCCATTTATTTAATTGAGCTTTATTTTGAGCTAAATTGGAATTAGTGTATTTATTCATTAAGTTTCGGAATTAACTAATTAATTATTTATTTATCAGAAATTAAGGCTGGGATAGTTGACGACCGAAATTTTGTGCTAATTGTCGTGGCACGGTCCATTTATTTATTTGAGCTCTATGATGCATGGAATTGTCTATTAAACGTGATGTTTTAGGGATTTATCCTAAATTGATTGAAATTGAGTAAATTGAATGATTGATTGGTAGATGGCCGAGTATGTTTATTTAGCATTTATAATGCTTTGATGAGTTGTAAAGTGGATGGAATCATGAAAGTAAATTGGAAATACTCTGGGTTATAACCGATCAGGTATGGTGTTATGAGCCTACGTGGTTCGGTGACTAAGGACGTCACTCGTGAAAATGGCGCCTTAAAGAACGCACGTATCCGTCTAGTATATACATCATTGTGGACCTACGTGATTCGGTGATTTGGGATATCACTGGCAAAAACGGCGCCTTAAAGAACGCACGTATCGATCTAGTGCTCATATTGTTATAGGCATGTGTGGTTCGGTGATTAAAAACATCACTGGTGAAAACGGCGCCTTAAAGAACTCATGCAATTGTCTATTAAACACATCATTGTAGGCATGTGTGGTTCGGTGATTTGAGATATCAATAGCGAAAACGGCGCTTTTAAGAACGCACGTATCGGTCTAGTGCTCATATTGTTATAGGCATGTGTGGTTCGGTGATTAAGAACATCACTGGCAAAAACGACGTCTTAAAGTACACATGCAATTGTCTATTAAACACATCGTGTTAGACATGTGTGGTTCGATGATTAAGGACATCACTGGCAAAAACGGCGCCTTAAAGAACGCATGCAATTGTCTATTAAACACAGCGTTGTAGGCATTTGTGGTTCGGTAATGTCGCGACCAATTTTTTCGGGTGTGCCACCTAAAATTAGGCTAATTGATTGTTGAGCCTAAACTTAACTCGGGCTCTCCCAAGCCCATACCAATTCGCGACTTAGGTTTGAGTTCTTAACATGCAAATGATTTTCAATTAGGAGTCGCCACTAATCTATTTTTGGTGGGTCGATTAGAAACCCAAGTAAAGCAACGGGAGATTTACTTTACTCCTACGAACCGAGACTATGGGTACGGGGACTTGGTTACACTAGATTTCTCTAATGCCCTTTCGGTACCATTCTTTAGAAAAAATGTTTGGCAAGCAGCTTGAATTGATTTTAAATTTATTTCTCTAACATGTGAGGTGATCATGCGGATGCGCATACCACCAATTTAACACTCAAGAAAGCAATTAAATAATGCAGGACTTACCTCATAGCAACGAAAGCATCTGCAGTGTTAGATTAGAATTCACATCAGCAATCCTAGATATGATTTCTAATTAACAAGCAATCACTCAATTTTTGCTTTCACTTATTCAATGAAAATCATGCGATGCAATGTTATCAATCTAACATGAATTAATATGACATGGTAACATGACCTAAACTATATGACATGAGTAAAGGTAATTTCTAAACAAATGCAATAATTAAATATGCAATCTAAATTAATATAATGACCTAACTCTAATGACAGGCAATTTCTAATTAAATGAACTTAATAATAATCACTAAATGACGTGCATTTCATGAACCTATTTTTATATGACGTGCACATGAATTTTCTATTCTAGAAAAATGCAACATGTTCTAGAAATTGAAACTAAGTTATCCTAAAAAACAAATTTGTATGAAATTCGAAATTAAGGAAAATGCAAAATATAATTATCTAGATTAAGATTCTATCTAGTTTATATTAAGGATCGGGTCAGACTAAATCCTAATTTAAACTAAGATATTATCTTAACCTAACAAGTTCTATCCTAAGATGCAAAAATAAATCTAAACTTAAAATAAAACACTTAATTTATTCTAAAATGCCATGACGTGCAAATAATGCCTTAATTCTTAATTTTTTATGAAATTCGAAATTAAGATCAAACATGCAATTCATATAATAAAAGAAAAACTAACAATCCTAAATGAATGCACTTTTTCTTTTTTCTTTTTCATAATTAAAAAAAATAAAAATCCATATTCTAATCATGTAAGATAATTAAAAAAAACAAACCATGACACCATGGTTTGAGATTTCCCTAATTCAAACTTCTTCTTTTTTTGAGATTTTCTTTTTACGAAAAATAAAATTAACTCAAACACCATGACACCAAAATCAAACAAGATAAAATTGATATTCGAAAATTGGCGAACCATATCTCGCGCATGAGATCGGGCTGTCCAATTTTTAAAATTAAATCGCGAATCGAATCTCGAGCATGAGATCGGATTGTCGATTTTTTTGTAAGGGATTGCGAGTCGGATTTCGGGCGCGAAAATCGGACTGACAACCTCTAATTTGATGGGCACTTTATGTCGGAATATCAATCATCTATTCATGAGTAATTCTAACAAAATAAATAAATGAAAACAATATATAAAAATAAATAAAAAGAAAGAAAGAAAAAGCTACCTAATTGATTTCTTTTTCCTTTTTGCTTTTTGTTTTCTTTTCCTATTTTTTCTTTTTGCTTCCAAAAGAAAAAACAAAATCCGGGCAGCTCGTGCGTGACTCTCCAAAGGGGCAATCGATCCGGCGAAGGTGAACCGGCAAGGGACTCCGGTGAGAGCACGGCGGCGGCGGTGGGCGGAACCGAACGGGGTGTCTCGGGTAAAGGAGATCGGCGCGGGCGGAAGGGCTCGCGCGGCGGGTTGCTTGGGCTCGAGGACGGCTCGGCGATGCGGGCGGATCTCAGGCGGGCGGGGGCGGCGTCGGTGCGGAGCGGGGCCTCGGGTAGATCTAGATCCGGCGGAGGTTGAGCAGGCCGTCGGACGGGCGGCAATCGTCACTCGGGCGAGTGAGGGACTCGGATCTGGTCCCGGTCACGCGGGTAGACAGCAAGTCGGGTCACGACTTCGGGCTACTAGCGTCGGAGATCGGGTCACGGCGGAGATGGTGTCGCGAGGCATGAATCAGCAGCACTCGGAGCGGGGGCATCAACGGCACGGCGAAACTTCGAACAGCTGCCGGAGTTGAGTCGGAGCGAGAAGGTCGCGGCGTCGGTGAGGGGCTCCGGCGTTGCGGGTCTGCGGAGGTCGGGGCGCGCGAGTTGCGGTGTCGCGGTGGCCGAGGTGGACGGCTCGGGCGGCGGGCAAGCGACATGGGCACAGCTGCGGGTCGCCGGATCGTCGTTGGTGCGAGGCAACTCAGACAGGAGAGGGCCTTTGGGAGTGACGATGAACAGTGACGCCCCCCTCCTTCTCTCTCTGCTGCTGCCTTTTCACTTCACTTCCCCTTGCCCTTTTCACTCTTTTCGAAGCTTTTGCTCCTTCTCCACGCACGGATGAATTCCCTCTCCTCTCTTCCTTCTTTTATTTTTTTCTTTTTTGATTCCCAAGAAAAGCCAAACCCCCAAAACCTCTCGTACACATGGCTTTTTATAGGGAGAGGAATTGGATTTTTCAAAATTTTCCTCGAATCAATCTTCGCAAATCTTTTCACGAATTTTTCACCTATTGATAACGATCCAAGATTTTTGATAAGATTACTCATTAATTCCAAAACTTAAAAAGCCAAATTGCAATATTTCGTAATATTCGTTTTTTTCACTTGCCTTATCCCGGAAAATTTCAAATTTTTATTTTCTCACAAGATAATTTCTGATCATTTAAAAAAGTTTGGCCAACTAATTTGAACCCATCCGCCATTGATTCAATAAAAAGCAAAAAATGCAAATAAAAAATAAATGCAACCTAAATCTATATGCTATGCAATTAATAAAATTAACCACTAATTTTCTAAATGGACCGTCAAAATTTAGGTGTCAACAGGTAATTTGGGATATCACTGGCGAAAATGGCGCCTTAATGAACGCACGCAATTGTCTAGTGGATACGTCACCTTGGCGAAGTCGACGCCCGAGAGAATTGATGTGGCTCTATGATTAAGTGTACTATTGGAGGTTATATGGTGTGGAATTAATAACCTAGAATGGTCCGACTAACATGTAATCGACTAGCTCGATTGATCAATGATTTGATCTGTTTGTCGTGATTTGATTGATTGTTCGATTATTGATATATGAAGTATCTGTATATAACCTTAAATTGCAGGTTGAGACTGAGGTCAAGATAAGTCTTCTGACTCGTGCTATACTTAGGCAACTGTGTGGTGTATTGATTCCCTAATTGAGTCTTAGTGGGGTAAAACTTGCTGAGACGTAGTCTCATCCCGGTTGTGGGACAACATTTCAGGACCCTAATGAGGAGCTAAGGAGGAGGAATCTGAGAAGGAGAACTCTAAGGTGAAACCTGAGGAGAAAGATTTTTGGAAGTAGAAGATAATCCAGAGAGGGATCTTGAGTACAACTTGGATGAAGACTGAGATCTCATCCTCTTTTGTGAACCCTGTTTATATGTAAATAGAGTGAGACTAGAAAGTTGTGAATAGTTTTGTGAAGTACTATGAGTTGTGTTGTTAATAAAAGTATTGTTGTGAATTTCAATATGAAAAATATGGCTTGCTTGTCTATCCTATTATTTTATTGTCTGAGGATTTTCTATATACTTCCGCATGCGCATATTAAATGATCGGGTCGGCGATGCGTCCTAGAACGTCGCTATTAATTGACCAGGAGAAAGATGGGCACGCGTTCGAGGATCGGGGCGTGACATGCATTGAACCAATGAACTCCACTTTTACTGATCTTCTGGAATTAAAAGGTTCCTCTGAGGATTCATCTGAAAGTAGGGGTGTCAAAAACTGGACCGAACCGAACCGAATCGAAAAAATTCGGTTAATCAATAAAAACTGAAATTTTTTTAACCGATTTAGTTTTTATCGATTCGATTAATCAAACCGAACTGATAAAATAAAAATTTTCCTTTATTTTTATTTTTTTTTAAAAAAAATTGTTTTAAATTTTTTTCATTTCTTTTTCTTCTTCTTCTTAAAAGAAAGAAAAGGAAAAAAAAAAGAAAAAGAATAAAAATCAATTTTAAAAATCAAAAAAATCAATTTTAAAAAAATTAAAAGATTTATAGAAATGGGTGTATGTAGGGAAAAAACAAATACAAAAGTAAAAATCGAACCGAACTGAAATGAACCGGGATTTCAGTTCAGTTCGGTTTCGGTTCGAATTGGATTCGGTTCGGTTCAAATTTTCAAAAAACCGAACCAAGCCAAACCATTTACACCCCTATCAGAAAGTAAACTAGAAAACCTCCTCCAATTATAATGGTGAGTGAAGGACCAGAATCCCATGGCCCATATGATGATATTGGATCATTAACTGTTAGGATTCGAAGCACAACCATGAAGATATAAGAAAGAAAGAGAATTTGAGACTCAAGATTTTATCTTTATTCATCCTTAAAAGTAGGGTACATCAAGTAGATGATTCCACCATAATTGGCACATTGCACTTCTTTGTTACATCCCTTAGTTACAAGAGATAGATATTATATCCAATAGCCATTCAGAGGCTACCTGAACTACCAATAAAATATGGGTTTAAACTATAAAGTCCTCTAATGGCTCAAGAGCACTAGCCCCTTGACCTTGTTGGGGTGACCCCCAAACCCCCACTCGCTCATTTGAGATTGAGACCCTTCTACCTTCTTGTCAATTTGGAGTATGAACCATACCCCAACATTAACATCTGAATCAAGAGGTGAACCCCTAGAACAACAAATTTGTCATGCTACTTCTTCCAAGCTCATCGTCACTTTGGATGATCTCTTTTATTGTAAGTGGCAAATCAGTTACCTTAGTTCTCTATTTGGATAACCATTAAGGCTACATTCAGTCGTCTGAATAAAAGTCATAATAAGATATGTGTTTGGCAGTTGTCCAGGATAGGATAAGGTCAAATATGAGGGGATATATCTCAAATAAATAAAAACCCAAAGGGGGTGGGATAGAATCGGATAGAACTTCTCTTACCTGTAAAATAAAAATTGTTTTCCAAAAACCCTATTTTGTCCTACATGTAGTGTAATGTATGTCTCGGTACATTGGTGCTTTGTCTTCATTGGTGATTGGCATCTCAAAGCTTTGGGCTTTCTTTCGAGTTGAAAAAATAAGATAAAGGTTTGAGGTTTTTGCACGGTTTTTTTGGTTTCACATTGAATTCATGACAAGTTCAATGGTTATTTTTTAACTATTAATATGGCTCTGAGAATGATGTCAATCATTCTATAGAAATATTTGGGATCGCATAGTGAAAGAGAAGAAGATGACAAAATTGAGAAATTGGGGCTACTTATTAGTTTTTATCGTATCATGGTACAAATTGTTTTACAACCGCTCACCATTCTTTATTGACTGAGTTGCTTTACCAATGTCCAATTTGCCCATATTTTTCATCTTGCTTTTTCTATCAAATGCATGAAATTTTAGTAAGCAAGTTCATTGCATGTTCTTAAATTGTTGATTAAGTATTGGCAGTTCACTTCTTCTTTATTGAGGGAGGTTATAGATAATCATGAATTAACTTTAGTTCATTTCCTTTGCGTTTATGTATTTCCAATAATAATCGCAGATTGATTCGCTAAGATTCTGTTAAAATATGTAAATTTGAAAAAGATACTGTTTTGGATGATTTTGTGTGGCGTCCTAAAATTTCATGATAATCCCTAGATGTGCTATGAGCCATGGAGAGGTGATGGAAGCACCATCAAAGTTTATTGTAGCCATTTGACTCATGATTTGCAATAGATTAAGGCCAAGCTCTTCAATGGATAATTATTTGATAGGAAAAATTTTATTCTTGGCCATGTGTTTTATAGGTTGGATTTTATTGATTTATGTTGCAAGTTTTATGGCCATATAAATTGCAATTAGGTATTTATATAAGTGGGGATTTAGAGTATATTATTAAAGAGGGAGTGGGCCAAAATTTTAAGCCCAAGACCAGCCCCACCGTTCGGCCACTAAGGCCTGGCCCGCAAAGCCCAAAGGAAGGGGGGGCTGCCATCGACCGAAAGGGGAAGGCCCGGCCCAAGGGAGGCCCATTACCTTCATGCAAATCCCCAAGTGGCAAGAGAAGCTTGCCAAGTGCTAGTCCATTATAGCCAAGTGTAAGAGGCCATGCAAAATCAAATGATTGCAAATCATTAAGGGGGAAAGAAAAGAGGAGAGGCGGATTAGGAGAGGGGGTTTTCGACCGAGAGAGAGAGAGAGAGAGAGAGAGCTGTCATGCGAAGGAAGGAGAGGAAGAGAGGAAGAGAGGAATGGAAAAAGGAAAAGGAGGTCCGTCACTGCCGTGCGTGCGCCGAGTCCCGCCATCGAGCCGCCTTGCCCCACCGTTTGTTTGCTGCATTTTGCTTGGACTAGAGGCAAGTAGAGTCCATTTATCTACCTTTTTCTAGCTGTGATGTGTGCATGTTGGATGGAAAACGTTGGATGTAGTAGAGGGGAGGAAATTTCGAAGCATTGGGGAGAAGTGTCTTGGCCTTGGATGCTGTTTTCTGGAAAATCAGTCCGACCCTCTATGAGTTCGTGCGCTGCATGCGAATTTTTAGTTAGAATCTCACTTCGACCTCCTAATGAAAGTTGTAGAGGACATCTTGAGGAGTAACATACTAAAATTTGAGAGGAAACGGACAAGTATTGTTTGGTGAAATGTTTTTCCTTTGAAGAAACTAGATCTGGAATTTGTTGTGCTGACCTTGAGTGATTTCGTGGACTGTAAAGTAGCCTTTTAGTTGGAATCTCACTTCGACCTCTTGATGAAAGTTGTAGAGGAATTTTTGAAGTATAACATATCAAAAATCAAGAGGAAATAAACAAGTATAGGTCGATGAAACCATTGTTCTTTGAAGAAATTGAATCTGGGAAAAACGTTACCTTGACCTAGTATGATTCTGTGAATTTTTATAAACTCATCCAGTTGAAATTTGATCTTGTGTCCTTAATGAAAGTTGTATATGACATTCTGAGGAATAACATACTAAAATTTGAGAATAAGAGAACATGTGTAGGTTGGTGAAACGAATTTTCTTTGAAAGGAGTTAATCTGGAAAAACAGTACCGAGAATAGGGGGAATTAAATCGTCTATAGATATTAATCTAGAACGATTTGGATTTATATTTATTCATGAGATATTTACCTCTAGATGTTTTCTATAATATATCAAAATTTCATAATTTTTGGAGTTTTTTTTGATATTTAATCGAAATTATTTCTGAAACTGTGCAAACTGTAATGCTGAAATTTTGAAAGCTGTGATGCGTGGACCGTACCAAATTGTGTGAAGTTCTTTTGGTATGGTGTTCTTCATGAGATATCTGCCTCTAGGTCTCGTCTATAACATGTCAAATTTTCAGAATTTATTAACACTGTTTACTAATTTTCCTAGAGTTTTAACTAAAGGGATGCATTCTGTTTTATCCGAAAATTGATGCATTTTCAAAAATAAATGAATTTCTCTATGTAATGTATTGTCTTGAGTAGTTGCTTTTGCTGCACATGTGGTGAAATTTGGCATGTCATATAACATCAAAAGTTGGTTTAAACCTTTGACATTATTGCATCAAATGACATGTTGAAAGTGAAGCACACATGTGAATATAAATTGTGAAAATGATTATACCATCGGACCCTTGAGTCGATGATGCCCTCGGGAGTGTCGAGATGCCCGGAGGTGTGTGCCAGAGGCTCCTCGCGATGCCAGGTTGGGTGCGAGTGATAAATAGAGGGATGCAAACATTGACCCTGGGAAGAAAGGTGAAATGAGATCCTATTGAAATTGAAAATTGAATCATGTGCATGGGTATGTGCATATGGCATGGTGATATATGCATGACTGCATGGAAATGTATGCTCGATAGCATGGATGATATGCACTTTACTCGTCACATCCTGTTTGTTCTGCTTGCTGCATTGTGTAATTTGATGGATCTTTACTGTTGAGTGGTTGTACTTACCCCTTTGGGGATTAACATTTCAGATTAAAAGATGCATTTGCCACCGGTCGCGCGCAGTACCTTCTATGGCTTACCGTCTAACGTTGAGGTTGAGTGCGGGAGCACATCTGTGTCAATGTTCCTGGTCTAGTGTTTGTTCGAGTCCGCGTGCTGGTTATGTATGACGTGGGCCTGGCTGGGGGCCCTGTTGTCCAAGTGTTTCTGTCTGTCCACGTTTGACGCGATGGGGTGATGCTAGGAATGTTGCCGCCACCGCCGCCCGATGCACCGGGTTGGGTGTGATGGCACGTATGACTGGTGGGAGCTGACACTTTTTGGGATAGCCAACACTTGTTGATGGATGGGTATACATGTTTGATGTAAGGTCGAGTTCTCTTTTGAGTCATAGCCAAGTATAGTTAAAAATCTTGGCCTTTTGCTATACCGACCCGAGATATCCATCGTAAAAATGTAAATAAAAGTGACTCGGCTTTATCTTTTCATTTGGTGTGTAGTTGGTGTGCATTGCATTATTGTTATTGGGGTAAGGGATGGTGAGACTCGTTTATGCTTCCGTTGATGAGCTGCGCTGAAACTTTTTCAAAAAAAAAAAATTAATTGAACAACCCCTATGAACTATGGTTCCATTTTAAATTAAAAAGGCATTAGACTGGTATGTAGTAGGATAAGTGATAGGTACCTGTGGCGACCCTAACAGATTGGGGGCCATGCCGAGGGGGTGCCACATTCAGATGTTAGTTTTGTGTATGACGTATATGATTGTGGTGTCCACTGCTACTGAAAGGCACTACCATAAGCATAAATTGAAGGATTGCACATCTATTAGAAGTCAAGCTCGTTTAGATCACCTTGACCACCTCATCAATAGCAACAACTTAAATTATGTGGAATAAGAAGGATAGACGTACATTTACTCTACCATGCGAGTTGGCATATACAATTGGTAGATTAAAAGAAGATGGACTTGTAACTATTGAAGAACAAGTGGCAACTTTCCTACATATACTTGCCCATCATGTGAAAAATTGGGTCATCAAGTTTGGATTAACGAGGTCTGGGGAAACAATAAGTAGGTGTTTTAACTTAATTTTAAGTGCAATGATAAGAATGCATAGTGTGCTTCTTGTCTCACCTACGAAAGATGGAAATGGTTTAAGATATGTTTGTTATGCTACTAAATGGATTATTTTAAAACCTTAAAGATAAGGTCCTTTCATTAATTTCATGTTTCTAGGGTTGCTTAGGAGCATTAGATGGCACATACATTAGGATATGTGTTTCGGAGGTTGATAAACCAACGTACAAAAAAGAAAAGGTGAGGTAGTGGCCAATGTTTTAGGAGTTTGCTCATATAAGATGAAATTCGCTTATGTTTTACCTAGATGGGAAGGCTCAACAGTGGATTCTAGAGTTCTTCAAGATGCTTCAGTTACACCCAATGGTCTGAACATTCCCATTGGTAACATAAGCCTTAATTAATATATTGTGTAGGTTTTGACAATTTTAAGATAACTAATAATGTCATCATTTATTATTACATAATTATTATCTTATAGATGCTAGATACACAAATGAGGAGGGCTTTCTCGCTCTTTATAGAAGTACTCGATATCACCTATCCAAGTGGACTGAAGGTTGTATGCCAAAGTCCCATTTGAAGAACTTCAACATGAAGCATTCTCAAACTAGAAATGTTATAGAAAGATGCTTTGGTCTACTTAAGTTACAGCGGGCTATTCTTAGCAGTCCATCTTTTTATCCAATTGGGATGCAAGGTCAAATAATCATAACTTGTTGCCTTATATACAATTTGATAAGAAGAGAAATGGTTATTAATTCAATTGAAATACAGTTAGAGATGAAGTTGCTAATGCCATTGAAGATGTAGAAACAATTTATGTTGTTGAGCCTTCAGATCATTGGACAGCATGGAGACAAAATTTGACGATACAAGTGTTTAATGAGTGGAATGCAAGTCGAGGAGCTGGAAGAGTTGTATGATTTGACATTATTTTAAAAAAAAAATCATTTGTTTACCATTGTTATAAGATTGTGTTGTAAGATGTTTTCTTCCATTTCTGTTAGACTTGTGTAATATGGTGTTAGCTTGTCATTATTGAGACACGTGTTCCTTATGTAATATTTGAATCATGGTTTTATCATTTGAAATTTTTAATACTACTATCATTAAATTTTATCTACTACACTATCATTTATCATTAAATTTTTTAAAATTGAAATGAGATGTTTAGGATTAGAAGGTAGCAATTTCAGTCAAACTCAATGTAGGGGAATAAAAAGAGACCGATGTGTATGGACAATAGATGAAAAAAAATGCGCTTCAAAATGGTCTTGAAGAACTACTTGTGCGAGGAATGAAAGCTGATAACAGCTTTAAGAGTGGTTATATGATTATGTTAGAGAAGTTGTTTGAAGAAAAGTTCCTTGATTCATGCATCAAGGATAATCCTCCCATAGAGTTGAAGATGAAAATCTTGAATAAGTTAAACAATCAAATATATGACTTGAAGGATCAAAGTGGCTTTGGTTGGGATCATGAAAATCATTATGTTGAGTTCATCTAGAGGATAATTGGTAAAAATATTGCAAGGTTTATGTCACTTCTTCTCACTTTTTTTTTCTATACTACTCATTTCTTTTTGAATTAATATCACGAAAAACCCAAATAGGTATATATATGAAAAATTTACCAAAAACTAATTTTTTGACCACAAAAAACCTTAAATTGGTACATTGTTCCTTTATTTAGTGCTCTTTTCTTTACATAAGTTTTTCTTTACTTCAACACAAGAAAAAGTATTCTAGTGACAAATTTACTATCCGTTAGTTTCCAAGACCAAGGGAGTAGATAAATGAGAAGCTCACCCTTGCTAGTAGACAACGGAGTTTTCGAGACCAAGAAAGTAGAAACAATCTTGACCTTAACGAGGTCAAACTTGTGTAAAAAACCATAAACATACTTGACTTAACATGTCAGAGCAGTGATGAGCCTCAATGTTAAAGAAATAGTGAAGTGGTCCAAGATCCTTCATCACAAATTCCAATGAGAGTCGAGTAATCAAAACCCGTAATAAATTAGGAGTATCACTAGTGACATGGATATCATCAACACACAACGAAAGATACAAATGGCCTTGAGAAGAAGCATACACAAATAAAGGATTGGCTACTTGCCATGAAACCCAAAAATAATAAAAAGCTATTGAAGCAATGGAATCATACACGCAAAGCTTGTTTTTTAAACCATAGATGACTTTATGCATACAACACACATGATTCAGGAACTCAAGATAAGAGAAATTGTTAGGTTGGCGCATGTAAACTTCCTCACAAAGGATGCCATGCAAGAAGAACTTTTTAACAGGAAGTTGTTGTATGACCCATCTTAATGAAATTGCAATAGAGAGAACAATCCGAATTGTAATGGGTTTAACAACCAGGATAAAGGTCTTGTCACAATCCAGTTTGGCATGTTGCTTAAATACTCGTCCAATGAGGCGAGTTTTGAAGCGTTCCATAATTCCATCGAATTTTGGTTGATATAAAAAAGTATTTATACCCAACTAAATTTTGAAAAGGATAAAGTGATACAAGATCCCACGTGTGATTAGTGACCAAGACATTAAATTTACATGTAATGGCCACTTTCCGGCGTGGGTAAAAAATGACCTTAGAGTAGCAAGTTGATGTCTCCTTGTGAAAAGAGTGAGAGAAATTAAAAAATTATGGGTTTAGAAATTTCAATAGAGAGAACAATCTGAATTGTAATGGGTTTAACAACCAGGATAAAGGCCTTGTCATAATCCAATTTGGCATGTTGCTTAAATACTCATGCAATGAAGCGAGTTTTGAAGCGTTCCAAAATTCCATCGAATTTTTGGTTGATATAAAAAATTCATTTATACCCAACTAAATTTTGAGAAGGATAAAGTGATGCAAGATCCCGTGTATGATTGGTGACCAAGACATTAAATTTATCCGTAATGGCTTAGAGTTTCCGCGTGGGTAAAAAATGACCTTAGAGTAGCAAGTTGGGTCTCCTTGTGAAAAGAGTGAGAGAAATTAAAAAAATGGGTTTAGAAATTTCAATAGAGAACAATCTGAATTGTAATGGGTTTAACAACCAGGATAAAGGCCTTGTCTCAATTTTGTTGCTTAAAAAGCAAGTGAGAGTTCCAAAATTCCAAATGATATAAAAAATTTATACCCAACTAAATTTTGAAGGTTTGCAAGAAATTTGACCAAGACATTAAATTTAGAATGGGTAAAAAATGACCTTAGAGTAGCAAGTTGATGTCTCTTTGTGAAAAGAGTGAGAGAAATTAAAAAATTATGGGAAATTTCAATAAGAACAATCTGAATTGTAATGGGTTTAACAACCAGAATAAAGGTCTTGTCACAATCCAGTTTGGCATGTTGCTTAAATACTCATGCAATGAGGCGAGTTTTGAAGCGTTCCAAAATTCCATCGAATTTTTGGTTGATATAAAAAACTCATTTATACCCAACTAAATTTTGAGAAGGATAAAGTGATACAAGATCCCACGTGTGATTGGTGACCAAGACATTAAATTTATCCATAATGGCCGCTTTTTGGCGTGGGTAAAAAATGACCTTAGAGTAGCAAGTTGATGTCTCTTTGTGAAAAGAGTAAGAGAAATTAAAAATTATGGGTTTAGAAATTTCAGATTTTGCACAAATTTGCATAATTTGAGTGGGAAGAGAACAAATGAAAGTTGATAAGTTGGATAGAAATGTAGAGAGGATTTGTAGGTCAACTATAAGAGGAATTTGATTGGGAAAAGAGTCGGCACAAAACATAGTGAATTTGGGGGGGGCGCAATTGGAAGCATGTTGGGTATGCCAAGAGGAGGAGAGAGGTAGATTAAGAGATTGGGATAGAGAAGAGAAGAGAGGCAGACAAGGAGCTTAAGGGCCAAAGGAAATGAACGGAAGAATAATTGGAAGAAACAAAAAGCAAAGCAGTTAATCCAAAATAGTATGCTATGGGACTAAGAGTTGAAGGATTTTTTTCGAAAAAGCAAACTTTTCATCATCAAACCAAACTTGACAACTAATAAAAATATGACCACTTGACCAATCAAAGCAATAATAGCCTTTGTGAGTTGATGTGTACCCAATAAATACACATGGCACAATGAGGTGTCAATTTATTGGAGAAATGAGACGGAAAAAAAAAAAAAAAAAAAGCACACCCAAATAAACAGTGAAAAGGAGAAATATTAGAGAGGTCAAGAGTGGGAAGCCAATTAATAGTGTAAACTACAAGGAGAAAAGCATCAATCTAATATGAATGAGACATATGAGCATGGATTAATAAGGTTTGGGACATTTCAACTAAGTGTCTAATTTTACATTCTAATAGATCATTTTTAGATGGGATGCCTAAATAGGAAAAATTTTGAATAATATCATTCTCAAGTGAGTATGTTTAGAATGAATTACCGGTATATTCACCTCCTCCATTAGTTTGTAAAAGTTTAATTTAAGCATCACACAGATTTTTGATAAAACAAGGGAAGCAATGAAAGTTTGTTAGCACTTAAGACTTATTATTCTTGGAAATGACCCAAGTGGACTGAGAGGTCGTTATCAATCAACAACACAAAATATTTGAAGCTAAAATTAGATAAAATTGGATTTGTTTGTACATCAAAATGAATTACAACTAAAGAAAAAGATGCACAATGACTAACAAACTCAAAATGCAATCGATAAGATTTGCCCACAAGACAAGACTCACACAATATCAACTTAGAATTGACATTGCAAACACTACTCAAAATTTGTTTATTAGAATGGCTAAGACAAGCATGCTAGTGAGTGAACAAAGCAGAGGAAGCCATAATAGAGTGCAAGTGAGATAACACTAATGAGTTGGGAATCGAATAAAGAGCATGAGAAGAATAGCTTGGACAAGAATCTTCCTGGTTAATCGGTCCTTCAAAGAAAAGGACGTACCATTAAAATCAATAGCAGAATAATTTTTACGACAAAATTAATTAATTGAGAGGAGATTGCGAGCAAGATTAGGGACATTATACATAGAACATAACAACAAAGATGGAGAGCTAATATGTCAAAAGGCTTTAACAACTTACTTAATAGGCTATAAATGACAATGACTAATTAAGACTTTTGTCAAATTATAAAAAAGTCTAGGATTTAGGATTTATCAATATCACTAGTTATGTGTGCTGACCTTTGCTATTAAAATACAAATACCATCAGAGGTCTCACCACTTGAGAGAGTTGAGAAGGAGTCCAATAAATCATTGACAATGAATGCATGGGTAAATTGTCATCGACATTAGGGGTGAGCATCGGTCCAGGGTTAATCTTGGACCAACCCTAGACCGGCCCAACCCTGCCAGTCTTGGTCCGGTTCCCAAGGAGACCGGGTCGGTCCTTGGTCCTAGAATTCCAGGACCAGCACTGTGCGGGTCAGTCCTTGGTCCTGAGGGTTCTGGGTCGGTCCAATCCGGACCAACCCCGAATATATATATTTAATATATTATTTATAATTTTTTTATATAGAGAAAACCTTAAAATGAATGGCATCAATAATATTAAACAGATATTTAGTGAGAAGTTCAAGTAATTTTACATTTTTCTTTAATATCTTAGATTTTTAATGTCTTTTACGGCATCAATAGTCATAATTTACGAATGAAGAAAATATTTTTTTTTAAAGAGTCCTCACGGTGTCCGATAAAGATATAAACAACTCCTTATGACATCCTTCTCTAGTATTCGTTCTCTTTTGTCTTATTTGTTATCTTAGTTTTCAATTTGCCAAAATCAAAAGAAACAACTTCTCCGCTCGCCACTCGACACTTGCCTCAATCGCTTTGGGTCACTTATGCCGCTCGCCACTCGATGCTCACTTGGCTTGTTGCTCCTTGCTCGACATTCGATGCTCATTCCGTTCGACATTCACCCCACTTGACCCTCACCACTTGCCTTTCTTAGCTGACCTCGCTTATCATCGAACTTATTGGGTCGGTATGGTCCTCAGTTGCCCTTTCAAGGAGTACAAAAAATGAAATAAAAAATTATTGGTTAGTCCTAGGTTGACCTTGAAATCGGACCGAGCCCATTGGGTCAATCCGATCCTCAATTGCTTTTTTAAGGAGTACAAAAAATGAAATTAAAAATTATCGGTTGGTCCTAAGTTGACCTAGGAACCGGACCAAACCCATTGGGTCGGTCCGATCCTCGATCCCAAGCTCAATAAGGTCGGTCCTTGGTCCCAAAAATTGAGGACCAACACTGTGCGGGTTGGTCCTAAGGTTAGGGGGTGGACCGACTCAACCCGGACCATGCTCACCCCTAATCGACATAGTGGCACAGTGTGCCTAGTGTCACGGTCCGTGAATCCTCCCGTACTCGTGACCTTGTGAGTGGTGCTTGGGGTTATCGGGTGAAGAGTGTGAGGCGGAATGGTAGAACACAACTGGTTCGTGGGAGTGGCGTCAGGACGGTTGGTGCTAGGAGTCTAGGATAGAAAGATTACATCACTTAGGAGCTCTGAAGACGGGGTAGGCCTCCCGTGCACAAACTGGTCAAGAGCTGATGCCGCTCTCCTGACGAGGCCATGGCAGGCCGAAACCAGTTGTCGAACCTAAAGGGATCTGCTGCCTCACTCGATGGACTAGACGCCCGAGTTTGCTGGGCTTGGTAGGATCTCGTACGAATGAGCACTTACCGTATCGTTCGCTGGAGCAGCTATACAAGGAAGGCTGGCCTGGCGAATTCCGCTCGCCAGGAGCCCACGGGTCGTTCCGAGGCCAAGGAAACTCTCGGCCGTGACACTAGCCTGTAGCAAATCTGATAAGTAAGATGAGGCCTAAATCAACAAAATGCCTCCTTGGATGAATGGAGGAAACCCAGGCCCACGAACCATGATGGGATCAACTAAAGAAAGTGGAGGAACAATCGGCATAGTGGGCTAATAAGCACTATGAACTAAAGTAATTATAGGAGGATTACCAACTCAATTGATTACACGAGAATCGTGCCCTTGTCCACGACCAAATTTTAGGCCCTTAGAATTAAGTCCACCTCAAGACCCTTGAAATGGCTACTGGGTGAAGTGGCATGACCGATGAAAACATGATGAATATAAGATGAAGATGAGGCATTCGATTTTTAGAGAAATCATTCTTCTTGGATGAAGAGACATGACTACAAATCACCTATGGAAATAATTTTAAAGTTACTATTGATTATGGTGACTAAGGGATCGTAGTGAGATCGGAGCCCATTGAAGGCTTGAATCACCCAGTCCTTATTAAAGATGAAGCAATTGATCGCGGGATTATGCCAAAGATAATCAGACATGGGATTGGTTTCTTGACGGCGCTTCGAAAATCAAGTTTTAATTTAATTTCCTTGGCTGTGAGCAATCAGTAAAGTGTCATCTTACAGCAAGCCAAATCTCCCGAGATGTTTGAAGATTGTGAACTTCATGGAAAATCTTGACTGACTGTCAAATTGATCAAATTATGAACGCATTGATCTATCTTGACCAAGGTAAATTAGGAGATATTGACAACCACAGTGACATTCTAATTAATGAAAGCATCGATAGACACTAAAAAGACCTATCCACATAGCCTAATGCATCGTTGCAGATTAAAATAGTTTCAAATTGAGACAAGACTTGTGATGTTAGGAAGAACAAGAGATGATGATGTTGATTGAATTACTATAATTTGAGCAACAACGTAAATTCAAACAATAGAGAAGAGGGAAAAAGAGGTTAAAGTGGACGCGATGCTATTGAGAGATGATGGGAAATTGGGATTAATGGATAGAGAAGATGATAGGGAAAGAAACATTAGGAAAGAAAATTGAAGATATATTGGATATTATTGAGATAGCAATCGAAGCAAAACAAGTGTTGAGTTGAATTAGAGATGTTAAAGAATTTGACGTGTTTTCTATTATCATATCATGTTAATCTTTAAAGTTAGAGTAAAAATAACAACAAAGTATTTATGTTCGCTCAATCCAGTTAAGGTCATGCAATATGTGTTTGTGAGAGTGATTAATTACAATCAGGGGATATATAGAAATATAATAAAAGAAGATTTCATAATACGTATAAATTACGCATTAATACAATTATCGATCACGTTACTGAGTTACGAGATGCGTGTGAATGATGGGGATTCTAAGGCTAGCAGACACGGCCATTCACAGCAACCCAACTATAAGACATCCTTCCTTTCGGTTCCTCTGCGTGTAGGCTCCATGTTGATTCCTCTGAACTCACAACAGACAGCAAAAGAGAAGGAAACATCCGCTGTCATTTTCTGTAATTACATCCGTTTGCTCACCCTCATGTCTCATTCCCAATCCGCGGCCGCTCAGAACCCAAATCAACGCAATTTCATCCGAGATCCCAACAACAAGAAGAAGGGCAGAAACAAGACGAAAGAGCAGAAGAAAACATTAAGTGGTGGCGGGTCCCGCACGCAGGGTTTCCTTAATCGGATTGCAATTTCAAAGTGGGCGCGCCCCGGGCCCCACCGGACCCCCGATTCCTCGACCACTTGACCCGGCATGACCCGAAACTTCCTGTCCGAAATCGAATCAGTGGTGGGAACTGGGAAGTCGGAACGTGACCTCCTCTTCCTTGTCTCTCTCTCTCCTCTGCTCCATTCGTCCCTCGGAAGGCCATTGAACTTTTCCAGGCATCGCCTTCCTTAACTCGTTTCCTAGCAATTGCTCGAGTCTTCTGATTTGGGTTTTCTTACCAGCGAAGGAAAAAAAAGATTATTTAATTTAGCAGACAGAGATAATGATGATGCATGGTAATGAATGTCCATGTCACGGACCTGCATCATGCCGTTTCCCTGGAGGGTCCCTTTCGATGCGCTTAGGCAAATGCGTGGATAGCTCAAATGTCAAATCGGCCTTATCCAACCCCAAAACTTATAATAATTGCTCGATGTATCTTATGGAGAAAAGCATAAATGTGAGTTTTAGGTGAATTGCATAGAGATCGACTCGTTAGTAAAGAGCGATGGTAAGATGTTTTACCTCAATTTAGATCTTCAAAATGAGTGGGGAAAATATTTTTCTTTAATAAGACAATGACCCGACATTTTTTTTTTTTTGTTTCCGATGATGCATCATAATTTTGAAAGGACAAATTGGGCCGGTTTATCTTTTATGTAAAGACCCTCTTATTAGAAAGACCCTCTTATTTTGTCTGATCTTGAGTCTTTGTTCCAAAAAAAGAAGAATTCATCTGCAAGAAGGGTTCTCTATGGTTTATGGCTGTGATTTCTCTTTTCATATTGGGCAGTTACCCACTTTTTTACTCTCTTATATTCTTTAAAGTCAGACGATTGTCCAATAGATTTCATAAGCATTGCTTTTTGTCGTCTTGTCTTGAAGTTCAAGATTCGAACTGTTGCTTATTTTTTTCTCTCAGATGTTGGTGCTCAATCTAATCCGGCGGAGTCAGTCGGGTCTCCAATCAGGGAGCTAACCTGCACCCTAAAATAATTAGTTGAGGCGTCCGAATTTATGATCTCGAATTGGCCCTCGGATGCTAAAGTCAGTCGAGGAAAAATTGAAGTGAATAAGTAGAGTTAGCACTTCAAAGATTTGATATGGCTTATTCGTCGTACTGCA
The DNA here is from genome assembly GCA_014182395.1 of Eucalyptus sp. ANBG9806169. Classification (NCBI taxonomy): domain Eukaryota; kingdom Viridiplantae; phylum Streptophyta; class Magnoliopsida; order Myrtales; family Myrtaceae; genus Eucalyptus; species Eucalyptus sp. ANBG9806169. Next base: position 18,746,450 of record CM024578.1, read on the forward strand.
CAAAGGATATGTACACACATGAGGTTTAAGACGAGATCCGTTACCTACATCTATGTGTTTTCTCATTTTCCCATTATGAAAGAGATTGTAGATTTATGAAAAAGCTCTTGCTATGTGTTCTTCTAGCAACGTGAATGCAGCATATAATAGGTAAAAAGTAACTCACATAGCTTTTCCAAAGAGAAAATTTCTACCGAAGGGGAAAGTTAAATTGATCATTCTCGATTGGACATTGGACATGATTAAGAGACAAAGTAGTAAATTGAATCCCACGAATGTTGGATCGAATGGAATCAGTGCATTGATCACCAAAAGATGATTTCTTACTCAAAACAGTTCGCATCAGATCCAATTAAAAACACACTTAAGACTCTGCAACATAGAGATCTCATTGGAGTAAAGAGAATCATATCTTGGATCCAGCTGGGGAGACAACAATAATGTCCGGTAGAAGGTCAACGGGGGAAGAATCCAACGTTTCGACTGCGGGCCACGATCTCTGTCGGTCTCCTCTCGACTCTACAGCCGCCAGAAGAGTTTCAGAAATAATTTTTCTGGGGCATTCCAATTTTCTAGGACCGTTTCCTTATATTTTTCCCCAAAGGGACCCCAATGCTTCTCTCTCTTTTTTTCGAAATTCAAAATCGTATATTTTTTCTCTTATCACCGCTAATATGGAATCTGGAATCTTAGTCATGCTTCAAATTCAAATTTTTTGGGAAAAGTTCTGAATTTATATATGGAAGATAATTGATTGCTTACCAATTAACTTAATTGTCATAAATCATGATTTTGTCCTTATATAGTCGTGTGCATCGTCGTGTATCATGAACAGATGGGCTTTTATGGAACTTTCCTTTTGTGAAAGAGTTTGGATTGGAGTGGCCATCGGATGGCTTAATTAAAAGTACAGAAAAATCATAGGATGTGATAAAAAGTGTCTCCGGAGCGCTCATTTAAGATGTTTTGTGAGAAGGTGTTCGATTTTTAAAGTCCTAACCTCACATATCATATGAAAAATTGATGAATTAATAATTAAAATTTCCACATCTTAAGGAAATTCTACAACAAAAAATCTTAATTCGACTTACACTAGTTTACTTAGCTCTGTAGATAGGTCTGGTTTCTTTAGATGTCCATTTTTAGTTTAAAACATTTTTAATATCTCAATGTGTAAATCAATTTGAGTATAGAGAATGCTACTAACTAAGAAAATGAACTCTTCTCTTGCCGAAATTTAATCTGTGAATTTATCGTAAAACAGCCACAAAATAACATTTTTTTTATTTGTTCATTTTTGTGAACGATATAAATGATCATTTTTTAATAACATATTTTCTAAATTATTTATTTTTCGTTAAACAAATACACTTAAGTTAAACCAGTATCTTAAGAGCACTCGTTAACGATTATGGGTTAAGTTGGTGTGTTTTGAATTTTCTGTTTAGTTGATTATCCACGAAAGAACAGAAGAGTGGGAAACGGGAAGGAGGAGGAGGAGGAGGAGGAGAAGAAGACAAGAGAGGGTGTTTCGGTTGGCTTTGCGGTTTCTTCGTTTTCTCGCCCGCCTTCATTGTTCATGTCCTTTCACTTCAACAGCTTTTTTCCGTCCGTGCGTGTGCTCTTTTCCCACGTAATTCGTGCCAATTTATCAGACATTCCCTTCTCTGCCATCCATCTTCTTCACCGCCCACAGACCATAACCACCATCAACAAAAAGCTACATCTCTCTCTCTCTCTCTCTCTCTCTCTCTCTCTCCTTACGCCATCTATGATCGCTTAACGTTCTACTACAGTTGTCTCTCTGCTTTCAGTATGATTGCTTCACAAAGTTCCTTTTGATTTCCACTCTTCCTTTTTCTTCTATTCCGATCGTTGCCTTCTCTTTTTAGGACATACATCTGTCTCTTCCGTCCGATCCATGCCTCGTTGCTTCTTGATCCCTGCTATTTCACCCTTTATCAGCATACCCTTTTGTCCGTTCCTCCAAATTCCCTCTGTTTTTCTCATTATATGACAATAATATTCTGTAATCTGCATTCTCTTGGCCATATCAACACTTGATTTTGTCAAAGTTATCATCTTTCTTGTTGTGTCTTTGTTGGGTGGTGGTTGTTTTGTGTGTGTGTGAGCGTCTTTTTTTTTTTTTGCAATTCATGGATTATCAACGGAGTTCAAGTTCTGGATTTCAATTCGCGAATCCTGCTTTTGGAGACACCACGTACACCAAGGTGTTTGTTGGGGGTTTGGCTTGGGAGACGCAGAGCGAGACACTGAGGCGACACTTTGAGCAGTTTGGTCCGATTCTCGAGGCGGTTGTGATCACTGATAAGACCACAGGACGATCAAAAGGATACGGTTTTGTGAGTACTTGTTCTTCGTTCATTTGTTGCTCTTCCTTCTATGTTGGGAGGGGATGATTTAATGCTTATGGATTGATATCCAAGATACTTATTCAGACTTGGTCTCTTCTGCAATTATCTTCTTGACAGGTTTCGAATTTGACTAGGAAAAAGATTGTTGCTGTAATTTAACCATGGAATCTAGTATATTCGAATAGGATGGTTACATCTTTTGATGGAATAAACCGTTAATCCGATGATGAGATAGTCATACATTTGTCTGACTAAATAGCTTTTCAGAATTCTGGGCTACTCCATGCAGGCAATGAGTTTTGTTGTACTAGGTTGCTGCCTAGTGATCTTGTCTTAGTGCTTCTTCTTCTTCTTTTGTTGTTGTTGTTTTTTTTTTTTTTTTTTTTTGGGTGCTTTTGGGGTTTTCTTCTTCTTCTTCTTCTTCTTCTTCTTCTTCTTTGCTGGTAAATTAATTTGCACGTCTGCATGTGGAGAGTGTAGGTAACTTTCCAGGAGGCCGAGGCTGCTAGGAGAGCCTGTGCAGATCCCACTCCAATAATTGATGGCAGGCGCGCAAATTGCAATTTGGCTTCACTTGGACGAGCCCACCCGCCTCCTTCTTTTGGTAACGCGTCTCCCTAGGCTTCCTGGACTTCAATATTGCTTTCTGTAATGGTCTGATGTATGATTATTCTCATTGGTTTTCTTTTGGCAAGTCTCTTTCCATTACAATGATGCAATGAAAATTTGAAGGTACAATAAGTAGTGAAGTTATTTTCTAGGCTAGAAATACTAGGGAAGATTTGTTTTTCCTCAATGTGTGACTTCTGTGCTTGATTTGTATGAATTTCTGAATTTCTGTTTTTGTCTGTTGAAAACTTTGTACCTTGCTCACTGTCCTCGAGATGCTTTGAAATGTATCAAACAGACATTTGTCACTAATTTATCAGAAAAAACAAAGTCACTGATTATGTATTTTAAGTATGAGTAAGATTCTAGATTCTATATTTATGTGGAAACCTTTAAAGAAAACCATTTGTTGCTTTGTTATTATGAGTAGGCACAGCTGTGCTATTTCCTTTTATTGACTTCCTGTAGATTGTATTATAATTTTAATACTATGTCTATGCTAGTCCGTCAATTTATCAATTGTGTAGTGCTATTTGTTTCTGTCTCTTGTAGGAAACCAGAGATCAGCAGCACTGTATGGAGGAGGCATGCAACCCTACCAGGGAGCTTATACGGGGAATTTCGGCTACCAGCAACCCGTTTACTACAGCTACCAACATGGATATACTTATCCTGCTTATAGGTATATTATTTTTACAGATTATTCACTTGTTCAAACTTTAAATTTCACTTGGGTTCCATCTGGGTCCTGCGCTTGAATTGTCATGAGTCTTTAGAAGGTCAAAATAGGCATCAATAGCATTCTGTCTTTCCAGTGTTATTGCGAAAGCTGAATGATCGTATTGACTGGAGTTGTTACTTTCTCTTTTTTCTATATAAGCCCCTTTTTTCCACGAAAATGGCGACCTTCAATTCATGCCTGTTTTTATTTAGTCTGTGTGATTGAAAGTTAAGTAGGTATTGTTAGGTAACATGGAATATTCTAGTGTATTCGATAAAAGACCAAACATCTGATCTCACTTTATTTGGGGTAGACGCACTTACTTTCTACAACCCTTTTCTCCATCTACTCTGGCACTTCTTGCATTTATCTGCCACTGAAGGAAATGTTGGTGCGGTTCATTCTGCTGGAAAGCACCTGGCATTGATTTCTAGGACCTTTTAGAGTTATCTGGAATGAATCTTTTAATTCCCTAGAACAAGCACTAGCTGTCATGGCCCCGTATGGTATAAAGTGTAATGCTGATAATGTTTGCTCCTATCAGTGTTTTGCAAGATTGGATATCTATATTCTAGATTTCAGTCTCCTTGGCTCTTAACCCAAACAGAATAGGATCTATTCATCAACAGCGCACAAGAATAATTGTTTATAACTATACACACAAAGTATGATTGTCTTGGCAAACTGAAACCTTTCAAACTGCAGTGACGTGACAACTTATTAGGTTGGACTGTAGTAAACGTGCCTAGGGTACTTCCCTTGATGTGTAATATTCTTTCCCAATATCCACAATGATGCTTGACTTCTGCTTTTCTCACTAGAACTCTTTTGCTCCAAGATTTTTCGAGTTTTAACATATTTCGCCTTTTGTTTTGCTATGTAGATATTCAGCACATGGCCCTGAGTATGTCTACACACAGGTACCAGACTCAAAACCGTTCCTTACAGCGATTGTAAATAACAGTTTTACTTTGATTAGGTTTGACAAAAGGGAGAGGGTTCTCTGCGTTTATTGTTTCACTGACATGTTATCCATGTGCATAATTCATTCTAGTAGGGCGTCTATAGTCCATATATGGGTCAGCAATACCTCCAGATGTATGGAGTGCAACCGGCTATTTATCCCTACAGCCAGGTGGGTCAGAACATTTCCAGTAGTCGTGGGTTCATTACCACCCCGCAGTACTCAGTGCCAAGCCATCAGATCATGCAGCTCGGTGGCCATGATGCCATGACAACCTCACAAATACCCACAATACACACATTGTATCATAGCGGTAAAGACTCGTAATTTGGATTTTGGGAGACATATTCATTGTGTTTTCTTGTATATACAGGCCTTGTGAAATGCAGAATAAGTCAGTAGTGTAATCTCCTGCATGGTTTGGTTTGTTTCCATCAAATCAGATCATTGTGTGGACTCCTAGAACTCCACCTGAACAATTGATTGATTGAAGGTTCTGTTCTAACCTGCACTTCATTTACTTGCTTTCATTGACAGGCATAGCTACAGCTCTTGCAGCACGACCACAAATAATCATTCCCAGCGCACCTCCTAAATTTATTCAGAGTAGCAGTTCCGACGGTACATCTGGGTGAGGAAGAAAAGACCGGGGTGCGCTTTTCCTTTCCCCCAATTAAGGCTTACATAGGACGTTATTCATATGCCTGACTTTAATCCGATGTCTATCTAATGCTTGGTTGCTGTCAATCCACAGGTTTTACTCAGGGTGCGGGGACTAAGAGCAGTCAAGTTGCTACATCAGTGGCGGGCTTCTGCCTTATGCCTTCCAAAGTCTATAATTTCATGTTCTCTAGGTACGATGAGATTCTGTCTATCGTGTTGATGTTTGTCAACAAAAGCATCGCATTTGCCAATGAGGCTATAGTTAGCGGGAGTTCCGACTAGGAGTGTAATCACACAGGCCATTGGCAATTCTCTGTGGCCACCTATTAGATCTCCTGTGATTTGCTGCGAATTGGTTGATTGCGTCTAGAGGGAATCGTTATCGACATCTATCTGTCCAAAAAATGAACCCATATTTCTACATCCTGCTCTGCTTTGCATTGATTCTTCCTCCCAATTTTTTGCAACCTGCAGGTCGTCATACTTAGTTCTCATGCGGGAGTCAAATGTCGGAACTGCTCCTGATTTTGGAGCAGCATGGGAGACCGTAGTGGCTCTTCCTCCTTTTTGCAGATCCCAAACTCTTTGCTCGTGCTGGGTATGTGTCGCGAGCATTCATATTCATTTTGGTGGGTTGTCCGTGGTCACTGGAGGTGGTTTTCTGGTGGTAGCCATGGAATCTACTTGTAGGAATCAAGATATGGTTCTTTGTCCTAGGACAGTCACTGCATTTGGTATGTACATGGTACATTGTATATACATTTTTCTGAGTAGGGTGCATATTAGAACTAGGAGTTCCAATTGGAGATATGAACTTTTGTAATCAGATGAACCTCTGAGAAACATAAGATGCACAATTTCCCCCCTTTTTTTCTTTAGGAATAATGACGCTACAAGTATATGAATTTTTGTCAAGTACTACAGTTTAAATTTGTCTCGATGTAAGGCTCCTATTTAGTAAATTATCTTGTCATGTGATTTTGCTGATGTGGCTAGTTGGCTTAGCAGAAGTTAAGCCCATTTGTTCACATGGCTTGCTTGTTAAGCAAAATTCTATTAATATGACATCATATCAAGAGGTCATGTTGGATGTCAATGTAATTAGTGAACGATTTGTTTACCTGCTATAATATCCAATTTGGCATTTTTATCTGATTATTAAAGGAGTTCTGACATTGAACCATATTCAAAAATTTGAGGTGCTTAATTAAATTAAAAATAAGTTGGATGCTTGATTGTAGAGCAGGGAAAAAAAATTAAGTACTTACGGTCGTTATCACCCTTTTAATCTACTGTATCATAGGAAAAAAATACATTTTGCACTGTTTTTCTTGATGTGGCTCTCGAACTGGAAATCCATATATCATTAAATTCTTGAACTTTTAGAAATCTTTTTCAATTATATCCATCTAGCTCTAATTTTAGCAATTCCAATTTGATGCATTGATTAGTCCGGCCAAAATTCTAATAAGAATGTGAAGAACGGTCACCAAATTGCTTAATCATTGTTTGGATTATCTTGCCCCAAATTAATTTTTCCATGATGGCAGGGATTTTTTTAACTAAAAAAATGAATTTTCTTAACGAGTATCTAAATGCTAGTTTCCTATGTCATGTATAATGATTACATCGAAAATTGAAAGGTCCATAATCAAGTGTGCATAACTCCTGCGTTCAATGGGCAGACCAACTAGATCAGACTGAAGTTTAGAGAGAAGATGCCCAAAATTTAAAAATTTCCCTCCATTTTTCTTCCATAGTAATTTCAAAATCTCACCTTTTGCACGTTCGATTTCGATCCCCTCCTCTTCCTCCCTTTCCAAACAAAGCCCTAGGGGACAATGGGCCGGCCGGGCCGGGCCTTATAATTGTGGGCAGTGGGTACTTGTTCAAGCCTTGCCCAAAGCTTTTGGGCCCTTGCGGAAGAAAAGCCTGCCCACAGACACTGCCGGCGTGGATTAAACTGCTCGGCAAACCTAGTGCGTTGCATCATCCTCAGGAACTAGCTTTATAATAAAGGCACGTTTAGTAACAATTTTATTTCCGTGAACAGATTCTGATCAGAAATTATTATTTTTTATTATATTCTTAGGAACAATTTCTAAGCATTTTAAGCTGTTTGGTAATTGTCCAAAATTTCTGATTCTGAAATAGAATTATGTTTGGTACGTCTTTCATTGATTATATTCCAAATCAATTTCTTTTAATTTTTAAATAATTATTATACTTTTTTTACATTTCTTTTTTTCCTTTTTCTCCTATTCATCTTCTTCTTCTAGCCGGGCGCCGGACCAGTGGATCGGCCAAACGAGGGCCGCGACCTCACCGAGCGTCACCGGCCCTCGGTGAGACCGGCGATTGGGCGAGGCTCGCTTGGCCACCGGCAGGCTGTGCAAGCCTCACCGGTGCAGTGGTGAGGCCCACCGGCCACCGGCGGGCTGTCCATCGCAAGGCTTGCCTAGCCCGGCGGCGAGGCCGAGCCTCACTAGTGGCTAGGCGAGCCTCACCGAGGCTGGGCCCAGCCTCGCCGAACCTCACCTTGGACTAGCAAACCTCCGGCGATCGGCGGCGATGGACGGCGGCGGATGGGCAACAGATAACAATCGCGAGATGGCGGTCGATGAAGAAGAAGATGAGAAAATGGAAGAAAAAGAGTTGGTTTTGATTCTTAGATTTGTTCCCGGAACAAGAATCAACTTTTTTTTTTTTATTCTACTCCAAATCTGTTCCCGGGAATAAATTTATTCCCAATAACAAAAATTTTACCAAACGCGACTATGTTTCCAAACTGCTCCCGAGAACAAAAAAAATCAGAATCAATTACTATTAGGATGGTTACCAAATAGGTACTAAGTTAGTTTATACAAACCACTGTTTGAGGACACTGTCACGGCGTCTCTAACGAGGCTTGGGTTTGCCATTGAGGTACATCTCATAATTGTGTTTCTGTCGAATATGGTAAAATCCCGAGGAGGCGTAGTTCATGCCTAGTGCTTGGTAATGGGATGGGAAATGTCCCTTGAATAAATCAAATCTTGCTAAGGCAAATGCTATGAAGCCTGAGATCCAAACAGGTTCGTATAAGTTCCATCTAAAACATATAATCTACTCACAAGAATATGTTACTTAATTTTTAGAACTTAGAATTTTCTGCATATATCTTGGAACCTGTAATCGACCATGTCACAATTAATTGACCACAAAATAAAGTCTTAATCATAAAATGGAAATTTATATTAGTGGTTTTAGATTAGACACTTATCATTGTCTACCGTGAAATATCGCAAGATTACACAAATGCATAGACCAATAAAAACACAGAAACGTGTTTTAAGATTTAGGTTTTAGGTTCTACTTATATAAATTATGGAGTTTACCCGTCGAAATAAGTTCCTCAATTTTTTGAGTTTAGAATCTACCATACATATCTTGGAATCTGAAACTAAACAAGTTATTATTGGTTCGGCCGTCCGGTTCTTCAATTTCAAATTCTACCCTAAAACCATACCTAATCCAAAAACCGATACTTCCCATGACCCCATGCTGGGAAGATTTGCTTTGTTGATGCTTCGACAAAGGAGGTGATGATTGATGTTTGGGGCAGCGATGAGGAAAGGTCAAGGGAAACCCTATTTGTTGCAGAGAGAGTTGATGAGTGGCGCCACGTTCTGTTTGGGGGAATTTTGATCTACATATTATGCACATGAGTTGCAGCCTGTTGGATCGGAATTGGTCCCTTTTGAGCTAGATTCCCGACACCTGTCCATTGCAATCCCAAAAGAAGTGGCAGATGAGGGGTGTGGATACTATATTCAATATCTCTAGTGAGAGTAAGTAGGATATGAAGAAGAAGACACCAGGTTCAATAACTCAAGTGAGAGTAAGAAGGGTAAGAAAAATAAGAAGAAGAATCGATTAGGTATGTCGCAATAAGTACATTAAAACAAGGAGTGCTGTGTCATTGTTGAAGGGTGTACAAGATAACGGGCATCAAGGTATCTAAAAGTTTGGTGGATCTAAGTAGAGGGTAAACAAGTCAAATAAAATGAAAGAAAGGGGAACAATAGAGTAGAATCGAAGTTACAAATATATTTGGTAAGACTAGCATTTCAATGCGAATTGTGAAAAGACTAAGGGCCCGTTTGATTCGGCTTTTGGGGCTTGGTAAAATTTACATTGAGATACAACTTTGGCTAAAATACCGTTTGGTAAAATTTACATTTGCAAATAACTTTTATAAAATTAAAAAAACAAAAAAATATTTGCAATTTTTTTTTGAAATCCAGCCACCGGACAACCAAATCCGGCGGCTGGCGATCCGATGGCCACATCTGGCCCCCAGGCGGCCGTTGCCTGAGGTCACGCGACCCAAGCGACGGCCGCCTGGGTCGTGCGACCTCCGATGGCCGCCTGGGTCGCACGACCCAAGCCATCAGTCGCCTGGGTTGCGCGACCCAAGTGTCGCTTGAGGTCTGGCGATGGTCACCGGGGTCAGGCGGCGGTCACCGGCGCGCGCGACCCCCTTGGCCAGCGGTCGTCAGCCTCCGTGCGGTGGTTTCCTCACGAATGAACAGTAACCGTGATGTGAACAATAACCGGAACTTGCATTCCGGAAATGCAAGTTCCCAAATGACCTCCGGACTTACTTTGGGCTAAAGGCCCTTAGACTCCTTTAAAGATACAATTGCATCTTGCCAAAGTTGCCAAAAAAATCGAACCAAACCGGTTTGCATTTGGCCAAGAGACTTTAAAGTCCCAAAGTCCATTTGCAAAGCTGAACCAAACATGGCCTAAGATTAAAAAGATCGCTGGTAAAAGCAACTTCTACTATCAATGAAGTGGAAGATGAAACCAAACAGGGCCTAAGATTGAAAGAATCGTTGGTAAAAGCAACTTCTACTATCCATGAAGTGGAAGATGAGTGACGTGCTTATACCACTTGAATAAGAGGACATAAACATCTTTTAGAACATTCGTGACGTGCTCTATGTGCTTTTTGGGATGAAGAAAGTCTATTCCAATGGAAAGCTCGAGTTAGATGCACAAAATTCAAGGACCATGGCAATGCTATTTTCTTAATTATTTTTAAAAAGGGAAATATTAATTCATTAATTGTGACTATCGATGGCCAAAATTCACTTTTAATGATTTATATCTAATTAATTTCAGGATCCCGTTTTCTTTTTTTTTTTATAAAAAGTCGAAATGACATATATAGACATAAGATACGATGATATAAGGAAGGAAAGACGTAATTGAGTTTGAACCCGCGCAAATCAAAACCCGACCCGTTGTGGCAAATCGGACCCGCTCCTACGTAAACCACTTCCCTCCTCAAACCTCTCTCCCGCTCATTATGGAGACCACGGCCACCGCATCGCCCGCCGAAGACCCTCCCCGTCCCTCCGCCGAGCCGGCGCCTGCAAATGTACCCGAACCTCCGTCCACCTCCGCCCCCGCCGCCGCCACAACCGCCGCTGCCGCCGCCCCTCCTCCCGTCAAACCAGAACCACCGCCATCCGCCGAGCCTCCCAAACCAACCGCCGCCGCCGCCGCCGCCGCCGCCCCTCCGCCTCCTCCGACGGAGCCGGCCGTCGCCGACGCCGAGGTCATCTACATCCCTAGCTACTCCAGTAAGTCTCTGAAACCCTAAAAATGGTCGTGATTGTTTCGTCCCCTCCTTTAAGTAATCTTCCAGTGCGACGATTGAGCGCGTGCAATGCGAATTGTCAGGGTGGTTCTCGTGGAGCGACGTGCACGAGTGCGAGGTCCGGTTCCTCCCCGAGTTCTTCGATGGGAAATCGCCGTCGAAGACCCCTAAGGTTTACATGTACTACCGGAACTCCATGGTCAGGCTCTACAGGCGAAATCCTTCGAGGAAGATCACGTTCACCGATGTGAGGAAGACCTTAATCGGCGATGTCGGGTCGATTCGTAGGGTTTTTGATTTCTTGGAGACCTGGGGGCTGGTCAATTACTCGGGCTCCACCTCGAGCAAGCCGTTGAAATGGGACGATAAGGAGAGCAGTAAGACTGCCACCGGCGGAGGTGGTGGTATTGGTGGAGGTAATGCGGTTGACTCTGCTGGGTTGAATAGGGAGGCGTCGAAGAGGTTGTGCAATAGCTGCAAGTCTGTGTGCACTATTGCTTGCTTTGCTTGTGAAAAGGTGATGTTTTACTTCCTTTTTTGGGGTAGAAGATGTTTTACTTTCTTCTTCTTCTTTTTCCGTTGAAGAATTCTTTTTGCTTCTCTTGCTTGTTTTTGGGGGTTTCTTTGATGTCTCAAAGATGTGGTGATTGTCATGAGAGCAAATCTCATCCAATCATCATGAATCTTTTGAGTTTTCGTGTGTGATGATATTTTGTGTAGGAGTTGCAATAAAATGGACATGATTATGTCTGAGTTGTGACGAGGGATCAGTTCCCCAATGGAACATTGAAGGCTCCTGTTTTAGATACAACTGCTGAAAAATCGTGATTTGATAACAACAAAAAACATTTGTCTAAGTCACTTCATTTCATTTTGTCCAAGTTACTTCTCTTTTTGTCCAAGTTTCTTCTTTTCTTTGTCTAAGTCACTTCCTGTCTTCTTTGTGAGTTTCGGGAATACCCCTATTCATAGGTCCGAGATCCACATCTATGAATTGAAAGATCCGAATGACCAACTCTGCATAGTCGTTAGAATTAATAGGTCTTCAAATTGTTCATTTGAAAAAATGGAAACCATGATTATTGGATGATCATGATACTTCCCAAAAATCGAAATTATTGATTAGTGGAGGAACAATATCACCAACTTTGCTTTTGTAGCATGTTTATGTGATATCATTTTATTAGTGCTAACATGAGAAATTTTGCTGATTTGACCAAATTAAGATGTTAGTGTGATATAGATTCTCTCTTTTGGAAAGTAAAGAGTCTTTTTATTGTTGCTGAAAGGTTACTGTCATGCACGTCAAGCACTTTCTGGCTTCATTATAAAGAAGGAAATGATGTGAACTGCACTGCACCTCACTCGTTAAGTTTTCAAATACCTCCAAGATGATTACTCAACATATAGTGGAGCTTTCAGCTTATATTCTATATGTTTGGTTTTAGACTTATTATGTTATAGGAATATATTTACTTCATTTGCATTCAGCTTTGTCTCTATAATATGGATTATATAGCCATTAAGGAGAAGATGATTGATTAGCTGGAAGATTATTGATGATGACTATTACATTTATACCTACTTGTTATGTGCAGTATGATTTGACTCTCTGTGCAAGGTGCTATGTTAGAGGAAATTATAGGGTAGGCGTTAGTTCTTCTGATTTTAGGCGTGTTGAGATCAATGAAGATATGAAGGCAGATTGGACGGAGAAAGAAACTTTGCATCTCCTTGAGGCCTTAATGCATTATGGTGATGACTGGAAGAGGGTTGCCCACCATGTTGGCGGCAGAACTGAGAAAGAATGTGTCACTAAATTTCTTAAACTTCCTTTTGCCGAGGAATTCATTAGTGATCCTTACTCTGGAGACATTGATGGGAAGTATAATACTGTGAAGGACAATAATGATGTTGAATTTGGAATTGAAAGCTCTACAATGTCAGCACCCAGTAAAAGAATGCGTCTCACACCTCTGGCCGATGCAAGTAATCCAATTATGGCACAGGTACCGAATTCTGTTTTTCCCTAATGTTGAAAGTTCTTTTTTCAATCCTGTGTGTTTGTGTTCTTGCTGTTTAGAAGACCACTCTATTAGCTTAGATAAAAGGGCACTGGTTTGGAAAGTTTGTAGGATGTCTGTCTTTGGCAAATGTTGCATATCATTTTCCATTGTCGTAAGACTATGCGTGATGCATATCTTATATATGATGTTAAACTTCCTAAGATAGAACTTAGGACACTATTTGCTTACATGTTTGACTGCTGTAAAGGTCGTGGAGCTACACTCTGTATCTTTGGCTTTTTCCACCATTTTTGCGTGAAAGACTGGGCTTTTTGAAAACCATAATCTTTATTAGTAGATTTTAACAATATACTTGGCAAGATTTTTATTATTAGTTATGGTTCAAGTGAATGAATTAACTTCTTCCTTACTTATCAAATTAAGAGAATCTTCTACATAATTGAATCGAATTATCTAGGTCAATGCTTATTAGTTTTTATCCGCTTAACTGAGGCTATCAAACAGCCTCTTAATTTTCATCACTTAATGAGGTTATCAAATATGCCCTCATATTGCTTAATGAGAGGTTGAAGTGCCTGGGTCATTGCCGTCCTAATTTCGTTTTTGACAATCAAATCATCTCTGTAGGCTGCTTTTTTGTCAGCTTTGGCTGGTGTGGAAGTTGCACAAGCTGCTGCACAAGCTGCTGTGACAACCCTCTCTGAGGTGGAGTATGGAGTAAACAGAGGTAATTTTGGATCTTTTTGCTGGTGATACATCAAGATGTATTCATAACTTCCCGATGATAATCCTTAAATATTAAGCAATGTTTATAAATCAAGTAGCATTAAGCTGTCTTTACGATGATCCATAGGCAGCATAAGTGAATTTCACGTCCGCAGTTTTCTGCTAAAAAACCAGGATTATTGTCTAAATCTTGTCCTTTTACAATGCCATTTTTCATATGAAAAATTGCTTGGTTACCTCTTGTTGTATAATAGATATTTCAAAAGGACTAAATAGATATTTCAAAAGGACTATTGTTAGCTGAAATTTGCATGTCATCGATGTATTTTGCGATGGAAAATCTCTTGAGGCTATGGTGGTTTGAATGTGAGGCCTCCTGCTTGAAGTCCAAGACATCTACTTCTTTATGAAGCAAATGGAGGTGGTCACAAGCTTACATGCAGGAGCAAGAAAAAACGAAGTCAAAGATGTTTATTAACTTGTGAAGCCATCTAACGTAAAATGCAATGAAATTAGGCTTTGACAGCAACTGGAAACGAAGCAATCTGTAGTTGGTCTAGGAGTCCTACAAAGATATGTTGTGTTTTTTTATATATTCATTAGGAAAAGCGTGTGTTAGCTCATAAATTCTAGAATTAAGCTCAAGTGTCTAGAGAGAGAGAAACACTTATGGTATCAATAGACCTCTACTGTTTCGGTATAAACTATATAGCGAGGTGCACGACATTTAGACAGTTTGTTGTATCTTGGAGGAAAGCTGCAACACACATTTTGCACTTTGTGAAGGGTGAAATTTATCTTTGAGGACAGTATTTGCACGCCTCAGACATTTTTGTTTTCTACGTATCTACTTGTAATTCTCGAGATTGTCACAACACTTCTTAGGCTATTTGACTTCAATTTAGTCATTTTGATAAGTGAAATGTCCTCCATAATACCAGTCATTGCGGACCTTTTAGGTTAGATTTCTAGTGTGCAATTTTTAGAAATTCTGAATTTGACCTTCTAGGTTAGATTTCTAATTCGTGACCGTATTTTAGACACTGAAGTTTCTGCCAATGGAGAGACGGCCCTGAATGCGTTAGAAGGAGCTCTTATGGATGCAAACTCAGTGCTTGAGAAGGAAGAGCTTGATCTGGAGAGAGCTGTATCAGACATTGCGGAGGTGCAGGTGTGTCTTTTGTTCTAATTCGTAAAATGTCTAGAGATAATTGTGCTAGTGTCTATTTTGATCTTTGGTCCATCTGAAACAAAATGGAATAGATCCAAATATATAAAGGATCCACTACGCTCTCATATCGATAAAATGTGTCAAGTTTTTTGGTGGCTACAAGTCTGTTTGGTAGCCATTCTATTATCGAGAACAATTTTTGCTTAGAAATATATATTTTTTTTAGTTTTATTCCGTAAACGAGTTTCTGAGCATTTGAAAGCATTTGATAACTATCTAAAATTTTTATTTCCAAGATAGAAATGCATTTAGTAAGACCACTAATTCTTTTGTGATTTAGAATTTCTTTTAATTTTTTAATAATTTGATTATATTTTTTTCTTTTTCTTTTTTTCCTTTTCTTCTTCCCCTTCTTCCTTTGGCCAATGACCTTGTCGGGGCGTCGCCGGCCCCCCAACGAGGCCTAGCCTCCGCAACGGTTGGGTAGGGCTCAGCCTCACATTGGTTGGGTGAGCTCGGCCTATCCAGATTTTGAGCTCAGCCTTTCCAAATCTTGGTGAGGCCGAGTCTTGCCCTATCGTCGGGGCCTCAACGGGGTCCAGCAACGCTTTAACGAGGTCATCGGCCCTCATCTGGCCGATCGCCGGCCTAGGCCAAGCCGGCAACTAGCCAAAGGAAGAAAGAGAAGAAAAAAAGGAAAAAAGAAAAGAAGAAAAAAAAAAGAAAATGGACTTGATTTTTAAGTTGTTATCAGGAACAAAGAAGCAACTATTTTCTACTTCTTAATTCTGTTACAAATTTATTCTTAGAACAAAAAGATTACCAAATGAATTTCTTTTTTTTTCCTTTTTTTTTGGTTTTGAGAAACAAATGAATAGAATTAGGCATTGTTTGGCCAATTATCAAACAGGCTCTAGATGTCTACCTTGGACTATGGATTGAAATGACCTGCTTGGTTTGTCAGATAAAATGGTGGAAAAGAAATCGTCTCAGGGAGTTGCTTGAATCCCCCATTTTTTCCCCCTTTGGTCATCATCTGTCTTGCCTTGAAATATAATGGTGGCGTCCATCTGCTGGTGCAAATAAAAACTATTCTTGTTCTTTTAAAGACTAGGTGTTTTCAAAGCAGGCATCTGCTACTTTGTCTTCATTCTGTTGAACCTTTACCCGTTCCTTGATCTGCACTCTTGCAGCAGCTGCCAGGCATCTTTGTTTGCTTGCTTCCAACTGCTCTAACCATCACCTTTATTGTAGAATACATTACGAAAATTTTGACCGAGGTTGGTGTTGATTCATTAACAATTACACTTTCGTACACTGATGTCAACAGTTGAAGGAAATTCATGACAAGATAGTTCGCTTTGAGGAGCTGGATCTACTGATGGAGAAAGAGAGGCAACAGTTGGAGCAAATGAAGAGTACACTCTTTGTCGACCAGCTTTCCCTGTTATTACATAAAAATGCTGCATCTCAAAATGGAGAGGGTGCAAGGGAGATTCTTAAAACTGGTTGATAACGTACTTCATCCTATGACGGGCTCTGTGTAATGTTACGAAGCACTCTAATTGTAAAGGCGATGGTTGCTATTTCATGAATGCCCTTTAATCCTTTGTGCAAAAATGCTTCTTTTTCGGTTCTCAATTGCTGCATATTTTTTGTTCAAGAACTTTTTGGCAAAATACACAAGCTTTTGCAGCCTAGGTAACCGCAGAGAGAGAGAGAGAGAGAGAGAGAGAGAGAGGGGGGGGTGTGGGGAGCGGGGTCTGATTATGCCATTGGTGGATCCAGTGGATTTAAAATGGTTAGGAGTGTGCAATACATTGATGGCGTTACAATCCAAAATCAACTACGGCTCTTTGAGCACAAACTGTTCCCGCTTTCATCTTCTTTCAATTTCAAATAAATCTGAAGGAATCGACTGCCTGCAGTTGCCGCATCAGATAAGAAATCAGTTTATGAATCTATGACGAGGTGTGAGATGTAGTCAGGATTATAAGGTACTTCTTGGGTCAAATGAATACCTGTTCTACCTTTGATCTGTACGCTTCAGACTTGTCTTCCACAAACTACAAGAACACGAAACATACATATAATTTAGCGCCTTGGGTTCCACTAAAAGGGTGAATCACGAAGATAGCGAATCCGATTCCCTTGAGATCTAATACAGGCATACCTGTCCAGTCACTGTATACAGCCTGTTGTACCAACCATTGAATGCCATCCCGATTGCCGAATATATATGTCTCTGACTATCCCCGGGATTTTGAAGCGAATACTCAATGTAATAGAATCCTGATCAAATCATTCTTTCAGGCAGCTGATATGTACTTACAGATAAATTCAGATTACAGCAATCACTTGAAGTCTAGGAGTGAAGGCTACAATACGAATGCAGATAGACTCTGATTTTCTTTTTTTGTGCGAGAAAGGGTTGTTCTGTTTAGCCAGGGAAGATTATGGTTGAGAGACTACCATTGGCATCTTGGCAATCGATGAGTTTAGCCGCCACACCAGGAGGCCTCTGCCAGCTTCTGTCTAAACCGTTTACCTACAACAGCTAGCAGACATTTAGGAGCATTTTAAGCGAAAAAACTAGTGAATGAATAAGCTTTCAGTAATTGGAAGAAGATGTTTACCAGACTCTCGGCAAAAGCATCGACTTTGCCAAAAGATCCCATTTTTGTGAAGTCCGGGCCGATGCCAGTGATAGCTACACTGACTAAGCGAAACAAGTTGCAATTCAACGAATCATCAGGATTCTAAGTAGTGAAGATATGAACCGAAGGATGATGAGAGATGAAATCTACTGGGAAGCAGAGTAAAATATTACTGTTTGAGGTTGAATCTTCTTTGGGATAGAAAGCAGTAACAGATTTGAATCCATTAGGCTCACCTTTACCCACCAGCCAATCTAAATAAAACAGGATTTAGTACTTCAAACTATCATCACCTCAAAGACCATTCATCTCATCCATTAGAAAGAGTCCAAGCAGAAAAGTAAAGCAGGCAATGCTGTAGTGGTGAAGATTTTATGCAAAAAGATAGTCCAATTCTGACTCTCAACACATTGCATCTTGATATTGAGACAGAAGAAACTAGGAAAATGCCTTTATTATGATCCGCATCAGCAAAATTAGTACTGTATCATTCATGACTCAGATCGTGCATTGAGAATTAAAACTTGGTGGGTTTGCTGCCATTGATATCCATTTCATTCCCTTCAGCAAGGGCTTCAACTGTCAGGATACTAATACACCAAACAATAAAAAGGTGAAATGAACCATAACAGATCACAGAATTAGATGAGAATTTTTGAAAAAAAAAGAAGAAGAAGGATTTCCTTTTGCTGGGAAAAAAGCTATGAGAAATTATGCAATTTGGTTTTCAAATTAATGGTTCATTTCATTTCACCTTGAGGAATCGATATCTTGAACTTGTTCACATCATCCACATAAACTTGCAAATCCTCTTTTGCACCTGCAACTCCAATTGGGTCCAGATAAGAACCTCAAATCCAACCACACATTCCAAACATGTGCTAAAGCGAAAATGAAAAAAACACAGCACCAGTCTCAGCCAATGCATCTGAAGCAAGACCCTGAAGCGAAAGTGCAGCAAAACCCAGCTGCAACACAATCTCTCTCCTCTTAGCTCCACACTGCTCTTGCATGAGCAAACTGGAACTAACCCAAAGACAACAACGATTCAAATAAGAAAAATGAAACCGTTCATCGATAAAAATGCCTGCCAAAGCAGCAGAAGTGCAGAATTTACGGTGCTTGAAGTTGCCCATTGCCTAAGCAACACTGCAAACAAGATCTTCTTCCTGCTTCATGACCTGGAGAAAAACCCAACAAAGGAAGCTTCAATCGGTTATCTCCCGTTTCTATGTTCATCTAGATAAATAAAAGCAGGCTGAAATGATGAAATTGGATGGTGGAGTTGGGTGGTGCTGATGACCTTTCGTGTTGGATGAAGAGCGAAGGAGTCGCGGTGACAGAGAGTTGAGTGAAGAACAAGAAGCGACGGACGCCATGAATTCGTTCCCCTTCGGATTGCAATATTCTTTTCTCCTTTTATGTTCCACTTAGCTACAGTACAAGTCTACAATCTTGAACTTCCGCGTTGTACGTCGTCGTCTTCCTCGTGACATCATAAATGTCATGCAAAATCAGGAAACTGTGAAAAAATAAGTTTTATCATCATCATCATTATCGTTCATGTCTTTTTGGAGAGTCCGATAAAATTAGATCAAACCATTGTGACTATTTTCCTACTTAGCTAAAACCAGAATAGCTGAATAAGAGTGGACCATTCGTGTATCTCTGGTTTTGAAAACTAATCATGAATAGTTAATTAACTAGCTTTTGAAACATAGGTTTAGGATGTGATGTTAGTGTCTATGTTGTTAGAATGGTTAATACTATGAAAAATTCAAAAGTAATCTCATATTAGAATACCTATAACATTTTTACTTTTTGTTAGTTTCTACTAAATTTTATTGTTAAATTGTTGAATTAAATGATACATAAAGTTAATGTGTGTACAAATTTGGGATTTCACTTTCTTTTTGTCTCAAGTATATTAGCTTCTTCTTTTTTGTAATATTAATTTAATTTAAAGAAAACTAATGAATGATAAATTTGTCTAAAATGAATCAGTTTAAATTTTTTGTTGATCAAAAAATTAATTTAAGATAAATTTATTATAAATATACTAATCTGAAATTTTTGTAACATTAATCCTTATTAGAAATAATGAAGCGGGAATGAAGAGAAATGTAAATAAGCCATGACGACACACGCCACCAACGAGGCTATTCGTTTCGCCAACCGCCAACTATAATAATATCTACACTTGTCCGAGCACAAACTAGGAATCTAAAAACAAAAAAATTAAGAATACCTACCGGTGGGCAGCTATGCTGGTTGGGTTCTACTACCTAAACGCCGAGAGAATGAGTTCGAATCTCCGCGTTGCTAACATGTCTTAAGTAGGAGGCATGGTGATGGGTCTTATGCTAGCCTCGTATAATCAATGGTCTTCGTTGAGCTTGTCGGGCCTGCGACGGCTGTGAGCACCCGTAAGATATGCCAGGCCGGATCCTGGATATATCTCACGGGTGCTCAACTCGACCTCCACTCAACTTGCATATTAAGTGCTCGAAATTGTCACCTTGGTCAAGCTCGATTCAACTCGATTCATTTATAACCAACAGCTAAAAAAAAGCTCACGTTCGATAAACTTGAATGTTACACGATTTTAAGTATTTTGCGTTTATCGCTCTAGACATTTTCTTAAACAATAATGAAAGCTCGGTTGTAGGCTAAAATCTTTGACTCGACAAGATACTCAAATAACCCGAACTCAAGCTCAACTTGAAATTAGGCAAGTCGATCTCCAGTAGTCATCGAGCTGAATCCGATTTATTCACGAGCAGCTGGACTTGATTTCACCCCGAGCACAAACTAGTTGAAATGCACTCACCATTTCAAATGGATCAAATGCACAAAATCAAACCTATCGATAGACACTTAGTCATCTACACCTGAGTTAGATACTCTCCTGCATACCAGATGAATTGAGATGTAAAGCATCACTATGTTGGAAGGATCCGATGATGTTGCATTAAGATGCCCATACAACACTCCAAAATCAATACAATTTTTGGCGAACAGATTATTGGGAAGCAAAACACAGCATAGCCTGCCTAGAAGTTAAGAAACCGCAAAGGCGGAAAACAAGAAAAAAACATGACTGGCTTATAAATTAGAAGATAAAACAAAACTTCAACCTCTTAACTTCTAAGACTAATCATATCCTCGCATGCGCGTAAAGTAGCACGAGAAGGAGAATTTCTCCTTTTTTATTGCTTCTCGTCACACGGTATCCACCCAGCAAGTCGATAATAGGTCAAGAAAAACGAGTGGGGGGCGCGTGCAAGGAGAACTGATGTGGTGTGCTCAGAGGGAGTTGATGCCGTTGGATGAAGGCGTGGACAGGACAGAGAGGACTTCGGTTACTGATGCCATGGAACTTAAAGCTGCTTTAAGAACTTCCGGCGAGCACCCCGGTTTCACAATGGTGCGGACCTGGAAAAGAGAAGTTGTGCATCAACTAGACTGGAAAAGGAGCGCTGCTTTAATAAAAGTATGAAAATGCTCTATAAGTTGCCCTGCAACACTAAAGCATACATGAGCATTGAAACCTGAAAAGAATCGAACAGCATGCTGGAGAACAGAACAATCAAAACGGACATAACTATGGCAATTTTGTAACAGGTAGAATTGGTACTCTTTAGTTCAGTCAAGGAATGGCATCTCTCTGGCCTTAAATGGCAAAGCAAACATGAGAATGACAATGATTCACCCTCTTCCCAAGTTATCTTTTACTCACATCCAAAGGAATTGAAATGTCATTCCGAGTACTACCAGGAAATTTTGCATCCCCATCCTAATTTGGCCCGTGTTGCATCTACTAATATAGATGCTTCATAAGGACTCATTTTGTCATTCAACCACCACCCCACACCCCCAAAAAAAAAAAAAAATAAACAAAAAATAAACATTGCAAACTCATTCATTTTAATAACATACTCCAATTAAAAGTCTATTAATATCGAAATCCCATGCAAAGATAGAGATTGAGCTACATATTCAAACAACAAGACTTTACGGAAGGAGGAACGGAGGATACGGTCAAAAGATTAGTACCCTGTCAAGATATTCCTGAAGCAACTTGATGCGGCCCATGTAGTCCTGGTCTTCCACACATAATGTTACAGGCTTGGCATCGGCACCAGGACCATCAAACTGAAGAGGTCCTGGATTTCTGTAGAGATCATCCAACAAGAATTTGACTGCATTCTGTTGCAGCAGCCTACACAGCACAACCCAGAACAGAATCATGCCATCGCCAATATGTTGTACACACATCTTTCACGCACAAGGTAGATTTGTCATATAAAGAGGGTAAATATTATTGTGTATAAAAGGACGGAAAGATCATTCCAGAAAATCATATGCCATGAACTTACTCATATGCTTTGCCTTTCAAATCTACAGTGGCTGGATGGATGGCAGGTTTACCGATAAAGGAGGAATTGGGATTTTGGGCCCAGCGCTTGACAGTCATCATTGCCTAAAGACGACAAGCAATTGAAGAAGTCAACGATACAAATTTCTCAGCAGAAGTCCAAATTGACAAGCACAAGATTTGGAGAGGCAATATGCAATTTCAGAGAACAGAAAAAGTCGTACTGTTATGGGAGCAGCACCACAGCGCCACTTATTCAGTGGATTCTTTAGATTAGTTACAGTGGCCATGTATCCATTCAAACCAGCAGCCAATACATGGTAGCAAATGTGCCCCAAAACCTGAATAGAAATAAAATCTTAGTCATGGAAAAGGCATTGCCAAATGCAGTGATGCAACTGATAGTAAGGAACATACATAGGCATAATCACAGTCGAACTTCGACGGTAAGGATCCCCTAGCTTGATAACCAAAAAAGTGGCATATTGCGTTGAACTTTTTCCCCTTGTATGTTCCTTCTTTCTGTAAGCACCAATGACAACGACAGAAGATTTTAACACTTAAGAGAAGGCCAGTTAAACAGAAAGTTTAACAGAAACTTCAAAGTAAGAAAAGAAAAATAAATAAATAAATAAATAAAACCAAGGACTTGATGGAGGTTCAGATGCAAGTATTTTTTCATTGGCTGAAGAGATAAAAAGAAACGGTGCTCATGAAAACTAGGTCAGCATTTGATATGCTCTAAGGATGCTGAATAGTGAACCCATGTGTTGAACCTTGGTGAAACATGCAGCAGCAAGTACAAGGACCAGCAGCAGAATAGTTTACCAGCAGGATCATACTTCTGAGAAAAGATTTAATCACATAATTTTTATTGAACGGCATTTTTCACAACCAAGATGGATGATCCTCCCCAACTAAGCCAAATACAGAGAAAAAATGGATAGTCTCGTCCTTGCTAGAAGAAATCAATAATAGAGTAAAAATTCATGTTCATCAAAAGATAGGAAACCGACTATGAACATGCCAAATCATATCAAGGTAACTGTGGCATACCAGCCGCTTGTTCATTTCTGCCTCCACAAGATGAGCTAAAAGTTTCTCTGTCTCAATCTAGGTAATTAGAAAAAAGATTTCTCCCATCAGTCTCAAATGTATAATGCTTTAACCTTCATATCAATCTTAATTCGGTGACCTATCCAGTACCTGGGATAACTGTGCAGAGTCATCTGATTCAGGATGAAGGAGTAGCTGGCAAAATGACAGATCAAGACTTAGAATGGTGTGATTGTTTTTGAAACTTATAATAAAGCATGAACCTGAAAAACATAATCCCAACCTGCTTCTTGATAAATGGTGGTAAAAATTCAAAAAGTGCTGACGCCCAAGGAGAAAGCTGAGAGGAAATTTTGTCCACAGAGACACCTTGCCTGAGCAATCCATGAATTTCCTGCAAAGAACAAACAATTAGTGCTTCCGTATGATAGCAAATGGGAGAAAAAAGAAAAAAAGAAAAAAAGCATTCCCCAATGCACAAAACAATTAAAAAAAAAAAAAAAAATTCGGTATAACTGCGAAGGCTGATGCATTACCTTCAAAAGAGAATAGACTTCAGGAATACTTTCAATAAGCCCTTCTGGTATTAGGATAACACCATGGTTCTTATCTATTAAAACATAAACTGAGTCAGTAGGTGAATTCAAAACATAAGTGCATTTCTAGAGATGTCTAAGAAACCTTGTTCTGCCCTAGCTTGAACAGCATCGCATAACTGCTTTGCCAGGTCAAAAGAGTAAGCTTTGACGCAGCAACTTCCTCCCCAAGAATTACCTACATATGACGGGATAGAGAGGCAAACACAGAGATTCATGACATCCTTCATCAACAGCAATGCTAGACCAGTGATTACTGAATTAGGAAAGCCAAAAATAGGTACCATATTAGGGTGAGACTGTAAAGTGCATTCCAGGGCCACATGTGATGCCTTCCGTCCCATGAGCCGAATAAAATAATAGTACTGAGAATAGCAGCAAAAGCAAAAAAAGTTAAAAGGAGATAGCAAGATGTTTAGAAAAAAATTGCAATTTTTAAAGACAAGATTATAGCCAGAATAAATATGTAACAACAAAGTGCATGAATACTGACTAGAGATGCTTGTGGACCAGTGATGTGCTACAACAGACATGCCATAGCATTTCTTTGATATAACAATGATAGATTAGAGCAAAACATACTTTAAGCTTGACAATTTGAATCTCAAGGTAGCTTATCTACTGCAAGTCTTAAAGCTGAATTCTTACCTTCTCTGCGGAAAGAGCATCCGTGCAGACATTGCTGATGAGCTGGGAATTTACCTGGATACAACAAAATGTGAAGTAAATCTCAGAAAGCATTGTAAGCCAGGAAATTATTCTTCCCATGGCACTATCCAGATGCATTTTCAAGGGCATCTGTGCTCTCAGAATTTGCTCCTGAGGAGAATTTAAATTGGCAAACTGTACACTTCCTTTCATACTGAGTCAAGCACATCACTTGCCTTCGTAAGATTGCGCAATTCAAACTCATTTATCAATGGGGCCAAGTACAGATTTACAATATTAAGATGCCTCCAGTTAGAAGCAGGAAATGCTCATACTTTTATTTCATAAAACGCATTGAAATTTTCTGAAAATTGAAAAACAGAGGGGTATCATGAATCAAATACGTCATATTACACAAAGCCTTGTTGCAAATCGCTTCAAAATTAGTCACTGGAACATATGATGGTTAAACTTTAACTAATAAAATCCAATGAATATTGAAGTGTTGTTTCTTCCATCTAACTGATAATTCCATAATCTTTGAAACCCTTAAGACAATTAAGATATGAACTCGAATGTATATCAGTAATGTGAAAATTTACCGTGTTTGTTTAGGCCCAAAAAAGTACTTTTAACTACTTTACCTTCCCTCCAAAAAATTAAAATTGAGTATATTACATTGAACTCTAAAAAACTATGAAAATATAATGTATGAATCTCCATGTCAATATTTGCTAATATTAAAGAGTTTCAGGTGCTGTGTACAATAAAAATCATATTGTGAGAGCCACGGAATATGAAAAAAGTTAAAAGTAAAAGGCTGAAAGCCCCTTCAAACAGACCCAAGCACACAATCAAGATGGTCCATTTAATACCTTGCAGATAGTATCAAAACCAACGTCAGTCTCCACAAATGGGTTCTTGAGATCTCCATTTAAGGTAACCGGAACACCAACAACCTGCATCATCCAAACTGATTATTAGTATGACAGATGCCTTAAGAAACTCATGAATAGATGGACAATACTGAACTACTAACACTAACAAACACATGTTGAGAGATGAAACCATGCTCAAAAACACATAGGCAGCATGAGCACATGACACGTGTGAATATGTCTGCACGTATTCATACCTCTGCATGTGTGTGTGTGTGTGTGACTGCGTGCATGTGCATACATGTTGCGTGCGCCCGTGCGTGTCATGTGCGTGCGCGCACGTGAGAGAGAGAGAGAGAGAGGCTACTGCATTGTGCTGTTACTTTAAAACTTCCACCAAATTCAATATAATCAGAGTACCTTTGTTGAGCATTTGGCTTCAGCAAATGTCTCTGCAAGCTGAGCTGCATCAGTGTTTGACGTGACCCCTTCAAAAGCATTAAACATCTATAATTAGACCTCAAATTTTCAGAGGTAAGAAATCAATCATTCAAGGCACCATATGTTCAGTTACCTCCAATAATAACAAGACCATCTAATTTCAAGTTCTTGCATGTTGTCAGTGCAGCGTTGACTTGCTCGGTTGTTCTTATTTGGTCCTTTGTACGGCCCAACAAATCATAACCACCTTGACAAGCATAGCAACATTAGAAACACTGGACACTTTAATATCCATCAGATGATGATGTCCTCTAGAATGTACCTTGATTCTTGTAGGTCGAGAGAATTTCATCTGTGATCTCTAGAGTCTTCTGGGCAAACAAACCTTCAGAGCCACCTGTTGACAGATATGACAAAACAATTACCTTGTAACTGATTTCAACAGATCAAACAAGCAATAGTTGCAGCCTTTGCTGGCTAGGCTTTATTGAAATCGGATTACTACTTCATAAAGCATGGATCAGACAAAATACAACATAAGCATTTTTAAAAATTTTAGTGAAAGTGAAAAGAAATCTCAGAGGCCATGAGGATGGCATAAATCATACATTGCATAGTGGATTTAGATCATTAAGAGCTGAGAATGTTTGGACATGTTATTCCCTAAATAGGTAATATGTATAACTCTTATTAAAAACAGTTTCAATTATTTGCGATGGTTCAATATATACTTGAATTAGATCCTCAAATGATGAGAGCAAGTCATTTCTATTTTCTTTTGATAACTCCCAAGTTACAAGATTTTTATTTATATTCATTCTGATAGTTGATGGTGTCAACTTTTCTCAATCCTTAGTCAAAGAAGAATAATTTAATTAATTTTGATAAACCTCAAGAACATATCGTAAAAATTGTATCCATTCATAAAATATCTATTACGAATAAAGATATCATTTACATTAGATTGAACTCCCCAATCCTTCCAAAGAAAAAACCCGATTAGATCCATCATCCACCCTTGAACTCATTAGTTTGACCAGAACTTCTTTTTACATACCAATACAGAGGACTTACATCTTCTCAGGTAAGCATTACAGAAAACACTACATACAATTCAACAATGTCAATACCTTAGGTTAAAAAGCCAAACATGGTAATTTTTCCTTGTTATGCTGGCAATTTTAACACTATTTGAACATGTATCTGTGGATTAGCTAATCCATAGAAACTCAGATGCAAAATGCGACTTACCCAGAAAACCAAAGAGGACACTACTGGGGTTGTGGATTTTGAGAGCACTGTAGAGACCCCATATGACATTATGTCCCCCAGGAGACTGTCTTCCACAGAAGACTATTCCAACCCTATCAAAGTTTGAAACATGTGCCAATCAAGTTAAAGAAAGGAAAACACATCACAGCACCGACATAGTCCACTGTTCCGACAGAAAATAATAACATGAGAATGTGCAGTCAAATATACATATAATTTTTGTGAAAGGAAGCAAAAGCTATGCGATTGCTAGAAAATCAGCCATGCAGTTTTTTGGTCGCATCGTACTATAGCTATAGGGAAGGATGATCAGGTTGAACACACGAGGACCGAACAAAATTAATACAAAGCAAAAACATACACAAGGAGGGTCAAACTGATTAGCGGAATGACACAGGATAAAACAATGTTTCTAAATGTCATAACAAATCTCTTCATGATTATATGACATGACCCAAACTATTTGCATATATGAAATGAAATAAAAACAACATCAAGGGTATCATACTCGGATGCATAGAACAGTAGAAAGAAACATTTCCCAGAAATCACAACGCTTGCATTTTATGCAACAAAAAGACGGTCACGAGAATTGAAGTACCTCTTAGCAGGATGCTCGGTGATGATCTGAGCATCAGCAACCTTGGCAGTTGCCCGAAGGAAATGAGCCAAAGGCTGACCATAGGTGTGTGGAAAGCTTCGACTGATGGTGTGAGAACCAGCTGCATCAGCAGCAGTGGTAGCATCGCCAAATTCTACACGAACGGTCGTCCCCTAAACAACAGCTTTACGTCAAAATACAAACTTGCCATAATTTCAAAGCTCAACGACCGAACATGACCAGTGTTTGACTGAGTCCACACACTGTCTTAAGTAACAAAAACTCGCTTTTGCAATCAGATGTGCATTCACTGAATTCCTATCAGCCAATTAAAAACTAGGTACTTGCACCGTCAGCATAATTCTCTTTTTTTTTTTGCAGGATGCAGGGCACGTCCGAAACCAAGATACGTTCGAGGAAAACAGTAAAGCCACTTCTCAACCCCCATGATCTCGACTGCAATTCACTCCCGAGACAACATATTCAACGATAGAACTCCAACAGACGACATTAACAACTAACACGAAGAGCCGGCGACAGATTGCACCGAGACGAGTACGAACGAGAACTCGATCGGCCCGCAATCATTTCCAAAGGACTCCGCACAGTCCGCTCCAGATCAGATCCGCATAAAACCGAGGCGCACGACCACCGCCACTCCGATCCACCCGCGATCGCAGACGGCAACCGGGGCGAGCCACTCGGAAGCGACGCAACTCAATCCGAAACTCCGATCCGGTCGGAACCGGCGACTGCTCTCGGCCCCGACGGCCGGGGATTAAAAAAAAAAAAAAAAAAGGAGGAGGAGGAGGAGCCGAGCGCGAGCGTCGCGAAACGCGAGAGCGAGAGGAGGGAGGGAGGGACCTGGAGGCAAGGAGGGAGCTCGGGCTGGTAGAGAGATCGGTGCTTCTGGAGTTCGGAGAGCTCTCTGGGAATGCCGTAGTCCGACTCCATTTCCGATCCGGCGGGGAGCTCCGGCGAGAGAGAGAGAGAGAGAGAGAAAGAAGGGGAGTAGTTGAGAGAGAAAGTGAAGCAGAAGATGGGGGAGGAGTGCTCGTTGGGAGTGACGGGTTTTTATGTGATGGTTTTTATTTAGGGTGGGGACGGAGGGAGGGAGGGAGCGGGTGGGGAGATTTTAGGACACCCGGGCTTCGGCTTCGGCTTCGGGCGTTACTACCAACGAGCGGAAGCGGCAGGCGTGATATTTTTCTTTCTCTTTTTCTTCTTCTTTCTTTTCAGGACCGGGAAGGGCCGGAAAAGAAAAAAAAGGAGGGACCGAGAGAGAAAATAGTGAGATATCGAGGGGGCGAAATGGAAAAAATGGAGAAAAATGGGATGCGATTGTAATACGGGGTTTCGGCCGCGGTGCGGTCCGTACGCAACTACCCAACCTAACTTCCCTTCTTCTTCTGCCGTCGTCTCTGCGCGGGGCTCTGTTTTTTTCTCTCTATTTCTTTTCGTGGATTTGTGTTCTATTTTCCTATTCGGAAATTGGAAAAATATCTTTTTATTGTCTTTTATATTCCGGAAAAATATCTTCTTATTGTCTTTTATATTCCTATCTTTTTTTGGGAGATTCTTTATTTTCCTAATGAAATTCGGAAAAGGAAGAAAAACCAGCCACAAGGTGACTGCCCCGAAATCAAAAAAAAAAAAAAAAAAAAATTCATTAGTGATTTTTCATCAAGATTGGTAATTCGATATAAGAATTGATTATTTAAGAGTTTCAATAAGTTACGAAAGTATAATTTTGGCGAGTGATGAAAACATGGATTTATATTTACATTTTTAATTGAATTTCCTTATCTTTTAGATTTGGGTACCATGTCATCACGATAATGTTTATTTTTCTTGATTTTTAATCGAGTAGGAAACTCGATGACATGACAGATGCTGGTATTATTGCATCTCTTTAGGTAACCTTTATATTGCAAGTTGATATTGAGATTTATTCATTTGTTGCCAAAAGTTGGTGTCGCCCTTTCCCCTTTCTTCTGCTTTTCTCTGATTCTCTTTCATTCCTAACCATCCCCACATCGGTAACTTGCAAAAAAGATGGTAATTTTCAAACTACCAAATAAAAGTAGTAACACAACAAGTTAAAGCGCATATGGGTTGCAAAGTGGCTATAGGAACAATAAATTCAAAGCAGACAAAATAGTTATTGGCAGACTCAAATAAGAGCCGGTAGTTTTGTGTTGATAATTTTCTTAACTTTAAGATGAATATCACAAAGAACTTCAAATTAGTATACATGTAGCAATCAAAAAATCCAAAAATGATATATCAGTGGTAGTTTTGTTTAGACGTATCAATTTAGGGATATGTGTGATTTTTTATGGTATTAATCTAATTTATTAAAAATTAATAAATGATAAATTTGTCATATATATTAATTTAGATTTTTTGGTCAAAAATTAATTTAAATTAAATTTATCATAAATATATCAATTTGAGATTTTTATAATATTATTTCTACACTTTAACATGACGACGAGCCCCGTTATTTACGAAACAATGGAGTGAATATCGGTAGTAGGTTTTGCTTTTCAGATGGGGACAGTGCAACTTCGGAAAGAAAGCATCTGGAACGGGGGATATTCTTGCAAAAAAGGGTGGGTGACTTGGATATTCGGATAGACGATAACCAACCGACTAGTGGGTCTCCAGGTCAAAGTCGCACACCTAACACTCCACCACCAAACTCTTCCCCTCTCCTGAACCGGAAGTCTCTTAAGCGCGGGATGGCGCCGCATTTCAGCCCCTCTCTACCAGCGGTTGCCACCTACCACCGCCACGGGCGGCGATGGCGGCACACCCCTAAGTTCAGCAATGGTTTGGTTTCCCATTGGATAGGAAGGACTGCCAAGGGAACATAAAATCATTTGAGTTTTTCCTTTTCTCTGCTCAAATCAAATACAAACCGACCGATTCCCTTCAATTTTTCTTTATTTTTCTTCGGTGAATATCTAGAGAAAGTCGAATAGGTCTTCTCTTTCGTTTTCTCTCCGTTCTAAAATAGGATCAAGCATTCTCTCCGTTCTAAAATAGGATCAAGCTGTGTTTGACCGGGGCAGCATGGAGTTAGGTGGAACAAAATGAGGGTACAATCTGAACTTCTTTATATCAAATCCACGACTCATTTCATATATAATCATAATCCGAAACTCAAATCACTTATCTGACGACTCATTTCATATATAATCATACTATGTATGCTTTCTAATATAAATTACTGAAAAATTATAATATAAGATACTAGGATTAGAAAAGAAATCAAACAAACAAAAAGAAAACCTAGACCTACGAGGTGACTGCCCCCGAAACTCTAGGACAACAGCGATGCCCTCCTCGATGGCGGGTAACACCAACACCACAACGACCCCCATGGTGGCGGTCATCTCCGTCGCAATGGTCACTTAAGACCGCCGTAATTGATTCTCCATCTCACGCGCACCCGTGAGAGATACAAAGGCGACCACCGCACACCGTTCAAGTGAGAGAGAGAGATGGCCACCCAATAAATAAAACAAGGTCACTGTTAGATTAGATATCATTGTAGCAACAAAATATGATCTTTCCCACCTGCAGAAGCCTCAAATCTAAGTTCGGATGTCCTCGAACAGCCGTATGACAAGCAAATGTCAAAGGACACACAAGGAGGCGCTAAGCAACTGCTATAATCATACGGGCTAATCATGGGTGCGGTTCCAGGGGGATTTACATAAAAATAAAAAGCTCAGATCTACTCAAAAAGTCTTCATCTCTTAGCCAATTATTCCACTATCTTACACCATTTTAGACCACGGAACGAGAAACAAAGGCAAACCCCGATGTGGGAAAATTAGTCGAGAGTCCCAAAGAAGAGAATCAGCCTATGCCAAAACTCGGGGCAGCAAAAATTCCGACTTCATCTTCATCCTTGATGCTTTGTATCTCCTGCTCTTGTCGAGGGTTTGTACCCCACAGGATCCAAACATCTCACTTCTTGCTCCTCTTGGAGCTGCCAGAGGTTTCGGATTTCCCTTTCTTGCGTTTTCCCGCAACACTGCTTCCAGTGCCAACAGGAGCGGCGGGGGCAGGGGCAGGGTAAATAGGCATGTGATGCATAGGAACCAAAACAGGGAACCCAGCGGCAGGGGTTCTGCAACACAACAGTTAACATTGGTATCAGCCGACATGCAAAAAGAAGACAGCAGCCAGAAACTTATATGCTAATTTTTATCATAAATTTCTCTTCAATTTTCCTTCCATGAAGGAGGAGAGGAAATTTCTAGGAACTGATAAACAGCAGGGGGCTAAACAAAGTACACAGAACGTTTATAACTGACCAAGACTATGCTACTTGACAAATGAAAGAACCAAAACCTAGAAAGGGCTCACAATGACTTCAAAGATTTGATGACCTCCAGCACAAAATCTTGCTAATTCAAAACAAACATGTTGGTGCATAAGATGAAGGAGAGGCTCCTAAAATTCGAACACATCAATCATCTATCATCTACTTACACCAGAAATTATGATAACCATCAGCGAAGAACACCATACAAGCAGAATGCACTGCTAGTAACTTTAATTTACTCTTTAAAACAGTTCATTCACTTTGCAACACAGGGCAATAAATATGCACAGTAAAATATCATGGTATTTCCATATCTGGATTGAAGTAAATCATCTAATCAGAACATATTTGAACATATCAAGCAGGAAAATGGTGGTAATCAAGATTGAAAAGCTCAGTGACTGATTTCAAGGTTCAAGACGCATACCCGAGAGCACGGCAGACTCCTGCTTGGCCACACTAGCACCACACGCACTATTCTGCAAATTAAAACGCAGAGCTTGGTTTTCAGCCATAACGCACTGAAGTAACCTCCCAAGTCTCCTACATTCCCCCTCAAGGTATTTGCTCTTCACCTCCAGATCTTTGACAAGCGCTTTCTTCCTCTCTCTCGACCTAACAGCAGCATCCCTGTTCCTCAGCTGCCTGAAATACATCAAACGACCTTCCATTGGGACAGATTCGATAATATCATACATGCTGACTAATGAACAAATTAGCAATTTCTGTCCCTACATATTCATTCCTCACAGAAATTCTCAGACAGTCCTATTCACAATTCGGAAATCACATGGAAGCGTTTAAGCAATATATCGACAATCACTCCACTGTACAGAAGGCGACCACAGGCCTAAATCGATTGAAAGAAATTATGAAGCGCTCCACCCAGGCAACGCCTCGATGCCCACAATTTCGCGAGCAAACATCCCTAATTAGGTTCACTACCACCAACATAAAAAACAATATTTCACGAATTTCCAGAATGTTGACTTCAATGGCAAAACTCCCTCGCGACTAATTCCATGTTCAAAAAGAACACCCATAAACCCTAAAATTCAACCGGCTTCTTCTCCAGAAAGACGAATTAACGAAGATCCCGCAGAATTCGACATAAAGCTACCAATCGAAAAATTCGGCAGCACCGATCAATCAACGTACCTCCTGATCTTCTTAGAAGCAGGATCATAGGCTTCACCGCCACCGTTAGCCCCATCAACCTTCGCAGCCTCGACCCCGCCGTCATCCGACGATCCCGGCGACGAGGGCGATCCCGGCACCTCCTTGTCGCCGGAAACATCGGCTATCTCCGCGGACCCATCTCCGGGGGAGTCAACGAGCACGTCGGCGAGGAACCTATCGCAGAACTCCTGGCTCGAATCAGCCCTAATCCCGCCACCGACAACTCCGTCGTCCTCGTCGTCCTTCATCAGGATGTTCTCGATCTCGTCGAACCACGAGAGCCCCGAGTCCGGGGACGACGACGACCCGTTGGCCGAGGAGCAAGCGCCGATGACGTCGCCGGCCTCCGGGAGGTCGCCGAAGAAGCCGTCAAGGTCGATGTGAGCCATGACGTCGTCCTCCATATACAACTCCAGATCCTCCATCAGAACACTAGGGAAAAAAAAACAAAAAAAAAAGGGGAAAAAAGGGAAAAAAAAAAAGAAAAACAAAAAGATGAAGGCGACGATGGGAGATCTCTACAAAAGCATCTGATATGAAGGAATTTAGGGTTTTTTCAGGCGGAATTTCGATTGATCGTGGTCGGAAGATGATCGGGCGCCACAGAGGACAGAGGACGGGGGAGAGTTTTCTTATATATCTTAGGAACCCGACTGTTTCGAATCCCTTGGGACTGCGATGCCATCATCGGACCAATGAGGTCTCGACGCGTGGAAAGTCGTCGACTCGGCTCCCGCCACGTCAGGAGAACCTCTGCCCCCCTCTGCTTCGCGGAAATTTCCTTGCTGCTTCCGAGGACTCGTTGGGGAGTGTGCAATTTCCTTACGCAGTAAGTTTTGGGACTTGACGTTTTTAATTTATATAATTTGGAGAATCGGTCCGCTCTAAATCTCTTTATGATGTATATATGAATTAAATTTGTTTTTTCTAATTATCCTACCCATCGGAAATTACTAAAAATCTATACTCCAATTTATACACTTCCAAATTGTGGAATACGATGTAAATCGCAGTTTAATAAGTTGGAGGCGAGAGTATAATCGATTCTAGTCGAGTCAATGCAATGCCAAGTTGAAGCTCAACTCAATTGGGCAAATTCGAGGTTCCTAATCCATTTTGAACTTGACAAGTATCAAAATTTATGCTCAAGGTCGACTTAAATAGAAAACCTTTACACATACACATATGCATACAATTATATGCATAAAATAAAAAGTTGGAAGATATGCCCTCGTTGGAGGTGTAGCGGCTAAGTTTATGTAACCTGCCGTTATGCTCCACAAGTTAGGCAAGAGTTAATACCTAAAATATTAAAAAGGTTAATACCAGAAAAGATCCAAAATTGGCAAATTTATGATAATTTTACTCTAAAATCTCAAATTAGTACACTTATGATAAATTTACCTTACATTAATCTCCGTTAAATTTTATTGTTAAATTGCCGAGTCGAATGACATGTCCAGTTTGTAGTTTTTCGTGAATGAAAACTTATAAGGTAAATTTGTCAAATATATATTAGTTTGGATGTTTAGAGTGCACATGACAAAATTTCTAGAATAAAAATTGATTTTTGGTCAGAAATTGATTTTTCAATTTCTATTTCGAAACTGAAAAGTTAAAAATTTTAACTTTTGATTTCTTCTTCAAATCTATTTTTGGAATAGAAATCTGTTCCGGAAATAGAAAAATCAAATTGCGTTACCAAACGGATTTATATTCTAAACCTGTTTCGGGGAACAGAGAAATAGAGAAATAGAGAAGTAGAATTTTTATCATGCGCGCCATTGATGGTCATTAGGGGTGTGCATGGTCCGAGCGAGCGGTTCCCAACCTAAAACCGGGAACTGCCCGCTAAGGACTGGTTCTGAAAAATTGGAACTAGGATCCACCTGTTTGTTGCATGGATCCACTCGGGAACCGGACCGTCAGTCCAGTCCGATTCCTGGTGGATCCATGGAACCGATCTTGACACGAAACAATTTTGGTTTTCAACATAAAACGACTACGTGACATCAAAGCAAACCAAAGAAAGAAAAACCAAATTTAAGTACGCGGAGATGCGGACGGCGAGAGAAGTAAACGTAGCGAAATGGTGATAGGATTAGAAGCCAAAGACAAAGGGAGTGAAATGAGATTTAGGGTTTCTTTTAGTAATTTTTTTTTTAATATTAAAAAGGTTCCGGTCCGGTCCGGGTGGATCCGCCCATGGAACCGAGAACTGGACCGGTACTCACCGGTTCCCATAAATTGGAATCGGGAACCGGACCGTTTCCCTCAAGAACCGCCGGTTCCGGGCGGTTCCGGCCCGGTTCCGAGCGGTCCGGGCGGTTCCCGAGTATTTTGCACACCCCTAATGGTCATATATAAATTAATTTTGGGTTTTTTATAATCAAAAAATTAATCTAAGATAAATTTATGTTAGGTAGACTAGTCTGTGGTCTTTTGCGGTGTTAGCCCATATTAAATTACACATTAGCAAGGAAATTTATTACATTAAATATTATCGGGATCTTTGATGTTAGGCAAGGGGTGCAAATGGGTAGGGCGGGAGAAATTATTTAGAGATTTCAAATCGTCACATCAATTACTGGCATTGCATGCATTTATAAATCCCGTCCAATAATAAGACGACATGTGTCTACTAAGTTGGAATTAAAAAAAAGTAAAGGACCAAATTCTCCATTCTTCCTTCTTCCTCCTCCATCTTTCGAGCAGCAAGAAGGTGGACCTTGGACGACCATGGCCGACATCACCTTCGTCGACGTCCCTCGTCCACGACCCTCGTCACCTTCGTCAACATCCCTCGTCCATGGCCAAACAGGCTGTCGTCACTCGCGACTATTAAAAGTGTCAACGATTCGGTTTGGTTCGGTTTTTAAAAAAAACCAAACCGGTAGGAAAAACTTCTGAACCGAACCGAATAGGTCATGTTTGGTTCAGCATTCTCAAGGGCCTTTCAGCCCCGAAAGCCCATTGATAAAAAATTTAGGTGTTTGGTTCAGCATTTGGAGATGTCTTTGGCCAAATGCTGGTCTTTGAAATGCAAGTCCACCTCTACTATTCATTTGTTAACTTTTTTTTTCTTTTTTCTTTTTAAACCGATCATCTTCCCCACATCCCAACCGCCGTTGATTGGCGACGGAGTTTCATCGGATTTTTTTTTTTTTTTAAATAATAAAAACCCTTTGCAAATGTTGGGTTTACCTTCTTTTTTTTGTTATTTTTATCTTTTGACAATTAATAGCCCAACTTTTTATCAATACACTAGAATGATCATTAATTAACGAAGATGATTAATACTACAATAATTTAAAAAAATTATTCAAAGTTGAAAACAAATCTAAAAGAACCTTAGGCCAAAAGTTGAGCTTTGCATTTAATTTATAATCAAATTCTTTTAATATAATTTTTAAATAAATTTATTAATATATATCTTTTACATTACTCTCAACATGAAAATATCAAATGTTATGTAGTCATTGTTTTTTTTTTTTTTTTTTTGCAATTTTAAAAATACTAAAACTAAAAAACTTAATTTGGTCACACTAAAGAGCTTTTCAAATATATGTTTACCAAACAGTCTTGCATTTCCCTAAAGCACTTTTCAATTTCAATTTACCAAATAGTCTAGCATTTCGGAAAACATCTTTATCTCAAAGGTATTTACATTCTCCCAAGGGCATTTCCTCAAAGCCGAACCAAACGGGCCCTAAGACTCTAATCAAATACGAACCGAACTGATCGGTTCGGTTCGGTTTGATTTTTCGGTTTTTTATTTTCAGCTTTTAGTTTTCAGTTTTTGCATTTTTTTTTCGTTTTTTTTTTCTTTTATATATATTTTTCATTTTAAGAAATAAGCTCTTATCGATTTGTCAGTTCGGTTCAATTCGGTTTGGTTTATTGATAAAAACTGAACTGATAAAAGAAATTTCAATTTTTAAAGAGAACTGAACCGAAAAAACCGAATTTTTCAATTCGATTCCGTTCGATTTTTGACACCCCTAGCGACCATGGCTCCAAATCTAGCCGAATTTCTACTTAGCTAAAACCAGAATAGCTCGAAAAAAGAAAAGGCTATAATCAAAATTATTCCATTCGGTCCGGACTGATTCGAGCTTTAGCCTCCTTTTTTTTTTGGCAAAAAGATTATTATTCATTATCATATTTCAGAACTTTAACATTAATTTACTTGAATTTCTTTACGAGAAACGAATCTTGCTCATCTCAACTTTAACATGGCATAATTCTCTATGGCACATATTTGAAGTATGATAGTTAATTTCATATACTTATGAATACATTAAGGTTAATTAAAATAAAACGAATCACCCCTGAAATTACGATTTTCCTTTCCTATTTTCAAGTTTGATCTTTATTCTTTAGCTTTACATATTTTCGAGCCAGTCTCGGCAAACTCGAACCCAAGCATCATTGGCTTGAAAACCACTCAACCAGCCCGAATGAAATATTCACGACCCATCCGAATGGAGAAAATATGGGTAGAGCTCTAATTCGAGCGTGTCAAAATCCCCTTCCATTCCTCTCTTCTTTTTTGCCTTTACCTTTTCTTCTTCTTCCCTTTCACTCCGACGGGACAATAACAAAGTTCGTCCCCTTCCATCACCACCGCCTCATCACTGTCTCAGTCCAACACCTCGCCATCGTTTTAGTCCTCCGTTGTTCAGCTCAAGCTTAGCCGGCAAACTTGAGCCTCCGATTTTGGATAAAAAGACGAGTGAGCCTTAGATTTGTAATCTAGAGCTCAGCTCGACCTCGACTTTGAGTTAAGTCAAGCTTACCAGGGTTGGCTTAGGCAACGAACAAGGCAGACGTGGAGGTGGTGAGGGCATGGTTTGTCAATGCGGCACAAGACCTAACCTCCTGGCCGATGCAGGCACAAGAAGAGTTGGACAAGAGACGGCAGCACTAGAGGTCGAAGGAGCAGGCGAAGATGGAGGCAAAGAAGAAGACCAAATAAAGGAAAAACGAAGAGAGAGGCAAGATAGCGAGGGAGGAGAGGGGTTATGGTGGACCTGGCAACACGTGTCGGCTAGTGAATGGACCGGTATTTTGACTAGTTAATATTTTCCTCGTATGAAGGAGACATAGGCCCCGTTTGGTTTGGCTTTCCCAATGGGATTGGATAAAATATTTTACGTTTGGTTTATATTTTTAAGTCTTCCATTTGCCAAATGCTAGTTTGAGGTTTGATGAATTTTTTTCTTTCCAGTATTGCCCTTACTGATAATCATATTTTCCCCTTTTGCCCTCCAAAAACACTGTTCATCATCTTCACTTGCTGCTCCACCGCGAAGCTCAGCCGTTGGGCGAGGCTCAATCGCGAGTGGCCAGATCTAGCCGTTAGGAAGCCTCGCCTGATGTCGAGCGAGCCAAGCGACGCTGCCTGAGATCACGCGACCTCAAGCAGCGCTACCTAAGGCCGCACAACCCAAGCGGCTAGGTTGCGCGAGCTGCTTCCCCCCACTACCACCAGCCTCCTCCCCACCACCACCACCACTACCAAGCCACTCCCCCACGATTTTCCCTTCTCCACGTAGCTACATCTTCTCCTCTCTTTCATTTTCTTTTCTTTTTTTTCTTTTTCTTTTCACCTTAGAGTTATTTTGCAAAATATATACAAAAATGAGTTTCCAAACATACTTGTAAAATGCCAATTCATTCAAATATACTTGAGAAATGTAAAGCCATTTTTCTAAGCGGAACCAAACAGGCCCATAATTGACTGCAACGAATGTTCACGAGCTCACTTGATCTCAGCCACTCAATGCGTAAGCCCCACAACTTTTGGAGGGCCAAGATTGAGTTGCTGATATCTGACATAAAGCAGCCCGACTGAAATGAAATTGGTCGAGAAAGCCAAACCGGTCGACCGATCTGAGACGAGTCGTAATGGCGTCTTTCGCTTCTGCGTTCGCTGTCGGCGGGCCGTCAAGGGGCGCGATCCCCGCCGCCGCCGCCGCCGCCGCCGTCGCGCTCGCTGGGATCCGGCCGCTCCTCTTGCCCGCGCGTCGTCTCGCTTCCCGCCGCCGCGCGGGGGGGCGGCGTCGGCGGGAAGGCCGGGGCGCTCGCGGTGAGGGCGATGGCGCCGGCGAAGGCGAAGTACAAGGGCACGCACATGAGGGAGAAGCGGCTGGCGGAGATGATAGAGGAGAAGGTGAGGGAGGCGAGGGAGGTGTGCGAAGGGGACGCGAGGTCCGACGGGTGCAAGGTGGCGTGGGACGAGGTGGAGGAGGTGAGCCAGGCGAAGGCCGATCTCAGGCTCCGGCTGGAGAAGCAGCAGGACCCGCTCGAGTCGTTCTGCGAGCAGAATCCCGACACCGACGAGTGCCGCGTCCATTTCGACTGAAGGATCGGAAGATCCAGCCGGCGTCTCCTGCTTTGACGATCGCTTCGCTGCTCCGAGAACTGTACATGGATGCGTCGCGCCGGCGATGTGTAGTTCTTTTGATTGTATGCATTCCGGTAGGAATAAGCTCCGACTGCTTTTGTGTACGAACAGGTGTTGTTCATGCATCTGAGAAACATTGCCTAATGATAAATAGTAACTTTCAAACATTGTTCCTCCCCCGTAAGGGAATTCCATAGCCAATCTCAATGGATCATAAGTTGGCGGCATCGATGCCAGTTAATCCCAAAGAAAATCCGACACGCTGAAACCTTCGAATGTACAGGACCGGCTGAGCAAAATTATCCATACGTTAACGGATGCAACTACGATAAAATACAATACATGCCAACGATCTTTAACTGAGATGCGGGGAATCCTGACGCTGAAACAAAAAAGTTCAAGGGACCTAAAAGGAAAATAATAATGGACCAGTGCAGTGTATCATCTCTCTACTCTGTTCTATTTGGTCTCTCACTCTTCATCGGCCATAGCTTCGCCTACGTTGACGGCAAAATTGTACTCTTGGTCACAACCCAGGTACGAGTCGCACATGAAGTAGAGGCTGTACGTCTTCTTCCCAGCTTCTGAAGGAGCAGAGAATTCGAGCTTGACCTTGGACTTCCTTTGAAGAGACACCCTCTTGATGGCAAGCAACTGGTTGGTCTTCGTGTCGCCGACGACAAGCCACCACCCTTCTTCCTTGGCCTTGGGATACCTAGGGGCGTCAACCGGGCCCACCTCAGTTCTCCCCTCCATATCCCTTTCGAGCATCACTTGTAGCGTCATGTCGTCCCCGGCGCTGACACTCTCGTTATTGAGTACCTCATAGGTGAGGTCAATGTTGGGGAAACGGTTGCAAAACCTTGCAATGTCCAGCAGCTGAGAGTCCGACATCTGCAGTAGCTCTTGCCTCTCCCCATCCTCCATTTCCAGCAGATCAAACACGGTCTCTACACTCTTCCCAGGGTTCTCCTGGCATTTCTTGGCCAGATCCTTGGTGAAATGCGGGAGCTGTAGAAGCATCGAATCACGCTCCCACATGCCCTGTGTCACCATCTGGCTTATTTCCATCGCAAGAAGCGCAAGGCTCAGCCACCCGCTACTTGATATAACATCCACCATCGCCTGAAGCAACCTGCTAGCAGAAAGGAGGACCTCCCGTTGATCCAATGCCAAATTGCCACCCACGGGCTGCCTCGAGAAGTGAGCCTGAAGCAAAGCATTGGCCTTCACATGCGGGTCCGTGGCTTTGGGATTTTCAAAGGAAAACCTCTGGTGGTTAATAAGCCTCCGAACAGCATCCTCCTCTCCCGGTCGAATGGGAAGTTGTGCATATTCTGAAGCAGATGAAAGAATCTCTAGAAGACCCTTCATCTTTGTTTTAGAAGTCAAGGAAGTACTGAATCGCTCTATAGTAGTATAACTGATATAGTAGTATGATGCAATCATACCAAGATTTAAAGGAGAAAGGTCCATATCATCCTCAACGAGGACACATTTACTAGCTTCCAGGTCGCTCAAAGTATTCTCCACAAGCTCAGAGAGGTGATCGGACAGATGCCTATGGCTCACCCCCTGGAGATTGTAGTAATTTGGGTTTTGCGTCAGCCTCCTGTACATGAAAGTCCAAGTCAGGTAATCCACGGCATCCTGCTTGTTCTCAATAATTCCAGCAACAACTTCTGCGTTCAGATTATCATGCAGGAAGTGCTGCAAATGGCTCTCCACAGGGAAAGCCTCGTACAAGAATTTCTTGTAGTACTCCTTGCGAGGCGCATGGCAAAGGATAACACATTTTCCAGAATTATCTATCAATGGCCGGCTAGCACGACCCATCATCTGCAAAAGATCTGTGACAGGGTAATCTGTGTGCGCATTCTCCCGCCCATCATAGTATTGTGTTCCCATGACAACTACCAAGTATGCCGATAAGGGCACCCCCCAACACATGGAACTGCTCATGACACAGACCTGAATACGACCAGCTTCAAAGAGCTGTGTGACCACCTGTTGGTCAAGACTAGACAACCCCTCATGCAAATAGCCAACCCCATGTCGCAAGGTGGTCCTCAACGTTTCTTCACTAACGTTGTCAATAAAAGTCTCCACATCTTCAAAGGAGCTTAGTAAAAATGCAGGATTCTCCCCACCATCTGCACCCGAATAAGTCATTAAGTCCACTGCAGAGAGTCGGACATGCTTTCTCGTGGGAACAAACACAAGAGCAGGCTTCCCATTCTTAGCATGCTGTACAATTGCTGTGTATGTCGGTTTCGTCATTGCTTGCATCCTTGCCTCAAAATTAGCAATGTCCACTCCTTGTATGTGAATCTCTAAGGGAGCAGGGCGGACATTGGGCGGGAAGTTGAAAAGACCATGGGAAGTGGCGCCAATCCATTCACCAAGATCCTTTGCATTTGCAAGTGAAGTAGACAGAGCCACAATCCGAATCTTGTTCTCCACCTCACTTGCTATATATCTCATCCTGGAGACAACCACTTCCAATACTGGACCACCTTGACCACCAATCAAGTGGAGTTCGTCAATTATAAAAAGACTAACCTGTTGAACATGCTTCCGCTGCTTCCATCTACGAGATAAGGCATCCCACTTCTCCGGAGTGCTGATGATAATCTGGCCCTTCTCAAGCAATTTCAAGTCTGTTGCAGTTTCCCCAGTCAGTTCAACCACTTTCATCCCAAGACCCTCCCTCCCAAACTTCCTATTCCAATCTCGGAAGCGCTCCTTGGCCAGAGCTTCCATAGGAGCAATATAAACAACACGCATGATACTATCAGGTCCTTTCTGGTGATTTCTTAAGATAGCAAACTCTGCACATATGGTCTTTCCACTCCCAGTTGGAGCAGCAACAAGGACATTGTCATCTGTGTTGTAGAGCACGGTGAAGACCTGAGTTTGAA
Organism: Eucalyptus sp. ANBG9806169; assembly: GCA_014182395.1. Classification (NCBI taxonomy): domain Eukaryota; kingdom Viridiplantae; phylum Streptophyta; class Magnoliopsida; order Myrtales; family Myrtaceae; genus Eucalyptus; species Eucalyptus sp. ANBG9806169. The sequence continues at coordinate 18,788,734 of CM024578.1, forward strand.
CAGGATTGAAATTCTTGAAGTCCTTATACAAGGCTTCATACGACGGGTTTCTTAAAGCAGTCACAGGCAGTGGTTGCAAGTCAAGTAACTCTGTTGGTGGAGGATACTTTTCTGGTAAAATAAGATGCCGGAAGGAAACAGGCAAAACAGTTTGTGACCCAAGCCACCTATCTGACACAACACGAATGAAGTATTGAGGAGGCAATGGTTCATAGATTGGAACAGTGAAATTCAGGGTGTGGTCTTCATCAATGTACTGCTTCTTCAGCATAAAGTATTCATGATGAAGAATGTATTCGCCATCGTTGTCCTCCACAATCACCCAAAATGGTTCCACATACCCATGAACTTTGTCCTCCCACTGAAAGTCTGGTGTAATTGTGAGTTCAACCCTCAAGACAGATCGAGTAATTGGCAGAACATGTGCTGCAAGGTTCAATTTTGGGAATTGGTGGATGAACTTATGCAACATTCTTCCCTGCTTTGGTGCACGAATTAGCTCTCCTAACTCCTGCGAAGAGAGGTCATAGTACCTTTCCCAAGCTAAATCCTTCTTCTCCAACTTTGAAAGAATTTCATTAGGAATCCCAGTAAATTGACGAAGAGGTGTTTGGACACTCCACATCCTCCTGTTGACCATTTTGCACAGGTTAAGAGCCTTCTCAGCCAACTGCGCCCATCCCCTTTTAAGGACAATCTCAAAAAGAGCTCGCATAAGACGTCCAGCACTCTAACCAAAAATAAATAAATAAATAAATTAGTTAAGATTCAAATGATGTACAGTACGCAAGATATAATCAAGATGATGGAAATTAAAGGAAAATGTACCTGAGTTATGAAAACCATATCTGAAGTTAATGAAAGCCCTTCAAGCTTTAGCTGAGAAATATATGCTTGAAGCAAGACATTGATCTTGGCACTAGGCTCCTCCAGACTTTCTTTCACAGGTATGGGAACTCGATCCAAAAGCTTCGCCAGCTCCATCTTCTCATCTTGTCTCACTGTCACATACTTAAATTCTTCACTCAGTGAGAACAACCGACATAACTCAATATCCCCCATTGTTGGCTTCAAGTGTTCATTGTATGTGGATATTGTCCCATGCGTTATGTAATAGTAACTAGCTATGCGACCCAAGTCAGTAACCTGGAAATATCCGCTTTTCCTGTCATACTTAACCAAATTATTCTTATCCAGGATGCTAGCAGCAGTATGAATCTGCACAACAAACGGAAAATACAATATGTATTAGTGAAACGAGAGACTAGATGTCCATGTTCGCCACACTCCCCAAAAACATAAATAAACAGCATATCTGGCTTACAATGAACAGAGAGAGAAAAGAACATAAAAACCAGTAAAATGGAAAATCAGATGCCACACAGGAGAGGCACATCCTAACAAATCAAGTTCTCGATCTATGCACAGATATATAGAAGCATATGTACCACCCTGATTCATTGTAAGCAAAACAGGAGTAACAATCCCCACTATACACCACTTTAGAACCATTAACCTCACTTGACACTACAGATCACCTCTTTATAAATACCCCAATATCCAAGCAGAAAGAATCACAGTTCCGGCAAGCCCATGCAGATTGAATGATAAGTGGTATTCCAGAATTTATACACAGTTCCATAGCATGTCATTGAAGTGACACTAAATTAATATTATCGAGTATTCACAGTAAAATGAGATCTGGCTTCATTCACTCAAAACACATAGTCTACCCTGAAAAAACTTTTTGTTCCTGAAGAAAAGTGGAGCAGAAAAGATAAAACTGGAGAGATTCCCCCATCATTCCGTCTTCCTCTTCACATGATAGTCAATTCTCCATTAGAGCCGCTATTCCTTCTATTCACATGTATTTCATCAAATAAACTTTTCATCTAACAGAAGAAAGAGTGAGAACTGAAAGAAAACAACCAGATCAAACAGTTTTTTGTCCTAAAGACATCTGACAGCACATTCTATGTTGTTGTGAACTATTGCAAAACCAACACAAAAAGAACTAGCATAATTAAACTGAATCAGAAAAGAGCTCACACAAGATAAAAAGAAAAAAAAAATACCAGAAAGGATGAACATCTAAAACTCAAAAGTTTGTTATACAATGAAATAAGAAGTGGAAAAGACACGATGTCCACTATATTTGAGAATGTATCCATATTAGATAATCTCAAACATTGAAATTATGATGATACTTACCAAATCAGCCCTTCTCTCCTCCAGCGTAATATCATTAGTGAGAACATCTGGTGCTAGACCATATAGTGTAGGATTCCGTAGCATACGGATATACAAGTATGTGTAGCCAATCCAGTTGCATGCTTCTCTAGCATTCTGAACAGTCCCAAGAACAATTTCAGCATTCAACTGATCGGCCAATTTCGAGACAAACTGACTTTCTATAGGTAGCTGCTGATTCATCAAAGACAGATAGTATTGTAGTTCACTATGGCCAGTGATGATTATTCCTTCACCGCAGGTGTCGTACTGAGGTCGTCCCGCTCGACCCAGCATCTGCATAACATCCAGGGGACTCAATTCGGTCCATGCTCCCTTTTCTGGATTGTATATCTGTGTTCCCTTGATGATCACAGTGTGCGCAGGTAAGTTGACACCCCAAGCAAGGGTTGCTGTTGAAACCAAGACCTGCACATGACCATCAGCAAAGAGATCCTCAACAAGTTGCCTATCTGCCCTCGCCATGCCAGCATGATGAATGGCAAAACCATAAGGCAGGAGGTCCTTAAGATCATTGCTCTTGACAATGTCAGTGTGACTTTGTAGAATCTCACGGCTCACACCATCCTCTTTCAAGAATCTACCAAGAGTATCATTAGCGAGGGCAGAATCTCTTATAGCTCGAGCAGTTTTGGCTGTTTCCTTCCTAGAGTGGACAAAAATAAGAACTTGATGCTTTCCTGCCGCAGCTACTACCTTTTCGTAGCACACATCATTCATCAACTGAAACCTCTGCAGTGGCTTTCTGACTGTTATTCCGATATACTGCTGCGAAAGAGGGACAGGTCTGTAACTATTATCAAAATAAAATAGTCCCTTGTTAACATCTACGTGCAAGAACAACGCAACATCCTCATAATTGGGCAATGTAGCTGACAATCCCACCAATCGAATGTGCTCTTTCGTGGTTTCAATTTGTCTAACAGTTCTAGCAACAATGCTCTCAAGTACGGGTCCTCTATTATCATGGAGGAGATGAATCTCATCAATGATCAGAAGCTTCACAAGCTGCGTGTAGGTACGATCTCCTGATTTTCGGGTAATAATATCCCACTTCTCGGGGGTTGTGACGATGATTTGAGTCTCTTCAATTTGCTGACGGGTCAATGACTGGTCACCACTCAACTCCCTCACCTTGACATCATACTCTTGCAAACGGTTGGACAGATTACCAACAATTTCAGCAACAAGTGCCTTCATAGGTGCCACATATACAATCTTGTAGTTGCTGTGGTTAAATGATCCATCTGGATCCCTGTTCAAAGCAATTTGCTGAAGCATGGTCAGCACAGCTACATTAGTTTTCCCAGCTCCAGTAGGAGCACACAAGAGGATGTTCTCTGCACTAAAGAGAGCAGTCTCATAGACTTTGCTTTGAACACGGTTCAGCTGTTGCATCCCTTTGAAAGCAGGTTGTGCCCAATCGGGCAAGGAAGATATTTTGACAAGTTTCTCATTGGGATCTGGTTTAGTTTTCAAAACTGGCACATGAACTTCCTCATATCCTTTGCTGAGATGCTTGAAGGAGCCAACAGGAAGATCGGTCCTTCCATTTGCCATTAAAAGGCCACCTTTCTCGAAAGCGAGGCTCTCAAGATCAAGCAACTGACGCTGTCCCTTTAACCAACTACCTTCCGCATCCCTATCAACCACGCCTCTCCGACCTGTATCTTCATCTCCAGCACTCTCATCCTTCAAACGACGAGCCTCTTCCCTAATACTCTTCTCCAAATTCTTTTGCCTCTCTTTTGCAGTCGCTCTTGTGGCATGCAACTGTTCCACTATTGAAGCCAGCTCCGGTCCCAAACCCATCATTTCTTCTTCAATCTTCTTCCGGTCATCTTGGTCTTCAGCCCTAGCCAAACGAGTGCACCAGACGATCTTCAACCTATTCCGCAATAAGAACTTAATGAGGCTGAACTTATCAAATTGAAGATGCAACAATAGCTTAGTCTCAACCTCCCTAGCATCCCCTTCAGCAAGAATCTTCAGCACCTCCTCTGCAAGCTTCTGACACTGCTGGGGATCAATCTGCTGTTCATAAGCCTGAGAGATCTTTCTTTGAAGCCAATAAGCATCAATGTCCTGAACATTCAAGCTCATGCCCTCGCTAGCTTCCCGCATATCATCATCATCTATCCCGGCACCCATCTGCATAGCTGAAGAACTGTTTGGTTCTGCAACATCTTCGTCCTCCTCTTCATCCTCCTGGACCATATCGAGATCACTCTCCTCCTCGTCATCTTCATTCTCTTCAAACTCAACTGCAACACCCACATCATCATCTAGTGCCTCATCCCCATTAGCCACAGCAGACCCAGCCGCATCACTCACATCTTGGAAATCAGTAATAAGCCTCCCAATTGAAACAAGCTGATCAAAATAAGGGTTTGGAATAGGGTTCAACAACTTCTCAATCTCCTTCTTCTTATCAGGATTCTTGAACGTGTCATTCTTCAACACGGCCAAAATTTCATCCGCCGCGCCGCTAACTATATTCAATGGCTGCCCGCCCAACTGCTGCTGAATAACACTGAGCATCGCCTCGTACGCAGCCCTGGTCTCCTTCGTCTTGGGCTGGTAAACCCCTTCCTCCGTGGAGGTCAACACGCTCTCCTCCCGGAGCCGACGCCTCTTGGTCTGCCTAGGGGCGGTCTCCAAGACCAAGTCCCGCTCCTTCTTCTTCCTCTTCGCCTTCTGGAGCTTCTCGTCGAGATCCGGGGGCCTGCCCTGGTACGCCCGGTCGCCGAAGCTCCTCGGGTCGATCTTCCCCCACAGGGACTCGGGCTCGCCGGTGGGCTCGTGGGTGTCGCGGGGCCGCGTGTCGGTCGTCAGGACCAGGCTCGAGTTGGCCCTGTACTCGTACTGCTTGAACCGGGCGTGCGCCTCGGCACCTCCTCCCAGATGCGCCATGGCTCAAAACGGCTCGGGGAAAACAATCAGGCGCCCCCGCCTCCAAAAACCCTAGTTCCACGGAAAACAGAGAGAGCTTTCAGGTCCTCAGGAACAACCGAAAAACGAAACTCGCCCCAATCAACGGAAACCTGCCGCCCCCTAGGGTTTCGACTAAACGCGATTCAATACGGAAACGCCATGGAGATTGCAGGAACGAGGAAGTACTTACCGGAAATGAATGTCGATTTCGAGCTGCAGACCGAGAGGGAGAGCTCGCTCTTTCTTCCGGCGAATCCCCGTCGGCGAGGGAACGGGGAAAATCGACGAGATGGGGATGAGTTTCTGAAGTGGAGAGAGGCTGGATTTATACGCGGGCGCCGGCGAAATAATAACGAAGCAGCACCGCCATTGCTCACTGCACTGAAACCTGAAGAGAGGGTAACGAGGGCCTAAAAGCAAGGCGATCTTTTTCCGTCGCTCCGGCCTAATTGTCTTCGCGGACCGGACCGGATCGGTCTATTACCGAGCCGTGCGTTCTAGCTTTATTAGACCGGTCTTTTTTTCAGTTTTCCTATTTTTCCTTTAATTTCTCTTTCTATATCTCTATAATGTTCAGATGAACATTATAACCATTTCATTTCTCTATTTTTTTTTTCTATTTTTCTATTTTGAGAAATAGGTCTGGAACAAAAATCCATTTGATAATATAATTTCTTTTTCTATTTTTTGAACAAATTTTTAGTCCAAAAAAATTTTGGAATAGAAATAAGAAGTAATTTTTTTTTACATTTCCATTTCTTGAACAAAAATAAGAAATAAAAACTCTATTCATCACTCACCCTTGCTATTAGCCAACCACCCACCATCCGGCCCACCTTCGCCACTGGCTCGTCACTCATTGCTAGCTACCACCACACCTTGCTATTGCTTGAATGAGAAAAAATTTATGACATTCACATTTTAGCTTAGAAACTCATCTAAAAATGTGGTTGTCAGTCACGTCCTTATAATCAAGAAGTTCCTTCGGTCTATTTTCTTTCATTTTTTTGGTTATAATGGTTGCACAAAATTCATGTTAGTGATTTCCATCTCTAATTTAATTTGTATATTCATTTCAATTTGGGATTAAAAGCAATATAATATTAATTTTTTTATCTCTTTCTCAACAGTAAATTACATCTCTGTTAACAAGATATTTGTGCTTTCCCGTATTACCTGCTTCCCTTTTACTGAACATCTAAATCTTAACTAAATAATCTTGTATGGTATGTGATTAAGTCTAATGTCGATTGGAAATTCATTTCCTAAAACTAACTCAGATCGCATTTTTTTTCCCTTTTCTTATTGCAATTTCTATTCATATTTTGCGCACAAATGAGTCTTCACTTTTTGGCCAGTCGATACTAAAAGAAGACCTCGGCCTATATCAGGCTAAAACAGGAATTCCAGCTTGATCACCAAGTAAACAAAACAATGATTAGCCAAGCATTTAGACAATGCTCAGAAACTTCAACAAGAGGAACAGTCAAAGTTTGAAACTTGGCAAAGAAAAAACTGAATAGACAAAGAATTGGATCCACCGAAAACCCTTACCTTCAAAATCAACATAGATGGAGCTTTTCTTGAAGGCACAACTGAAGGAGCTATTTCGAGGGTCCCCTAACAATAGAGGTGTCAAAAACCAAACCGAACCAAACCAAAAAATTCGGTTATTTCAGTTCGATTTTCATTCGGTTCAGTTCTCATTAAAAATCCAAAAAAAAATTATCAATTCGGTTTTTATTGGTTAACCGAACCAATAAACTAATAAGAGCTTATTTCTTGAAAATACAACAGAAAAAAAAAATAGAAAATTAAAATTTGAAAATCAAAAACCAAAAAACCGAAAAATCGAACCGAACCAAAATTTTAATTCGGTTTGATTCAGTTCAGAAGTTTTTCCTAATGGTTCGGTTCGATTCGATTTTTCAAAAAAATCGAACCGAACTGAACCGTTGACACCCTACCTGAGAGGAAACGGTGCTCCGCTAGATGAATTTGCTAATGAAAGTTCCAGCTTCGTCGACGCTTCAGAGGGAGACTCTGGCTTTGACCGAAGCTTTGAAGTGATTTCAGTCAAAGAGAGAGCAAGATGCTGATGGAGTTGCGGACCGTGTAGAGTTACTAGGCACGGTGCGAAGGAAGGCACGCGTGCGTTGGGAGCTAGAAATCTTCATAGAAGAGGCCCAGCTCCTTTTCGACCAATTAGCAAATCTTTTCTTGACCCAAACCAAGAAGCAGAATTGGTCATAAAGGCCCAAACAAAGGCCCAACGTTTGAATAATACCTTTTCATCTTTTTGGTTAGCCCATCCTCTATGGTCTCTACCTGCATCAAGCTTCTCGTTTAAGAACTCTTGAGTTTAAATAATCTCGAGGTTTATTTCAAAAAAAAAAAAAAAAATCATTTGGCCCATGTGAACCAACCTTTTTATCGAATTTGATTTGTATTATTTTGCTAAACGGATCATGTTAGACATCTTTATGGAAAATTTCCTGTTTTTCTTCTTGTCTTTCTCATTTTTGCTATGGTTAAAATATATGTCGGGGTGCTTAATCGGGTAAATCACAAGAGGTCTTAGAATTCGTTTGCTTGAAGAAAAATTGTTTCTGGGAAATTGTTTTATGACTTTTCGGTGTTTGGATGAATGAAAACTAATCAATTTACCAAAACCATTTTCCATGGACTAAAAGTATCAAAATTTTATATGAGCGAAAAGGATGCAAGAAGAAAATTGTTTTTCTTAAACCACCAAACAAATGAAAAATTAACCATTTTTCTTGAAAAAAAAATTCATGGAAAAAATTTATTTTATCTTGAAGTTTTAAGTGAAACAAACACACTCTTAATTATGTAAATCATGTTACAATTTTAGCCACAAAAAAAAATAAAAATTCACAACCTTCAACTATACCAATTTACAATTAAAAGCTAATGATATGCATATTAGATGATAAAATTAGATTAATCTTTCTTAATTGAAAAAAATATAATGTTAATGAGTACCCTTGAGACATCATTATATCGTTTATAAAAGATAGAAATCTGGAGATGACAGGAGATTGCAACGAAAGCAAAGTAAAGTGCCTCGTGGCGAGCGTACGAAGGAATGTTCTCTCAATTCCAACTATATTTAGCATATGATAAATTATTAATTACATAAAAACAAGTATAGTTAATTGAAAGTTTCTTAATTGTTTACTTAACAAGTAATCCTTAAATAGATTAATTGCAATAATTATTTAACAGATTTCGTCATCAAATTTTATTTCGTGCCATTGAGGAAAAAATTGTGTTCTAAAATCTCCAAAACCATAAATAAATGACCTAATAATTATTTTATGAAAAAATTCCAAATAAAAGCCCGAAATGCCATAATTTTTTCAAATAAAAGCCTGAAATAGACATTATGTCAAATAAAGGTTTGAAGTGATCATCAAAATTTCAAATAAGAACTTGACCACATTGATCGCCGGTAGACAAAATATTCCGATTGGTCAAGAGCAATTTGTCAAAATACAATTTTAATTATTTTCTTTTCTTTTTTTTTTTTCTCTTTTATTTCCAACAAGCACCAACGAGGGTCACCTTGCCCAAGCCCTCACCAATTGTAGGTGATGTGAACCTCACCTAGCCTCTCTAGAAATTGTCAGTGGCAAAAACAAAAATACTCAAAAAGGAAAAAAGACGAAATGCCCTTGACTAATTGGAAATGTAGGCCCTTCTTTGCCCTTATTTGAGTACATGAGAGCATTTCAAACTCTTATTTAAATAAGGTCCATTTCATGCATTTATTTGAAAAAAAATGGTACTTTAGACTTTTATTTGAAACTTTTCTTTATTTTATCGATAGGAAAATAGGCCGCGACAACTGTTCCTCTTGATTTGAAGGGTAAAAATACAAAACAAATGCATTGGATTGACGAGGCGAACTCATCCCCACATGAATTAGATGGACTGCCACATGAAAGGAACACCAGCGCTGACACGACCAACTGACCAAATTGACAAAATGACCAAACTGACGGAGACCAAAACTGCACAACAATAGTTTAGGGATCAAATCGGACTTGATCAAAAAAAAGTGCGAGGACGAAATTCAGCAAAATAAAAGTTAAAGGGGACTAAACTGAACATTACAAAAAAGTACGTGGACCACTTTTAAATTGTCGCAAAATCAAAATCGGGAGCCTGTGAGCGCTAGCGCGTTTGCGTCGTGCTCTTCCGCACCACAAAATACCAGCAGCAAAATCCTTCTCGCGCGACATCGAAGCGAAGCATCGATCGCCGACGAACCTCCATGGCCATGCTTCCATCCCCTGTGTCGCCTTCTTCTACGTCTTCTCCGTCTTCCTCCTTCGCTCTCGCATCGCCTCTGCGCCGACCGCCGGCGCGTCTAGCTCCTCCGAGGCGGCGGCGGAGGCGGCTCCCCAAGTCCGCTTCCGTCTGCAAAGCGTCGTGGCAAGAGGTAATTTACCTGATCTCGTGACTTTTTTTGAAAGGGGACGGAAATGGCGTCGATCGCTCACTTTTTCTTGTCCGTCGGCGACGCCGGTTGTCGAAGCTCGCCGGCGTTCTGGTGTTCTCGGCGATCCCGTTCACGGCGGTGAAGGCGATCGCCAACAGTCCGTTGGGAGAGTCGTTGCAGAGACGGATGGAGGAGAGGAAGAAGTTCGCGGTCGAGAACTCGTCGAGGTTCCGGGCGCTCGCTGAGAAGGCGAGAAAAGAGAGGTAATCCACCATGGTAAGCCGGTGATTTCCCCTGTTTTCAGTTGTTGTTCGTGGAAGGTTGCCGAGTAGATGCGGAGATCTTTGTCCTCGATTTTGGCCGGATTTGATTGACTATGGAGATGTTGGAACTGTCGGTGGAAATTTTCGAACTGTTGATTTCTTTACATGGTTGCATTTATTGGTATCCGGTTTTGGACTTCACCAACGATAGAAAGCGAACCAGTTAGCATCAAGCGCGTAGATAAGTATCCTTCCATGAAAATGGAAAGCATGAGCAGTAGAGAAATATCTTGAAACACGTGCTTAGCAATTTCGATGGCTCTACAGTTCAACTGTCTTTCGTGTTTTGGAGCTGGCATATTGAGCTCGGGTTGTTTGCTTTCTTACATCTTTAGAATCAATCACTAGACCAATTTAAGAGCAATTCCTCCCTTTTATGGATCCCATTACCGGCAAATAGACCAAGGAAATCATCAGAACGAGGAAGCCGTGATATTATAGTTTGCTGAAATCATAGAGAGAGTTAATGCTTCCCCCTACTGTAATATAGCTCCTGCTGTGCTCCTCCCACAACAAATGCATCTCTTGGCACAGTTCAAAATATGATTTAGTACACATCTCGAAGACTTGCTTCTATGGGATTAAGCTTTTTGTGGTTGATAATTGATGCATGTGAGAGAAAGCTTGTATTCGTCCAGCTTTCCTATGTAAATGATTGGAGAAATATCAGTAATAGCACAGAATTATCAGATTGTCGATTGTTATTTTGGATGTTTCACATGTGGTATCTTTATTCAGCCTTTTCCTGTGCAACTTGTTTAATTGCCTAAAGGAGATACCATTTTACTTTATTCAAGCTGGCGGTCATGTAGTAAGCATGAGCTTCATCGCTTTCTTATGTTTTCTTTGTATTTCTAAATTTCGGCCAGTGAAAAAGGACTTCATTATAGAAGGCAATCAGAGAAAGTCAAAGCAAGCATGCAACTATGTGATTATATGAGCGGGCTAGGGCTAATTACATCTTGAAAAGAATTCTCAACCTTCCTTATGTTCTTAATTACATTTAAACATGCAATTCTTTCTCCATGACTGTAAGACCTACATTACAGTTCAGAAAGATCACTTGCCATATTTGGTGCTTTGAGGTTATTCTTGTATGCATCTTCCAATTGGTTTGTCCTTGGCCAGATCTAAGAGTTTTGGGTTCGTTGCATAGCTTCCCTTCTCCACTTGCCTATTTGGAATTTGTATATGAGGTGCATTTACAGAAACATCGGGTAATAGTGGTGTTGTTTTGTACATTATTGTCATAAAATAAACCTTCTTAGTCTGAGGCAACTTTTTTTCTGGGCTTACATTTTTCTATTTCATTTGCTGACTTAAAGTTGATTGAAATGAGTATTAATATGATCTCTGACTTTTGAATCTCTACCCTGAACTTGCTTATAAGTCAAAATGGACAGGTTACATTTTACTAGTTTCTGTTTGTGCAAACTAAGTCAGGAGTATATTCCTTTTCTATGCAACAGTTCATGGTACGGAGAAGATCGTCCTCAGTGGCTTGGGCCAATCCCATATGATTATCCAGCATATCTTACTGGTGAATATCCTGGCGATTATGGGTTTGACATTGCAGGTCTTGCCAGGGATCCCACTGCTTTTGAGAAGTACTTCAAGTATGTTACGTGATTTTTTCTGTGTCTTTCTTCTATGATGCCTCTTCATCAGTATTTCTCATGTCTGTCAGGTGGTACTTATAGTATATCTAGACTTCACTTTTGAAAAGTAACCTTGCCATCTCTGTACTGTGGAAAACACGAGCCATTATCTCGTGAGTAGTGTTTACAGTATCTTCGCGAGGTCAATCAACTATCTCAAATGTATGAATTGTGATTTTTTTTGTTAGCTTCTTTGCACCCCATGACTGCAATTTCAAAGCTCAAGATAAAGCATGCTATCTTGTCATCCATCATGCCCAAATGAGATGGATGGTTTTAAGATATCATTTGGATTTATTGTTCCTCTAGTGATGCGTTATTTTGTATGCAGCTTCGAGATACTGCATGCACGCTGGGCTATGCTTGCAGCACTTGGTGCTCTTGTTCCTGAAGTATTAGACATGGTGGGAGATTTTCACTTTGTAGAACCTGTCTGGTGGCGAGTTGGCTACTCAAAGCTGAAGGTCTGCATCTTCTCTTGGCATATTTCTCCTGTCTATAATCTATCCATATTTTTGCTGCTAAGTTCATGGACTTAGCTCCCACCTATAGTCTTGCTTGGGAGAAGCTTAATGAAAAATTAGTGTCTTATTTTGATGGCCTACTGACTCTGGATAGAGCTCCACTGATCATTCTTTCCATTAAGATAAATAAAAGTATGAACTACCCTCCCCACCTGCCCCCCAGCTCTTCTCTAATGCAAATGAAGCTAACCTGAATTCTAGTTCTGCAATCCCCAGCCCCTAGTCTGTGGGATATGATTGGGAACAATTTACTTTCCCTTGTTTAGAATTTGTGGAGATACCTACCTCTGGGTTTTTTTTGGGCCATGAGTGAGAATGGTATAATATATGAAAGGCTAATTACATGTTTAGGTTCTTGTTTTATTTATCTTTATTTGCTGGCATTGACAGAAAAAGATGATGTAATGTGTCAGCAAAAGTCATTATGCTATTGCTAATTAACTGCTGCTCCACTCTGCTAGCTTGAGAATCTTCCCTGCTTTTCCTTGCATTACCTAAGACTTATCTTCTGTCTCCCTAGAAGCATACTATGGGTGAGTTTGGTTCAACTTTGCAAATAGATTTTGGGTGTAATGCAAATGCCGAAAGCCAAACTCTTTGGGGAAATGCCAATTGTGTTTAGTAAAAACTCTTTACACGTGGTCTTTGAGTTCAATTAATTTTTGGAAAAAAAAAAACTTATGTAATGGCTTTGGGGTATTTATTATGTTTCTTTTGTTAAATAGGGACCCAAACCCTTCACCAAAGCCGAGGAAGGGCTAGGGCCATTGGTGAGCTAGATCTGGAATTGGCAACTATCGGCGAGGTCGTTTGAGAGGTCGGGTGACCCTCAGCAAGGGACACGCCACCTTGGTGACCGCTACCTAGGTCGCAAGGGTCGCGCGAGACCCATGCGGTGGTCGCCCGAGGTCATGCGACCTCTAGCAGAATTGCTTGGGTCACGTGACCCTCACCACCCCTTTGTCAGGCACTTGCTGACCCTTTGCCGGCCAGATCTGGCCTCGCCAGCACTTCGCTGACTGCCCTCGCACGAAGAAGATGAACAGTTGCTAGGAGGGGCAAAACCGAAAACCAAAAAATTAGTAAGGTTAGCTTTGCAAGAAAATAATATTTTGATCCTAGTTTCAGCTTTCCGCAAATGCTACTTCGAAAGGCTGGTTGGGAGTAGCATTCTTTCAACATTTCCAATGCTAGCATTTGACCAAAAGCTATTTCAAAATGCTTGCGCTTCAGCATTTCTCCAAGGGACTTTGGAGGCTAAAAGTCCATTGGAAAAGCTGAATCAAACGTACCCTATGTAAACCTCATGATAGAAACTTAAGATGGAAAGACTTCTGAATCCTTTTCACTTATTTCAGTAAGCTTAGTAGTTTTATACATGTTTATTGCTGCAATGTCCATGGTACAATGCTTTGGTTTATTATATCGTCTCAATCTAATTTATAGATTGCCGTAATCAATGTGTCATAGATTTTCTAGCAAATAAGTGGAACGTAGTCATTCTCCTATAAACTTATCTTAATTTCTCTTTGATAATATGTGCTTGCAGCTTATGACTTACATAGATCCTCACATTTTCATTATAACAGGGCGATACACTGGACTACCTGGGGATACCTGGACTCCATTTAGCTGGAAGCCAGGGGGTGATAGTGATAGCTATATGCCAGGCCCTTTTAATGGTAAGAACCATATCTAGCCTTTTCTTTTTTAGCTGCAAGTTGTTCTCTTACCCCAGTACTTTTCTTCTTATCTTGCAATTCTTATGTGTATTTCTTCTGCATATATTCTTTATACAGTCATTTGGCATAACAAGCCTTAGTTGGATAAATTGAAGAGTCAAAATTTGTCACGCACTTTGAGGAAGTATCTTATGTGATGGATATCCTACGTGGAAGTGACGACATGGCTTAACCAACTAATCACCATTACCTGCATGCTTTGAATCTCATCCTATTTGGTGCCTTTATGTATGTGTCTTTTTTTATTGATTGATTACACCACGTGTCACTATCCCGTGGTATATCCGACATATAAAAATACCTTTTCCATGCATTTCTGTTAAAAGGAAAGAAAAAAGATTGGTTATGCCTTTGTAGGTTAGTTGCTACTTTTTGTTGCATCCTTGTCCAGCATAAAGCATTCTTTTCTTTCAGGGCATGTGTGCGTGTGTGAGATGGGGGTTTGGAAGGGGGAGGTAAAGCAACATGTAACTTGATCTTATAAGCATTCATTGCCAATCTTCGGCTTACAATCTAACAATCTGTGCCATATTTGTAGGGCTTTCAAGGAACTTATAACTATTAGACGTCAACTGTTTTGCATATTTATCAGTGTATACAATAATCTTAAACAGTTAGAGATATTCTAATATGAGTTTGTGGGGTAGCATTTGTACCTTCTTTGTTAGAATCGTTAACTCAAGTCATTTTTTTTGTATTTTAAGACTCATCGAACTATGTGAAGAATTCAAAGCTTTTACATTTTGAAGGCTCCTACTGCTTGTCTTGATAGGTTGGACCAGAATATGCGAGGTATTGTGGCATTGAAGCTTTGGAGCCTCTTGGAATTTACTTGCCCGGCGATATTAATTATCCTGGGGGAGCCCTTTTTGACCCCTTGAACTTGTCCAAGGACCCTGCGGCTTTTGAGGAGCTGAAGGTGAAAGAAATAAAGAACGGGCGCTTGGCTATGGTTGCCTGGTTAGGGTTTTACGCCCAAGCAGCTTTGACAGGTAAAGGCCCCATACAGAACTTACTCGAGCATATCTCAGATCCATTACACAACAATCTTTTCTCGGTGCTTAAATGGATATAAAGCATTAGTCCAAACATGTACATATCTCGAGATGGTATGAGGTTATTATCTACCGCCTCATGTATAGAAATGACGAGATGAGGTTTTCAATTTTACTCATACTAGCGAGTAAAAGTTTGTTCTCTCTTTGTGGCTATCGTGAGCACTGAGTCATCAAAGCTGCTGACGGAGGAGATGGTGATATCTTAGGCAAGAAATCGCTTTAGATTTTTCCTAGGTAGAGCAATCCGGTAATTGTGAGTTTCTCTTACCCCATGCAAATCCCGATATCTTCTTTTATGTCATTGCATATTAGAATAGTGCGAGGTTATCACAGGCAACGTTGAAGCAGGTAGATGTCCGACCTAAAGTTCTGTGCACGTTTCGGTCTTCATCCACGGTCCAACTGAATATTACAGGTCACATGCAACACATGTGAAACCATCTTAGTTCTTGAATGTTTCAGTAGCGATATGACAGTCTAGGCTGTGAGTCCCACGACACGCGGCATCCACATTCGACCACATCCCTACGGGATCGACGTTTTCCTACGTTTTTCCTAGGGTAAGACTTCCAGATACTGTTTGAAGTGTCCTTAGTGCGGAGCTACTGTGGAAGCAATGGAAAACAGCCACGCTCTTGTACTATGCTCGATTCCATCGTTCCCTCATCGTCTAGTCAATCGAGAAGCTCCTGTCGGTGGAAGAGTATCGTGACGGGATAATAATTTAGAGAGAATCCGCAAAGATTGTTAGTACATGGGCCCAGGATATAAGCTCGCACCGTTCCACGATCCCTCGACCGAAACATCACCTCAGCCCGCGTACCCAGCCATCCGGTTTCCCTCTTTCTCGATCCCATTTCGACATTTTCCAGGACCACACTCCCTGTAACTCGTATCCGGATGGCTGTTGTCGCCAACCTCATCTTGTTCTCTCATTTCTAATGTTCTGGCATCAGAACGGGCCGAATGAACAAAGACGATTTGGTATAATTTGTCGCAACACGACTAGTCCTCTCCATCGAGAATGAGATACCTCACACTTTGACTAGCCCCAGATCGCACAATCAAAATAGAAATGAAGTGCCTCGCTTTGTCCTTTGCGTGGCGAATGTCCGCTAGGGATAAGAATGAAATCGAATGAGAGGGTTCGCACTTCGATCCAAACACGAAAATTCTTGGCACCGGGAGATAATAAAAGAAAGAGGGGGAAGAAACGGGTGTCCTCCTCATAATGAGACTTCTGTTTCGTCTTTATCCTTTTGGTAAAGTCCAAGTAAATGTCCAATCGGAAGAATTTAAGGCTTGCGGAACAGAGGAAAAGATCGAAAGACCAGCTGCGGTCGCGAAAGAGGCGAGCTTTTATCACGGTCTTGACGAGGCTCTTTTCTTTTCTTTTTTCTTTTTTTTTTGCCGCAATTGACTTCGTCGTCTCGCGTACACACGCTCGCCGCGCACCGCGAAGGTAAGACGATGCTATTAAGGAAGTATCCCCCCGTGCTTTTCGTGTGTTTGGTCAAGCTTGTCCGACATCGAATTTGTCCATATTCAATCGATGTGGCCATTGAATAGGACCAGAGATAAAATATGTGGATGCGCACTTGGACATTGGTTCCAGCAATGTAAACTATGTGGATTCGTGATGTGGATAAAATTTAGTTAATATAAAACGTCCAATTGAAAAAAAGGTTGTTCTCGTTGCGCTACGATGTGTCCCACGACCTTATCAGTTGAATTTTGTAGAGTGTGGCGTCAGGATGACTCGATTAGATGAATTAATGATACATGAACACGCGTTCTGTTAAACCCTCCTGTATTTTCATTTTTCGCCATAAAGAAAGGGGGTGATGTAATTCATATTTTGAAATACAAACATGATTAATATTTATGCGATTGACAAAGAGTTTCCCCTTCGACAAGTTTAATGTCCTGTGAGATTCCATTTGAAACGGCATGAATTAAGAACGGAATATACTTATGTGCGTATTATCTATCTATATTGCGAAATATATCCCGAAATACTTCCAACTCCAAACTTTCTGATAATTTGGTCATCGCGTAAATCTCCGTAAATACTGAAGTTAAATTAATTTCCTCAAATCCTACAACACGTGATTTTACTTCGTAAAGTAACCGGAGTTTAACCCTTTTTCCTATGCCTCTAGAAGCTCATAAAAGAATCACGAACTAACGGACTTATCATTCCAAACGCACCATATGTTCGCGCACCAACCATTGAATTTACAAGGGCCTTGCGTGATCCAGCAGCTTCGTCGAAATCGGCAAAAGGCGAGAGTCACATTTAAACCTCATGTGCAAATCATGATTGGGCGATCGCGCATCACATGTTGAACAGGACGGAGGAAGCAGCAGCGGATTTGCGAGTGCATCCGAAAAAAGAAACCCCCTTTTACGCCGTTCAGCATTGCCGGCTCGGTCGGTCAAGACGTCGCATCGAGCATGACACCGGTGATGACGCCCGTCAGATGAACGCACGTCGACGATGACGCCCGTTGAGGTAACTCTTTTTGACCATTCAAAAGTTCATCATCTTAAATCGGTTGAAAATGTCGAAAAACCCCACCTTGAATTGCCTTCAAATTCTCGAGACGTCGAGTAGAGTTAGACCTTGTTTCAGATAATTTTCTTAGCAGACGAATTTGTTCCATGCGTCCTCCTATTCGGCGTCGAGAACATTGGCGAGACGGCGACTAAGGGCAAGTCACGTGTGCACTTTGACCGGATTTTTATGGCTTCTTTGAGCAAGAAATTATGAGATTTGACCCAATTACATGTGACCCAACAAAGCAGGGTCGCGTCGAGTTTGCATCGGTCCGTGATATTTTCAATGGGACAATATCAAAAAAGTCATAAATATATTACACATGTGCCGATTCAGTTTCAAACTTTTTAATTATGCTAATTAAATCATAAATATTTTTATATTTCACGAACTAAGTCGATCAGATTAATTTTGGCCAAAATTCACTTTTGTGGAAGCCAGCAATTTTATGTAGTATAGCCAGCGCTGATGTTGATATTTTATAATAAAAATTTAATAAATCTTGAAACTTTTATAATGTATTATTCTTTTTTCTTTTCTTTTATAGACTTTTTTTTTACCGAGGGCCAGCAAAGGTCGCTTGGTAAAGCAATGGCGTTGTAGCCTTGTAGGCCTTGCCTTAATCCAATGAGGACATCCCAACCCTTACTTGTGGTTGTCAAGGGTTGGCTAGTGACATTTGCCAGCCCTTGGTAAAAAAATGTGAAAAGAAAAAGGGAAATCTTGAAAAAATTGTTAAACATTTTAAAATGTCCATATCATAATCGACCATGTCACGTAAAAATAATGGACTTTTATGTTAGCAATTTTTCAATCAAAAATTGATCGGATGAACTCAATTGGCAAAATATAAAAATGTTTAAACTCGATTAGCACGATTAAAATATTTATGATTAAATTGACACAAGTGTCATAGGACTTTTCTAGGCAATGTCCCCTATTTTCAACACATCCCTTTTCGTGCGTACGTTAATTGTTGCTAGATAAAGGTAGAAATCTTAGAATGAGAAACTTTTCCCCTTCTTTCCTCTTTTGATGTATTATTTAAGAAAAATTCCAAATAAGGATTTGAAGTGCCTTCATTTTCTCAAATAAGAGTCTTAAGTAAACTTTATCTCAAATAAAGACTTGAATTGCTCTTATGTTCTTAAATAAGGATCTAAAATGAACCTTATTTTAAATAAGAATTTGAAGTGGCCATGTTAATCTCAAAGAATAATCTAACTCACCAACTAATAAGGGCATTTTCTTCATTTACATTTTTTTCTTTTTTTATTTTTCTATATTAGTTTAAAAATAAAATTTTAAAAAGAATGAAAGGTAAGGAAACCAACGAGGGCTCTGCAAGCGCCCGGCACCACTGCCCCACCATCGGCGATGGTGGGGAATGGCCAACCAAGGCTCAGAAAGGGTGGCAACCCTCACTTAGATTGGGCGAGAGTCAACTGCGAATGGCAGTCCTCAATCATATGTGGGTAAGGGAACCCTTCTCGGTGATTTTAGGGCTTAGCCCTTGCTTGATTTCCTTTTGTGTGTGTTTCTTTTTTAATTAATTAATTTTTAATATAATTTAAATAATTTTAAAAATTACAAATTATATTGAATAAAAATGCCCTTGGCCGGTCACACGAATCAAGTCCTACGTTGAAACTTTCTTAATTACTTCAAATCTTTATTTGAAACTAATATAGTTACTCCATACTATTATTTGAGAAAATGATGACATTTCAAACTCTTATGAACCAATGTCATCTCTAGTATACTTGAAAATCTGGTCTAAATTCAAAGGGATGTTTGGAATTTTCCCCTATTTAAAAAACGTCATGTTTTGTATGAAGACGTTGAAATGGACAATCAAAGATGGTGATGGTAAAAGCGTATCAGGGTGAGGATACTTGTCCTATAATACCAAACATCTAAGATTTAATTTCTAATTGTAATGAATATTTCTTTTTATATTATATAAAAATTTTCCGATTGTAGCCCGGATTTTTGGCTTCCCTTAGGCGACTTCCTTGTAAAATGGCCAAGTAAGAAATCATGACTAAGGCAGAGCTTGGCAATTCTTTGAGCCAAAGTGACTTTAACATCTAGGCAAAGGACCGGACTCAAACGATTTCCACTCAAACCAATCACGACGCACAACACACATTAGAAACCAGACTTTATGAAATAGGAAATAAAATTATAAAGAGAGAGAGAGAAGTGCTGATGGATTGGAGAAGCGCAAATGGTGCACTCACCGCACAATCTCGGGCGACTCGATGTGAGGTCATGCAACCTTTGGTGACGCGACCCTAGTATAGTGCCAGTCGGAGGCCAAATCTTGTTGCGACCGTGCTACCATGGCAATGCGACACTAGGGTCTCATTGCCGTATATTGCAAGCAGGTTGTGTGCGTTCTTCAACTCAAGAGAGTCCCCTGGTCAGGTATTGCGAGTGCAACTCGTTGGTGTCCTTGGCTAGAATGGTCGCGCGACCCTCGACAAAACATCGCCAGTGTCGACCCTTGGCGAAGCTTTACTGGCATTTTACTGGCCCTTCACAGTAATCTAGGGTGAATCTAGAATCCCGATTCTTTGGGGAGCACAAGATTATAAGAACCCCCAAAACAAAAAACAAAAAAAAAAAATTAAACCCCTTAAGTCGCCTTCCGAAGATGCTCAAAATCCGAAACAAGGGCTACCTATCTCGGCCTTCAGGCTTCATCACTCCATACGTCTACTCAAACTACCAAAATAAGAAGTCCGAAGGATCTTTAGCATTGTTTGGTAACCGGCTAAATAGTAAAAATTTCTATTTTTCTGTTCCGAAAATAATTTAGGAACAAAATCGTGTTTTATAAAATTTTTGTTTCCGGTAACAAATTTATATTTTTTTGTTTTCGGAAGTAGATTTGGAATAGAATCAAGAATAAAAAAAAAAAAATTGATTCTTATTTTCGAGAACAATTCTATAATCAAGCTCATATTTTTTCTCTTTATTTTCTTTTTTCTTATTCTTCTTCCATTTTCTTCTTTTTCATCTACCGCCATCGCCGTGGCCGCCATCCGTCGCCCACCTCCGCCAGTTGCCCACAATCGATCTGGCGAGCTCGCTAGGCTAGGGCGAGATTCGGCAAGCTCGCTGGAGGCAAGCCCAGCCATTGATGAGGCCTCGCCCAACCTCGCCAAATCTGGGCGAGGCCGCTTGCCCAACCATGGCTTGGCCAAGCCTTGCCTAACTACCAACGAGGCACGGCCATGATGAGGACCGGCCTCGCCAAGGGCCGACGACACCCCTGGTGAGGTCGTTAGCCCTTGTCGATCGACCATTTGAAAAGAAGAAAGAAGAAAGAAATGGAAAATAAAAGAAAAAAAGAGAAATATTATTTAAAAATTTAAAAAAAATGTTTTTGAGTATAAATTTTAAATACGATACCAAACGCAATTTATTCCAAGAAATTGAAATTTTGGATGATTAACAAACTACTTAAAAATCTTTATAAAATATTTTTGAAAATAAAATAAAAAATAATTATTTTTTATTAAAAATTATTATCGGAAATAGAAGCGTTTGTAGTTTAAAAGTTAAAAGCGCCGGAACTTGACGGGGACATTCCCAAACGCATCCCGCGTTTGTAGACGGTGCAGAACGAGTTTTCACACCAGCATTCCGCGACGTGTGATGGATGAAGGAAGACGGACAGATTTTCATCGCTGACTTTTGATACCGACCCAATCGCCGTGCGCCAAGCGCCGCCATCTCACGGCACCCGTCAAGGAAGGTAACCACGTTGTTCCGCGTCGAAGAAAACGAGCGGTCCGGCCCGAACCTTCGTCCTTTCCATGGGCCCACACTGTGGGAAAAAAAAAAAAAACTCACGAAAATAACAGGAAATAAAATAAAAATAAAAATAAAAAAAAAAGAAGGGGAGAGAAAAGGACGTGTACAAAACGGTGTGTCGTGCGCGCATTCCGTCAAAGGAAAAGAAAAAGATGACACTGACTTTGCCTTTCGTACGACGGCAGCTCCCGCCCACGCGCGCGGACAGGCGCGTCGCTCCCGATGCGACAGGCCGTACCATATTTTAGGTGCACCCCCACTTTTGACGACCGGCAGCATTTAATTCAACGACGATAAAACTAAAAGGGTGGAGAGAAATAATAAAAAATTAAAAAAAGAAAAGCGACGAGCACTTATAATTATTACTAATCATGAAATGATTTTTACAAAGGTATTATCCTTATGTTGTACGGTACGTCTTTTGGGTTCCCGATAAGTGCCGCAATACACGCAAGATAATCATTTCTATATCTTGCGGCTTTCTTACTTCAGAATTTTTTTAAAAAAAATAGTATTATTGAGCAGGAAAATTATAGGAAATTTTACACGTCGATATTAAATACTTTTTTCCAGATATTTTGGATACTTTAGTTTTTTAAGAGGCAAAGGGTATGTCCTATAGATCTTATGAAAAAATGAAAGTTAATTTTGAAGATAGAGCCAATTAGTCATGCATTTCATATGAAGAATACGTTTGTACAAATGGGCATGGCCCACACAAAACAAGTTGATGAGATGTACGTTTAAGTTGTGTTAAAAAGTCTCATATCAGATATATCGTGTGAAATGTGTTAATATTTCTTAATTAGCTAATAATTCGTTTGTTTAGGATTATAAGTGAATGCAGGATTAACACAATATGCTGACCGGTTTGAATTTGAGTTTTCTCTTAACAATTTTCCTCCATAAAAATATCGAATTTTTGTGCTCTTGACATGCAATTTACCCCACCATCACTTCATGTTATACGAGCCAAATTTTGCCACGGCAATGATTTATCGTGAGCCACCTTCCTACTTGCACAATTTTTTGACCAAAAAAGTTTTGATACCTCTTTCTCTTGTTGTTATTTGACGATTCTTTATTTTATTTTATTTCATCGCATTATTATAACAATGTGTTTTTATTATGTGTGAGGAGAAAAGGTCTTATGGAGGGGGTGGGAATTAAGGTGGCATCATGTTTATGGAGTCAACTTCTCCAATGGGTTGACGCGGGACAATATGAAGATAAAACACATTGGAAACAATTGTTCTATTGCTTATCTGGAGAACTGTTCAAATGCCGACTTATCGGATTAGTACCCCTAGTCGAGAGACACTATGCGAAAAGGTCTTATGGAAGGGGTGTATGTAATAGTGGCCTCATGTTTATGAAGTCAAATAAACTTAATCTTTTCCAATGAGTTGATGTGGAACAATACATGAAGATAATACACATTGAAAACAATTGTTCTATATTGCTCAACTAGCGAACTTTTTAATTGCCGACTTGTCGACCTAATACCCCGGTCAAGAGATACTATGCGAAAAAGATCTTATGGAGAGGAGGGGTGTCTAATAGTGGCCTCATGTTTATGGAGTCAAAATAAACTTAATATTCTCCTAGGGTTTATGGCCTCATCTTAGCTAGAGAACTTTTCAAGCTTGCATCTCTTGTAGAAGTAAGAATTACACTTGCACCTAGTTTCTCATCAGAAGAAATTGTTGGTTTTTAGGTTTTTTTCATATCTTTATCACAAAATAAATAAATAAGAGAAATAGAATTTTATTTACCATGACAATAATACAAAATGAATTGATGGAGTGAGGCGGGGCGGGCTAAGGTTAATTCTAGCCCCACCTAACCTTTGCCCTAACCCCGATCCCAACCTCTTGTCCCGACAAAGGATATCTATCACGTTCGAGGCGGCATGCCGACACTACGACGTACGGATTTTCTAGCATCCCAGCACCATCCATAGCGCATTGATTTTGATTACGTTTCCATTAAATCTAGCTTCTCGATGGAAATTGATTGATAAAATTGACTCGCGACGATGATGAAACAGTTGGAGCCCACGTGGACGCGCGTACGATCCACTTCCCTGTGCTCGTTCCTAGATTAATAAAACCCGTAGAGGGACAGCTGGCGCTCTGCTGGCCTTTGATTCCCGAGACCAAGAACCGCGCGAGCTCTTAATGGCCTACGACACGTGGCAAGGCCATCGCCGTTGATCCCGGAGAAATTCACGTCTGAACTCCGATGACGTTAGCCCACTTCATTATTTCGTCCGTGACTCAACGAGCACTCACGTGATCTAACGGCTGGTACGGAATGGGCTTGCGCGTATCGTGTACGTACCAATACTCGCAAATGTACGAACGAAATACGAGCACAACGAGATGTAAACAGCACTTTGTCAAATCACAATATCAAGTAATTGACGTAATTACGATATCACAACAAATCTAAGGAGGTTTTTAATACAATAATTCCCGTGCTAATCGAATCTAGTACTGGGAAACCGATCGAATATCACGGATGACAATGTACAAAAGTTTAAACCTATGCATAATTGCATGATTTTCAGGTAGGATATGTGAATGGGAACCATCCAAACCGGGAAGTGATCACCCATAATTTTTTATTCCAACGGTTCTCCGGTATATTAGGTTTGTCAAGAAAAAATTATTATTTCAAGCAATATGATAAAATCTCATAACAAATTTTAAAAATTATTCGACAAATGGTTCAAGTACTAATGCTCGTGAAAAATGATTGATTTGAAATATATTTTCTAAAAATAATTTATTTTATTTGAAATAATTAGTCAATAAAAATATTATCATTAATGAAAACAACTTATAATTTTTTTTTCATATTCATTCACTTCTATAAGTCATTACTTTAAAGAAAATGTTTTTCAAATTAGTTACTTTTCATGAAGCAAATGGAATTTTAACGTGCTAATTTCATGAATTGAATTGTAGTCACCTTTTTCGGTTGATCCGCACTTCACCAGCAGGGAGATCTCTCGAGCCTTTTTTTAATTTTTTTTTTTTTTTGGGAACTGTTTCATTCGGCATCCTTATAGTAAGATATTGGTATATACCCTCTTTCTTTCCTTTTTATTTATTTTTTTTTTGGGTGGGAGGATATGTTCTTTATGCCTACCACGTTGTTAAAACACGACAACAATGGAAAGTGTCGGATTCGATAAAAGCCAAATTGGACCCCATCCTCGTTCCGTCCGGCTTAGAGGGACCGAGAAAACTAGCATTTGCTCGCACGCGCGCACGGAATATAGATAATTTATATGATTTTATCAAGAATAAAATCGGTGGTGTATGTATATCTTTACACACTACGTATATATTATTGTATATTATGAAAATGACAATATTTTATATTTGAAGAATTTTACATTTTTGCCCACGAATAATATATATTTAACTCTAAATAAAACATTTCGGGTACTTAATGAAGAAAAATATGGAATTAGTTTCCTAAGAAGTAGGAACTACTCTTCTTTTATATGCTATAGTGAAGATAACAGTTTGACCGACGTATGATTTTTTTTTTTTTTCGTAGTATCCTGGGTGCTTCTAGACTTTGACTCTTTTTTTAAATTTTTTTTTTCATGTTATTAGTTTATTGACCTTAAAATGATTTCATTATGAATCCAATCCATAGCGTTAAAGTAATATAACTTTTACAGGAAACTGAACTAGTTGCTCATATAAATTAGTTACAAACACATTGGACATGGTTTAGTCGTATTCTTATTTCCCAATTTTTAATGTTATAATTTCTATTGATATAGAGGGATTTTACAATGAAAACGAAGGAGCTTATTCTCTTGTCCATCTACCGGCAATAAGAAGAAAAAATCAACAACAACATAACCTTCCCATGAATTTTAAAATCTGTACATAGCATTCCGTGCCATGTTGCCTAATTACAACATATTTTATGTGGAGAAACTTTAAGATAGCTAGCATCGTGGAGTTGAAGTGATGAGTTTGCCAATATCAAATTTTTGAATCGTAGATAGTGCACATTAATAATTGCTTAGACTAAATATTTTGCAATGGGTGTGAAACTCTTACAAAAACGTTCAAAAGTGATTGTTGATGTTGACCACCCTTCGCATCATCAATATGATATACCCTTCCTCTGATTCAGTGAGCATAGAAAAATTGGCTATTCGTTACCTTTCCCTCTCAAAGTCAATATGAAAAATGCGGGAGTTTTAACTACAAAAATGTAAATTGCCGCCCATAAAATAAACAAAACTTCATCAATGAATGAAAAGGACTTACTTTGCGAAACCCATAAACATCATCAAATTTGCATAATTATCACATCTCCGACACTATGGTAAATCGATGGAAAAAATGCCCGTCACTATGACTTTTATCATATAAAAAATAGACGTCCTTTATCCGCCCTTATAACAACAAATGCTGTAGGACTTCGGTCAATAAATTCCACAAAAGAAAAATGAAGAAAAAAAAATGAAAAAAGGACGGGCACATGAATATATAAGTCGGACCAGATGCATAGCATTTGGAGCGACCGTACCCGAATACAGCTGGTTCCCTCCCTCCCTTTTGTCCGGACGATAAGGTCATAACATCGTCGCTTCCCCCGCCTAACCTTTAACCCGTCCCACCAAAGAAAAGTGCCCCCCCGCCCACGTGCTGTAAGGCTACTTTCGTCATTTCACGCTTACCCCGTCCCTAAATTTCTGCAAAGTTTCATTCGACCGCGGAGGAAGAAGTCTTGTCTGGACCGGATCCGTGGGACCAACCGAGCACGGGCCGTCGATCACGTGAGATTCACATGTGGATCCAGATTCGGGTCGGTACGGTGCTTGTCTCGACGGGGCCTCGGTTGAGTGATATGTGAATAGAGAGAGTTTTTCGAGTTTAGGTGAACAAGGAGCATCGCGTAGATGTCGTCCGCATGTTTGTTTTTCCTCCGGGCAGAAAACGAAGAGGATAATTTTAAATACTCTCACAATTAGGGGTGTCGGAGGTTCGATTCAGTTCGGTATGTTAGAGAAACTCCAGTCA
The DNA here is from genome assembly GCA_014182395.1 of Eucalyptus sp. ANBG9806169. NCBI lineage: Eukaryota > Viridiplantae > Streptophyta > Magnoliopsida > Myrtales > Myrtaceae > Eucalyptus > Eucalyptus sp. ANBG9806169. Next base: position 18,815,136 of record CM024578.1, read on the forward strand.
AAACAAACTGTTTAAGTATGCATTAACTTTAAATCAAATCTTATCTTGAAATGAAGATTCTATTTGGTTCGAATTGGATTGATTCGGTTTTCTATTTTTAAATATTAAAAAAAGAGGTTTGGTGGAAAATGAGAGAAATTGTACAAATTGTAATATTAAGAAAATGGACAATTTTCGGTTTGATTTGAAGCCAGAATAAAAAAGAAGAAAAAAAATGGTTACTTTTTAATTATCCAATTTGAAAATGCATGAAAATTTAGTTTTGTTCAGATTCGGTTATGATTTAGGTTCAGATTTTCTGATTTGGTTATGATCCCTTGGTCATAATACGACACGATAATTTATTTTCTTTAGAAAACTCAATATCACTTTAGACTTTTTTTATCAACTAGGTTAGGGTCTTTCGGGGAGTTAATCATCCGTCGTGCACCTTGCGGCTCAAATTCATTTTCATTTGAAGGGTCGCGACATGTGAAGTACGTCGGACTTTTCATGTGCCGCATGCTTTATAGAAAAGGTACGACAAAAATGAACAGGGGTTGCGAAGGGTACGCGAGGAATTGGTCCCTCTGGAAAGATCGTACCAAATAATTTTTTGGATTCATTAGTCAAAATTTATATTATTCGTTATTTATTGAATTGTGAAAAAAGCTTATACAAATTTAGGTTTTGTGGTCCATAATTTTTAAAGTTTTAAAGCGCTACTTGACATAAAAAAGAATCTGAAGTCAACTACAGATGAGCGGGATGACAATAGAAAAGTCACGAGTACTTACGTGTTATTTATTCATCTAAAAAAGGAATTTAATTAACCAATTTATTAGATGGGAATAAGAATCCAGATATTACTCCAATATTCAGAGCGATCTCGAGACTTGATTGAGGTTTTTTTTTTTAAATCTCGAATTATTGACTAACGAGCAAAATCTTAAATGATCTGCATTTATCTCCTTTTTCATCTTTAATTTTTCAGAATTGCAGCATGAAAGTTTTTTTTTTTATTGATTAACCATAGATATATTCCTCATGTTTCGATGCTGGTCATGAATTTACTGATTATCTATTGTTTTGATTGATTTCTTCAGTTTCCTTTACAAGCGATGGGCGTGCTCCTTTTCTAGTACCATGTGAATGGAAAGCTTTCTTCAAAAATATAATAATAGTTCGGTAAATCACATACAAAATTCTTAGAATTAAATTTATATGGTTTTTAAAAATTCAACTGATTCGAACTTTTTTTCATTTTTTATACTTAAAAATGTAGCCTTTATCAATAATCCAAACGGAAAATCGAACCAAAAAGTATAAATTGATTGGTAGAGGGGATTGCACAGATATATAGAGCGTATATGACCCGTTATCAATCAACGAGGGACAATATTTCAACATTTCCTTACGTGCGAGCCGAATTAGAAGCGCCATGTAGAATTCAGCCGATGGAAGGTCGACTCACATTTGTGAAAGGGACAGCACCAGCCTTGGATGTGTGAAAACCAAAATTGTAAATATAAAGTCACAAAAATGTCGGCTTTCGCTAGTCTAATTTCTCTCCTCACCTGGCGTTTGGAAGTATGAAACCATGCTTTGTCAAATTCCGAGTACGATGATCTTCTTTTTTTTCTCCGTGTAAAGTCACACATTCACATTTCTTAGCTGCCAAAAAATAAAAAAGGCGCAGAAAATATAAAAAATCGAAATGAAGTCAAAATTTCACTATCGGTGGCGTGAAATCTTGACTGTTTTCACTTATCCAATGCCATAAATTCTTGAGTTTTTCCAGAATAAATACGACTTTTTGTCATTTATAGCGGCTCCTGTCTTTTTTTTTTTTTATATTTTATTTCCGGTGGCCCAAGAAAAAATCTGAGATCAAGTCCAGGAGAAGAGGGGAGATCATGAATTGACTTTGTGAAAGGGGGAAAAAGTGGGAGGATAAATTGTCCATTATTTGAGAGGAGAGAGGGAAAAACAAAGATCATAAATTCGAAAAATATTCATCTATTTATACACCGAGATAAAAATAACTCACTTTTAGATAACTCGAGATAGGATAAATTGTTCATTATTTGAGAGGAGAGGGGGAACAAAGATGCCTATGTGAAAAATATTTATCTACTTATATGCCGAGATAAAAGTAACTCGCTTTTTCCGATGACTCGAAAAAGTATGAATTTTTATTTGTGGGACAAAATCTTGTGAAACAATATTAGATAAATATTGTTTGGTGTAACTAAGCATTGAATTTTTCTAAACATACGTTTAAATAAACTAAAACAAATAAATTGATTTTGTGGGTTATAAATGAAAACGAAATAAACATGACAAAACCATGGCTAAGTACTTAAATTGGTTTCGGGTATTTGGCCAAAATAAATAGAATACAATGTGAGAAAAAAGAAATCATTCCATTAGGCTCCAATCGGCCAATATTTCGTCCTTAATTCCTGGGGGAAATCCAAAATAAACCTCAACAAAATGAAGATAGAAGACAAATTGGGAGAGTATAGTACTTTCAAAATAATGAACGATTTGTTCTTTGTCCAAACAACTTTGGGCCTTTTCTTTTGAGTCTTCCAAACAACAATATGTCATGGTCATCCCTTCTACCCCTTTCACTTTTCCGTGTCCAATCCTTTTATTTATTTTTTATTTTTTCCCTAACTTTGTTTCTAAGGTAAACATGGTGGGTTTTCGATAAAATTGCAAAAAAGAAATAAGGACACAATCGTAACGACTGTGGGTGCAGAAAATTAAAAGATAATTTTTGATAAAGTTAGTTATAAATATAATTTTTGGGCTTTACACAATTGAGTGAATCATTTAAATATCTCTCCGAGACAACATAATTTATTAGATAAATCTTACAAAATATGAAATTGTGGATAGTGTGGGTACATCTTACAAGTCCAAATAATCGACAATAATCTAAATCTCACTAGATATATGTAGTTGAATGAAATAAGTAACCTCTTAGATTTTGACTTAACAAATATTTTAAATTAAATTCCTATTTCATTATTAGACATGCTAAATCTCATTGAATTCTTTGATTTTTAACACTTCAGGGGGTTTTTGAATAAACTTGACATTCGGATTTTTTTTTTTTTTTTTTTAAGTAGGGGGTAAAAATTTAGGAATGGAGAAAAATCTTATTAAAACTGGAAAGTAAATGTAAGGAAAGTGAAGAGAGTTGAAATGATCTTGCGTGAAAAGAGAGGGAAAAATAAAGGGGAGAATGAATATTTATCCCAAGTTACTATTGCATCCAGTCACCATCTTATGTTTTACTTTTACTTTTTTGGGTTAAGTGGGCAGAATGTAACAACTTTCCACTTTTGTCAACTTTGGTCGTCCTGCTTGTTTCACTAAACGCATGGTTTGTCCTTTACGAGATCGCGAGTTTGATTCACAGTGTTAACGAATCTTTCAAGGGTTTATGCCACGTTATTTAATTGTATCATGCCTTATGGAAAAGACTTCTTAATTGTCAATTTTAGACTTTTGGATTGAAAGTAGCGTAAAATGATTATTGCGAATTAAAACGTCCTGACATGTGTAAAATCTTGATAGCAATGTCCAAAAAAATCACTAGTATTAATAGTAATAAGCACTTTCCTTTTTTTCGGTCCATACGAAAATCGTGATAATTGAAAATTATGGCCATTTCGTTTGCTTCACGAGATTAACCCCAGCAATTCCTTTGCTTCTTCCGAGCAAAGAAACATATTCTCATTCCAACTTTGCATCGTCACGAACCGCCTTGCAAGAATTCCACCTCTGTCAAGCACAGTATTGACCAACTGTTTTTTTTTTTTGGGTCAAATATTCAATTGTTTAATCACTGCTTTTCCACACTGATTTTTCTTTTAGCTTCGTATTATGAATTTCCCACTTCTAAAAAGTGGGTATCGAAACTATTACAATGATCAAAATTTCATAATTTTTTTAGCTTGCGCAATAAAAATCAAAAGCGGACTCGACTTAACCCGAAACTCTCGACATTAATTAGCACGCGACCGCAAAATATCAAAACACTTGAGACCCCCGAAAATCTTTCATATTCGATTTTCAACACGTGCAAATGAAAAAAAACAAAAGAAAAAATTACTTTCTTACGGCTCAACTCGACCCGAACCCACGATGTGAATTCAACCGGCCACGGCGAGACGCCTTGCCCGATTAAAAAAGAGAGCAAATTCTCGTCGTCCGGACCACCAACCTTAAAATAACAAGATCAGACCGCCGAACGTTTTTAAAATAAGCCGCGGGATAATAATGCATTAACCCAATTCCTAAATATTCCAAAAAAAGAAGAGGAAGAAGAAGGCCCACCAAAGTTCCTCGCTTGCGTAAAAGTCGTAGCCTCGGGGAAAACCTAATAATGCATTAATTATTCTTTAGGATTACGAAACCCCGTCGAATAAAAATATTAATCCGGGCAGCAGCAGCTGCAGCTGCCCCCACCTATGCCCGGCCGATGACGCGACGCGCCCTCCTGTCCAGTACGCCGGTACAGGCCCGGCTCGTACGGCAGCTCGAGTTTTTACGTAAAGGGTAATCGTCAAGATCCTCTTTTTTTTTTTTTTTCTTCATTTTTTTCTTCCTTTTTTCCTGCCCTTTTCCTCCCTTCGCCATTTCTCGTTTTCCCGTTTTTTTTTTCTTTTTTCATTGCTGTTGTATGCGTTTAAGAAAAGGCAAGTTGATAATTACTGCATGGGAAGGAAGGAAGGAAGGAAGGAATTCGAGGAGAGAGAGAGAGAGAGAGAGGGGCGCCTTTGCGAGCGTGAGAAGGCTCTTGGATTCTTCGTTCCGTCCCCTGGGTCCGGCATAGGTTCGGAGCCCCCGTCGTTGCTTGGATTTACGGTTGCTGCCACGCCCCCCCTCTTTCCTTCGCACACGCTCACGCACACACACACACACCGAAAGAGAAGTTTGTTGGAAGGGAGGTAAGAGAGAGAGAGAGAGAGAGAGAGAGAGAGAGGCACGAGAAAAGGTGAAGGGGAAGGGCAGGGGAGGGGAGGGGAGGGGAGGAGGGAGGAAGGGATAAAAAGAAAAGGAGAAAGCCAAAAGGAAAGTTGCTGCTGGGTGCTGTTGCTGTGGATGGTGGTGGTGGTTCGTCCTTCAAAGTTGTGATTTTTCTCTTTCTTCTCAGCGTTTTGCGGATTGGTCGTCTGTCAGTCAAGTATTGGGAAATTTCGGGGGGGATTTTCTCTTCTGGGTTCTGATCCGTTCTCTCTGGCGTTGTTCGTATGCTCTTTGTTCCCTTCTTTCCCCCTTTGAGAAGCAAGAGGCTTGAAGGGTTATGCCCCAGATTTGAGTTTCGTGTGGATTTTTAGATCTGAGCCCAAGCGGCGAGTTGTCTTGTGCTGAGCAAGATGTGGAACTGGTCGTCTCTGTGATTGCTTTGAGGTATGTATTGATTTTGTCTTTGAATTTCCACTGTTCATCTGCTTCCGGGGATTGTTCAAGGCATGACCTTTGTGTGAAAGGATGAATCTGTGCTCAGTATTTACGTATGCCTGAAACAAAGACGCTCAAATCTGATTGAATTTGGCATAGTACGGAGGTGGGCTTGAAAGTTCTGACTTCTATATTGGGTCTGTTTTGAAGACCAGATTCAGCGTCTCTCTCTCGTGTTTGTGATGTGAATTTCCATGTATGGAGAGGTATACCGTGATGAAAAGTCAATAAGGAAATTTTCTTGTTGGGTCCAGGTCGGTGGGATAAAAAAAGATTCAATTTTTCTGAGCTATGGAGGAGGTGGGAGCTCAAGTAGCAGCTCCTATGTACGTCCATAGTGCTCTTTCTAGCAGATACTGTGAAGCCCCTCCTATGGCAAAGAAGCGTGATTATCTTTATCATCAATATCAGCCTGAGCAAATGCAACAGCAGATTCCTCAGATTCAAGATCTCAGAGATAATTGGAACCCCAGTTCCTGGAATTGGGACAACGTTAGTTTTGTGGCGAAGCCGCTGGAATCGACGATTTTACGGCCTGGCATGGTGACAGCCGAGCACAAGAATAAAGAGAGGGCTAATGGGTTGGAGAAGAATGGTGCCGGAGATGAAGCTGATGAGAACTTGAGGTTGAATCTGGGCGGTGGTTTGAAATATGTGGAGGAGCCGGTGTCGAGGCCCCCAAAAGGGTGCGGTCTGGGTCACCGGGTGGTAACTACCCAATGTGTCAGGTGGATGACTGTGAAGAAGATCTTTCGAATGCCAAGGACTATCATCGGCGACATAAGGTTTGCGAGCTCCATAGCAAGTCTGCTAAAGCCCCGGTGGGGAAGCAGATGCAGAGGTTTTGCCAGCAGTGTAGCAGGTTGAACATTTAATTGATCCCTTTGTCATGCATTTGTAGTTTCTACCCGATATGTGTTAATGAAATAGTTCCATTATTTCTTGTGGGTGTTTGATTTTATGGTGATGGTGATCATAACTAATTTATGCGTCAGTGAAAATGGATGGCATTCCTGCTTTGGGCATGTAGTTGTGAAGCTTAATGATAAAATAGTTCGTTTGTTTTATCTGTAGCATTACATGTACTACTTGTTTCTGGCAATTTTGCTCTATTTGTTGTTGGAAGTTGGGTTGATGCAATCTCATTTTCCCTGCTGGGGTATATGCAAGTAACGCGGAAAATATTTTCTAAACAGGTTCCACCCCCTGTCCGAATTTGATGAGGGAAAGAGAAGTTGTAGACGCAGGCTTGCCGGTCACAATCGCAGGAGAAGGAAAACACAAGCAGAGGATGTTAATTCGAGGCCTTTAGTCCATGGAAATCAAGAGAGCTCTGCTCATGAAAACCTAGATATTGTCAACTTGTTAGCTTCTTTAGCTCGCCTCCAAGGTAATTTGGCAGTTTAGCTGCTTGTATCATTCAAACCTATGTTTCTCATTTTAATATGAAGTTGCTTGTGTTGTAGGGAAAACTGACGAGAGAAGCGTCAATAATACGTTGGTTCCAGACAAAGAGCATATTGTGAAGATTCTTAGCAAGATGAACTCCTTGACTTTGCCGAGGGACCTTGCTGCTAGGCTTTCCACTTTCAAAAACTTGAATGGGGCGGTGATGGGGCAAACATCTTCAAAGCATCAGGATGGATCAAACCATGATATGTCCTCACCGTCTACTATGGACTTGCTTCAAGTGCTTTCAGCCACTCTTTCTTCTTCTGCTCCAAATGCACTTTCAGCTCTATCTCAAGGAAGCAGCCAAAGTAGTGATTCTGACAGAACTAAGATGAAAAGCCCTGACCTGTCTACTGGTGCTGTCATGCAGAGGGGTACTGTTGACTTAGCTTCAGTTGGAGGAGAGAGGAGCAGTTCCAGCTACCAATCTCCAGTTGAAGATTCGGATTGCCAAATCCAAGAAACGCGGCCTAATCTGCCGTTGCAATTATTTAGCTCATCACCCGAGGATGACGGCCCACCGAAATTAGCGACTTCTAGGAAGTACTACTCTTCTGACAGCAGTAATCCTACTGAAGAGCGATCACCATTGTCTTCTCCTCCGATGGTGCAGAAGCTGTTTCCCATGCGGACCTTGAAAGAAGCTATTGAATCTGAGAAGATGTCAACCGGCAGGGAGATAAATGGGAGTGTTGAGCTTACTCGGAATTGTGTTCGTACGTTGCCTCTTGAGCTCTTTAGAGATTCTGATAAAGGACCTGACTGTGGCCCGTCTCAAAGCTCTCCATATCAGACTGGTTATACGTCTTCATCTGGGTCCGATCATTCGCCATCCAGCTTAACTTTGGATTCCCAGGTAGCTTAGTTCCATCAGTCATTTCTCTCAATGGTGGCCTGCAAGCATCACACTGATCTTTATTTGGTTTCTTTTGTTTTTAAGCTGGATCGGACAGGCCGGATAATGTTTAAGCTATTTGACAAGGACCCCAGTCATTTCCCTGGGACATTGCGGTCACAGGTACTGTGTTTGCAGCTCGCTTAAAGTTGGTATACTTTGTATAATTGACACACACCGCAATGGTCTAAGACTCTTGGCCAGTGTGAAATCTATTGTCTGATTGCCAAATTACCTGTTTCAGATCTTCAATTGGCTTTCTAACAGTCCTTTCGAAATGGAGAGCTACATAAGACCTGGTTGTGTGGTTCTTTCTGTCTATATGTCAATGTCATCTGCTGCTTGGGAGCAAGTGAGTGAATTTTGTTTAAGGTGATTACCACATTTTATGTAGCTATTGTCTAACTCTCTAATAATTTGCAGCTCGAAGTAAACCTGCTCCAGCACCTTCAGAGTTTGGTTCAAAATTCAGATACCGACTTTTGGAGAAGTGGAAGATTTTTAGTGCATACAGGCAAAAAGTTAGCATCACATAATGACGGTGAGTATAGGAAGAGCGGATCTTATTGCTTTCATTCTTACTCTTTGCTTCAATATCTGTATGATCTTAGGACTTTGGAAAGAGTTACTAAATGTGGTATATATGATAAGTGATAGAGATGGAAATTTTGTGTCAGTGGGCCTTTTTGTTACAACTGCCTTCAATTTTAATAATTCCTGATCGTTGTTGTTTGTAAATTTCAGGAAAGCTTCACCTATGTAGATCCTGGAGAGCTTGTTCTCCGGAATTGGTGTCAGTGTCTCCTTTGGCCATTGTGGGTGGGCAAGAGACTTCACTTTTATTGCGGGAAGGAATCTTGATACTCCTGGGACAAAGTGAGTTGGATCTGTTTTGTAACTGAGCTTCTCTTATATAACCATTTCCTACGTTTTGCTAGATATTTGCATCCAACTTGTGCAGGATTCATTTGACCTACAAGGGTGGATATATATCGAAAGAAGTCACTCAAGTGATTAGTCAGGGATCCCTCAGTGACATAACTGTGGGGGCTTTCAAAATTGATGCTGGGCTGCCTAATGCTTTTGGTCGCTGTTTCATTGAGGTAGTACTTCTCCCATTAGATTTATGCCCCATATCTGGGGCTTATTTTGTTCTGTTGTAATTTGAGGGAATGTTGTTTGGTGGGTGGATGTTTCTGCACTTCAACATGTTATCGTCTAAGTCAGCTTAGTTCATTGGTTTCTGATATTCATAATGTCTTTCACATCGATTTTACCAACAGGTTGAAAATGGTTTCAAAGGCAACAGTTTTCCTGTGATCGTAGCTGATGCTAAAATATGCAAGGAATTGAGATCGCTCGAGTGTGAACTGGAGGAAGAGCCAAGATCGAGGGATGGCAGTCCGGATGAGGGAAATCAAGATTCTGGTTGTCGGGTCAGCTCGAGAGCTGAAATCCTGCATTTCTTGAATGAACTTGGATGGCTATTTCAAAGGAATACAACCTCTTCGATGCTTACGGATCCTGACTATTCTCTCCGCCGCTACAAATATTTGTTCACTTTTGCAGTTGAGAGGGACTGTTGTGCCCTGGTCAAGACACTTCTTGATATATCGGTATCAGAGTACATGGATGCGGATGGTCAATCTAGTGAGGCCGTGAAGGTTTTGTTGGAAATTCAACTCTTGAATTGGGCAGTAAGAAGAAAGTGCAGGAAAATGGTTGACATGCTTCTGCAGTACCACATAAGTACCAGCAAGGGCTCTGGCAAAACATACATTTTCACTCCAGATATGGAGGGACCTGGTAGTATTACACCTTTACATGTGGCTGCTTGTACATCGGGCTCAGTTGAGATAGTTGATGCCCTGACAAATGATCCACAAGAGGTATTAAAATTCGACTTGGTCATATTTTAGTGGCATGAAAAATTGTATTATAATGTAACCCTGTGGGGCAACGCCGATCTATAACGTACATATCCTTTTTCGAGACAGCATGCAGTTTCTTATTCATATGTGATGCTGAGTACTTAGGTATTAATTATTTTGATTTTTTTTTTTTTTTTTTTTTATATGGAGTAAGGCATATGTAGTAAGGTATATGAAGTAGACATGTTAAAGTATAGGTGTACGCACATTAGCGCACACTCATGTGATTGCTAGATCTTTACATCGGTCCTAACACTTTTATTATTTTCGTCTCTTCCTAGATTGGATTAAATGGCTGGAACTCCCTTCTGGATGCAAATGGGCAGTCGCCGTATTCCTATGCTGTGATGAGGAATAATCACTCCTACAATGAGCTTGTGTCCTGTAAACTTTCTGACAGGAAGAACAGTCAAATTTCTGTGATAATCGGAAGTGAAATGGAGGACTTGCAGCCATCAGTTGCGCAAGAGTCTGGCCAATGTGCCCTGTCTCAGTCTAGTGTGGGCTCGTGCACGAGATGTGCGGTCGCGGCAGCAAAATATGGTAGGAGATTTCCGGCTTCACATGGGCTGCTTCATCGGCCCTATATCCATTCAATGCTTGTTGTTGCAGCTGTCTGCGTCTGTGTTTGCCTCTTCTACAGAAATATACAGAGGGTTGGTTGTGGTGATACTCCCTTCAATTGGAAAAAATTGGATTATGGTGCTATTTAGGAGTACATCTACTAACATATAAGACGAAGCAAAAGGAAGCTAATGTAAATATGAAGGCAGACTAGAGTGCATTTGTATCTGGAGAGGAACTGCTTCAAGATGACTATGCAAGTGAAAGGTTTCAAATACCCATCGAGAAATTTAGCAGGGTTTGGCATATCTGAATTTGCATATCCCTCTTTTTAATAAGCTGCGATGTGAAAAGTACCAAGTTTTCTCTGACCTAGTAGTTCTGAAGAATACCTGGACATAGGAACTGGTTAAAATCTGTGTACTGCAGCATGAGAGCAATTCGGGAATGAGATGGGAGGAAAGATGTTGTGCGAATTACAACTAAATATATGTGGCAAGCTGGAGAAGATGTGCTTTGCCATAATGCCGAAATCGAGGGAGGATGTCTGCAAAACAGGGATGAGCTAGAGTATTCTTTATCATAGAGGAAGTACTAATGTGGTAAGTTATATGTTTGTTATTACTGCTCTGTTCCTTTTTGGGTTTTTGGTTTCTGATTTCTTTGACTCATGGGTGCTAAACGAGCGATACCAACTCTGGATGAGTAACTGAGTTTGTTTTAACTGTAAAGTTGATCGCAACTCCTTAGGGCTGTTGAGATTATTGTATTATTTTATTAGTTGAAAATATTTGTTCGGGTATATCTTGCAATGTGCCGTATTTCCTCCTGGCTTTTTTGGTCTTCACCGAATCTCAATGGCTCTGGACTTCGTTTGGGCGCTCGGTTCGGATGTTTGGTGCTTCTGTATCTTCGCTTCTTCATTTACAGTTGAGAATGAGACGCGAAATGGTCGTTGGGACTTTGACGGCATGTATCTGCATTCTTAACTGCACTGGACTTTCAATAATCGTACTTCATTTTAGTTTGGAAAATTGCCTCTGTTCTGGCATGCTGAGGCAACGAAGTTTGGAGCCAGTCCTTTAGTTGTGAACTGTCTGACAGTGTTTGAAGATTAGATGTGATTAGGGCTGCCCCGGAAGATGGATATTCTGGGATGTCCTTGTCCATTTTATAGATCGGTCGCATACTAATATGGTGCCAAAAGTCGGTGTTTGTGTGTTGTGGATTCTAATCCACCTCGCTTCCGAGTTTTGAAAGCTTGTGTCACACCTAGACATTTGGGTGGGTTCATGGATAGGAAGGAACCCTACGGTGAATTGTTTTCTTGATTGGTTCTGGAGATGCTGGATTTGTTGGTGTAATATGCCTAATCATGCACCGAATCCATTGGCATGTCTCAAGCTTTTCGAATTGACAATGCGAAGTTATCTGCTTTCTTTTCGATTGAGCTTTGTGCGAGTGATTTTGAGGGGAATATTCGATTCGCTTTATTGTTGTTTTGGGCTATGAGCAAAATGTTCAAACTCACCAGATGGGACGAGCATTTACTCAAAAAGAGATCTGCAAATATCTATTCAATCATCTTTTTGGCAGCCATTGTATACACCATTTTGGTATGGGAAAATTACCAAAAAAACTCATGAACTTATTGCAAATATATTTCTTTAGTCCCAAGTCATTTTTTTAACCAATTGAGTCTTAAATATTTTGTATCTGTGCTAATTTAATCTGTTTGGTCAATTTTGGCTGGAAATCGTTAATATAGATTCTAGCTGTTTTACGAGAGAGATGTGGTTGGTGTTGGCATGAATAATTTTTTAATAAATATTTTAATTTTTTTGATTTATTTATTTTCTTTTTCTTCCTTTAGTTGGTCATAAACCTTGACGATCATCCAAAGGCAAGGACTAGCGAGGTTGACCTCATCAATGGCTAGCAAAGGCCGACCTCAATAACTAGGCCAGCTTCGACTTTGTCTCTAGTGGTTGTTGAGGTCCACGTCAGCCTCGATTATGTAATGTAAGTTGATTAGCATAAATGTAAGTGATTTTTGGCCAAATTTGGTGGGGTTTACTCAATTCACAAAATCTGAAAAAAGTTTAGGAGAAAATTGATATAATTGAAAGGTTTAGAACTGAATTAACACAATTGTAGTAAATTTTAAGATTTTTTTGTTACTTTTGCCTTTAACGAGAGTTGCCTCCGAAACCGATTGTCAATTAATTGGCATGTCATCAAGAATCATCTCACTTTTTCCATGTATTTTCACAAGTAATTGCCTCTCTTGAATGTCTCCTCCTCCTTAATGTATGGTCGGTTTTTCCCCCCTCAACTTAATGAGGTTTCTTGCATTTACTTTAGTTTTGTCTTTCATTTAAGGTGATTATACTAATTTTAGCTTTCTTTAATTAATTTGATTGTTAGTTATGTGTTAATATTGTAATTAGCAATTCTTATTCTTTTTCACCATCATCATATTTTTCACTCATCACTGAACGCTGGAGGTTTCGCACTCCATTAAGCCAAAATAAGCTATCCCCACTAATCTATTCCTTTAATTTCTGTTAATTTTCATTCGATTTTGTTACTTTTTTACAAAGTACTATTTGTTTTTCATTCTATTCATTTCACTGTTAGTAATGCTGTGTTTGGGAGATTGGGGAAAATGGCAGTGATGAAAATTTAAGTGGAAAAACTTGAATATTTTAAATTTTCCGCGAGATGAGAAAAAGGAAGGAAATCTTAAAATTATACAATATTTTTTAGAACGGAGAAGCTTTCATTTAAGAAGAGAGAGAGAGAGAGAGTATCCAAATTTTGGACGGAGGGGTCGCCAAATCAAATTTCATGTTGCGAGTTTTTTTTTTTAATTAAATTCTAAGCCCACGATGAAGTTATTATCAAATAAATTCCCCGATTCTTTTTTCTTGATCTTGTGATCTCATATAGGTTTGGATAAGAACTCTTTGTTCTTATCCAATCAACTAGAATAATGTAAAGAGATTATGAAAAAAAGAAGAAAAGATAAACGGGAAGAGATTATGATAATGTCAAAGGCCATATGTCAGCCTCCTATAAGTCCACTTCAACACACGGCTTTACATATATCATACTAAATTCTCACGCTTGAACTTGCAAAGATGCTTCCAAAAATATAAAGTCCGAAAGCAAATGGCACACATAACATATATTCAAAGCACACGATGAACCCTAGAAGTCCTTACGGGCAAATTGACAGACATGTCGCTATGGTAATAAAGGATCAGATGCAGGAATCCATTCCCAGACAGGAAAGACAACTCGAGACTTCATCTGCATGAACTTCTGGTTTGGTCTCTTCATCCTCTTCTTTCATCCTCTTCTTCTGTCGAGATCGGGTTGACATTGGCGAGTTGCTGAGCCACATCGCTCATTGTCGGCCTGTTCGCACCGCTTTGGTCCAAGCAGCTCACTGCAATTTTAGCTACGGTTCGGATTTTCTCCATTTCACCTTCACTAGCACTCTCAAAGTTTATGACATCGGAGAGTGTGTCGCCCTTCACGGAAGAGATGAAATGAGGGACAGTAGAAAGTTTCTCTCCTGTGAGCAACTCCACAAGGACAACTCCAAAGCTGTATACATCGCTCTGAGTTGTTGGCATACCAGTGAGTAAATATTCTGGATCGATGTAGCCCAATGAGTCTTTTTTCTGAGTGGCTATGATATGTTTATGCTCTGGTGATATGAGTACCGAAGTCCCAAAATCGGATATTTTCACCGATTTTTTTTATCTAGAAGCATGTTCGCCGACTTGATGTTGCCATGAATGATTGGGGGTTTTGCATTGGAGTGCATATGATCAAGTGCATGAGCAGCTTGGGTAGCTATTCTAAAGCGGTCTTCCCACGATTCTAAGATGGTGGACTTATTCTGGATGTGTTGGAAAAGGGTGCCATTCGAATGTATTCATATACCAGCAATGGTATTTCAGTCTCCAAACATATGCCTTTGAGCTTCACCATATTTTTGTGGCTCCTTTCCATCAGAAATTCAAGTTCATCTTGGAAATCTTGCCTTATCATAGACTTGTGCTCATCTTTAGGCTTCTTGACCACGACCACGGTATCCCTTGCTATTTTCCCTCCATAAACAGAACTGTAATGGTCGTCATTGAGCTTATTACTGTCATTATAGTTGTTGGTTGCTTTTGCCAGCTCTGCCTCCGTGAAGATTTGAACTTTGCGCTGTTTCAAGAGCTCTCCTCCATTTCGTTTGAAGTTGATCTTTCTAAGTCTCAACCTCATCTTGACCGAGACAGAAGCAGTAACGGTCATGCCGAAGACGGACACGACAAGTGCTGCCAAAGAGTATGTGTTGCCAGATTAGTAATTCAAGCATGTAATCCTCATACAATCCACATAATTCATTTAAAGAAATAAAATTTGAACACACAACCATTTACTTTTTTTTCCTGCGCAATATCCATCGATCACTATTGATTTGGAAGGTTAGTCAATATTTTAAAATATAATCACCCAATTAAATGTTAACGGAAATGGTTTATGTAACAAATGGGTTACACATGTATATTCCAACAATCCTTACAAAAATTCTTATTAAAATGACACGTGTCATCATAAACTGAACAAGTAATCAAAATGATTAATTCTAACCAAAGTCTTCTATTACTCCTCCAAATATCTGTCTTAATTATAATGGAGACGCTTAGTAATAAAACAAAAGAGAATGAGAAAGCATTCACCTCACATTGTTTTAGCTCTTTCCATTTACAAATGGTATAAAGACTCAGTGGAATTTTATATGCACGTTATCACTATCATGATTAAATGTTTTTCCATCCATTTTATTGGAGAAAACTCTAACCCACGGGGTTACGGACATATACATCACCCATATTCACATATATGTATGTATGTATGTATGTATGTATGTATGTATGTATGATTCATAACCCACCAATGGAAAGCATGATTGAAAAGATTTTCTCTAACCAAAGATGAAAAACATTTTCTTTTCATAGATTTTATCTTTTTCTCAAAGAAAAAAAAACGAATCCACTTATTAGATGACCATTTGACATTTTTTTTTTTCGTTTTTATAATTTTCATTAAAAAGAAAGGCCTCATGGTGGATTTTACAAAAAGGGTGGCGTCATGGGTTGCTTTATCTTCCAAACAAGTTCCAACCTTCTCGCATTATAAGGAGAAGAGATTGTTCTTGAGGTATTATTATTGTTATTATTTCATATTTTTGTAACAAATATATGTTTCTTCTTTAAATTGTACACGGGGTGGGTTTGCGGAAAAATTTGCCCCATTCAAGGTGGTGCCCCCCGGAAACAGACAGCCCATGGCCACCCTATCCCGCGCCCACAAACATTTACATTCAGATCCATTCCCTTTTGTCCATTGGCCACATGTAAATAAATATTTTCCTATTTCCTTTATTTAAAATGAGCTAAAAAGACTAATACATCCCTACAAAGTCTCAAACATTTACGTTCAGATCCATTCCAACCCATCACCTTTTCAACAGTCACCTTGATATGCATTGACTTTTCCTTTTACTAGTTCAAATTCGCTCACTTTCGCTAGAGATTTTAGGGTTTTTTCCCTCTTGAAATCTGCTGGTCTAGTTGTTCTTTTTGGCTCAAGATTTGCAGGTTTGGTCGGAGGAGGGATTTTCACTTGGATCTTACAGTGTATCTTCCCACGAACGTAGTTTCAAAGTGCAAAGCTTCAGATAAACGGGAAAAAAAAGGCTAGAAGGGAGGTAAAAGAAAAACAAAAGAAAGTATTAAACGGGGTTAGCCTGGGACTGAATAGGAACGCGTGGTAGCATGGGGCTCAC
The DNA here is from genome assembly GCA_014182395.1 of Eucalyptus sp. ANBG9806169. NCBI lineage: Eukaryota > Viridiplantae > Streptophyta > Magnoliopsida > Myrtales > Myrtaceae > Eucalyptus > Eucalyptus sp. ANBG9806169. The sequence continues at coordinate 18,831,292 of CM024578.1, forward strand.
TGCTTGTGCTTACCAGAAATTTACATAGGCTAATAATCCTTAAAACAAATATGTCAAACCTACTGCAAAATCAAATATAAGTTAATAGAATATGAACCATCCAATGAATGAAGGAGTGATATATTTGGAATTACCTCCACCAGCTATGGCGCCACGATCAATTTGGCAACGGTCTTTATTGTGCTTCCTTCCTTTGTAATTCTTTCCAAATCGGCAAATGGCTACATTATGCAAAAGACAAATTGAACCGTTATCTTGATTAATGGCAAAAACAAATTGAATAGGTTGGTGCAGGGATTATTAGTCAGGTAATGCTATCCCATTCAGGTCTTGGTTGTATTATGGCGACATGTATCCACTCTCTCTTAAGATATCTCTTCTTTCTCTGCTCTCTATCTCTCTCCTGGTCGAATTTAAGCTCAACAATGGCATTGTTTGTTGCCATCAACGGAGAGCAACGCTGCCTTGAACTTTTGCGATGATGCATGAAAACCTATGTTGCAAGAGGGAGGTGAGGTTTCATTGTTGCCATTATAGATATAGTCATTGGGGATGAAAACTTGGCCTAGGAAGGAGGACATTGATCTCAACATGTGTACATGCATTTATTAATATAAGTCACTATTCTATGGGTGAGATGGATGTACTAATATGCATATATATCACTAAATATGATGGGTTCGTCAGATTTGTCCATTTAGATACATTTTAGTGCCCGTACCATGTTCAATGAATACATACATATATATGGTCCTAAGGGGAAGGGGGACATAAATCTTGACATTGCAACGTGAGGATAGAATTGCTACAGATGATTTTGACCATGATGTTAACGGGTGGTGGCAACTGCCTTTCACTTATTCGAGTAGGCAAAAAGTTGGAATCTTCAAGAGAGATATTTTCTCTATATTTGGATTTACTCGATCTAATCTATCATAATTATTGAGTCATGATTGAAGCTAGATATAGACCCTGGTCCAGGCAAAATTCCTCAAATTTTATATAGACCTCCTATTAAAATTATACCAATGAGAAAACACACTTTTCTCTCTTTTCCCATTGTCACTAACTACAGCCATCGTGACCGTGGCATCACCATCCCCACCACTGTTGAGCCACGGCCTTGTCGTATCCTCATTAGTCTCCTCTGTTCATGGAAGAGACTAATCAAGCAAATCTCATCTCCTTCATTGCAAAGAAGATGGTACCGGGGACTTGTCACTGCAAGATGATGTACAAGCCATACTCATAAAGGAAGGAAGAGAGAGAGAGAGTCGTCATCTTTGTTGCTTACAATGGTGGTACTGGGGACTTGTCAATGCCAAGATGAGGTACAAACCAGACTCATGAAGGGAGAGAGAGAGACAGTCATCATCTTTGTTGCTTACAGTGGTGGTACTGGGGACTTGTGACTGCCAAGATGAGGTACCAGCCAGACTCATGAAGGAAGGAAGAGAGAGAGAGAGAGAGAGAGAGAGAGAGAGAGAGAGAGAGGTCATCGTTGTTGCTTGCAGTGGCGGTGGCACTTAATGTCATCTCTAAAGTGGAGGTGCCGTTGCCGGTGGAGGAGAGGGAAAATTGTGTATCAGCGTAGAGAGAGAGAGAGAGCGAGAGAGAGCGAGAGAGAGAGAGAGAGAGGCGGCTGTGGTGGTCCAACGGTGGCAGCGGCAATGGCGTGAGTTGCAAGACGGAGAGTGGAGGACGAGGTTGCAAGCGCAAATCGAACGGCGGCTAATTAAATGGGGTAAAACTAGATGGAATTAGTAGGTAGATACAATACTTCTCCATCAGGCTCTTGCATGTTGCTTAAGTAATTACCCACACAATTCATTCGAGTGCGATAATGAATGAGGAGTTGGGTTCGTTGAATTACCTTTACACCCTTTGGAGAGATTATAGGGGTTCCCATTGTACCCATACCTGCAAACGCAACGATAACCCGTTCCATTTTTCCCGAAGTTTTTACACTCCGTGTTATTACCACAGGCATAGCTCGACCTCTTCCGCTTGGCCATATCGCAAGTGTCGTTCGATTCGACCATCCAGTCCAGAACAAGGTCCGTGTTGTTACCCACATCCTGGAACGTCGGGAGAGTCAAGTTTGAGATATTGAATGACCCGTTGTTCACCATGAAGGCCCGTGCACAGCGGTCGCGTTCCGAGTTCGACCCGTTTTTGTCGACGAAGGAGACTGTAATATTGAGCGTCTGGGCCCCCCTTGGGATGGATGCTTGACAGCAACCTTGACCGGAGCAAGTGGTCTCGTTGGCGAAGTTGACATTGCCGCTGCAGTAGGAGACGCAACCGCTCCTGACCGTCCCTTCTCCATCGGCCACGGACGCAAGGGCGTTGCAGCCGACGACGGTGAGCTTGTTCTGGGTTCCTGAGAATCTGAACCGACGATTTGGAGATAGATCGATGGCCAAAGGAGTGCTTTTATTTACTAGCGTGCCACTCTGATTGTCGCACTCATATGCTTCGGGGAGGCGGACGACCATGGTCGAGTCCCCGACCGAGAGTTTGCGTATTGTAAGATCCCTCCACTGGAGTTTCATACCGCTCCCTCCGATGTTGGTGCAATTAAGCAAAAAATCTTGGGACCTCACACATTTGGTATCGAGCCCGAACGGAAAAGGTACGTCCACGTCCCCACACCGGTGTTCGCACGTTCCGGGCACGGGGGGAGCGCCGCCTTTTCGCAACCACCAGGCTACAGCCACTATTAGAAGCCAATGCACTCCCTTCATTTCGAAAAAAAATCTCTCAAACTCTCTCTCGCGTATTTTTGTTGTACTTCTGTCCGTGTTTATAGAGTGGAAGCCGTTCTCATCAACCCATTAAATACACATCGACGACTTGGTGAAATTAAGTACAACAATGAAGGGCAGAAGGGAAATTGTGTCAATAAAACAAGTTGGACGGACCCCATTGCATATAACAACAAATGCAAGACAGAATTTAAAAAGAAAACAATACACAAAGGTTTTACACATAAAAGGGTAGTGCGCCCTTAATCCTTGTCGTAGAGAAAGGGATGGTCACAGTAAATGAAAATGAATGCATGATGGTGATGTTGAGGCTGCTTAGCAAACTTTGCTCGATCTTTGTATCAAAGAAGAAACCAGCATACATAGTAATGAGAAATTCTAAATCCGTAAAGAACTCCTAGTATAGCCTTTTTACCAAGTGATATGACAAATTTTAATTGAGCATTCAAATAAGTGAGATCTATTCTTTGAATGCCTGCCTTGTCAGAAGCCTAAAAGAAATTGTCACATTATTTATTATAAAAATTTTAGGGTGGCTGTTACGTTTTAAAAGGACATTCACAGCCTAAAAGAAATTGTCACATTATTTATTATAAAAATTTTAGGGTGGCCGTTACGTTTTAAAAGGACATTCACGTATCGGCCACAAGTTCCACTATAGGAGAATTGCCAACCGGCTTGAAAGGTTAATGAAACTCAAGGGGACACTAAAAATAAGATGGCCCTAGAATTACGATGGGATTTAAACATTTTAATTGGACTTATGTTTAAGATGGCCTTACAATTCTAAATACAAAGGGAAAAAAGCTAAGAAAATTTTTGTATACTTCTTTTTTGTGGCCATTGGGGGTATAAGATCGCAAATAAATAAAATCTATACAAGACCAAAAAATCAAATAGAGCTTTTGATCATAATCATTTTACAGTTTCTCAGGATGTAAGATTTTAAGTTCAATCGGAAGATTGATACCAGAGAAAATAATGAAGTTTATCTATGACCGGGAATCGGAACAGAATTTTAATAAGATTTCTTTATAAATATAGCATTATTCTTATAGAAAGAGTAAAGACGAAGTAAAATGAACATTAGTAATTATCACCATTTGGGAAAGGCTTACGTCCTAGTAATTTTAGAACTCTTGAGCATTACTAGCCACATATTTGAATTTGCCCAGGTGCTTTTGACCTCGAGAAATCTGAATTCATTTCTTGTTTAAGTTCGATTGTACCATGACATAGGATTATCCCGGTTGTACTCTTGTTAAATCTTGGTGAGCTGATGGTGATGGGCCTATCCAAGTTAGGAGTAGCTCAAACGGAATATAACGTTACACGTGTGGAACTCTTATGGTAATTCTTTGAGGTAGTCACCAGTAGTGGTCACCCTTTCCTCCCATTATACCTATCAAATAATATTATCATAGTAATGCTTTTGTGACGTACAATAGTAAATTTATTTGCATAATTATCCTTGCAAGATGAGAAATGCTATACCGGAAAAAAAATGTGGAATAATTATAGGATATATGACTAGTGTAAACAAACAAATTTATTTGTGGTTGATTGATTATAGGAAAAAAATTATTTTACATGAGCGGGCGCATACACCATTGACTTGAAAGAGTGTGTAGCTATAATCTTTAAATTAAGGATGAAAAAGGCTGCCTACGTAAAATTTCTTTTATAATGGTGTGTACATGATCTATTTTTCCAAAAAATATATAGAGGTATGCTTGCTAGATGATGTAGTATGTAATTGCTGGTTAATTAAATGAACGCACACTTCGTTGGTCTCATGCTTTCAGTAATTAATCGACCACAAGAATGTAAGATGCCACATTTTGTGATTTAATTTGTGATAAATAAATTGTTGACACATTTTTTAATGGCTTAGATTCTTTTTTTTTTTGTTGGAAAAAACAATAAATTTACCATGGTCTCCGAACAAGCTGACTTGAATTCTGACACTCCCTCTCAATTTTCTCTTGCCTGTTATTCCTATTTTTCTCATGTCCTGTTAGTCTTTCTACTCATTAATTATCTAGTAGGAAAATAGTCACATGTCAACTGCATATAAAATTGCTTATATAGAGAATTTGTAGTTGTGGTGTTCTTTTTGGATTTTTATTGTGAGTACACGGTTGGAAAGAGGAGTGCTAGACATTGCCCTAAATAAACATATGAAATCTTGTTAGTGAGTTCTTAAGCGTAATGGTGAAGTATACTTTATGGAAAAAGATTCGATATATGAAAATTAATTACATCTATTACCATAAACTTAAGTGTCTAAAATTATCAATGTAGATATCTTTTTCTATTTGATTACTTACTAAGTGTCATAAGAGCACCCCTTCTTAATATGTGAAAGTTTATAGAATTCAGCAATCTAAATCTCTAAACTATTAGTAAATACAATGTGGTGTAATTAAGATCACTTATAGGAGAAGACTCTTCTTAGGCCATGAATAGAACAACGATTTTATTTCAATTTTGATTGTATTCATCTTAAATTAAATGGTAATCGACTTGCTATCACGATCTTGGAACTTTGAATACAATCAAAAACAAAATATTGCTTTTTTTTTTTTTTTTTTTTAAATATAAAGAATCCATACTATTTGCCTTAAACAAATATCACGATGTTACCTATTCCCATGCATCTAGTAAAATCTACATGGAGTAAAGTTATTTTGAATTGAGAAGAAATCTATCGTATAAAAATTAACATTCAATTAATAATTCGAGGTTTTAAAACGACATGAGAACAAATTATTTTGTTCGTCGAGTCCTCTTTCGGGCTGTCAATTTTCATATTATCCATTGCACAGCTCTATCGAGACCGAACTAAAGCAACGCGTTTCACGACAAGTGGGAAACATAGAAAACCACCTTGTTCTCGACTTTTGAATAGACCTTTTCCTTTCCAGTTGGCCTGACCCCGCACCCACAAGCATTAACAACATGCTCCGTATTTAGTGATGAGCCCAGTGGATCTCCAACGTCGATTTATGTGGGCTCCACATGAGATGGACGCCATCTAACTGCTGAAAGTTCATTGGATTTTGTGCATCCGGTTCGGGCAAGTGTGGCCTGGATGAGGATAAAAACCTCCGGGCCCAACGCCCGGTGACTGACCGCATGATGTCTCGTACGGGAAGACTTGGTGACTGTGCACGAAGACTTACGAGTCGTCTCGAAGTCTTTTGCGGAACAAGACAAAATGCGATAGAAAAACTAAAAAAAAGGGAGATCGCGGGATTCCTAGGAAAATAATTATGATTATCTAAATAAATAATTATTTTTTGTTCTTCAGAAAATATTATTTTCGGGTTAATATTATGAAAAATCATAAATTGGTATATTTATGATAAATTTATAAAAATTAACTTTTTGACTACAAAATATTTCAAATTGATACATATGTGATAAATTTATCATAATATAATTTTTTAACCATTAAAAACCCAAAACTATGACATTTATGACAAATTTACTCTCAATTGATTTTCATTTAATTGAATTAATATCATAAAAAACCACAAGCTAGTATACTTATGACAAATAGAAGGTATAACCCTAATTTTTTTTTTGGTCGGTCTTACTCTACTCCTATTCTAATTCTCAACCCTAAATTGATACACTCGTCGACTGTCACGTCATTCAACTCATTAATTTGACAGTAAAATTTAACAGAAACTAATGAAATGTAAATTTGTCACAGATGTAGCTGTTCGGACTAAATTTGTCATATGTATATCAATTTGAGATTTTTTCATAATATTAATCTTTTTCTAAAAAAAATTACTTTTCACATCTTGAATAACAAAGATAATGGTGTACTAGTGTTTGAAAAAAAGTAGTCCCCTTATATGTATATGAACAAATATCGTATACTCACTGCAAAGCCTCAACATGTATCCATAATCGTATTTTTGGTCATATAATATGTATTAAAATCATAAAAAAAATCTTGCAATAATCTCAAGTATTTTGTAATGATATACGGTAGTATTTGGTTAAATCAGATAAGCATTCAAAAGTACATTTGAATACTAGTTCCATAAATGTAGTTAAATACATCATTAATTAATAAAAAGACTAATAGTGTAGTCATAGGACAATGTAAATCATAACTTTATTATTATTAGTATATTATAGGATGCAAAATAAGATCTCTCCTAACCTTTAACCACCTAATTTATGGGTAGTGTTGAATGTTATTCTAATCTATCAGTGGGGTAATCAGGCAAAATTGTTTTGACCGTGTTTTCTTATTAACGAATTTCTTTTCATGTGCCTAGGACCGCTGGATTAGATACACCACAGCTGTTGATCATGTAGACCACACAAGTGAGTCCCACATGATCAATGGCTACAATTGCATTGAGTTGATGTATGAATCCAGGTAAGTGATTCTTTATTTACTGCAATGTACTTTCAATGGTCATAGTTTGTTTTGGTTGGAAAATTGCCTCTATTTAAAGGTTATGAGACAATGAACTTTGGAGTCATGTCCTTTTATATGCATTATTTCAATATTTAGCGACCAAATATGGTTAGGAGTGACTGTAAGATGGAATACTCTCCCTTTTCCTAGAATATTTGTCTTGATATTATGAATCGGTTGCATACTGATATGATGCAAAGTGATCACAATGTCCATGTGATGCAAATTCTAGTCAACCTTGTGTTTGAGTTTTGAAAACCTCATGCCACCTCGTTATGGAAAATATTGGATTTATAACTATCGGTTACACATATAATGATAAAATTATTATTAAAAATAATTAATATTTATTTTTGTTTGGTTACTTAATAAGTGTCATAAGGTGACACCTTCTTAATATTTATTGTTTGGTTACTTAATAATTAATATTTATTGTTTGGTTACTTAATAATTAATATTTATTGTTTGGTTACTTAATAATTAATATTTATTGTTTGGTTACTTAATAATTAATATTTATTCTTGTTTAGTTACATATAATGACGGTGCAATCTAGTCTCTAACTATTAGTGCTCCTGTGTGTAGCCATTAAGATCATTCATAGGAGAAGACCCTTCTTTTAATTTTGATTGAAATCATCTTATATTAAAAAGGGTAATTAACTTGCTATCATAAGCTGAAAATCTTGACGCGTAGTCCAAAACAAATTATTAGCTTCTCTTTTTGACAATACAAAGTAATTTAAACTTTTCAACTTAAATGAATGTTAGTATTGCAAGCAACTTGCCTATTCGCATGGATTTAGTAAAGTTCTAAATGTGAGTAGTTGTGACGGAATCTACCACATTTAAATTCGACATTTAATCACTTAGTCAATAATTTGAGGTTTTAAAGCAAAATGATTTGACTAAGGTGAAAGTTATCACCAAATTATTTTGATCAGAGTCTAGAACAACCATTTTTTATATAAGATGGAAAGTTCATTTCACCCTAAAGTAAAATGTGTTACCCAACAAAAATTAAACATAGAGAAGTACCTTGTATTAACTCGTGATGAGACCTTTTCGCTTTTATGCTAGCTTTAGACTTGGTTGGCCTGACCTTATCCCAAGAAAAAGATTAAAGTAACATGTCGGCATCACGTGAAACTGACATCATCTAATAATTGAGATTCCGTTCATGCAAGTGTGGCTCTCTTGATGCATCAAGGCTTCAAGTCGTCTCAAAGTCTTTCGAAGAACAAGACAGCATGCCGGAGAAAAAAGATGTCGTGGGGTTCACCCCGATCCATCCGGAGGATGACCTTTCTCAATGACGAAAGGGACATTACGCGAAATGAGGATGTCAGGTGAGAGACTATTGAAAGATGCTTTCGCGCGGTTTGGTCGGACAACGACCACTCTTTATAGCCATGGAGGACCGGAGGAGCGCAGGGTTCCACGTAGTGTGTTTCTCAGTCCTCTAAAACCAAAAACCTACTGCATTTTGTTGATGATCTCTCCGTCTCAGACCAAGATGATGAGGTATAACAACAGTGGAACTCAAAAATAGATAAGTGATGTTGTTGGCGATGCCGTGGATGCGTCTTTCCTATTTTAGCACCTTCGTTTCAATGAGTTCTTGTCATGTAAGATCGTTGTTAATTTAATTATAATACTTTCATACATTTTTAGTCTTTCGAATCTTGGAAAACAGAAAGTGTCGAATTCATACACTATAGATATATGTCTTTAATAGAGAAAAATAATTAACAATTATCTTTACAGAAAATTGTTATTAATGTAACAATTGACTTCGAATTGTGCGCTGAGTATGCTGATGAAGACTAAGTAATGAAGGGCAAATACGAAAAGCTGGCGGTTTGCTGAAAAATTATCCAAATTCTAAACCTATTATGTGACGGCCAATTTAATTTCAAATCTTTTACTTGAGCCAATTTAGTCCAAAAACTTTTGATAATTTATCAATTTAGTCCTAAACCTTTTAACGATTTGCCAATTTCGTCATAAACCTTTTTAAAATTTACCGATTTAGTCATTTCAGTTAATTTTGATCGAAATCACTAACGACATTTTTTGCTATTTTTCTTAGTTTTTTTAAATTTTGTTTTCTTTTTTTCTTTGTCGACCTTAGGTGAGGGCATCCTTTACTAGCCCAAGCGTGGGCATCCCTCGTCCAACCTTGCTTGAGTCTAGCAAAGGGAAAAAAAGTTCGTAAAATTTTAAAAGAAATTTGTAAAAATTGTTTACATTAGCGTCAACCATGCTAAGTAGCATAACCGGCGTTGTTAGATTGCCACATCATGTGGCATTAAGATCACTTGTTGCCACAGCACCAATAATTTGATATCCACATCTTTGATGTAGACATCGTCATTAGCTGATATTTTAGGTCCGTTGATATTATTCACGGAAAACCCGTATTAGGACGCGTTGCATTCTTTTATTCACTAGATCACACTATGGACATTACTTAATCCTTTGTTACGAACATCTACACGTACCTTAGTAAACATTATACTAAGGATAGTTTGTAAATCATCAAAATCATTTGGAGATGTTTCTTTAACAACATACATTTTCACTCCAAATATGGTGGGACCTGGGAGTATTACGCCTTTACATGTGGCTGCTTGTACATAGGGCTCAGTTGAGATAGTTGATGCCCTGACAAATGATCCACAACAGGTATTAAAATTGGACTCGATCATATTTTTGTGGCATGCAAAAACGTCTTATAACGTAACCATGTAGGGCAACGCCAAATCTATAACGTACCTTTCCCTTTTTGAGATAGCATGCTGTATCTTATTCATATGAGATGCTGAATACTTCGGTATTAGTTGCTTATTTTGAGTTGTTTTATTATTTGTAGTGTGTTTTATGAAGTAGACAAATGTTATGTACAGGCGCACGCCATAAGCGTGCGCTCATGGGATTGCTAGATCTTTATATCGGTCCTAACACTTATCATCATCATCATCATCATCATTATTTTTTTAATCTCCTTCTAGATCGGATTAAACGGCTGGAACTCCCTTCTGGATTCCAGTGGGCAGTCGCCGTATTCCTATATTGTGGTAAGGAATAATCACTCCTACAATGAGCTTGGTGTCGTATAAACTTGCTGACAGGAGGAACAGTCAAATTTCCGTGATGATTGGAAGTGAAAATGAAGGAATCGCAGCCGTCAGTTGCACAAGAGTCTGGCCTGCGTGCCCAGTCTCAGTTGAGTGCGGGCTCGTGCTTGAGATGTGCGGTCGCGGCAACAAAATATGTTAGGAGATTCCCGGCCTCGCATGGGCTGCTTCATCGGCCCTATATCCATTCGATGCTGCTTGTTGCCGCTGTCTGTGTCTGTGTTTGCCTCTTCTAAAGAAACTTACAGAAAGTTGGTTGTAATGCTCCCTTCAATTGGGAACATTTGGATTATGGTGCTATTTAGGGAGTACATCTACTCACAAATAAGAGGAAGCAAATGGAAGCCAATGTAAATACGAAGGCAGACTAGAGTGCATTTTTATCTGGAGAGAAACTGCTTCGAGATGACTATGCAAGTGCAAGGTTTTAAATACCCATCAAGAAATTAAGCTTTGGCATATCTGAATTTGCGTACCCCTCTTTTTAATAAGCTGCAATGTGAGAAGTACTGATTATTCTCTGACCTAATGGTTCTGGATAATACTTGTGTTGGGCAAATTTGATTGCTAACGAAGATAGAGAAGTAGTAATAGATTCTTGATGTTTTGATGCGTGATGACAATCACTGTCCTTAAGGTATTATTTGTCTCCACTATTGTTATTGTCGAGTTTAGAACAAATATACCTCAAGAATATATATCAAAGCCGTAGAGAAATGAGTTCAGTAATTACTCAATTTCTTTCTTGGAATTTCACTTTGAATATGTTGTTAAAGTTGTGTGTATGAAAAGAGAAGAAAAAAGAGTTCTGAAAAAATAGTATTTATCAATGTTTGCGGTTTTTATAAATAATATGTGAATTGGTCTCTATTCACATACAACCAAGCAACATAATTATTGAAAATAAGTACCTTATTCTCAACTATTATCACTCTTCATGTCAAGAATAACTTCATTTCATAATTATGGATAACCTCCTTTTAGGACCAAAAAGTCACCTCTTTTCATAACTAAGAGAAATGTATTCTTTGGATCAAAAGTCACGTCTTCTCTTAATCAAGAGATGTCTTTTTTATTATAACAAACTATTGCAACAACTTGGACATAGGAAGTAATTAAAATCTTTGTATATCGCAGCATGAGAGTAATTGGGAATGAGATGAGAGGAAAGATGTCGGTGAATTACGACTAAATATATGTGGCAAGCAGGAGAAGATGCACTTTGCCATGGGAAGAAACTAATGCTGAAATCGAGGGAGGATGTCTGCAAAACGGGGATGAGCTAGAAAATTCTTTATCATAGGGGAAGTACTAATGTGGTAAGTCATATGTATGTTGTTACTATTATGTTCCTTTTTGGGTTTTTGGTCTCTGATTTCTTTGACTCATTGGAGCTAAACGGGCAATACCAACTTTGGACCAGTAATTGAGTTTGTTTTAATTGTAAACTTGATCGCGACTCCTTAGGGCTGTTTAGATTATTGTATTATTTTATTAGTTGCAAATATTTGTTCAGGTATTGTTGTGACTTACCCCTCGGTATGGAGGGAAACATAAGTTTAGGGGTATTGTCTAAAAGACGGGCCTAACGGCTCATAATTTAAACATGAACTCTCCTAAGCCTATATCTCGCGCGACATTAGGCTTTCAAATTAACACTATGATTTTTTTTTTTTAAAAAAGAGTCATCAATAGCCTATTAAGGTCGGCTAGAAATCAAGTGAAGTATGGAACGCATTTAGTATCGGGGACTTGATTATACTAATTAACTAATTAGTGCTCTTTCGGTATATGATCTTATTCATTTTAAAAAGATTTTTTTTTGTCAAGTAGTTTGAATTGATTTTAAACCTATCCACTTATATGTGAGAAAACCATGCAGATGCGCAATCATTAACATAATAATCAGCAATCAAGAAAATCATTAAGTAAACATCATGGGATAGCAAATATCTAACACTAAGAAAAAGATAAATGTTACTCCTAACTAGACTAAAGGGAAGCCAAAATCAGTGTAAGCACACAATAAGGAAAATTGTCTTTAAGGACAATTGAAGCCCTAAGGTAGAGCTCCAAGGGTTTGTTCAATTTTTTAGTGCAATTTTAAGTCAAGAGGCTTCCATTTTTTTTTTTAAAAGGAAAATTACCTAAAAGACTATCTTAACACTTTTTCGAGGAATTCTAATTTTTAGAAACTTTTTTTGATTTTTTTGGAATTTTCACTTTAAGTTCTTCTAATTTTTTATACTTTTTTTTTTTTTTTTAAAAAAATATTTTTAATTTTTTAATACAAATATTTTTTACATTCCGAAAATAGGGACTCGGGCTGGGCCCTAGGTGCCGGTCGGAAAATGGACTGCCGTCTGATACTTCGCGGGTTTGGGCGATCCATACGAACCAGGCTTTCAACAAGTTCCGTTTCAAAATGATCTAAGCCCACCTTCTGAAATAATTATACTAGGCCCAAGCTCGACTAAATACCAAAATCAGCCCATATTTGCCAAGCTTCAACTTGAGTCCAACGCCCACGAATCCCATTGCTCGAGTTCAGCCCAAAATCTCCATTCCCCTTCCTCATTCATTCTGTCATCCACGCTCCTCTCCACTGTTCCCCTCTCTCACGTTCAGGCCCTCGTCTCCTAACGAGGCAAACCAACGGACGAGGAGTTTGAAAAGCCTCAAACAAAGCTTAAGACTGAGAAGCTAGAACACGAGCAAAACGCTTCACAGTGAACGTAAAAATATCCTTCGCCCAACTTCCATCATCAGCTACCATATCCAGGCATCATTGTCGTTCACCACGCATTCAAGATTTCGCAAAATATGGTCACAATGTGATCGGGGCAAACAGTGGCATTTAAAGGAACTCAATAGACAAAATGGTATGGACTCATTTAGGACAGAGAAGAGGGTGGGCAGAAACATGTAGGGTAGCTGCAAATCGCACTACAACTTCGACACACCAGTTTGCCAAATGAACACTAATATGTAGAACAAAATGTGGCATGCTTGGATTTACGGGTACGCTAGCCAAAATAAGATAGATGCTCACGACGTCATCTTAAACATTTCAGCAAACAACTAGGAAGCTCAGATTGAGAGGAAAATATTGACCGCTTTTGGAACCTAAACTCAAGTTTGTACTCAAAAGAAATCATCACGAGACAACCGAAAATCAACGACACGTTGCTCAAACCCAGCAGGCGTATGGGCTTAAGGAGATCAAGTCTCGGCTTTGCTTGGATCAAAACAGTGCGAAGTAACAGGGATTCACGAGCATTTAATCGTGGAGTTCCATCGTAAGAATTATTGTGGCCCGCGTGATTTTATTAATTAATGGATTAATGAATATTTAATGCTAACATGTATTTAGTTACGAGAAATTACGACTCTAATGAAATGGTATAATCCTCAATCAGAAGTTATCGTTATTATTTGTGTTAAATATGACTCGAGTTTGAGCGTTTGCTAAAATGCGAAATTCGATGGACTTGCGAAGGAATTACAAAAGGAGGAAATAAAATAAAGGAGGAAAGTTCTTTGTTGTGAAGCTTGCGAATTCCGAATTGAAGAAAGGAAAGTGAACTTCTTGCACGTGAAGATTGGTAAAATAGGTGGGCCCAAGTTCTGGGCACACACGCACGTAAGAGGAAGAAGTCCTCTCCTCTGCACGCGTGAAGAAGCCTCCGCAGCATCATTCGTCTCCGTGTGAAGTCAAAATAGGAAGGTGGTGGGGCCCACGCACACACGTATAAAAGCATGATCTAATTTCTTTTTCGGTGGTTTTGCATGAAGGCGGCCGAAACCCTACGGAACGAAAAGAGGAGCCGCGCGTCCATGTTTCTGAAGAAGCCGCAAGTCCTCTGCGCGAAGCTTTGAAGAGATACGCGAAGCCGTACATAGAGTGTATTGTGTTGAGCTTCAACGCGCGGTAGCTTTGTGCGCTTGAGTTTATACAAGTGAGTTGTTTATTTATAAACACTTGCCGTGGATAAATTGGGGTTTGGGAAACACCGTAGAGAGAGTGTTTGAGTGACTTGAGTGTGTAATCTCCTCAGATCGCTGATCTAGTGAAATTTCGCCGCTCCTCCCCGTGGACGCAGGCCTTTACGATCGTAACCACGTGAGTGTCCGATTTATTTTTTTTTCTCGTCTATATTATTGTTCGATCGCTCGCCCTATCGCAACAATTTGAAGAGGTGCGACTCTCATGGAAGTTAAAAGGAGCTTTGATAAAAGGCACCTATTGATAATATGTATAAATAAGAGTCAGGTCCTCTCTCAACCACGACGTGAAAAGAACGTTGTATTTTATCATCCATCAGATATATTACTTTAAAGAAAAGTAGGTTAAGGGAGAGAAATTCGATTTTGTTCATCTTTTCAGTTTTTCCGTGACCAATACATTCAAGGTTTTGCTATGGATAAAATGTACGTCTTCATCCCTCTCGTGTGAAAATCATGAAGATCACATATCTTGTGTTATGTATTTTTCGCATTATAGAATTACGTTATCGTTTATGGTTGGTATTAGAGCGTGGTTTAAGATCTAATGATTTTTTTATTATTATTGAAATATTATGATTTATGGATGAAGATTCGTGGAAGGACGATGATCTTTTTCATGTTACTGATGTTGTTGAAATGATTCTATCGCGGGAAATCCGAATGATGAAAGGTTTGATGGAAAACAAGGCCAAAAATGGAGAAAAAGGGCGAAAAATAAAGAAAAACGGTTACCAAGCGTGAAGGGGAGGAAGATGCATGGCTAACATGTGCCCCTACCCGCCCACTACGCGTGCGCTAGAGGGCGAGCCAGCGCCCATGTGGGAACCACATGCTTGTAGATCTATCGCGTGCCTTGCACACACTCGTGCAGCAATAAAGGAGCGTGCTGTGCAGGTGCTTGCTACCCCATAATTACAATTCTGACCCTGTGCTATTATTTACAATTTTGCCCTTTTATTCATTGAATAATTACGGTTTTTTCCCCTCATTTATGGTTATTTATGTTTCTACCCTCTATGCTAGATAGCTATGATTTTGTCTTGTTGATTATTTATCATTTTGCCCTTGGAAATTAAATTTATAGTCCTACCCCTTTGGAATTATGATTTTACAGTTTTACCCTTACGCTTTAATTATGGTTTTTTCCTTGGGTGCGATTTGGCGAATATTTGTGTTTTACAATATTTTAAAAAAATAAGTTCAAAATGGTTTGTTAGTCACAAAAGTGGTCAAACCTTAAGATCTTTGAATTTTTTTGATATTATAAATTGCTTTATTCAATTACCTATGATTGATTGATGCTATGATTGAAATTGATATATTAATATCCTCATTGATGCTATGATTGAAATTGATATATTAATATCCTCATTGATGTCATGAGTATATTGAAATTCATTTATTATAAGAACTTAAGGATTAATCCAGAGGTCAATCAATTTCTTATAATTTATGCACATAATAGGAAATGTTAATTAATATTTCTTGTTAAATTTGTTTTTATATCTAGAGATAACAGATAAATTTTAATGAGACATATTTATAATTACCAAATTAAAGTTATTATGGTTTAATGAATGTTTGTATATCATAGGATCGCCGAAAGGCAAACTATGATGTACATGCATTGTTTAGTTTGAATTTGATTATGTGATATTATCAAAATATTAATGTATGAGTATACTCTTGCATGTTTGCAGTATTTGTATTTGCTTTACTTCATTTACATGCTTCGTCTGTTTCTTTATTCAACAGATTAAATTTTTTTAATTGAAGTGGACAAGTCTAGTTTCACTTAGGTGTCTTGGACATTTTAGCACTCCAAATTGAGAAACCAGCTGCTGTTACTGATAAGAGTAGCGATGATGAAAAGGCTTTACATAAAACTTGGGAAAGATCGAACATAATAACCTTAATGTTTATATGAATGATAGTAGCAAACAATTTAAAGACTACTCTTCTCAAATTGATGGTGCTAAGGGATTTATGAAATTTGTGAAAGATCGATCTCAGATTGCTAATAAGTTACTTGCTGGTACATTAATGAGCACTTTGACTACAATACCGTGCATAAACATGTTCTTGAGATGACGAACTTAATAGCAAAGTTAAGGATCTTGATAATGAACGTGGATGAATACTTTTTAGTACAATCCATACTCAACTACTTGCCTCATGAGCAATATGGACCATTTTAAATGAATTACAACACTATAAAGGATAAATGGAATGTAAATGAATTAGCCTCGTATACTTGTTCAAGAGAAAACATGGATAAAGAATCAAAAGGCTTCATTCATCTCCTAAGTTATCAAGAAGTTAAAAATAATTCCAAAAGGAAATGTGGAAGGAGTAAGAAGAAATGATTACACATCCTAAATGAACCTTCAAAGGTTTTTCAATTCCACAAGAATTAATACAATCTTATTAAGTGTCAGTTTTGTAATAAAGTTGGACACTTGAAGAAAGATTGACTGAAGTAAGTTTGGTTCGAAAAGAAAGGTAAGCCTTGTACTTTAGTTTGTTTTGAATCAAACTTTACTGAAATTTCTCATAATACTTGGTGGATAGATTCTGGTGCTACCATTCATGTGTCAAATACGATGCAAGGATTTCTTAGGATTTAAATTATAAAGCCAAATGAAAGCTATGTAATCATGCACCACGTTTTTCCGCAATTTAATTTCTTTGTCAAAACTTAATGTAGAGGGATTTTCTTCTAAGTTTAGTCGTGGATCTTTTAGATTATTTAAGAATGATAATCTTACTAGAACTAGAATTTTATGTGATGGTCTCTACAAGTTTAAACTTGATAATGCTTTGTTGAGACCTTAATGATCTTGCGTCATAATATTAGCACTAAACGAGGTTTTGTGGATGAGAATTCTGTTTACTTGTGATATAAACATTTGGGTCATATATTTGTTGACACCTAAATTTTGGCGATCTAGTCATTTATTTATTGCATAGAAAATTATGGGTTAATTTTATCCCTGAAAAAAATATTAATTGCATAGCATAAAAATGTAGGTGCGTTTATTTTTAATTTTACATGTTTTGCATTTATTTATTGGACCGGTGACTGGTGGATTTGAATTAGTGGTTCTGAGTTTTAAATTGACAGGCCAGACTAAGCCCATGAAACGAGTAAATTGGCCCAAGTCTTTTTTTTTTTAAGTGATCAGAAATTATTTCGTGAGAAAATAAGAATTTGAAATTTTCCGGGATATCAATTTTGAAAAAATGGAAACCCTAATCGGTGGCCTATAAATAGGTTTGTTCGCGTAGGGTTTGGGGCCACACAATAGAAACACATGGCCATTGAGAGAGCATTTTGCAACGTGAGAGAGAGAAGAGGGGTCCTTCGGCCAAGCCTTGGTTTAAACACCACCGCTCGTGCTATCCCTCCGCCATAGAGCCCGACGACATTGAACACCTAACGCCGAGAGTTCCAACCTCAACAACTAAGCTATTGTCCCGACATGCCCCGAGCTCTACCCTCATCGTTAAATTCAAGCAATTCCAGGAGAGGTTCTTTTGCCAAAAGTATTCACGTTGAATATTATCCAGTCAAAGAAGACAATTTCGCTTGTTGCATGAAGAAGATCCATGCACTTTGACTTGCAAAAGATGTCGAGCAAATGTGGTGAAGTCCGAACTCCAAATTTAGTCGTGTGGGCAAAAAGAATCAACCCATAATTCGACGCGTTTACTCATCATCAAAGGCCACCCCGTTCGCCTCGCCTACAAGTCATCCGTGAGCATCTTCGTCCATCCCCGATCTCCACCGGAGTCTCGAGATCTATTATCAAAAGAACATCATTATTATAGCATACAACGTAGTGGTGTGCAAAATACTCGAGAACTACCCGGACCACTCGGAACCGGACCGAAACCGCCCGGAATCGGCGGTTCTTGAGGGAACCGGTCCGGTTCCTGGGTTCCATGGGTGGATCCGCCCGCCCGCCCACCCGGATCGGACCGGAACCTTTTTAATATTAAAAAAAAAAATTACTAAAAGAAACCCTAGATCTCATCTCTCTCCCTTTGTCTTCGGTTCTCTCTTTCTTTGTCTCTTCCTCGATTCCTCCTAATCCTATTGCCATTTCGATTCCTTCTCGAGCGTCGACGCCGCCGCCGCCGCTCCTCTGCCGCCGCTGTTCGCCCCCTCGTGTCGGCCGCCACTCGCCACAGGCGTTGCTCCTTCGCCTCTACTGTCCGCCCCCTCTCTCCGGGCCCTCTTCGCTAGCAATCTGACGCCGTTGTAGCCCTTACAGCCGTGACGACTGACGCCAGCAGATCCCGAACCGGTCGCTGCGCCTCCATCGCTGCCTACGACCACTTCCTCACCGTTGGTGCCTATGACTACTTCCCCTCGCCGCTGTCTACCCCCTCGCTCCCCCGACCAGCAATCCGACGCCATTGCAGCCCCTACGGCCGCGACAACCGATGCTAGCAGATCCCGAACCGGTCGCTGCGCCTCCGTCGCTGCCTACGACCACTTCCTCACCGTCGGTTCCTACGACTACTTCCTTTACTCTCTCTCTCTCTCTCTCTCTCTCTCTCTCCATCGCGGAGCCTAATTTCCTTGGTTCTATCTTGCGTCCTGGATCGAGTTCTCAAATGGGCTTTATTTATTTATTTATTTATTTTTATTTTTTGGGGTGAAGGAGGTGTGTCGGGGTGTTGTTTGGAGTGAGAGCAGAGGCACGAATGCGATTCTGGAGGTGGAGCGGTTCTGCTGTGATCTCCCCTGTTGGAGAAAACTTCCTTATATGTTTTGATGTTGATAAAACGTTTCCATTAGTCTAGTCTGAAGACTTGAAGACTCTATCGTCAAAGTCCGAAGACCATCGATTCAAGATTTAAAGTCCGCCCTCATTGTGAGATCTAGACCGTTGAAGAAGATCTATCCAGTATCAATGATTTATTTTAAAGATTTATTTCAAGTGGTTAAAGTAGTCCCTTACGGCTGGAGATAGCATTCAAAGATCTTCTTATTCGCTTTTATCTTGACTCGAATAAGTTAGATTCGTTAATTGACAAGGTAAACTTGGAAGGTTCTACTTATGGAAACTTAGATTCTAATTGTATGGGCGAGCAGGATTGATGGGCTATATTCTCTTTGCTTATGTAACTCGAAGATCTCCTTGATTGATTCTGTCCAACGGTTTAATGGAGGAACTCCTTTGGAAAGTGCCAACGGGTATGAAGGCATGGAGGAGTATAAAAAGGAGAAGCTCTGGTTATTCAAGTGAGTGCGTGATAGATAAATTCCAAAGTCTGAAGCTCCTTGTTCTTTGTTGATTCAACTGTTGAGCGAAACTTGTATTCAAAAGAGAGATTAAACACTTGTGAGACTTTGAGGAAGTGTAGCTGAGTTTCTACACTGTGAAATCAAGGATGTGATACTGTAATGACTCTTTTGATTCATAGTGAAATCCAGCAAGTGGGCTGTCGGTGTGGGAGAGTGGACGTAGGTTTGGAATAAGCCGAACCACTATAATTTCCATGTTCATCTTCTCTAATCCTTGAACTTCTTATTTACGCTTTCATGTTATTCATAGCTGAATCTTATTTTACTATCCATCAATCATATTCTTCTAAGTCTTGCGAAAAAGTTTCTTAAACACCTATTCACCCCCCTCTAGGTGTTTGTACTAGCCTTATCAATTGGTATCAGAGCTTGAGTGCTTATTTATTGAAGTGTTTTACTTCTTAAGCTAAAGATAGTATTTTGGCTACAGGACTGATCGAAGGTCAGAGCAACACTAGACCACCTTACTTTGATGGAAAAGAGTACAACGTATGGAAGAACAAGATGAAAGCTTTCCTCAGATCAAAAGATCTTTTTGAATGAGATGTAGTGGAAAAAGGAGTTATTCCAACAATAACTTCAACTTCAGATTGAGGAAAGGAAGTGATAGATGCAAGAGAATTGACACAAGAAGATATAACCAAAAGACAAGCTCTCGACGCAAAAGCTATTTATTCTTTATACTGTGCTTTATCTCCTGATGAGTATAACAGAATTTCATCTTGTGAAAAAGCAAAAGAAGTTTGGGACAGGTTACATGTTACTTATGAAGGAACTGATCGAGTCAAAGAGACAAAGATCAATATTCTTCTTGGACAATATGAAGCTTTCAAAATGAAGCCAGGAGAAACCATTATTGATATGTTTAGCCGTTTTACAGAAATTGTAAATGGTCTCGCATATCATGGGCAACCTATCTCAGAACAAATGAAAGTCAACAAGTTGCTGCGAGGACTTTCTAAAGATTGGAATCACATCAAGACTTCCATTAGAGAAACTCAAAGGATTGCGCCTTTATCTGTCGATGAATTAGTGGGCATACTTCAGTCTTACGAAGTGGAGCAAATCAATGAGGATGAAGGACCAAAAGGTAAAAATCAATTGCTTTAAAGTCTAATGATGATTCGATGTTACGATACCGAAAATGATCTGGACGATGATGAATTGGCACTCATGATATTGAAATTCAGAAAGTTGAACAAAAAGGGGAGAAAGTACAACTGGAGGAAGCAGTATCCTCAAAGATCTCAGAATAAAGCAACATAAGATAATGAGTTCAACAATGAAGTGGTTTGCTTCGAATGCAAAAAGAAAGGACACATCATACCCAATTGTCCTCTACTGAAGAAAAAGAAAGGAAATACAGAGAAACTCAAGAAAGCTCTCAAAGCAGAGACTTGGAGCGACACAGAATGTAAAGAGAGTGATAAAGAGTATGCCAACATTTGTCTGATGGCGACTCGGAATCGACTCGGACTACGAGACAGACTTAGACTCGCATTTCGATAAGGAAATTGAGGTAAGTAACTTTAAAATTCCCATTAAGGTATCAAAGTACATTGATGAACTTTGTCTTAGCCTAAAGGTATCTCTTAGAAGGAATTCTAAACTTAAAAAGGAAAATTCAATACTAAGACAACAGGAAACTTCTCTGAAAGAAGAATTTGAGAATCTGAATAACAAGTTTAAAAATTCAAAAGAAAATGAAGAGTTTCTTTCAAAAGAAAACATTCTCTTGAAAAAGGATATTACATATATTTCAAAAAGGTTTTCAAATGGATCTGAAAAACTTGATAAAATTCTTTCAATTCAAAGACCTTATTTTCATAAATCAGGTTTGGGAATGACATCAGAAATCGTTAATTTAATTGATTTTCCAAAGGTAAAAGAAAAATTAAACAAAGACATTTTCCTGCTCGTTGGTCGAAGTGCTCTTAAATGTTCAAAGTATAACAGCTCGGAAGATTTTGAGAAGGATTGTCCTAAAGTCTGGAAACCTGTTAAGAGAAACTGGGTAAAGATTACTTTTGGTACTAACCCCCTTGGACCCAAGAAAGTATGGGTACCAAAGAAAACTTGAAATTTTTGTATAATTGCAGGTCACTATCAAGAAAAAGATTAAGTGGTACTTGGATAGTGGCTGCTCGAGACATATGACGGGAGATTCAAATTACTTTTTAAAGCTTACCCAAATAGATGGTGGAAGAGTTTCCTTTGGAGGAATAGCAAAGGAAGGATCACCGGTCTTGAACCGGGTCAAGATTGAGAGTCTTACAATCAACAACGTTTCCCTAGTGGAAGGCTTAAACTATAATCTTCTCAGTATAAGCCAACTGTGTGACACTGGTTTCAAAATTAACTTTCAAGAAGGCACATGTTCAGGAATCAGTAAGGATTTGTCTCAATCCTTTACTGGTCGAAGGCATGGAAACATCTATCTCGCTTGATATCAAATCGAAAGCTCTCGTGTCTAATCTCCATTCAAGATGAAGAGAATCTATGGCATAGAAAACTTGGCCATGTCAGTATGAATCAGATAGCCAAGAACTCTTCCAAAAATCTTGTTCGTGGACTGCCCAACCTAAGATTTCAAAAGACAGAATTATGTACACCATGTGTTCGGGCAAACGAACACAAAGCATTGGTGGGAAGAAATACTGCTTGGTAATTGTAGATGACTATTCTCGCTATACTTGGGTGTTCTTCTATTACTGAAACTTTTTCTCACTTCTCAAAATTTGCTAAGAAAATTCAAAATGAGAAGGGATACACTATCACAAGCATTCGGACAGACCATGGAGATGAGTTCGAAAATCAAGACTTTGCAAATTTCTGTGATGAATGTGGTTTAAAGCATGTTTTCTCTTCACCATACACTCTAGAACAAAATGGAGTAGTGGAAATAAAAAATAGATCTTTACGAGAAATGGCAAGAACTCTTTTAATAGAAAGTAACATTTCATCTCGTTTTTGGGCTGAAGTTGTGTCTACAAAGCATGTTATATTATTAATGAGAGTATTCCTAAGGCCTATTCTGGAAAAAACTCCTTATGAGTTGTTCAATAGAAAAAAGCCAATTGTGTCATATTTTCATGTGTTTGGTTGCAAATGTTTTATCTTGAAAAATGCAAATGATCGTGTTGGTAAGTTTGAAGAAAAGTCAAATGAAGGAATCTTCCTTGGATATTCAACAACCAGCAAAGCCTACAGAGTATACAACAAGAAAACTTAATCTGTGGAAGAGTCAATGAATGTCAAATTCCAAGACTTTACACAAAATCAATTGGTTCCGACTCAACCTGAAGAATTTGAGCTCAATCTAGACTCTACAAATTCCAATTCCTCTGAAGTAGCTCAGACTATAGAAGGTCAACAACGAACGAATCTTGAAGACTCAAATGAAGAAAAATATGACAAATTGTCCGACCTACCAGCAACTGGAAACACAAGTCTAGTCATCCCAACGAACTCATCATTGGTAACATTGATGAAGGAATGCGTACAAGATCCAAAAGGCATGAAGAGTCTAGTGCTGTCGCTCTTATTTCTGAAATAGAACCTAGAAGCATAGAGGAAGCTTTATTAGATGAAAGCTAGATTGAACATATGCAGGAAGAACTCAGACAGTTCAGCATCAACGATGTTTGGGAATTAACTCATAAACCAAAAGGTAAATCTATTATCGGTGCTAATTGGGTTTTCAGGAACAAGATGGATGAAAAAGGGAAAGTCATAAGGAATAAAGCAAAGCTCGTGGCCAAAGGATACACACAAGAAGAAGGAATAGACTATGATGAGACTTACGCACCAGTGGTAAGGTTAGAAGCAATTCGTTTATTACTTGCTTTTGCATGCTATAAAAATTTCAGGTTGTTTCAAATGGATGTCAAAAGTGCATTCTTGAATGGATTCATTCAAGAGGAAGTTTATGTGGAACAACCGCCTAGTTTTGAAGACTCAAGAAGATCAGACTATGTATTCAAACTAAAAGAAAGCTCTATATGGATTAAAGCAAGCACCTCGAGCTTGGTATGAAATGTTAAGCAAATTTCTAATCTATAGTGGCTTTGTGAAAGGTAAAATAGACACTACTCTTTTTATTAAAAGAGAAGATAAAGATTTTCTACTTGTTCAAATATATGTTGATGACATTGTTTTTGGATCTACTAATGAAAATCCGTGCAAGAAATTTTCTAAGTCTATGCAGGAAGAATTCGAGATGAGCATGATGGGTGAACTATCTTTCTTTCTTGGTTTACAAGTGAAACAACTGAATGAAGGAATCTTTATTCATCAAGAAAAATATGCTAAGGAACTTGTTAAGAAATTCGGGTTGGAGAATTGCAAGAAAACTGATGTACCAATGTCAAGTTCTTCGAAGTTAGACAAGGATGAAGGAGGAAAGAAAGTTGACCAGAAGCGATACAGAAGCATCATTGGTTCTCTTCTCTATCTTATTGCTTCTAGACATGACATTTTGTTTTTAGTGTTTGTATGTGTGCCAGATTTCAATCAGATCCCAAAGAATCTCATCTGAGTGCTGCAAAATGCATCATCAAATATGTTGCAACAACCTCGTCGTTGGGTCTATGGTATCCAAAAAGGGGAGACTTTACTCTTCTTGGATACTCGGATGCAGATCTTTCTGGATGCAGAGTTGATAGAAAAAGCACCTCAGGCACTTGTCAACTACTTTGAAACAGGACGGTATCCTGGTTCTCTAGAAAGCAAAGTACGGTTGCTCTTTGAACGGCAGAAGCATAATATGTAGCTCTTGGAAGTTGTTGTTCTCAAATCCTATGGATAAAACAACAGTTAAGAGACTTTGGAATTGAAGACTCATGCACTGAGATTAAATGTGATAACACAAGTGCAATCAACCTCACCAAGAATCCAGTACTTCATTCAAGAGCAAAGCATATAGAGATTCGACATCACTTTATAAAAGATCATGTTCAAAATGGAGAGATACTGATTCAATTTATCGATTCAAAAAATTAACTGGCGGACATCTTTACAAAACCTCTGGAGAAAAGTCAATTTGAGTCTATTCGGTACAAGCTTAATGTTATAAAGTCTGAAAAAGCTCAGACTCAGAGATAAAGGTACCCAAAAGACGCTCAGACCCAGATGATCTTGGATCACGACTGTAAGTTGATTTAATTTATCTTTAGAAAGGTAAGCCTATATATCCGTAATTGATTGTCTTTATCTTTCTAAATTTTCTTTGAAAAAGAAGTTATTTTTTATAGCAGTTATTTGTTTTCAAAAAGGTAGTTATTTTTTGAAAAAACAATTATTATTGTGACGATTCGTATTCCCCCGATTCAATTGCCTTATAAATACTATTCTTCTTCTTCTTCTTCTTCTTTTTACTCGCAAATCCTAAAAGCACAGAACTCTATTTTCTTATTTTACTCTCTACTTTAATTCTCAAAGTTTTCATCTTTCTCGCGAATCAAGCTTGGAAATCCTCAAAGACTGACAATGTCTTTCCAAAGAAAGTCTTCAAGGATCGCAAGCAGGGGACCACAGCATATGGGTGAGGGTCCTACGCATTTTGACATTACTGAGCAAGAAGATTCTCCAAGGGAACAGCAGAGCCCACAACATTCTCAATCGCGTCAATCTCCTCAGGCTAGACTTTAGAATGTTTAGCAACGAACGAAGGAAGTTATCGAAGATGCTGAACCCGTAAGAACTCAAAAGCCTGCTTTTAATTTCAAAATTTATTCAGCTTTAAAGGATGGAGGCTCTCCAATGACTATTATCGACGAATTTCTGAAAGAGAAGGGTTATAAAAATGAAACCCACTTTTTGCAAACAATGGAACGTTTGGGAATTGCTCCTGTTGGCTCTATAGATAGGGCCTTTGCAAATTTCCCAAGTGATCCTCGAGTCGGAGGAGTTAGTCAGCCTAATAGCAATGATGATGAACAAATGTTTACTAATTTCAAGCCGAGAATGGGTATTGCTGCAGATGTACGTCAACCAAGTTTAGATCTGTTTCGTTCTGAAGAACATAAGCAGATTTATTCTAAGTTATTGAAACGAGGAGGGAAGAATCCAATGAGTGTGGATTTTGATTTTCTTGATTCCCTGAATGTGAAGTTGCGAGAGAAGTTCACTTTACTTTAGCTTGAACGTTTTTGTTCTGATTCAACAGTAGCCCATCCAGAACTCACTGCTTATTTTTATTCAAATCTAAGCTTTTTGGATGCGA
The DNA here is from genome assembly GCA_014182395.1 of Eucalyptus sp. ANBG9806169. Lineage (NCBI taxonomy): Eukaryota > Viridiplantae > Streptophyta > Magnoliopsida > Myrtales > Myrtaceae > Eucalyptus > Eucalyptus sp. ANBG9806169. The sequence goes on from CM024578.1 coordinate 18,857,194, forward strand.
ACATTTTCTCCTTCAGTGTTAAAGATAAGGACTTTGTTGTGGATATGGACATATTGGCTGATGTGATTGGAGTTGAGAGAGGTTCATTTCAATTAATTAGTGTATCTACTAGCTGTGCGACAGTGGAGCTGGTTCGAGATGGAATGGCAGAATGTAGGATTTCTTATTCAAGGATGAATGCTTTGAATATCCTGCTTCACAAAATTGTGATCAATTGTCTTAGACCCAAGTCTACATCGAAGACTGATGTCTCCAATTCAGAAGCAACACTAATGTACGCCATCAATGCTGGTAAAAAATTCTCTCTGCCACATACTATCATGTTTCACATGTACAGATCGATGATGAAAGACAAGGGTCAGCTTCCCTACTCAGCACTTGTTACAAAGCTTTTCGGACATTTCAACATCCAGCCTCCAAGAATTCTGTGTGTTCGATCGTGCGAACAAATGGTGGTAGGATTGAAGATGGTTTCTAAAATGCGTCTGAAAAAGCTGAACAAGGCTCTGGAGAAGTTCAAAGAGAAGACTCCTCAACAAATTCGTCAAGACTTTGTTGCTGCAAAACGAAAAGGAAAGGAGCAGGTGACAGCTCCAACTAAAAGAAGAAGAGCAATCATCTTGCAGGACAAAGAAGAAGATGATGATGATGTTACCATCTCTGCTCTTGCTTTGAGAAATTTGCAGCGTTCGTTCCGTAAAACAAAGTTTAGACAAAGACCGGAAGAGACCGAGGAGAGGAGTGAAGAGAGGGAAACAAGGAGGAAGGAGACAGAGGAAAAAGAAGACGAAAATCAGGAGAATCAAGGAGAACAAGATCGTCTTGTCACTACAGAGGAAGTTGAGCAGGAAGAGTACTTTTCTCCACTTGAAGGCACAGACACAGGGGGAGCTGTAGAGAAAAGAGGTACTCCTCTTGCTTTCACTAGTGATGACATTAGTCGTTCTCTTGCCAATCCAGAAGATGTGTATGCCTCTCACTGTCCTGAAGAAGGTCATGAGGTATCTTCTTCGAATTTGGATGTGCCTTTATCTGACCATGCCGAGGCAAGTACTCAAACAGACAACTTCGCAGACTTTCGAAGACTGGTTGATATTCTCATGGAGTTGAAAGGTCAGATTTATGCCTTGGGATGCGAATTTCAGAACATGCAGAATGCTTATAAAGCCTCTTCATAATCGTTGATCAATCAAGTCCAGGCCCTTAATCTTCAAATTCAAGCAACTGCCAAGGGTGAAGATTTAGCTCATCTGAAGGAGGATCTGAGGAAGTTGGAGGAAACAGTCAAGTCAATGGAAGATTTCCAGCTTATTCGCGTTCCCAAATCATCTTAATTCATTTTAAATCAATTCTTGTTTTGTCTATACCTTTTTAATGCTGACAAAAAGGGGGAGAGATTTGCATATTTGGATTTGCAGATTTGTTTTTGTTCTGTTTGAACATACTTATTTCTCTGACTTTAAACTCTTATCTAGTGTGGTGTGACTTTTGAATTGTAGATTATGTTTGTTTATGTGATTGCTTTACAGTATCCTAAGCATACCTGATACGATATTGGTATGAGATAGTTGTTTGTACAGGACTAACCAATTTCCTGTGGATGCAGATTTAATACTATCTCTAACTCAATTTTTTGTTTATGAGATATCATATTCTTGCTTGCTTGAGTATTGTTTTGCAGGTCAAATTTTTCCAAATCTGCAGGAAAGTTTTGTCACCATTAAAAATGGGGAGATTGTTGGAGAAAACTTCCTTATATGTTTCGATGTTGACAAAACGTTTCCATCAGTCTAGTTTGAAGACTTGAAGACTCTATCGTCAAAGTCTGAAGACTATCAGATTCAAGATTTAAAGTCTGCCCTCATTGACAGTATCTAGACCGTTGAAGAAGATCTATCCAGTATTAAGGATTTATTTTAAAGATTTATTTCAAGCGGTTAAAGTTGTCCCTTACGGCTGGAGATAGCATTTAAAGATCTTCTTATTCGCTTTTATCTTGACTCGAATAAGTTAGATTCGTTAATTGACAAGGTAAACTTGGAAGGTTCTACTTATGGAAACTTAGATTCTGATTATATGGACGAGCATGATTGATGGACTATCATCTCTTTCCTTATGTAACTCGAAGATCTTCTTGATTGATTCTGTCCAACGGTTTGATGGAGGAACTCCTTTGGAAAGTGCCAACGGGTATGAAGGTATGGAGGAGTATAAAAAAGAGAAGCTCTGGTTATTCAAGTGAGTGCGTGATAGATAAATTCCAAAGTCTGAAACTTCTTGTTCTTTGTTGATTCAACTGTTGAGCGAAACTTGTATTTAAAAGAGAGATTAAACACTTGTGAGATCTTAAGGAAGTGTAGCTGAGTTTCTACACTGTAGAATCAAGGACGTAATATTGTAACGACTCTTTTGATTCATAGTGAAATCCAGCCGGTGGGCTGTCAGTGTGGGAGAGTGAATGTAGGCTTGGAATAAGCCGAACCACTATAATTTATGTGTTTATCTTCTCTAATCCTTGAACTTCTTCTTTACGCTTTCATGTTATTCATAGCTGAATCTTATTTTACTATCCATCAATCATATTCTTCTAAGTCTTGCGAAAAAGTGCTTTCAAACCATGATATGTCCTCACCGTCTACTATGGACTTGCTTCAAGTGCTTTCAGCCACTCTTTCTTCTTCTGCTCCAAATGCACTTTCAGCTCTATCTCAAGGAAGCAGCCAAAGTAGTGATTCTGACAGAACTAAGATGAAAAGCCCTGACCTGTCTACTGGTGCTGTCATGCAGAGGGGTACTGTTGACTTAGCTTTAGTTGGAGGAGAGAGGAGCAGTTCCAGCTACCAATCTCCAGTTGAAGATTCGGATTGCCAAATCCAAGATACGCGGCCTAATCTGCCTTTGCAATTATTTAGCTCATCACCCGAGGATGATGGCCCACCGAAATTAGCGACTTCTAGGAAGTACTACTCTTCTGACAGCAGTAATCCTACTGAAGAGAGATCACCATTGTCTTCTCCTCCGATGGTGCAGAAGCTGTTTCCCATGCGGACCTTGAAAGAAGCTATTGAATCTGAGAAGATGTCAACCAGCAGGGAGATAAATGGGAGTGTTGAGCTTACTCGGAATTGTGTTCGTACGTTGCCTCTTGAGCTCTTTAGGGATTCTGATAAAGGACCTGACTGTGGCCCGTCTCAAAGCTCTCCATATCAGACTGGTTATACGTCTTCATCTGGGTCCGATCATTCGCCATCCAGCTTAACTTTGGATTCCCAGGTAGCTTAGTTCCATCAGTCATTTCTCTCAATGGTGGCCTGCAAGCATCACACTGATCTTTATTTGGTTTCTTTTGTTTTTAAGCTGGATTGGACAGGCCGGATAATGTTTAAGCTATTTGACAAGGACCCCAGTCATTTCCCTGGGACATTGCGGTCACAGGTACTGTGTTTGCAGCTCGCTTAAAGTTGGTATACTTTGTATAATTGACACACACCGCAATGGTCTAAGACTCTTGGCCAGTGTGAAATCTATTGTCTGATTGCCAAATTACCTGTTTCAGATCTTCAATTGGCTTTCTAACAGTCCTTTCGAAATGGAGAGCTACATAAGACCTGGTTGTGTGGTTCTTTCTGTCTATATGTCAATGTCATCTGCTGCTTGGGAGCAAGTGAGTGAATTTTGTTTAAGGTGATTACCACATTTTATGTAGCTATTGTCTAACTCTCTAATAATTTGCAGCTCGAAGTAAACCTGCTCCAGCACCTTCAGAGTTTGGTTCAAAATTCAGATACCGACTTTTGGAGAAGTGGAAGATTTTTAGTGCATACAGGCAAAAAGTTAGCATCACATAATGACGGTGAGTATAGGAAGAGCGGATCTTATTGTTTTCATTCTTACTCTTTGCTTCAATATCTGTATGATCTTAGGACTTTGGAAAGAGTTACTAAATGTGGTATATATGATAAGTGATAGAGATGGAAATTTTGTGTCAGTGGGCCTTTTTGTTACAACTGCCTTCAATTTTAATAATTCCTGATCGTTGTTGTTTGTAAATTTCAGGAAAGCTTCACCTATGTAGATCCTGGAGAACTTGTTCTCCGGAATTGGTGTCAGTGTCTCCTTTGGCCATTGTGGGTGGGCAAGAGACTTCACTTTTATTGCGGGGAAGGAATCTTGATACTCCTGGGACAAAGTGAGTTGGATCTGTTTTGTAACTGAGCTTCTCTTATATAACCATTTCCTACGTTGTGCTAGATATTTGCATCCAACTTGTGCAGGATTCATTTGACCTACAAGGGTGGATATATATCGAAAGAAGTCACTCAAGTTATTAGTCAGGGATCCCTCAGTGACATAACTGTGGGGGCTTTCAAAATTGATGCTGGGCTGCCTAATGCTTTTGGTCGCTGTTTCATTGAGGTAGTACTTCTCCCATTAGATTTATGCCCCTTATCTGGGGCTTATTTTGTTCTGTTGTAATTTGAGGGAATGTTGTTTGGTGGGTGGATGTTTCTGCACTTCAACATGTTATCGTCTAAGTCAGCTTAGTTCATTGGTTTCTGATATTCATAATGTCTTTCACATCGATTTTACCAACAGGTTGAAAATGGTTTCAAAGGCAACAGTTTTCCTGTGATCGTAGCTGATGCTAAAATATGCAAGGAATTGAGATCGCTCGAGTGTGAACTGGAGGAAGAGCCAAGATCGAGGGATGGCAGTCTGGATGAGGGAAATCAAGATTCTGGTTGTCGGGTCAGCTCGAGAGCTGAAATCCTGCATTTCTTGAATGAACTTGGATGGCTATTTCAAAGGAATACAACCTCTTCGATGCTTACGGATCCTGACTATTCTCTCCGCCGCTACAAATATTTGTTCACTTTTGCAGTTGAGAGGGACTGTTGTGCCCTGGTCAAGACACTTCTTGATATATCGGTATCAGACTACATGGATGCGGATGGTCAATCTAGTGAGGCCGTGAAGGTTTTGTTGGAAATTCAACTCTTGAATTGGGCAGTAAGAAGAAAGTGCAGGAAAATGGTTGACATGCTTCTGCAGTACCACATAAGTACCAGCAAGGGCTCTGGCAAAACATACATTTTCACTCCAGATATGGAGGGACCTGGTAGTATTACACCTTTACATGTGGCTGCTTGTACATCGGGCTCAGTTGAGATAGTTGATGCCCTGACAAATGATCCACAAGAGGTATTAAAATTCGACTTGGTCATATTTTAGTGGCATGAAAAATTGTATTATAATGTAACCCTGTGGGGCAACGCCGATCTATAACGTACATATCCTTTTTCGAGACAGCATGCAGTTTCTTATTCATATGTGATGCTGAGTACTTAGGTATTAATTATTTTGATTTTTTTTTTTTTTTATATGGAGTAAGGCATATGTAGTAAGGTATATGAAGTAGACATGTTAAAGTATAGGTGTACGCACATTAGCGCACACTCATGTGATTGCTAGATCTTTACATCGGTCCTAACACTTTTATTATTTTCGTCTCTTCCTAGATTGGATTAAATGGCTGGAACTCCCTTCTGGATGCAAATGGCCAGTCGCCGTATTCCTATGCTGTGATGAGGAATAATCACTCCTACAATGAGCTTGTGTCCTGTAAACTTTCTGACAGGAAGAACAGTCAAATTTCTGTGATAATCGGAAGTGAAATGGAGGACTTGCAGCCATCAGTTGCGCAAGAGTCTGGCCAATGTGCCCCGTCTCAGTCTAGTGTGGGCTCGTGCACGAGATGTGCGGTCGCGGCAGCAAAATATGGTAGGAGATTTCCGGCTTCACATGGGCTGCTTCATCGGCCCTATATCCATTCAATGCTTGTTGTTGCAGCTGTCTGCGTCTGTGTTTGCCTCTTCTACAGAAATATACAGAGGGTTGGTTGTGGTGATACTCCCTTCAATTGGAAAAAATTGGATTATGGTGCTATTTAGGGAGTACATCCACTAACATATAAGACGAAGCAAAAGGAAGCTAATGTAAATATGAAGGCAGACTAGAGTGCATTTGTATCTGGAGAGGAACTGCTTCAAGATGACTATGCAAGTGAAAGGTTTCAAATACCCATCGAGAAATTTAGCAGGGTTTGGCATATCTGAATTTGCATATCCCTCTTTTTAATAAGCTGCGATGTGAAAAGTACCAAGTTTTCTCTGACCTAGTAGTTCTGAAGAATACCTGGACATAGGAACTGGTCAAAATCTGTGTACTGCAGCATGAGAGCAATTCGGGAATGAGATGGGAGGAAAGATGTTGTGCGAATTACAACTAAATATATGTGGCAAGCTGGAGAAGATGTGCTTTGCCATAATGCCGAAATCGAGGGAGGATGTCTGCAAAACAGGGATGAGCTAGAGTATTCTTTATCATAGAGGAAGTACTAATGTGGTAAGTTATATGTTTGTTATTACTGCTCTGTTCCTTTTTGGGTTTTTGGTTTCTGATTTCTTTGACTCATGGGTGCTAAACGAGCGATACCAACTCTGGATGAGTAACTGAGTTTGTTTTAACTGTAAAGTTGATCGCAACTCCTTAGGGCTGTTGAGATTATTGTATTATTTTATTAGTTGAAAATATTTGTTCGGGTATATCTTGCAATGTGCCGTATTTCCTCCTGGCTTTTTTGATCTTCACCGAATCTCAATGGCTCTGGACTTCGTTTGGGCGCTCGGTTCGGATGTTTGGTGCTTCTGTATCTTCCCTTCTTCATTTACAGTTGAGAATGAGACGCGAAATGGTCGTTGGGACTTTGGACGGCATGTATCTGCATTCTTAACTGCACTGGACTTTCAATAATCGTACTTCATTTTAGTTTGGAAAATTGCCTCTGTTCTGGCATGCTGAGGCAACGAAGTTTGGAGCCAGTCCTTTAGTTGTGAACTGTCTGACAGTGTTTGAAGATTAGATGTGATTAGGGCTGCCCCGGAAGATGGATATTCCGGGATGTCCTTGTCCATTTTATACATCGGTCGCATACTAATATGGTGCCAAAAGTCGTCGGTGTTTGTGTGTTGTGGATTCTAATCCACCTCGCTTCCGAGTTTTGAAAGCTTGTGTCGCACCTAGACATTTGGGTGGGTTCATGGATAGGAAGGAACCCTACGGCGAATTGTTTTCTTGATTGGTTCTGGAGATGCTGGATTTGTTGGTGTAATATGCCTGATCATACACCGAATCCATTGGCATGTCTCAAGCTTTTCGAATTGACAATGCGAAGTTCTCTGCTTTCTTTTCGATTGAGTTTTGTGCGAGTGATTTTGAGGGGAATATTCGATTCGCTTTATTGTTGTTTTAGGCTATGAGCAAAATGTTCAAACTCACCAGATGGGACGAGCATTTACTCAAAAAGAGATCTGCAAATATCTATTCAATCATCATTTTTGGCAGCCATTGTATACACCATTTTGGCATGGGAAAATTACCAAAAAAACTTATGAACTTATTGCAAATATAGTACTTTAGTCCCAAGTCATTTTTTTAACCAATTGAGTCTTAAATATTTTGTATCTGTGCTAATTTAATCTGTTTGGTCAATTTTGGCCAGAAATTGTTAATATGGATTCTAGCTGTTTTACGAGATGCGGTTGGTGTTGACATTAATAATTTTTATTAAATATTTTAATTTTTTTGATTTATTTATTTTCTTTTTCTTCCTTTCTTCCTTTAGTTGGTCATAAACCTTGACGATCAGCCAAAGGCAAGGACTAGCGAGGTTGACCTCATCAATGGCTAGTAGAGGCCGACCTCAATAACTAGGCCAATTTCGACTTTGTCTCTTGTGGTTGCTGAGGTCCACATCACCGTTGATTATGTCATGTAAGTCGATTAGCATAAATGTTAGTGATTTTTGGTCAAATTTGGCGGGGTTTACTCAATTCGCAAAATCTGAAAAAAGTTTAGGAGAAAATTGATATAATTGAAAGGTTTAGAATTGAATTAACAAGTTGTAGTAAATTTTAAGATTTTTTTTGTTCCTTTTGCCTTTAACGAGAGTTGCCTCCGAAACCGATTGTCAATTAATTGGCATGTCATCAAGAATCATCTCACTTTTTCCATGTATTTTCACAAGTAATTGCCTCTCTTGAATGTCTCCTCCTCCTTAATGTATGGTCGGTTCCTTCCCCCCTCAACTTAGTGAGGTTTCTTGCATTTACTTTAGTTTTGTCTTTCATTTAAGGTGATTATGCTAATTTTAGCTTTCTTTAATTAATTTGATTGTTAGTAATGTGTTAATATTGTAATTAGCAATTCTTATTCTTTTTCGCCATCATCATATTTTTCACTCATCACCGAACGCTGGAGGTTTCGCACTCCATTAAGCCAAAATAAGTTATCCCCACTAATCTATTCCTTTAATTTCTGTTAATTTTCATTCGATTTTGTTACTTTTTTACAAAGTACTATTTGTTTTTCATTCTATTCATTTCACCGTTAGTAATGCTGTGTTGGGGAGATTGGGGAAAATGGCAGTGATGAAAATTTAAGTGGAAAAAACTTGAATATTTTAAATTTTTCGCTTCTCTTCTCTCTCTCTCTCTTTCTGTGCAACCGATTCTTTTCCGTTGGATTCGCGATCGACGACGATCGATGGGCGATTCCGTCGTCGGTCGGCGATCGCGGACGTCGCCATTGATCGATGGATGAGCGCGGCCGTGATGGCGTGACGTCGCCGACGCGACGTTGAATGGGTCCAGGCGCTCGCGTCCGCGTGCGTGCGTGCGTGCGTGCGATCGCGTGCCCGGATTCCGCGTCGACGCGCGGTTCCGTTCTCGGCCGGCGGAGTTCGCTCGGCTTATGGTGGTGGGGGACTGGGCCGATGTGAAATGATCGTTGATGCGTCTGGTTTCGCGAGGTTTAGGGGGGCTCGTACGGTGGGAATTTAGGTTCTTGCTTCCTGCCGTTTGCTTCTTCTTCTTCTTATTCGTCTTCTCGGCTTTCCGATCGTTTCCTCTCCTCTTCTATAGTCCTGCAATAGTTTGTGTCTTTCGGGTAGGTAGAATATCCTTCGGGAAAGGTCTCGGGCGTTGGTTTCGGCAAATTACAATGGCGATGATCTTGTTCGTTGGGATTTCAAGGGGGGAAATGGGGTTACCTTTCTTTGTCTGGGGATTCTGAGAACTGGGTGTGAGGCAAAAATGCGCATTGCTGTGATATGTGTAGTGTTCTTCTTCCGATGTAATCGACTAGCTCCAAATTCTCTCCTTTGGGGACGTGCTTCTTTACTTTTCTCTGTACTAGCCTTGGTTTATCACGTGGGAGTAAGTATTTCGCTGTTTACAAGCCAATCTGTACTTCTTCTTTTTTTGACGAAGCCAATCTGTACATTACCTAAGTAAAGCTTGAAATTTGTTTGAAAGAGAAAGAAAAAAAAAAAAAAAAAAAAAACAGCTCTCTCGTCATGTAGAGTTTTCTCTCTACCATCCTGGTAGTTTTGTTTCCCTCTGCTACCCTAAACCCTCTCTTTAGCCTCGGTTTATCCGCTCCATTGCAGTTCTCTGCACATCCTTTCTACTTCGCTCTTAACTATGGGTATCTCACATTGTATTCTCTGCTCTTACAATTATCCAGTTTCAAGTCTCGTTTCTTTCATCCACTACTTTGCTGGCTGAAGCTGATTCTCGTATGACTTAACACCGGAGTCGGATCTATTTCGTTTTTCGCTTTGCATGCAACAACCATCGTCTTCTACATCTATTGGGTATCTTGCTACAATTGTCTGATGGACCATCCGGCTACAGTGGATGAAGCTCGTGTCTCTGCCCTCTGCAGTAGACTGGGCCGCCTTTGGTCTCCCCAGCAAATTGAAGAATGGGATGCTGCACCGCCTGAAGAAAACATTGCAGAATGTAAGTTGATTCTTGTTGGCAAACTCCTTGCCAATACACCAGTTAATTTCTCCGCTTTTCAACAAACAATGAAAAAATCCTGGCGCCTTGACAATGTGGACATCTCTCAGAGAGAAGAAAGCATGTATGTTTTTAAATTTCCTACGGAAGAGACCAAGCAGCGAGTTCTCGCGAATGGACCCTGGTCCTTTTCGAATAACCTACTTATGCTCCACCCTTGGGTCCCTAATACACCCCTGCACTGTTATAGTTTTACTACCTGTGTGTTTTGGATGCAAATTTTAGGCTTACCTCTGGAACGCTGCTCACAAGAGTTTATCAGGAAGCTAGTTAGGGATGTTGGTATGGCTTTGGAAGTCAGTATTGATACCAGAGAAGGGTCACATATCAAGGCAGTTAGAGTACAGGTCGAAATGCAGCTTGCAGAGCCTCTAAAACCAGGAAAACTTATCCGTATGGAAGGCAAACATATTTGGATAGATTTTCGTTATGAACGTCTGCCCCATTATTGTTATTCGTGTGGTGTATTGGGCCATTATGCATCCTACTGCAAGTCTATTCCTTATGAGGAGACAAAGTTTGAAGGAAGAGAGAAAATGTATTATGGGCAGTGGTTACGGGCAGAGGTACGTGAACATAGTCCTTTTTGGCAGGCATTTTATGACCTCGCTGTTGACACCTAAATTTTACCAAATCATTTAGTAATTAGTTGCATAAAAAAAAAGCATAAAAAAAGAAAGTAAAATTGCATTTCATGAAGTCGCATTTTTTCGCACCAATACTAAAAGGGCAACCAGACGCGGCGGCTCGTGGTCGATAATATTCACAAGAAGGCGGTCTCTCTCTCCGCTTGTCTGAACGTGCAAAAGAGCGAAAGTCAAAAAAAAAAAAGAGGAAGGAAGTTCTTGCACGTCCTTTGTCTCTCCCTCATTAATGCATGCGCATGCACGCACAAATTCGGCAGACGTGCGGACTCAAGGAGAAGCCTCGAAGAAGCAAAAGGAGCTCATAATATATTATAAAATATGCTCCATTAAGTGTGGATTGTCAGTCTTGGTGAAGTAATGATAATTTTTGCTGAAGGAAGAAGCAAGTAATAAGCAAAGAAAAGTCAAAAGTTGCTGCAATCCTATGGAATAGGGGGAACAAGTAGCCGCATAAGAAGCTTCAAGCATGAAGAAGAAAGAAAGAACCCAACGTCCATTTTCTCCCCCTCATTAATGCATGCACATGCACGCACGAAACAAGGGACGTGAAAATTCAACAATTTGCCTGCAAGAAGATGGAGTAACATTTTTATAATATTATCCTTGCTGAAAAAGCAGATCGGTGGCCACCATATTTGAAAAAGAAAGAAACGAACTTGAACAAGCAAAGAAAAATTGCGGCTACCTCCTGTTCACTTGTTCACACTACAGTCGATTGTTGCCTATAAATAAGCAAGGATCCTCGGCTAAAGAGGAGGAGGAATTCACGAGGAGCGAAAAAAAATTCCATCGTGAGCGAGAGTCTCGTTTAAAAAAGCAAGAAAGGGGGAGGTTTTGTGAGAATTATTAAAAAAGGGGAGACCCTCGTCAGAGAGAAAGAAGGAAATATGAAGTCGTGGGGAGGGGATTAAAAAGAAAGAAAAAAAAAAAAGCATAAAGAGAGACTGCAGAGAATGAGACGTGAGAGAGACAGAGAAAGGAAGTGACCGAACATCAAAAGAATAAAATAAAATACCCCTACTGTTCATCTTCTTCGGGAATTCGCCGCCGTTCTTTGGTCGCCCGCGCCGCAGCCGTCCACCCGCCGCCTTCCTCCTTCCGGCGAGCTCCGAGCCCACCGCCGCGCCTCGACCTCCGCGCCACCGTCTCCGTCGCCGCACCGCCGACCGGCGCCAGCATCTCCTTCCGCCGAGCCCCGAGCACGCCACCATCTCCGAACGCCCGCAGCTCCTCAGCCCTGCATCTCATCCGAACCAGCCACCGGAAGCCCTGGGGCCGCGGCCTCCCCTTTGCAACGCACAGCAGACCACTACCGCTCGAGGTCTCCATTGCTGGTCCGCCCACGAGCGCCACTCCACCCGTGCCGGCGTTGCTCTGCCCGACGCCGGAGCTCCGAAGCCCGCCGCTCCTGACGACGCCGCGCCACCGCTCCCTCGCCGGTCACGTTCGCCGCCTCGCTCACGCACGAGCGCTGCCCCATCGCCGCTGCTCCCGCACCTCCGCCCGTCTTCGCGCCACCGACCCCGACACTAGTCCGCGAGCCCATCCGTTTCTGCACTACTACTGCAGATCACGACGCCAACACCTGGAGATCCTTGACCCGCGACGTCCTTCATTGGTGGTCCGAGCCTTACCACTACACTGCAGCAACCCGTGACGCCTCAGTCCCGACGAGCACCGCGCCCGCCGCTGCGCCTCTGCCCTCCGCGCCACCGTCCCCATCGCTGCACCCCTGTCCGGTGCCAGCTTCTCCTTCCAGCGATCTCCGAGTGCACCCCCATCTCCGCCTCACCGGCCGTCCGCCCAGATCTCGCCGGAGTCCCAACGCCGACCGCCGGCCTTCCTCCGCCTGACGCACCCCCGTTATCCCCGTTCGTTTACGTTATAGGTAGTTTATTTTTATTTTTTACTTTTGCTTTTTACTTTGTTTACTTTTCAGTTTATTTTATTCTTTTTTATTTGTGTTTTTATTTTTTGTTTGTTCCGATAGTTTTTTTTAGTTTAAGTGTTTAACTTGTAATGTTGAATGTTAATATTTTGTGAACTTAGCATGCATTATCCGTAGGAATTTTGTCCGAAATTAATATAAATGGTCCGAGAGACATCGGATCATTTTTTAATTATATTAATTTTTGGGCTTTTTGGTAGAATTTCAATTGTTAAATCACGATAATTATTTAATTTGGTCCGTAAGACTTCGGATCAGATTTGTAATTATTTTGATCTCTTTGTCGTGATAATTAGGGTTAGAATGATCGTTAATTTAACCTGTGAGACAACAGGTTATTTTTTCGACTATTTTAATCCTTCCTTGGTTGATTTTGTTGATAGTTTAGATTTATTTAATAATTACTTGTCTTTAAAAAAACTAAAAACTAAAAAAATCAAAAATCAAAATCTTGCATGAGCATATAGGACATGTAGGTTTAGTACTTTTTTTGGATTTTTTTTAGAATTGCATTTTTAGATATCTTTTTAAAATAGGTTAGGGTCATTCTTAAACAACCTTTCTTTTATAGAGTCTTACATAAAATTGGCTTGTTTTTATATTCTCATTAAAAAAAAAATAGTTTTCTAAGACATAATAGGGTTTAAGTCAAAATTAATCCCAAAAATGAATTAGAAAATTATTTTTTTTAGATAGCTTAATTAGGGTTTTTATTAATCTTGAATTTCAATAAAAACTACAAAAATACTAGGTGCATATTAACTAGTTTGCATAATAGGATTATTTCATTAGAATATGTTCATTAGTAAATTAGGTCATGAGGTGCATGTTAACTAGATTGCATATTAGGCCCATTTAATTTGAATTCGCATATTAGTAAAATCAGGTCATTTAGCTTAAAAAATGCATTTTTCTAACTCTTAAGAAAACCAAAAAAAAAAAAAAAAATGCTTGCTTTGTGTGATGCAGTTTATTTATTTTCTTATTTGAATATTCAATAATGGTTGAGCACCCGTGTGATCACTTTTTGCATAGTAGAAGTCCAGGTTAAAATAAATCCAAGCTGCCTGCAAAAACATTTTAAAAAAATAAAAAAAGAAATGGTACCGAAAGGGCATTAGAAAATTCTAGTGTAACCAAGTCCCCGTACCCTTAGTCTCGGTTCGTAGAAGTAAAATAAATCTCCCTTTATTTTACTTAGGTGTCTAATCGACCTACCGTAAACTGATTAGTGGCGACTCCTAGATAATGTTTTGCATGTCCAAAAAAAAATTAGATTTAAGTCGCGATTTGGTATGGGCTTGGGAGAGCCCGAGCTAAGCCATAAAGCTTAGTAGTCCACTAACCTAGTTTTAGGTGGCAAAACCCGAAAAACGAGGTCGCGACAGCTTGGCGACTCCGCTGGGGACTTGTGTTAAAACACTTAGTGGACTTAGGCCAATTTTTTCTTTTCCTTTGAAAAATGTTTTTGTTTGGCAGCGAGGATCTCAGGTACGTCCCTAACATTTTTAAGGTGTTAAATGTTCTTGCAGATGGGAGGTATAAGGGGAGTAGTCTTTGCTAACATTTGTCTTGCAGGTTGAGGTGTGGGATGAATGATTTTTTTTCCAATTAGAAGTGTTGTTTGCATTTAAATTGTTGTGCATGCTTTATTGCTTTAGCACCACACTATTTGCACACACAACCTCGCGGTCCAACCGGGCTGCGATAGGATTTCTAGGATGGTGTTGAGAAGTATTCTTCCTCCAAAGCGAGACTGCTATGTAGAGGTTGACCTTCTCTTCCCGAAAGTTTTTCATGGTGTCGAAATGTGTTTTGTCCATATCCGCGAGACTGCGTGACTATTGGACATTCCATTCGACGAGCCCGGAGTTAAGAGGACCCGACGTTAATGCGAGACCGCAACGGTCGATCACCCTCTTAGCTCCACTTTGTTAAGCCTTTTAGATAGAAATCGAGCCTCATGTCTCATGCGATGTGTCTATGTGATTGTCATCTTTCCGGTGAAAGTAAGTTGTCTAAATTTTTGCAATTTACTTACTTTTTGTCGGCCCATGACAATAGGTTTCGTCGTCGATTTTGTTTTATATGCAATGGGGAAAACCGACTTACAATTCATTTCCACTCCCAAAAAGAGCTCAAGATGTGGTTGGACCAGCTAGATCAAGATGGCATGAGATATGTGAAAGCCAGGATCCCCCGACTTCTCCCACTGTTAGAGATCAACGTCCACTCTGGTGTAATACAAGCACTCCCTCACTTCTGGTGTCCACAAACTTCCACCTTCATATTTGGTGAGTTCGAGCTGACTCCAACGCTTGAAGAATATAGTGTTGCCATTGGAATGCCCCTTGAAAAGGAACTTGTTAGACCGCCTATCGGTATAGATTCTATTTCTGAATTATCACAATTTTTAGAAATCGAAACCGAAAGAGTAAGGAAGGTTGTCAAAGCCAATTGTTTTGCATGCCCATTTTCATTTTTGGAAGAGTGTTTTGCAAGTCAATCAATGATTTCAAAAGCTAGGATTTTCATATTAGCATTTTTCGGACTAATCGTTTTCCTTATCGAAGAAATGCTATTAATCCTTCAATTTCCGGGGTGGTTAATCGTGTTTGCAATGGGTTAAATTATGTTAATATGGTTTTAGCCGAAACATTCTTGTCATTGAACCGTTTCAAGCAAAATGAAGAAAAGACCATGCGCGCCCTCCCTGAACTTTTGCAAATATGGTTTTTCTCGCACATAAAAGGTTTTGGGCACCTTATGAAACAATTTAAAATTGATGATTTAAGGCACCCTATACAAAAATTTGCGGTTTTGGAACGTTTTTCCCCAAATAAACAATATGCCCGTTGGATTAATTTTTGAAAAATCCTAGGCCCAAGGCATTCCTATGGTATACTAAATGGCTTCATGTTGAGGAAGCTCGTTTCTCTCACAAGTATGATGAGCCGATCCCGTTCTTGGGCCTTTCCGGTGCTACCTCCTACTACCCATATAGGGTGGCCCGCTGAGCTCTTCAAGAAGTTCCTCCGCCCCTCAAGACGGAATTGTTCCAAGTTCGTTTTGTTCGCATGAGCTATGACTATTTCAACGAGGTCGAGATGATCATTGATGCATGGAATGAATGCCATCTAGAAAAGATTTTGGTGCCCAAGAGGCGAAAGGCAAGGAGGAGATCCACCATGCGTCGGCATTCTACATCCGACAACACCGGATTCCCTCGCATTACGTCCGGTGGTCCCCGATGTGACCGAGAAGCCTACTCGCGAGCACAAATTGAGCATCTTAAGCGGAAAGTGGAAATGCTTGAAGCCGAAAATAAGAAGCTTCGCAAGACGTTGGGATCCCGAAAGCATATAAAATGAAATGTTTTGAATTTTTGATGTTTAGGGATCTTGATTTCAATTTTCAATTCAATGCTTTCAATTTTTAGTTCAATGTTTAGGGAGTTGAATTTCAATGCTTAGTTCATTGTTAGGAAGTTTGACTTTATATTTCAAGTAAATTTTTAATAAAATCGGGCGTTTAGACCATTGTCATGGGCCATTTTCCTATTTTGTCATTGGTTCTTACATTACCCCTTTTCTTAATAGGTGATAACGGATCCGCCACGCCGCCTATTATTACACGATCAAGAGCTAAAATGGCTGACCAAACCGAGATGCGTGATCGTATTACCAAAGCATGGAAGATCAGCTCAAACAGTTGCTTACATCTATGCAACTTATGACTGCCCAAATCGAATCCCTCCGGGTGAATCCCGTTTCTGCACCGCTCTACCCGAGTTAATAATCCCAAAAAGGCAAGGAAGGTCCAGATGGTTGATGATGACATGCCTGAATTGGAGGATGACATACTTCCAATCATCGCCGAGAAAGCCAAGTCGACAAAGCACTCCTAAGACGGAGCAAGGTGAACGCCTTGCGAAACTTGAAGAGAAAGTGAAACAATTGCGGGGATCGAGAACTCACTTCCAATTGACACGTCTTTTATGAGAAGGTTAAGACGCCAAACAAGTTTAAAATGCCGGAGTTCGAGAAGTATGATGGCACTTCTTGCCCGAAAGCTCACCTGCAGATGTACCATGTAAGGATGGCTCAACATGTCAAAAATGAGCCCCTTATGATCCAATCATTCCAAATGAGTTTGGTCGGACCGGCACTAAACTGGTATATTATGAAAAACATAAACCTCCTCGACACTTGGAATGAGGTGGCCGATGCATTTCTCAAGCAATACAAGTTCAACATGGACATTGCACCTTCACGAGAGGATCTCGAGCGAATGGAGAAAAAGAGGAGTGAGTCGTTTAAAGAATATGCCATAAGGTGGCGAAATCTGGCCGCCCAAATCACTCCTGAACCCACGGACAAAGAACCGATGAAGTTGTTCGTCAAAACCCTTCCATTCGAGTTTCGAATCGGATGGCCAGCACATATGTTGAGAACCTCAATCAACTCATCCGGTGGGTGAACAAATTGAGACAGTGGTCGAGAGATGGATGGTTTAATGAACCAACCCCTATAGGCAAAAGATTTATTGCAAGGAAGGACAAAGAACCGGCCACAGAAGTTAATGTTGCATATGCGCAACCAGCCCCTAGTAAGCCTCAGATTGTTCGTGTCCCCGGGAATCGCAAGATGGAGGCCGAATGCATGCACCGCGGCAATTCACCAAAAGGCGCTTCTCTCCTCTTCCCGGTCCTTTATCTCAGTCCCGCCGATACTCCGAAGAAGGGATTGATCTCTCACGAACCAAAGCGACCCAATGCTGAAAAATTCTCCAATTATGATCCCTCCAAAAATGTGAATATCATATGGGAGAGGTGGGCCATTCAACCGATGAATGCATGACTTTGAAGCACAAGATCCAAAATTTATTGGATACTAAGGCATTTTCTTTCCGTGCCACCCAACCAAATGTCAAGAAGAATCCGTTACGAACATGAGGGAAACGTGAATGCAATCTTTGAGTTCAATACTGGCAAAAAGATGAACTTGAAGATGTCTGTCAAAGATATCTACAACGGATTAGTTAGAGTTGGTTATTATCCGACAGATGAGAATCCTCCCGTCCCTACCATGAAGGAAAGGGTTCAAGAAATGGTTAAGGCTGGCATGATCGGGTATGCTGATCAAACCGGAGTAGTGTCAACTATCTCTCAAGTCATCATTGATTGGGAGAAAGAATTTGCCGAGCTAAGTACTGAAAAGAGTGAACCGAGATCCGTTGATCGAGGACATGCCCCCACTTGAGGACGCCTCCGACCACGAAGGATTGTTAGTGGAAGAGCCTTCAACCGATGAGGAGATAATAATTGAGGTGCCCGGTTGTATCGGTACAACAATAACAAAGCCGTCCCCGGTCATACGAGCTAGATGTTGACTCGATTACAAGGTCCGGTCGAACCTATGCTCAAGCTAATACTCAACCCGCAAAGCCACATTCGATGAGGAGGCTAAAGAATTTCTGGCTATAATCAAAGCGAGTGAGTATAACGTGGTCGACTGATTCTGCGAAAATTGCCTGCTCAAATCTCTTTACTTGAACTCTTGCAAACGTCTCCTACGCATCAAAAGTCTCTAATGAAGGTCTTGAGTGAAGTTCATGTACCGGAGACGATCGAGGTAAACAAAGTTGGAGGAATTTGTAGGGTCGATCCTTCTCACGATTTAATAGCCTTTTTCGATGAAGAATTCCCTCTTGAGGGGAGGGGACATACTAAGGCATTATATATATCTGTCAAGTGCAAGGCTTCTCATGTGGCTCGAGTACTCATTGATAATGGGTCCGCCTTGAATATCGTCCATTGGCGACTCTTCATCGCCTTAAAATAGATCCTTCAAAAATAAGTGCTGCAAAGACCTCCGTCCGAGCTTTTGATGGTACAAGAAAGGAGGTGATAGGGGAGACCCACCTTGACCCGCAAATAGGTCCGGTGATGTTCAACGTCCTTTTCCAGTAATGGACATCCCTACCGGATTCAATTTCCGTTAGGTCGTCCTGGATTCATATCGGGCTGAGCTGTGCCATCAAGTCTTCACCAAAGCGTGAAATTTGTTGTCAAAGGAAAGCTAGTCATTGTTCATGGCGAGGAGGATCATCGGATTTATCATGAGACAGCCATCCCCTATGTTGAGCCGGAACCTAGGGAGGAGTCGAGTTACCAATCGTTCGAGCTTGTGTCCACTATTCATGCATCTCGAGGATCGACACCACCCATCCCTGATGTGTCAAATGCAGCAGTTATGGTAGCAAGAGTGATGGTTGGAAATGGCTTTATTCCCAGTCGTGGACTTGGTGAAAAGAGCATGGCATCCGGAATCCGATTGAAACCCCTCGAAGGTCTCGCTCCGCCGGATTAGGATACCATGGAAGAGGGGGAAGACATGAACAAGAGGGGAAAAACTCATTATTCCTCGATATTCGCAAGACATTCCCCGGCCCTGCTAGAATGATGCATGATGAGGGAGGAGTGATCTACACCCGAGGAATCGCGCCCGATGGATGGAGTAGCATGGATGACCCGACAACTTCAAAGACAGAGGATCCAGATAATGAGATGGAAGGAATCACGACCCTATTCGATGATCTCCTTATAGGCGCCATTGACGAAGAACCATCGGAGGAAATGGGTGCTAGCCCACAAGAGTAACACATTTACTTTTCGTACTCCCTGCGCGGGAATCTTATCGCTTTTAATGTTTTCTAGGATTTGCTTTTGCTTTGATTGTCGTATTTTGCATATCGCTTGTTAGGAGTTGATGTTTGCTTTGATTGTCGTACTTTCCATTCCAACAAATGTAATTTGATTGATGAATATCGATTACAATTACAAACTTTATTTTGAGGGCATGATGGGGTATACCAAACCAGCCCGGTGATGATATCCAACCAATAAAAGAAAAAAATCCAAGGAGAATTCTCGAGGCCCTGGGCTTCATCATGCTTTCTCATGTCAAAAGGTTTTCCAAATGTTTTGCCAAAATTTTTTTTTTTAAAAAAAAAAAGAAATTTCGAAAAAGGAAAAACCCTAAGGAAGGAAGGAAAATTCAAAAAAGAAGATAAGACATCCATGTCGTTTAATCTCGTTTGTCTTTTGAATTATCCATTTTATGTTTCAGAGCAACCTTATGGTAGGCAAGGAGGTGAAATTGGTTCAATCCAATACCATGAGCGATGATAGTGAAGATCCTGAGGAGCCGAATGGTGATTTCATTGAAGTACAGCATAGTTGGGAGCAACATGAAAAACCCAAAGTTCTCACCCCCGAGCAAACAGTCACTATCAATTTGAGTGATACCGAGGATCCCAAAGAGATAAAAATCGGGCAAATCTTCCCAAAGATGAGGCCGAGCACTGACTCGCTTGCTAAAAGAATATCGTGGATATCTTTGCCGGACGTATGCTGATATGCCGGGTTTAGATCCATCCATTGTGGAACATTGTTTGCCCACTAATCCGGACGTGCACCCTAAGAAGCAGAAGCTTCGGAGGACTAAACCGGAGCTCTCAAAGAAGATAGAGGAGGAGGTAATGAAACTCCTCAAAGTGGGATTCATTGAAGTCTCGCAGTATCCTGAATGGGTGGCCAACATAGTACCGGTCATGAAGAAAGACGGTCGAGTCCGAGTGTGTGTTGATTATCGGGATTTGAACAAGGCCAGCCCAAAAGACGATTTCCCATTGCCACATATCGATGTTCTCGTGGATAGTACTGCTGGATTTGAATTATTCTCTTTCATGGATGGTTTTTCTGGGTACAATCAGATAAGAATGAAGGTTGAAGACAAAGAGAAGACAGCATTTATCACCCCGTGGGAACCTTTCATTATAAGGTCATGCCCTTCGGACTCAAAAATGCAGGGGCAACTTACCAACGAGCCATGGTTACGCTGTTCCATGACATGATGCATGAAGAAATTGAGGTATATGTCGATGATATGATTGCAAAAACCCGACCCGGAGAAGTCATGTCAAAACCCTCAAGAAGTTATTTGAGCGGCTTCGTGAATTCAAGCTCCGTTTGAATCCCGCCAAGTGTGTGTTCGGGGCAACATCGGGTAAATTACTTGGGTTCATTGTGAGTAGTAAAGGGATCGAGATTGACCCATCTAAAGCCAAGGCGATATGTGAGCTACAACCTCCATCGACGGTGAAGGAGGTCCGGAGTCTCCTAGGGAGGCGAATTACATTGCACGATTCATTTCTCAACTCTCCGAGAGGCGAAGCCATTCTTCAAACTCTTGAAGAAAAATGTACAAGTTGAGTGGAATGATGAATGTCGAAAGGCGTTCGATAAGCTGAAGCAATATTTGATGAGTCCACCCGTTCTTGTCCCACCAATATCGGGGCATCCTTTGGTTTTGTACCTCACAATCCATAGTGAGTCACCGGGTGCGATGTTAGCTCGAAAAGTCCCGTGGATCGAGGGAACGAGCTATTTACTACCTAAGTAAAAAGTTCACTATCTCGAGCTAAAATATTCGATGCTGAAAAAACTTGTCTTTGCGTTAGTATGGGTATTGCATAGACTCGACAAGACACATTGCATTACAGACATTTCTCGTGACTGAGAACGATCCCATCAAGTATTTATTTAATCAACCAGCTCTGGTGGGTAAGTTAGCTAAATGGCAGGTCTTGATTTCAGAATTCGACGTGCAATTCATACCACAAAAATCAGTTAAAGGCCGAGTAATTGCTGATATATTGGCCGAGAACCCTAGAACCTTGAATGATGATGATTATCCCCTAGATGATCGTATTTTGGCCGTAAATGAAGATGCATGGTCCATGTTCTTCGATGGAGCTGTGAACTTGTCCGGTTCGGCACCAGGGGGCGTGCGATATCCCTGCACGGACAACATCACCCGGTAGCCGCAAAATTGATATTCCCATGCACTAACAATATAGCTGAATATGAAGCTTGTATTCTCGGACTTCGTGTCGCAATTGGAATGGGAGTGGCCAAATTGAAAGTATATGGAGATTCCGCAACCGATCATACTCCAGTGATCCGTAGGTGAATGGAAGACCGGGGATGCCAAATTACGCCATATCACAAGTACCTCGAAGAGTTGGTGAAGGAGTTCGATGAAATCTCGTTTGACTACTTGGCTAGATCTCATAATCGGCCCGCCGACGCCCTGGCAACGTTGTCATCTATGTTGCAAGTTACTGATGGTTTAGAAGTTGAGCCTTTGAAAATTGAGGTTATAGCCAAACCTTCTTATTGTATGGTCGTGAATGAAGAACTTGATGAGAAGCCATGGTATTACGATATCATGAACTATATTCAAAAGCAGGAATTTCCTGAAGGAAGCACTCCAGCCGATAGAAAATACATAATGAAGATGGCCTCAAAATTCTTTGTTAGTGGTAAGAATCTATACAAGAGATCTTATGATTCAGTCTTATTGAGATGCGTAGATGAAGCAGAAGCTACCCAAATCATGCAAGAAGTGCATGAAGGAGTTTGTGGCCCACACATGAATGGGCACATGTTAGCCAAAAAGATTATGAGATTGGGTTACTATTGGCTTGCGCTGGAAAGTGACTGCATACAGCATGTTAGAAGTTGCCATCGTTGCCAAATTCATGGAGATAAAATAAATGTTCCTCCAACGGAGTTACACCAACTATCTGAGCCATGGCCTTTCTCAATGTGGGGGATCGATGTGATTGGCCCGATAAATCCTAAAGCTTCAAATGGGCACCGATTCATAGTGGTGGCAATAGATTATTTTTCAAAGTGGATTGAAGCCGCATCATATGCTAATGTCACAGCCCGAAATGTTGTGAAGTTTATTAAGCGTGACATAATCGCCCGTTATGGTGTCCCCGAAGCAATTGTCACTGACAATGGGACAAATCTGAATAACAAGTTTGTTGATGAGTTGTTCAGTAATTTCAAAATCAAGCATTTGAATTCATCACCATACCGCCCACAAATGAATGGAGCTGTTGAGGCAACTAATAAGAACATCAAGAAGATCTTGGCTAAGACGGCCGAGAATTATCGGGATTGGCATGACAGATTACCCTTTGCTCAATGGCATATCGGACATCGATCCGAACATCTACCGGGGCTACCCCTTTCTCCTTAGTCTATGGCATGGAGGCAGTCTTGCTCGTGGAAGTAGAAATCCCCTCTTTGAGAGTCTTATCCCAAGTGGAATTGTCCGAGGCGTAATGGACACGACAAAGGTTCGAACAGTTGAACCTGATTGACGAGAAAAGGTTAAAAGCTCTTTGCCATGGTCAAGCGTATCAACAAAGAGTAGCCAAGTCTTTCAATCGAAAAGTACGGCCGAGACACTTCGAAGTAAATGATCTAGTTCTAAGAAAGGTGTTGCCGATTTTTCCGATCCCGGAGGCAAATTTGCTCCAAATTATAGAGGTCCATATATGGTGAAGAAGGTACTCCCTGGTGGTGCTTTAATCCTTACAGAAATGGATGGTCGTGAGTTTTCTAATCCTGTTAACTTCGATGCGGTGAAGAAATATTACCCCTGATAGAATTTGTTGTAAATTGGAGGTACTCGTTTCTTCATTGAATTGTGTGGGAATGGATTGAATGAGATGAAAAGTAGGCCCTGTTCCATACACGCATCGAATTCATTTGATTCGGCATATCAGACGTGTTGACCCGAAGTCAGTTAAATGAAAAAAGAAATGCCCTGAGAACACCACCAGTGCCTCGGCCTGGTGGCAAGGGGAATGAAAAGGTCCGAGAACAACTAGGGTTCGATCCCTGGAAACGGCAACAAGTTTGCCAAGCAAAAAAAAAAAACACAAAAACAAAAAAAAACAAAAACAAAAACAATTTTTTTTCTTCTTTTTTTCATTTTTTCCATCCTTTTCTTTCTTTGGGCTGCAAACTCTTTGTGATGAGTTCATGAAGTAATTGTGACATTTCAAAGGAAATTTTTGCGTTATAGTTTTACCTGTTTAAATTACCAATTCCACTGAAGATTATCATCGCAGATCAAGTTAATGAATGATGTGGAATGGATTGAACATGCTAAATGAGACATGTCAGAATGATGAAAGGCAAGTCATATCCTATACACAGTCCCTTGCTCATACACTGGTGAGACGAGTGTAGGAAGTTCCATGTCTGTGAGGTAAAGAGTTCTCTCGCGAAAGGTACGATAATCGAAATAATGAGAGGTGGTTTATTCTCTATCCCAAACACTACATGATCATCCATTGTGTAAACCCTTTTGAGCCCACACACGTGGATAATTTTTAAATTACCCCTGTCAAGAACCACCCCACATTAGGGCAGGCTGGAGGTAAGACGACATCATGAGGTGAGGAAATTGATAGGAATATTCTTGCTCTCACTTGCATCAATCTTCAGGTATTGCTATTACATTGAATTCATACGGTAATTTAAGTGCCTTAAGATGATGAAGAGCAGTTCTTTCTCTATCCTACACACTTTATCCATTGCGTAGCCCCTTGAGCTTGTAAATTCGTTTCATTTAAACCCAATTGGTGATCATCCCCCACACTGGGGCAAGGCAAAAGGCAAATATTCAAGCAGTAGAGTCCAGAGTGCCTAAAAAAAAAAAAAAATGATGAAAAAATCCCCAAGAACCCAAATGTTGAAACATTACATGGTGATTCAATACATGTAGTGTGTCAAAAGTCATAAAAAAAAAAAAAGCAAAAGGGGCATGAAAAAGCAGTGTGCCTAGTAAAAGCAAGGCCAATGCCCATAGAAAATGAAAGAAAGAGTCGAAATAGATGATGATCAATTGTAAAAGGGTGAATTCCCAATGGGGTGGTACTCAAAGAACTCAAATGTCAAGTTTTTATAGTACCTATGAGAAAATCCCAATGGTGAAGAAGAAGACCCGTGACAATGCCAAGATGAGCACCAATTCTCATCCCTCTTATACACATTTTGAGCCTAATGATCCATTCATTTCTCAACCCATGAACTTGACCTACGTTACGTCCCTTACAAAGTCTCTTCAGATTAGGGCACTGAAATTAATGTAGGAATTCATATGTTTATAAGCATTGTTCGAAGAAGTGTGAGCAAGACCATTGCTATCTCATTTCGCAAGTTACTTGACTTGTAAACCCGGAGATGATTGCAAAGTATTGTTCTTCCATTAGCCTTGACTCGAAGAGTCCCTCTTTGTTGAGCCGTTGACCAAGCCCATATTACAGTATTGATAAAGGCCTCTCAGATTGACAAGGTCGTACCGCTTGCGAGAATACTCGAACCCTTGTTGACATGATGAAATTAAGATTGAGTGATTCCTGTGATCCCACATTAATGGTTGGGACAAAATAGCCTTCTTAATGAGAGTGAGTGAAAGTCCTTTCTAACTGAAAGTTTCTCATTTGGTATTCTTGAAAATCCATGTCATAAGTGAAAATTGTCTTAAGCAATGATTCTCCCCAGTGGAAATTTGGTGGTGCAAATATGGTAAAACCATCATGCACAAATCTTAAAAAAAAAAAAAAAAAAAAAAAAAAAAAAAAACTTCAGTGGACTTTGGAGTGTGCTGAATTGCTTAATTCTTTGGTGAATGCATGTATTTTTGCTCTAATCATGTCTAAAGGTAATGTTTCCTTGAAGACCCAAGAGCTCCCGACATTCATGTTGCTTTTAGAAGCCTCGAGGTGAGAAACCTCCATGAATATTTGAAGTACATCCTTGATGTTCCAAAACTTCTTTCTACCAAGAGGTAAGTGACCTTCACGAATATCTCAGGTTTGTCCTAGGTATTCCCAAATTCTTGATATATGTTTCAAACCCTTTGTTAAGCATTTCATTCTGGATATGAATGCTTTCCGAGCTTTTTCGTTGTACCTTAGTCTGGATCTAGGTATTTCGAGTCCTCTTAATCCAATAGTCATCTCACCTAACATTGAGTGTTTATTGGTTAAGTTCACAATTTCTTGACATCTCGCCTCCGGATCCGGATGTCTCAAACCCTTTGTTAAGCATTTCATTCTGGATATGAATGCTTTCCGATCTTTCGTTATACCTTAGTCTGGATCTAGGTATTTGAATCCTCTTAATCCAATATTCATCTCACCTAACATTGAGTGTCTATTGGTTAAGTCCCCAATCCTCTTAATTTAATATTCATATCACCTAACATTGAGTGTCTATTGATTAAGTCTCCCAAAGTCTTGACATCTCTCCGGATCCGGATGTCTCAAAACTTTTTGTTAAGTATTTCATTCGGATATGAATGCTTTCGATCTTTTCGTTATACCTTAGTCCTGGATCTAGGTATTTCGAATCCTCTTAATCCAATATTCATCTCACCTAACATTGAGTGTCTATTGGTTAAGTTCCCAATCCTCTTAATTCAATATTCATCTCACCTAACATTGAATGTCTATTGATTAAGTCCCCCAAAGTCTTGACATCTCAGTCTGGATCTAGATGTCTCAAAACTTTTGTTAAGCATTTCATTCGGATATGAGCGTTTTCGATTCTTTTCGTTATACCTTAGTCCGGATCTAGGTATTTGGAATCCCCTTAATCCAATATTCATCTCACCTAACATTGAGTGTCTATTGGTTAAGTCCCCAATTTCTTGACATCTCATGCTGGATCCGGGATGTCTCAAATCTCATCTATCTTACTCGCTATACCTTAGTGTGAATCTAGGTATTTCGAGTCATCTGAATTCAACAAGGCATCTCACCTAACATTGAGCGTCTGTTGGATAAATTCATGTGGACTCTTCAGGGAATTTGGACACTTGCCGAGCAGATGAAAATTCATCCCGTACTTCACGATGCTCGACCGGTAAGTAATTACAGGTATGCTCTCCTCTTCAATAACTCACATTTGCATTACCATTTCCATGACATTGCATTTATGAAAAAAAAAAAAAAAAAAAAACAGTCCTGCCAAAGTATCATCCATTGCATGTTCATGGTCAAAATTTAGGTATCATGTTGTCTTTGAATGCAACCTCTGCGAACTCACCTTCAAAGAGGGGCAGCTGTTGACACCTAAATTTTACCAAATCATTTAGTAATTAGTTGCATAAAAAAAAAGCATAAAAAAAGAAAGTAAAATTGCATTTCATGAAGTCGCATTTTTTCGCACCAATACTAAAAGGGCAACCAGACGCGGCGGCTCGTGGTCGATAATATTCACAAGAAGGCGGTCTCTCTCTCCGCTTGTCTGAACGTGCAAAAGAGCGAAAGTCAAAAAAAAAAAAAAAGAGGAAGGAAGTTCTTGCACGTCCTTTGTCTCTCCCTCATTAATGCATGCGCATGCACGCACAAATTCGGCAGACGTGCGGACTCAAGGAGAAGCCTCGAAGAAGCAAAAGGAGCTCATAATATATTATAAAATATGCTCCATTAAGTGTGGATTGTCGAGTCTTGGTGAAGTAATGATAATTTTTGCTGAAGGAAGAAGTAAGTAATAAGCAAAGAAAAGTCAAAAGTTGCTGCAATCCTATGGAATAGGGGGAACAAGTAGCCGCATAAGAAGCTTCAAGCATGAAGAAGAAAGAAAGAACCCAACGTCCATTTTCTCCCCTCATTAATGCATGCACATGCACGCACGAAACAGGGGACGTGAAAATTCAACAATTTGCCTGCAAGAAGATGGAGTAACATTTTTATAATATTATCCTTGCTGAAAAAGCAGATCGGTGGCCACCATATTTGAAAAAAGAAAGAAACGAACTTGAACAAGCAAAGAAAAATTGCGGCTACCTCCTGTTCACTTGTTCACACTACAGTCGATTGTTGCCTATAAATAAGTAAGGATCCTCGGCTAAAGAGGAGGAGGAATTCACGAGGAGCGAAAAAAAATTCCATCGTGAGCGAGAGTCTCGTTTAAAAAAGCAAGAAAGGGGGAGGTTTTGTGAGAATTATTAAAAAAGGGGAGACCCTCGTCAGAGAGAAAGAAGGAAATATGAAGTCAGGGGGAGGGGATTAAAAAAGAAGTATGATGAAGTATTATCAAATAAATTCCCCGATTCTTTTTTCTTGATCTTGTGATCCTCTCATATAGGTTTGGATAAGAACTCTTTGTTCTTATCCAATCAACTAGAATAATGTAAAGAGATTATGAAAAAAAGAAGAAAAGATAAACGGGAAGAGATTATGATAATGTCGAAGGCCATATGTCAGCCTCCTATAAGTCCACTTCAACACACGGCTTTACATATATTATACTAAATTCTCACGCTTGAACTTGCAAAGATGCTTCCACAAATATAAAGTCCGAAAGCAAATGGCACACATAACATATATTCAAAGCACACGATGAACCCTAGAAGTCCTTACGGGCAAATTGACAGACATGTCGCTATGGTAATAAAGGATCAGATGCAGGAATCCATTCCCAGACAGGAAAGACAGCTCGAGAGTTCATCTGCATGCACTTCTCGTTTGGTCTCTTCATCCTCTTCTTTATCTGTCGAGATCGGGTTGACATTGGCGAGTTGCTGAGCCACATCGCTCATTGTCGGCCTGTTCGCACCGCTTTGGTCCAAGCAGCTCACTGCAATTTTAGCTACGGTTCGGATTTTCTCCATTTCACCTTCACTAGCACTCTCAAAGTTTATGACATCGGAGAGTGTGTCGCCCTTCACGGAAGAGATGAAATGAGGGACAGTAGAAAGTTTCTCTCCTGTGAGCAACTCCACAAGGACAACTCCAAAGCTGTATACATCGCTCTGAGTTGTTGGCATACCAGTGAGTAAATATTCTGGATCGATGTAGCCCAATGAGTCTTTTTTCCGAGTGGCTATGATATGTTTATGCTCTGGTGATATGAGTACCGAAGTCCCAAAATCGGATATTTTCACCGATTTTTTTTTATCTAGAAGCATGTTCGCTGACTTGATGTTGCCATGAATGATTGGGGTTTTGCATTGGAGTGCATATGATCAAGTGCATGAGCAGCTTGGGTAGCTATTCTAAAGCGGTCTTCCCACGATTCTAAGATGGTCGACTTATTCTGGATGTGTTGGAAAAGGGTGCCATTCGGAATGTATTCATGTACCAACAATGGTATTTCAGTCTCCAAACATATGCCTTTGAGCTTCACCATATTTTTGTGGCTCCTTTCCATCAGAAATTCAAGTTCATCTTGGAAATCTTGCCTTATCATAGACTTGTGCTCATCTTTAGGCTTCTTGACCACGACCACGGTATCCCTTGCTATTCTCCCTCCATAAACAGAACTGTAATGGTCGTCATTGAGCTTATTACTGTCATTATAGTTGTTGGTTGCTTTTGCCAGCTCTGCCTCCGTGAAGATTTGAACTTTGCGCTGTTTCAAGAGCTCTCCTCCATTTCGTTTGAAGTTGATCTTTCTAAGTCTCAACCTCATCTTGACCGAGACAGAAGCAGTAACGGTCATGCCGAAGACGGACACGACAAGTGCTGCCAAAGAGTATGTGTTGCCAGATTAGTAATTCAAGCATGTAAACCTCATACAATCCACATAATTCATTTAAAGAAATAAATTTTGAACACACAACCATTTACTTTTTTTTCTTGCGCAATATCCATCGATCACTATTGATTTGGAAGGTTAGTCAATATTTTAAAATATAATCACCCAATTAATGTTAACGGAAATGGTTTATGTAACAAATGGGTTACACATGTATATTCCAACAATCCTTACAAAAATTCTTATTAAAAATGACACGTGTCATCATAAACTGAACAAGTAATCAAAATGATCAATTCTAACCAAAGTCTTCTATTACTCTTCCAAATATCTGTCTTAATTATAATGGAGACGCTTAGTAATAAAACAAAAGAGAATGAGAAAGCATTCACCTCACATTGTTTTATAGCTCTTTCCATTTACAAATGGTATGAAGACTCAGTGGAATTTTATAACCAATTATGCACGTTATCACTATCATGATTAAATGTTTTTCCATCCATTTTATTGGAAAAAACTCTAACCGACGGGTTTACGGACATATACATCACCCATATTCGCATATATATGTATGTATGTATGATTCATAACCCACCAATATGTATGTATGTATGTATGATTCATAACCCACCAATAGAAAGCATGATTGAAAAGATTTTCTCTAACCAAAGATGAAAAACATTTTCTTTTCATAGATTTTATCTTTTTCTCAAAGAAAAAAACGAATCCACTTATTAGATGACCATTTGACATTTTTTTTTTCGTTTTTATAATTTTCATTAAAAATAAAGGCCTCATGGTGGATTTTACAAAAAGGGTGGCGTCATGGGTTGCTTGTATCTCCCAAACAAGTTCCAACCTTCTCGCATTATAAGGAGAAGAGATTGTTCTTGAGGTATTATTATTATTGTTATTATTTCATATTTTTGTAACAAATATATGTTTCTTCTTTAAATTGTACACGGGGTGGGTTTGCGGAAAAAATTTGCCCCATTCAAGGTGGTGCCCCCGAACACAGAGTTCTCACGGCCCATGGCCACCCTATCCGGCGCCCACAAACATTTACGTTCAGATCCATTCCCTTTTGCTGCTATCATTGTCCAAACTTTCCACATGTAAATAAATATTTTCTAGTGTGTGTCTATATATATATATATATATATATTATTTCATTAGCTTTATTTAAAATGAGAAAATATTTTTTATAACCTGAAAAAGACCAATACATCCACTACAAAGTCTCAATTAAAATATGAATTATTATACTGTGCCGTCTCAGCATAGTAAGATAATGTTGAGACGGCACAGTATAATAATCCAACCGCATCGCCTTCTTCAACAGTCATCTTGATATGCTATTGCTTAATATCGTGCTCCTTTTGACTTTTCCTTTTACTAGTTCAAATTCGTTCACTTTCGCTAGAGATATTAGGGTTTTTTCCCTCTTGAAATCTGCTGGTCTAGTTGTTCTTTTTGGCTCAAGATTTGCAGGTTTGGTCGGAGGAGGGATTTTCACTTGGATCTTGCAGTGTATCTTCCCACGAACGTAGTTTCAAAGTGTAAAGCTTCAGATAAACGGGAAAAAAAAGGCTAGAAGGGAGGTAAAAGAAAAACAAAAGAAAGTTGTAAACGGGGTTAGCCTGGGACTGAATAGGAACGCGTGGTAGCATGGGGCTCACTGCTTGTGCTTACCAGAAATTTACATAGGCTAATAATCCTTAAAACAAATATGTCAAACCTACTGCAAAATCAAATATAAGTTAATAGAATATGAACCATCCAATGAATGAAGGAGTGATATATTTGGAATTACCTCCACCAGCTATGGCGCCACGATCAATTTGGCAACGGTCTTTATTGCGCTTCCTTCCTTTGTAATTCTTTCCAAATCGGCAAATGGCTACATTAAGCAAAAGACAAATTGAACCGTTATCTTGATTAATGGCAAAAACAAATTGAATAGGTTGGTGCAGGGATTATTAGTAAGGTAATGCTATCCCATTCAGGTCTTGGTTGTATTATGGCGACATGTATCCACTCTCTCTTAAGATATCTCTTCTTTCTCTACTCTCAATCTCTCTCCTGGTCGAATTTAAGCTCAACAATGGCATTGTTTGTTGCCATCAACGGAGAGCAACGCTGCCTTGAACTTTTGCGATGATGCATGAAAACCTATGTTGCAAGAGGGAGGTGAGGTTTCATTGTTGCCATTATAGATATATCATATAGTCATTGGGGATGAAAACTTGGCCTAGGAAGGAGGACATTGATCTCAACATGTGTACATGCATTTATTAATATAAGTCACTATTCTATGGGTGAGATGGATGTACTAATATGCATATATATCACTAAATATGATGGGTTCGTTAGATTTGTCCATTTAGATACATTTTAGTGCCCGTACCATGTTCAATGAATACATACATATATATGGTCCTAAGGGGAAGGGGGACATAAATCTTGACATTGCAACGTGAGGATAGAATTGCTACAGATGATTTTGACCATGATGTTAACGGGTGGTGGCAACTGCCTTTCACTTATTCGAGTAGGCAAAAAGTTGGAATCTTCAAGAGAGATATTTTCTCTATATTTGGATTTACTCGATCGAATCTATCATAATTATTGAGTCATGATTGAAGCTAGACATTGACCCTGGTCCAGGCAAAATTCCTCAAATTTTATATAGACCTCCTATTAAAATTATACCAATGAGAAAACACACTTTTCTCTCTTTTCCCATTGTCACTAACTACAGCCATCGTGACCGTGGCATCACCATCCCCACCACTGTTGAGCCACGGCCTTGTCGTATCCTCATTAGTCTCCTCTGTTCATGGAAGAGACTAATCAAGCAAATCTCATCTCCTTCATTGCAAAGAAGATGGTACCGGGGACTTGTCACTGCAAGATGAGGTACAAGCCATACTCATAAAGGAAGGAAGAGAGAGAGAGAGAGTCGTCATCTTTGTTGCTTACAATGGTGGTACTGGGGACTTGTCAATGCCAAGATGAGGTACAAACCAGACTCATGAAGGGAGAGAGAGAGACAGTCATCATCTTTGTTGCTTACAGTGGTGGTACTGGGGACTTGTGACTGCCAAGATGAGGTACCGGCCAGACTCATGAAGGAAGGAAGAGAGAGAGAGAGAGGTCATCGTTGTTGCTTGCAGTGGCGGTGGCACTTAATGTCATCTCTAAAGTGGAGGTGCCGTTGCCGGTGGAGGAGAGGGAAAATTGTGTATCAGCGTAGATAGAGAGAGAGAGAGAGAGAGAGAGAGAGAGAGAGAGAGAGAGAGGCGGCTGTGGTGGTCCAACGGTGGCAGCGGCAATGGCGTGAGTTGCAAGACAGAGAGTGGAGGACGAGGTTGCAAGCGCAAATCGAACGGCGGCTAATTAAATGGGGTAAAACTAGATGGAATTAGTAGGTAGATACAATACTTCTCCATCAGGCTCTTGCATGTTGCTTAAGTAATTACCCACACAATTCATTCGAGTGCAATAATGAATGAGGAGTTGGGTTCGTTGAATTACCTTTACACCCTTTGGAGAGATTATAGGGGTTCCCATTGTACCCATACCTGCAAACGCAACGATAACCCCGTCCATTCCCGAAGTCTCTACATTCCGTGTTATTACCACAGGCATAGCTCGACCTCTTCCGCTTGGCCATTTTGCAAGTGTCGTCCGATTCGACCATCCAGTCCAGAACAAGGCTCGAGTTGTTAACCACATCCTGGAACGTCGGAAGAGTCAAGTTTGAGATATTGAATGGCCTGTTGTCCACCATGAAGGCCCGTGCACAGTGGCCTTGTCGCGAGTTCGACCCGTTTAGGTCGATGGAGGAGAGGTTAATGTTGAGCGTCTTGATCCCCCCTGGGATGGATGCTTGACAGCAACCTTGACCGGAGCAAGTGGTCTCCTTGGCGAAGTCGACATTGCCGCTGCAGTAGGAGGCGCAACCTCTCATGACCTTGCCTTCTTTATCGGTCACGACCGCAAGGGCGTTGCAGCCGACGACGATGAGCTTGTTCTGGGTTTCTGAGAAGCTGTACCGAGGATTTTGAGGTAGATTGATGGACAGGTTTCTGTTTGCTGGGCTGTCAGTCTGATCGTCGCACTCGTGTGGGTCGGGGAGGCTGACGACCATGGTCGAGTCCCCAACCGAGATTTTGAGTATCGTAAGATCCCCCAACATTAGTTGAAGACCGTTCCCTTCGGTGTTGGTGCAATTGAGCCGAAAATCTGGGGACCTCATACAATCGGGTTCGAGCCCGAATGGAAAAGGTACGGTCACGCCCCCACACTGGCGTGAGCAGTCTTTGCGCACGGCGGCGCTGCCTTGTTGAAACCACCAGGCCACAGCCACCGTTAGAAGCCAATGCCCTATCTTCATTTCGAAAAAAACTCTCTAGAACTGTCTCTCACGTAATTTCTGTCCGTTTTGGGACCTTTGTGCTTCTGTCCGCGTTTATAGAGTGGAAGCCGTTCTCACCGACCATTATATACACATCGACGAATTGGCGAAATTTAAGTACAACAATGGAGGGCAGCAGGGGCAAATTGTGTCAATAGAACAAATTGGAGGGACCCGATTGCATATATCAACAAATGCAAGACAGAATTAGAAAAAAAAACAATATACAAAGGTTTCACACATAAAGGGTAGTGCGCCCTTAGTCCTTGTCCTAGTGAAAGGGATGTTCACAACATATGAAGATGAATACATGATTGGGATGTTGAGGCTACTTAGCAAACTTTGCTCCATCTTGTATCAAAGAAGAAATCAGCATAGATGGTAATGAGAAATTCTAATAAAGAACTCCTAGT
This sequence comes from Eucalyptus sp. ANBG9806169, assembly GCA_014182395.1. Taxonomy (NCBI): domain Eukaryota; kingdom Viridiplantae; phylum Streptophyta; class Magnoliopsida; order Myrtales; family Myrtaceae; genus Eucalyptus; species Eucalyptus sp. ANBG9806169. Next base: position 18,890,962 of record CM024578.1, read on the forward strand.
ATAACTTTTTTACTGTTGACACCTAAAATTTTGAGATTTGATTTTTGCTAAATTAAAAAAATAAAAAAAAACAATCACATAGCATATAGGTTTAGGAAAATTTTATTTTTGTTATATTCCGTTAAGATTTCTCACATATTTAGGTAATATACACTAGGAGATGCACTTTTGCACAAAGAGGGATTTTCTTGATGGAATATGCAAAAATATTTCAGCGATATATTTAGGGGTATCGTGTTCAAGCAAAATTAGAAATGAAATATACCCCGAAGATACAATTTTTTGGCTTATAAAAGGGGTCTCGTACAATCAATTGTGGGGGGGGCTTCTTTTGGAATCAAAGAAAGAAAAGTAAAAGAGAGAAAGGAGAAAGAGAGGTTCCGTGCGTGGGAGAAGGAGCAAAAAGGGGGCTTCTTTTGGAATCAAAGAAAGAAAACTAAAAGAGAGAAAGGAGAAAGAGAGGTTCCGTGCGTGGGAGAAGGAGCAAAAAGCAAAAAGCGGTGAACAGTAAAAGGGGAAAAGAGAAAATCACTGTTTCTCTTCTTCCTTGGGGATCCCCTGCCGACGCTCCTCCGGCTAGGGGTGAGCGGTTCTCGGTTCCTTACAGGTTCCGCCCGGAACCCGGAACCTACCCTCGGGTACGGGTTCCTCATTTTTGGAACCTAGAACCTACCCGTCAAACCAAGAACCTGGAACCTACCCTGTCACAAGTTCCAGGGTCGGTTCCAGGTTCCAACAGGTTTTTTTTTTTTTTGATTTCTTCCTCCTTTCCTTTATTAGTTGAGTACCCCAAAATTATAAAGAGTGGTACAAACTCAGTAACAGAGAAGAAAAAAACCAATAGATGTGCTGTCAACATTTACATAAAAAGGGTTGCAAACTTGCTACTTAAACATGCAAATGAAGATATCAACTGAATGAAGGGGCTTCAGGCATCAAACTATCTCTAGAAGTGTAAGTGACCAGCAGAAAAGAAGTAGAGGTCATTTTACACTCTGTTTCAATTGACATAGATATTTTCCACGCATATCACCATTACAAGATTTGGACATTGCAGTACCTTTGTGTTCGCATGACACGAAGCTAGGGTAGCACCTGAAAGCTTGACTTCAAGATAAACACAAAAAGCCCGGCAAATCCAGTTAATGATATGATGGTGTGTTGAAGGGTGAATCACTAGAGACAGCACAACACATGGAATCACCTGCACTAAATGCAAAAGGGAAAATTCAACAAATGTAAATATACCAATAACAAATAAAATTTAATGGATAAAATTAGAACCTGGTTCTCACTACTCTATGTTCAAATTCTCTTATTTAGATGCCTCAAAGTATATTACTAGCTCAAGTTAATGATCAACGGAATTGGAAAAGGCAAAAAGGGAGTAAATCATAATTATTTGGTTAAGTTCAAGCTCAAATAACTAGCAGGCTATAACCCTTAAAATAAGTGGAAAATTCAAGAGACATTCAATTATATGGTTTTATTATGCCCAATCTACCTTCAACCTTATTACAGTACTCGTAGACCATAAGAATTATAGAGCAACCTAATAAAACAATCTATTGGTGATGCCCATAACACCTTCAACCTTATTTATACTATATAATAATTAATTTATTGACCTTAGAAGCAAATCTATTGACTGATGTAGATTTTCAGATAATTTAAAGCATATACGTACCACCTGACTACCACAAAAGAACAAAATGAACAGACCGCCATAACCAACTCAGCCTTTTGGAGACACATTACAAAGAAATAAATCCAAAGAGAAGCTTTTGTATGTCAAGGTTTCATATATCTTTTCATTTGGGTCCATTTGAATGCAGGCACCCACATCCAAACATAATCTTAAAATATTTTACAAATATAGATGGACACATCTATTCCATAGTTTGCTGGTGGAAGAGTTTGATGGTAACCAAGGAAGAGATAGAGAAAGTCTAAACTAGAGAAACAAAGCTAAAGAAAAAGTTGTGACTCGTCCCGTGCCTTATTCATAAACATAAATAGAGTGTAGATGGAGGACTCACCACAAAGCTTGTGCCTCATACCGTGTCTACGGGGAAAAATACAAGCCTTAATTTGTCGATTTGGTGCACTCGCTTGCTAAAAGAAAAAAGAAACAAAGCTTACCGTGACAATGAGATAAGCCTCGGGCAGCAATTGAAGTTGGGCTTTTCCTTCCCCAAAATTCAGTGTTCCTTCCCCAGAATTCAGTGTAAGTGCTCCCACTGTCAAAAACTACTCGGAGATCCTTTGCACCATGTACCTTACGCAGGTCTTGCTGTGAAGCGCTTGCTGAAACAATACAGTTCAGGTCCTCAAGAGTTTAGCAAGACATATAATGCGACAAAAAAATCACCAAACAAAATAGATGGAACAACTCCATACTCTAATAAACTAGCTGGTACCCATGCGATTTTCGAAGAAGGGACAAAGGTCAAAACTGCTTTCATGTGATAATGTCTCGGTCCGAAACATTTGGAGATATGTTGCTGACCTTGATCGTCCTTATATACAGAAAGTGGAGGAGCATGATGAACATATGAACTTTGATTACAGTAATCGTTCGATAATGATATCACATGTTTATAAACTTTGATGATGCAATGATAAGGTGCGTCAAGGTTAGTATATTCCGACAAGTATTCTTGTTATGCAGACTGCAAAATCTCGGTGAAACTAACCGCACCTCGGATACATTGATTGTCCAATTCGGTGTCATGATAGATTATGGGACTGACCCATCTTTCCTTTCTGCATTATCCCCTGAGACTTGCATATTCAGGGGGAAAGCAGAACATTAACGTACTCAATCTCAAAGATTACAAGTGCCGTGGACGGAAATCATGTTAAAAGTTACATGGCAGATTGGATCGAGAGCATAATCAAGATTAATTTTGAGGAGATTGATCATTTTCGGAAACAAAAGGATTGAACATAGGCTTGCTTGCAAATGGGAATGCTTGGAAAAAGCAAATGCATCGGGTGAAATCAGAAGCAACAGAGACAGAGCAAGAGAAAGCAAATGCATCGGGTGAAACCGGAAGCAATAGAGACGAGCAAGAGAAATCGAGCACTCACCGACATCGCGAATCGGCGTTGAGACGATTTATAGCTGGGTGGCATTGGGGGCAACTAGGCAAGCGGCCGGAGGGGGCAGCGGCTAGGCGGGTGGTGTCGGGGTGGGTGGGCAAGCGGCGAGCGACATCGAGGTGGCCGGGCTAGCGGCGGCGGCGTCCACCGGGGGATGAGCGGCGTCGGGTGGTGGAGTCGAGGGCGGCGGCGTCCAAGCTGCGGCATCGAGTGGGCGAGCGTCGGGCGAGCGGGGGTGACGGCGTCGAGGGAGGCAAGGGGGGGCGGCGGCGTTCGGCGGCGGTGGGGTCAAGGATGAGCGGCGTCGGCGGCGGCATCGAGGGTGAGGGCAAGCGGCGTCGGGAACGGGGAGAGGCGAGAGAATGGGAGAGAACCTGAGATAAAAAGTGATTTGGGGCTGCGGGGTTTTACCTTTTAGGAACCCTACCTTATTCCGGCCGGTTCCGGTTCCCAAAAAGGAACCGGGAACCGGAACCGGCCTCTTGAACCGGAACCGAACCGGACCCTCCTCGGTTCGGTTCCGGTCCCTTCTACCCGGAACCACGCTCACCCCTACCTCCAGCCGCCGAGTCCACCCCGCCGCACCACCGCCGCCCGCGTGCATCACCGCGCCGTTCGCCGCCGGAGCCAGCCGCGAACCGCCGCGCAACCCCGATCCGGCGACCCGCAACTCGCGCCCACGTTGCTCGCCGCTGCTCGAGCCGCCTCCGCCTTTGCGCTCCTCTCGCGCCCAGAGCCCCGAAGACAGCCTTCGGCCGCCGCGCCTCGGCTCCGATCACCGCCCGACGCCGAGACTTGAAGCCCGAGATCCGACGCCTAGCTCGGCCCTGCGCCCGATCCGCCTTGCCTCCGCCCGAGCTATTCCCGAACCGCCCCGCAGCCGCTCGTGCTAGCCCCGCTTCCACCGTGCCGACCGCCGCACCACCGCCGCCGGCAACTCCCTTGGCCGGACACAACGAGCGTGCTCCTCCATTTTTTTTTTAGGTTGTTTTCCTTTTTTCTTTTATTTTATTTTTACTTTTTATTTTACTTTACTTTTAGTTAATTTTATCATTAGTGTTTAAAGTGAATTTTGTGAGGTGAGTTTTAGTTATAATTGTTATAGGCATTATCCATAGGAATTGTCCTAAAGTTATTGTAATTATTTAATTTGACCCGTAAGACGTCGGGTCATTTTTTTTTTAATTATGATAATTTTTGGGGTTTTGTTTGCGATATATTAATTGTTGAATTAATTTAATTATTAATTTGATCCATAAGACTTCGGATCAGATTTTTAATTATTTTGATTTCTTGTCGATGTTCGGGGCTAAAAATAGTCGTTAATTTGACCCGTGAGATAACGGGTTAATTTTTTCGCCTATTTTAGTCCTTTATTTGTTGAATATTTTGCTTGTTTAAGCTTTAGTTGATAATTGCTTGCTTTAGAAAATCACTACGAAAAAAATCAAAAAGATATTCGAATTAGGTTTCAATTTGTTTTTTTTTAGAATATTTCTTGTTATTTTGCATATCTAGAATATAGATTTTATTTTAGATTTAAAAAAAATATTAAAACAAAAAAGGTGCATTCATTTAGGTTGTTAGTTTTTTTTTTTTATTTAAGTTGCATGTTTAAGTACGTGGCATTTTTAAATTTCGAACATAGTTAAAAATAAAAAAAATATCATGCATATGTCATGTAGAATTAGGGCATGCTCCGTACGTCATTGCATATTAAATAGATTGCATGTTAGGTTGAGGTAATGTCTCAATTTAAATTAGGATTTGATATGACCTAATCCTTATCTTAAATTAGATAGAATTTTAATCTAACTAGATCATTTTTGCATTCGAATTTCATGAAAGAAAATACAAAATTTGTCTTTGCATAAGTTAATTTCAATTTTTAGGATAGATTGCATTTTTAAAAATAGAAACATCAAATGCACGTCATTTAGTTTTCATTAAGTTCAATTAATTAGAACTTTCTTATCATTAGACTAAGTCATTCAATAAATGTCACGTGACATTAAGTTGCATGAGGCATGTCATTTTAGTTTAAATAATTTTGTATGTCATTACATCGCATTGCATGTTATTATAATTAGATCATTTATATTGCATTTAATTATTGCATTTCTTCATGTCATATAGTTTAGGTCATGTCGTCATGTCATATTAGGTTATTAGCATGCATCGCATGATTTTCATTAAAAAAGTGAAAACAAAAAAATTGAAATTGCGTGTTAATTAGAAATCATATCTAGGATTGTCTATATGATTTTTGATCTAACAACGCAGATGCTTTCGTTGCTTTAAGGTATGTCCTGCATTATTTTATTCGTTTTCTCGGGTGTTAAATTGGTGGTTTGTGCACTCGCATGATCGCCTCACACGTTAGGAAAATGAATTAAAATCAAATCAAGCTGCCTGCAAAGCATTTTTTGAAAATTAAAAAGAAATGGTACCGAAAGGGCACTAGGATAGTCTAGTGTAACCAAGTCCCCGTACCCTTAGTCTCTGGTTCGTAGGAGTAAAATAATACTCCCATTATTTTACTTAGGTGTCTAATCGACCTACCCTAAGCTGATTAGTGGCGACTCTAGATAATAATCTTTTGCATATCAAAACCCTAAGTCGCGATTTGGTATGGGCTTGGGAGAGCCCGAGCTAAGCTTAAAGGCTTAGTAGTCCATCAACCTAGTTTTAGGTGGCAAACTCGAAAAATTGGGTCGCGACAGCTTGGCGACTCCGTTGGGGACATAAGTTTGAAATTCTTAGTGGACTTAGGCCAATTTTCTTTTTTGAAAAATGTTTTTGTTTGGCAGCAAGGATCCCAGGTACGTCCCTAACATTTTTAAGGTGTTAAATGTTCTTGCAGATGGGAGGTATATGGGGAGTAGTCTTTGCTAACCTTTGTCTTGCAGGTTGGAGTGTGGAATGAATGATTTATTTTTTCCAATTAGAAGTGTTGTTTGCATTTAAATTGTTGTGCATGCTTTATTGCTTTAGCACCACACTATTTGCACACACAACTGCGGTCCGACTTGGGCTGCGATAGGATTTCTAGGATGGTGTTGAGAAGTATTCTTCCTTCAAAGCGAGACTGCTATGTAGAGGTTGACCTTCTCTTCCCGAAAGTTTTCATGGTGTCGAAATGTGTTTTGTCCATATCCGCGAGACTGCGTGACTATTGGACATTCCATTCGGCGAGCCGAGTTAAGGGGACCGACGTTAATGCGAGGCGCAACGGTCGAGATCACCCTCTTAGCTCCGCTTTGTTAAGCCTTTTAGATAGAAATCGAGCCTCACGTCTCATGCGATGTGTCTATGTGATTGCCATTGATTTTCCTTGGTAAAGTAAGTCTTCTATCCCTATACCATGCAATTTATTTTATTGTATTTTTGGGTCGGTTCATGACAATTTAGGTCAATCATTAATTTAATTTCTTTGTCAATTAGAAATGAAATTGCTAGGGAATGAGGCATTTAAAAAAACTTTAGCGAGTTTGTTTTCATATGATGTTTAGGAAATTTGGATGTCCATTTCTTAGGAAATTCCCTTTTAATACGAACTTCTCATGAATAAATAAATAAAAAAGTGAAAAAATCGATTAGACCATTGTCATGGGCCATTTTCCTATCTTGTCACTAGTTATTACATTATCTTTTTTCCTTAGGTGGCAACGGATCCTCCACGTTCACCCATTATTACGCGATTAAGAGCTAGAATGGCCGACCAATCAGAAATGCGTGATCGTATGTCCGCTGTGGAAACTCAACTCCAACAAGTGCTCACCTCTCTACAGCTTGTGACGGATCAACTTCAATTCCTCCAAGTAAATCCTACAACTGCACCCGCTCTTCCTCAAATAACTATCCCGAAGCAAACAAACAAGGTTGACGATGACATGCCCGAGTTGGAAGATGACTCGATCATTGTTAGAAAGATCAAGCTCGACAGCATTCCAAAGACTGATCATGATGAATGCTTCACAAAGCTGGAGGAAAAATTGAAAGAACTGCAAGAGTCGCAGAATTCACTCTCGTTCGACCTGTCGGTGTATGAGAAGGTCAACATGCCAAAGAAATTCAAGATGCCGGATTTAGAGAAGTACGATGGTACTTCCTGCCCAAAAGCTCATTTGTAGATGTATCACGTGCGTATGGCCCAATATGTCAAGAACGAGCCTCTCATGATCCAATCGTTCCATGCGAGTTTGACTGGACCTGCACTAAACTGGTATGTCATGAAAAATGTGAACCTTCTCGACACTTGGAATGAAGTGACTGACGCATTTCTCAAGCAATACAAGTTCAATATGGATATTGCACCTTCCCGAGAGGATCTTGAGAGGATGGAGAAAAAAAGGAACGAGTCGTTCAAAGAGTATGCCGTGAGATGGCGAAACCTGGCAGCTCAAATCACTCCCGAGCCTACTGACAAGGAGTTGATGAAGTTGTTTGTCAAAACCCTCCCTTCTGAGTTCCGTAACCCGATGGCCAGCACGTATGTGGAAAACTTCAATCAGCTTATTCCCGTGGGAGAACAACTTGAAGTAGGGATAAGGGAAGGATGGTTTACTGAACCATCCAATAAAAGATTCACTGCCAAGAAGGAGAGGGGAGCGGCTGTAGATGTGAATGTGGCTTATAGCCAAGAAAATGTCAAACGTGCCCCAGCTATCCAAATGAATCCGAGACAACCCCAAACTGCTGGCCGTCAACCATTTAATAGGAGACAATTCTCTCCTCTCCCTGGGTCTCCATCCCAAGTGTTGACGATCCTCCAAAAGAAAGGTTTGCTTACTAGTGAACCAAAGCATCCTAACCGTGAAAGCAATTGCAGCTACGACCCGACAAAGAAATGTGACTACCATAGCGGGGAACTGGGGCATTCAACTGATGAGTGTTTCACCCTCAAGCACAAGATCCAAAACCTCTTAGACACGAAAATCTTTTCGTTTCAAACTGCTCAACCGAATGTCCAAAAGAATCCACTTCCCGAGCATGAGGGTACGGTGAATGCTATCCTAGAACCTGAAGTCGGTCGAATCAAGGACTCGAAGGTGCACGTGGCAGATGCTTACAGCGGACTAGTAAGAGCTGGATATTATCCAGCTCAAGAAAATGTCCCCCTATCGCTGATGAAGGAAAAAATTGCCCAAATGGTGGATGACGGCATTATCGTATATGCTGACCGTAACTGCGTAGTTTCCACTATTTCACACATCATCATTGATTGGGAGGAGGAGCAGGCTGCGCTCAATGCGATAAGGAAGAAGTTGACCCTTCGCTTGCGGATATGCCTCGCTAGAAGATGCATCGATGAGGAGATTGTGATTGAGATACCTCAACCGTATGAGTATGTCAACAACAAGCGGTGCCTTGGTCTTATGACTTAGATGTCGACCTTGTTACAAGGCGGTCGAACCTACGGTCAAGCCGGTGCTCAAGCTGCGAAGCCGAGTCACCGATGAAGAGGCTAAGGAATTTCTGGCTGTGATTAAAGCAAGTGAGTATAACGTGGTTGATCAATTGCGAAAGATGCCCTTTTCGATCTCTTTGCTCGAGCTTCTCCAAACATCCTCTGTCCATCAAAAGTCACTAATGAAGGTGTTGAGTGAAATTCATGTGCCGAGAGCAGGTTGAGGCGGACAAGTTGGAAGAATTTGTGGGATCAGTCCTTCTTAAGGATTTGATTACCTTTTCTGATGAAGAATTCCCTCTCGAAGGCCGGGGACATAACAAAGCACTCTACATATCCGTTAAACACAAGTCTTCTCATGTGTCTCGAGTGCTCCTTGATAATGGGTCCGCTCGAACATATGTCCATTAGCCACTCGCACCGCCTCAAGGTAGATCCGTCAAGGATACATGCTGCAATGACCTCGTACGAGCTTTTGATGGCACAAAGAAGGAGGTACTCGGAGAAATCCATCTTGATGTACAGATAGGGCCAGTCGTCTTCAACATTCCATTCCAAGTGTTGGACATCCCTACCGCATTTAATTTCCTGCTGGGTCGTCCATGGATACACATTTCTGGAGCAGTACCCTCAAGTCTACATCAAGCTGTGAAATTTGTGATCAAAATGAAGCTGGTTACCGTATATGGTGAGGAAGACCACCGGATCTATCATGAGACGGGTATCCCCTATGTAGAGTCGGATTCTGAGCTCGAATCAAGTTACCACTCATTTGAGTTGGTATCCACTATACATGCTTCTCGAGGTTCATCACCGCTCATTCCTGAAGTTTCAGATGTTGCCCTCATGGTAGGAAGAGTAATGGTCGGAAATGGTTTCTTTCCAGGCAATGGTCTCGGAAGGAATGGTGAAGGCATTCAAAGCCCCATTGAAGCCCCTCAGAGGTCCCGTGCTACTGGTTTAGGGTACCATGGAAGAGGTAGAGGAAGTTTAAGAGGACAAAGACAGGGAAGGCAGAACCGGCCACTTGGTCAAGGGCGATGGAGGCAAAACCTGCTACCCCCGAGCATTCATGAGACATTCCCTGGTCCTCCCATAATGATGCAGGATGAAGCAGATACCCTAGGACAACCTATTGGCAAATTTGATTACACAGTGAAATATTCGGCCCCTCCCGGCCTTTTGCATTGATCCTCGTGAGATAATCCCGAGATGGATGGGATGGCATGGATAATCCCGACACCCTCGGAGACGAAAAGTCCGGAGATGCATTGGAAGGAATCACTAGTCTCTTCGATGACGTCTTCATAGGGACAATTGATGAAGGACCTCTAGAAGAGATGGGCTCTGGCCCGCAAGAGTAACTCATTTACTGCTTTCTCACATTCCCTTGCGCGGGAATTTTTATCGCTTTCTAGGGCTTGTTTTTGATTTCTTCTTTTTCGCTTTCTTTTAGGGCTTGAAAATTGCATTTCCATTCAATAAATGTAATTGATTGATGAATATCAATAAAATTACAAGTTTTATTTTGAAGGCATGATGAGGTACACCAAACTAGCCCGGTGATGATATCCAACCGATAAAAGAAAAGAGAAATCCAAGGAGAATTCTGAGGCCTGGGCTTCATCATGCTTTCTCGTGTCAAAATATTTCAAAAAATGTTTTTGCCAAAATTCTTTTCAAAAGAAATAACAATTTAGATTACTCTGTTTGCTTTTCTAATTTATTTACTTCATGTTTCAGGAACAGTTTTATGGCATACAAAGGCATGGAAACGGTCCGATCCAATGCAACAAATGATGATATGGATAATCTCAAAGATTTGATTGAAGATTCCATTGAGGTGCAGCGAAGCAGGAACAACATGAAAGAGCCAAGGCTCTCACATCCGAGCATTGTCACTATTAATTTAAGTGACGCCGAAGAAGCTAAAGAAGTTAAAATTGGGGCAAATCTCCCTAAAGATGAAGCCGAGCACCTAATTCAACCACTGAAGGAATATCAGGATATCTTTGCATGGACTTATGCTGACATGCCTGGTTTAGACCCATCGATTGTTGAGCATTGCTTGCCTACTAATTCGGACGTGCCACCTAAGAAGCAAAGACTTCGGAGAACTAAGCCCGAGCTCTCGAAGAAGATAGAGGAGGAGGTGATGAAGCTTCTAAAGGTGGGATTCATTGAAGTCTCACAATACCCTGAATGGGTGGCTAACATTGTGCCGGTAATGAAGAAGGATGGTCGAGTTCGAGTTTGTGTCGACTATCGAGATTTGAAAAGGCAAGCCCAAAAGACGATTTTCCGCTCCCTCACATTGATGTCCTCGTGGATAGTACCGCCGGATTCGAACTATTCTCCTTTATGGATGGGTTTTCCGGGTACAATCAGATAAGGATGAAAGAGGAGGACAAGGAGAAGACTGCATTTATCACCTCATGGGGGACCTTTCATTACAAGGTCATGCCCTTCGGACTCAAGAACGCAGGGGCAACTTACCAGCGAGCCATGGTAACACTATTCCATGATATGATGCATTAGGAGATTGAAGTCTATGTTAATGATATGATTGCAAAGACCCGGCCTGGAGGAAGTCATATGGAAACCCTAAAGAAGTTGTTTGATCGACTTCGCGAATTCAGCCTTCGGCTAAATCCTGCTAAATGCGTATTTGGGGCAACATCTGGTAAATTACTTGGATTTATTGTAAGCAATAAGGGGATTGAGATCGACCCATCTAAGGTTAAGGCCATATGTGAGATACAACCTCCATCAACGGTGAAAGAAGTTCGGAGTCTTTTGGGAAGGCTGAATTACATAGCCCGGTTCATTTCTCAACTATCTGAAACAGCAAAGCCATTCTTCAAACTCTTAAAGAAGAATGCACGAATCAACTGGGATGACGAGTGTCGAGAGGCGTTCGACAAGTTGAAGCAGTACTTGATGAATCCACCGGTTTTTGTCCCACCATCACCGGGGCATCCTTTGATTCTCTACCTCACCATCCATAGTCAATCATTGGGTGTAATGTTGGCTCAAGAAAGTCCTGTTGATAAAAAAGAACGAGCCATCTACTATATGAGTAAGAAGTTCACTATATTAGAGTTGAAGTATTCTGATGTTGAGAAGACTTATGCCGCGTTGGTATGGGTACTGCATAGATTGCGACAATACACATTGCATTACCAGACATTTCTCGTGACAGAAAATGACCCCGTTAAGTACTTACTTAATCAACCAGCTTTGGTGGGTAAGTTGGCCAAATGGCAAATTTTGATTTCGAATTTGATGTGCAATTCATGCCACAAAAGTCGGTTAAGGGTCGAGCGATCGCGATCTATTGGCCGAGAATTCAGATGTCTCTAACAACGATGACAATTTCCTTGATGACCGTGTCTTGAGTGTAAATGAGGATTCATGGAAGATGTTTTTCGATGGAGCCGTTAACTTGTCTGGCTCTAGTACTGGGGCAGTTTTGATATCCCCAGATGGACAGCACTATCCGGTAGCTGCAAAATTGACATTCCCATGCACCAACAATGTGGCCGAATATGAAGCTTGCATCCTCGGACTTCAAGCCGCAATCGAGATGGGTGTGGCCAAGTTAATGGTATTCGGAGATTCGGCACTAATCATATTACAGACTGTAGGTGAGTGGAAGACTAAGGATGCCAAATTGCTCCCATACCACCGGTATCTAGAAAGTCTCGTGAAGTAATTCAAAGAAATTTCATTTGAATACCTACCGAGGTCTCATAATCAATTTGCAGATGCACTTGCAACATTGTCTTCTATGCTGAAAGTCACCGATGGGTTAGAGGTCGAGCCACTAAAAATAGAGGTTTTGCCGAAACCAGCTTATTGTATGATTGTGGCTGAAGAACCCGATGGAAAATCATGGTATTACAATATCATGAATTACATTAAAAAACAGGAATTCTCCGAGGGAAGCACTCAGGCTGATAGGAAGTACATCACGAAGATGGCTTCGAATTTTTTCGTCAATGGTGAGAATTTGTATAAGAGATCTTATGATTCGGTTTTGTTGCGATGTATAGATGCAGCTGAGGCCACTCAAATCATGCAAGAAGTGCACGAAGGAGTATGTGGCCCTCATATGAACGGACACATGTTAGCCAAAAAGATCATGAGATTAGGCTACTACTAGCTCACATTGGAAGGTGATTGCATCCAGCATGTTCGGAGTTGTCACCGCTGCCAGATCCATGGAAATAAGATAAATGTTCCTCCAACTGAGCTGCATCAACTTTCCGAGCCATGGCCTTTCTCGATGTGGGGTATCGATGTGATTGGCCCGATTAACCCTAAAGCTTCAAATGGGCATCGATTCATCTTGGTGGCGATAGACTATTTCTCCAAATGGATCGAAGCTACATCCTTTTGCAAATGTCTTTGCTTGCAATGTTGTGAAATTCGTTAAACGTGACATAATTGCACGATATGGCGTCCCGAAGCGATCATCACGATAACGGGACAAATTTGAACAACAAACTTGTTGATGGGTTGTTCAGCAAGTTCAAGATTAAACATCTAAATTCGTCTCCTTACCGTCCTCAAATGAACGGGGCTGTTGAGCGGCCAATAAGAACATTAAGAAGATCTTGGCTAAGACAACCGAGAATTATCGAGATTGGCATGATAGGTTGCCCTTTGCATTGATGGCATACCGAACATCGATCCGCACTTCTACCGGGGCAACCCCTTTTGCTCTGGTGTATGGTATGGAGGCAGTTCTGCCTGTTGAAGTAGAGATTCCTTCTCTGAGAGTTTTATCCCAAATGGAGTTGTCTGAGGCTGAATGGTCGCAGCAAAGATTAGAACAGTTGAATTTGATCGATGGAAGAAGGCGAAGGCTCTACGCCATGGCCAAACATATCAGCAGAGAGTAGCTAGATCTTTCAACCGGAAGGTGCGGCCGAGACATTTCGAAGTAGATGATCTTGTTCTAAGAAAGCTATTACCAATATTTCCAGATCCTAGAGGCAAGTTTGCTCCAAATTACAGTGGCCCTTATGTGGTGAAGAAAGTGCTTCGTGGAGGTGCCTTGATCCTGGCAGAAATGGATGGTCGTGAGTTTTCCAATCCAGTTAATTCCGATGCTATCAAGAAGTATTACCCGTGATAGAACTTGACATGCCATGTTTTGAATTGCAAGCATTTTTATGTTAAATAAATTGCTTCAATTATTTGAATTTGTTGCAAAACTTGCATTTTTTTTTTATTCCATGATGAATTGTGTAAGATAGATTGAATGTGTCAAATATGATACTTTGGAATGATGAAAGGCAACCTTACTCCATACATTGTCCCATACACTAATCTTTAGTGAGTTGTATGAAAATTTCCATGCCTGCAAGGAAAAAGGTGATCTCGCAAAGGGTACGGTAACCAAAGTGATGAGAGACAGTTCTTTCATCTACCCAAAACACTACAGGTACACCAATTATTTAGCCCTTTGAACCCATACACGTGAAGAGTTTTTAAATCATCCCTGTGAAGAACCATCTCACATTGGGACAAAATTTGAGATGAGTGATAGGAATTTTCTTACTCATACTTGCATCAATCTTCGAGTATTGCTTTCACATCGTAACTCGTATGATAATTTAAAGTGCCCTAGGATGATGAAGAGCAGTCATTTCTCTATCCTATACACTTTTATCCATTGCTTAGCCCACTTGAGCTTATAAATTCATTTCATATTAAACCCAGTTGGTGATCATCCCCCATGCTGGGGCAAGACAAAAAACATTCGAGTAGCATGAACTAGAATGCTGACCAAATGGAGCTTCTGTTAAAAGAAAATAAGTGCTAAAAAATGGGGCATGAAAAATCAGTGTGCCTGGTAAAAGCAAGGCCGATGCCCATGAAAAGAAGTAAATGTATAAGAACTAAGGGGCATGAAAAAGCAGTGTGCCCGGTAAAAGCAAGGCCAATGCCTAGAAAAAAAGAAGAAAAAATCAAACTTTTGATATGATGAGTCGTATCCCCAAAAGGCAGTACTAAACTCAAATGCTGTTGCAATCAATGGAGATTTGATGAAGAAAAATCTTCGACAGTGGAAAGGAAAATGTTGGAAATGTCAAGATGATCACCAACTTTAATCCCTTAAACACTTTTTTGAGCCTAATGATTAATTCATTTCTCAACCCATGAACCAAACCTACGTTACGTCCTTTGCAAAGTCTCTTCAGATCAGGGCACTTGAATTAACGTAAGAGTTCGTATGCTTGAAAGCATCGCTTGAAGAAGTGCGAATAAGACGATTTCTGCCTCATTTCGCATGTTTCTTGACTTGTAAACCCAAAGATGATCGCAGAATATCATTCATTTTTTCAATAGCCTCGACTCAAAGAGTCTCCTTTGCTAAGCCGTTGACCAAGCTCACATTACGGTCCTTGTTAAAGACCTCTCAGATTGGTAAGGTCGTACCACTTGCGAGATTGCTCAAACCCTTGCTTGACATGATGATGGTGAGATAGAGTGATTGTCAAGATCCTGCATCAAAGGCCAAGATAAAACAACCCTTTTAAAAGAAGATGAGTGAAAAGTCCTTTCAGACTGAAGGATCCATCTTGACACATCCATGATGCTCATGCGTTCAGATTGGAATCATCATTCGAAATCGTTCCTATTGAAATTAAGATGATGCGTGGTTGATAGAAATTATTACGCATGAACCTTGCTTGAATTAATGCATGTTTGTGATTGCAAATGCATGTTGTTTCTCCTACGATCATGTTTTGCAGGAGACATGTCCCCAAGAAGTAGAGATGTCACCAGGTAAGTATATCTCTATACCCCAAATACCTGTCGTTGCACAGGTATTCCCCTTTTGAATACATCGACACTCGATTGAGTTGTCCCCAAAGATTTTTCTTTAAGTTGCAACGCCGGGCGACCGAAGAATGGTTCGGGTGCTAGCCAAGCAAAATCTCCGTTTAGGCGACCGTAGAATGGTACGAGTCCTAAACAACATTTTATTGCTCTAACAGACGACTGTAGAATGGTACGGGTCCTGGAAAAGCAATTTCCCCATTCAGGCGACCGAAGAATGGTTCAGGTCCTGAAAAAAAAAAATCAATTTTCAGTCAAGGCGACCGTAGAATGGTATGGGTCATCGACAACACCTATTCCTTATTCAGGCGGCCGTAGAATGGTACGGGTCCTGGAAAATGAATCCCCGTTTAGGCGACCGTAGAATGGTACGGGTCCTAGACAAAACCTTTCTGCCGTACTGGGCGACCGTAGAATGGTACGGGTCCTAGGAAAGCAGTTCCTTACAAAACTTTTCTGCCGTATTGGGCGACCGTAGAATGGTACGGGTCCTAAGAAAGCAACCCCTTCCTGCCGTATTGGGCGACCGTAGAATGGTACGGGTCCTGAGAAAGCAGCTCCTTTATGCCATACTAGGCGACCGTAGAATGGTACGGGTCCTAGGAAAGCAGTATTGTCACAAAGTCGTGTTACTATTCTAGGCGACCGTAGAATGGTACGAGTCTTGGACAGGTAATACCCACTACCTCGAATTACTATCCTCCTCCAAGGTAAGTTTTCCCAGGTAGGTTCATCTATCATTTGCATTAGTATTTCCATGCATCATATAATTTGCATTAAAAAAAATGGAATTCATGTTCCAACAAAAAATCATTCATTGCATGAGCATGACCAAAATTTAGGTCTCAATTTGTCTTTAAAGGCAACCTCTGCGAGCTCACATTCAAAGAGGGGCAGCTGTTGACACCTAAAATTTTGAGATTTGATTTTTGCTAAATTAAAAAAATAAAAAAAACAATCACATGGCATATAGGTTTAGGAAAATTTTATTTTTGTTATATTCCGTTAAGATTTCTCACATATTTAGGTAATATACACTAGGAGATGCACTTTTGCACAAAAGAAGGATTTTCTTGATGGAATATGCAAAACATATTTCAGCGATATATTTAAGGGTATCGTGTTCAAGTAAAATTAAGAATGAAATATACTCCGAAGATACAATTTTTTGGCTTATAAAAGGGGTATCGTACAATCAATTGGGGGGGGGCTTCTTTTCGAATCAAAGAA
Source organism: Eucalyptus sp. ANBG9806169 (assembly GCA_014182395.1). NCBI lineage: Eukaryota > Viridiplantae > Streptophyta > Magnoliopsida > Myrtales > Myrtaceae > Eucalyptus > Eucalyptus sp. ANBG9806169. Next base: position 18,907,562 of record CM024578.1, read on the forward strand.
AGAAAAGTAAAAGAGAGAAAGGAGAAAGAGAGGTTCCGTGCGTGGGAGAAGGAGCAAAAAGCAAAAGCGGTGAACAGTAAAAGGGGAAAAGAGAAAATCACTGTTTCTCTTCTTCCTTGGGGATTCCCGCCGACGCTCCTCCGGCCGCTGGTCCCTCGCTTCGCACCACCGCCGCCCCGAGCGTGCATCACCGCGCCGTTCGCCGCCGGAGCCAGCCGCGAACCGCCGCGCAACCCCGATCCGGCGACCCGCAACTCGCGCCCACGTTGCTCGCCCGCCGCTCGAGCCGCCTCCGCCTCTGCGCTCCTCTCGCGCCAGGAGCCCCGAAGATAGCCTTCAGCCCGCCGCGCCTTAGCTCCGATCACCGCCCGACGCCGAGACCTGAAGCCCGAGATCCGACGCCCGGCTCAGCCCTGCGCTCGATTCGCCTTTCCTCCGCCCGAGCTATTCCCGAACCGCCCTGCAGCCGCTCGCGCCAGCCCTTCCACCGCGCCGACCGCCGCACCACCGCCGCTGGCGACTCCCTTGGCCGGACACAACGAGCGTGCTCCTCCTCCATTTTTTTTTTAGGTTGTTTTCCTTTTTTTCTTTTATTTTATTTTTACTTTTTATTTTACTTTACTTTTAGTTAATTTTATCATTAGTGTTTAAAGTGAATTTTGTGAGGTGAGTTTTAGTTATAATTGTTATAGGCATTATCCATAGGAATTGTCCTAAAGTTATTGTAATTATTTAATTTGACCCGTAAGACGTCGGGTCATTTTTTTTAATTATGATAATTTTTGGGGTTTTGTTTGCGATATATTAATTGTTGAATTAATTTAATTATTAATTTGATCCATAAGACTTCGGATCAGATTTTTAATTATTTTGATTTCTTGTCTGATGTTCAGGGCTAAAAATAGTCGTTAATTTGACCCGTGAGATAACGGGTTAATTTTTCGCCTATTTTAGTCCTTTATTTGTTGAATATTTTGCTTGTTTAATCTTTAGTTGATAATTGCTTGCTTTAGAAAATCACTACAAAAAAATCAAAAAGATATTCGAATTAGGTTTCAATTTGTTTTTTTTAGAATATTTCTTGTTATTTTGCATATCTAGAATATAGATTTTATTTTAGATTTAAAAAAATATAAAAACAAAAAAGGTGCATTCATTTAGGTTGTTAGTTTTTTTATTTAAGTTGCATGTTTAAGTACGTGGCATTTTTAAATTTCGAACATAGTTAAAAATAAAAAAATATCATGCATATGTCATGTAGAATTAGGGCATGCTCCGTACGTCATTGCATATTAAATAGATTGCATGTTAGGTTGAGGTAATGTCTCAATTTAAATTAGGATTTGATATGACCTAATCCTTATCTTAAATTAGATAGAATTTTAATCTAACTAGATCATTTTGCATTCGAATTTCATGAAAGAAAATACAAAATTTGTCTTTGCATAAGTTAATTTCAATTTTTAGGATAGATTGCATTTTTAAAAATAGAAACATCAAATGCACGTCATTTAGTTTTCATTAAGTTCAATTAATTAGAACTTTCTTGTCATTAGACTAAGTCATTCAATAAATGTCACGTGACATTAAGTTGCATGAGGCATGTCATTTTAGTTTAAATAATTTTGTATGTCATTACATCGCATTGCATGTTATTATAATTAGATCATTTATATTGCATTTAATTATTGCATTTCTTCATGTCATATAGTTTAGGTCATGTCGTCATGTCATATTAGGTTATTAGCATGCATCGCATGATTTTCATTAAAAAAGTGAAAACAAAAAAATTGAAATTGCGTGTTAATTAGAAATCATATCTAGGATTGTCTATATGATTTTTGATCTAACAACGCAGATGCTTTCGTTGCTTTAAGGTATGTCCTGCATTATTTTATTCGTTTTCTCGGGTGTTAAATTGGTGGTTTGTGCACTCGCATGATCGCCTCACACGTTAGGAAAATGAATTAAAATCAAATCAAGCTGCCTGCAAAGCATTTTTTGAAAATTAAAAAGAAATGGTACCGAAAGGGCACTAGGATAGTCTAGTGTAACCAAGTCCCCGTACCCTTAGTCTCTGGTTCGTAGGAGTAAAATAATACTCCCATTATTTTACTTAGGTGTCTAATCGACCTACCCTAAGCTGATTAGTGGCGACTCCTAGATAATAATCTTTTGCATATCAAAACCCTAAGTCGCGATTTGGTATGGGCTTGGGAGAGCCCGAGCTAAGCTTAAAGGCTTAGTAGTCCATCAACCTAGTTTTAGGTGGCAAACCCGAAAAATTGGGTCGCGACATTTACCAAGTGATATGACAAATTTTAATTGAGCATTCAAATAAGTGAGTCTATTTTTTGAATGCCTGCCTTGTTAGAAGTCTAAAAGAAATTGTCACATTATTTATTATAAAAATTTTAGGGTGGCCGTTACGTTTTAAAAGGACATTCACGTATCGGCCACAAGTTCCACTATAGGAGAATTGCCAACCGGCTTGAAAGGTTAATGAAACTCAAGGTGACACTAAAAATAAGATGGCCCTAGAATTACGAAGGGATTTAAACATTTTTATTAGAGTTATGTTTAAGATGGCCTTACAATTCTAAATACAAAGGGAAAAAAGCTGAGAAAATTTTCGTATAGCTTTTTTTTTTGGCCATCATGGGTATAAGATCGCAAATAAATAAAATCTATACAAGACCAAAAAATCAACTAGAGCTTTTGATCATAATCATTTTACAGTTTCTCAGGATGCAAGATTTTAAGTTCAATTGGAAGATTGATACCAAAGAAAATAATGAAGTTTATCTATGACCCGGAATTGGAACAGAATTTTAATACGATTTCTTTATAAATATAGCATTACTCTTATAGAAATAGTGAAGACGAAGTAAAACGAACATTAGGAATTATCACCATTGGGGAAAAGGTTTACTTCCTAGTAATTTTAGAACTCTTGAGCCTTACTAGTCACATGTTTGAATTTGCCCAGGTGCTTCTTGACCTCGAGAAATCTTAATTCGTTTCCTATTTAGGTTCAACTGTACCATGACATAGGATTGTCCTAATTGTACTCTCATTATATCTTGGTGAGCTGATGGTGATGGGCCTATCCAAATTAGGAGTAGCTCAAATGGAATATAATGTCACGCGTGTGAAACTCTTATGGTAATTCTCTGAGGTAGTCACCAGTAGTGGTCACCCTTTCCTGCCATTATACCTATCAAATAATATTATCATAGTAATGCTATTGTGACATACAATGGTAAATTTATTTGCATAATTATCCTTGCAAGATGAGAAATGCTATATTGGAAAAAATGTGGAATAATTATAGGATATACAACTAGTGTAAACAAATAAATTTATTTGTGGTTGATCAATTATAGGAAATAAATTATTTTACATGAGAGGGCGCATACACCATTGACTTGAAAGAGTGTGTAGCTATAATCCTTAAATTAAGGATGAAAAAGGCTGCCTATGTAAAATTTCTTTTATAATGGTGTGTGTATGATCTATTTTTCCAAAAAATATATAGAGAGGTATGCTTGCTAGATGATGTAGTATGTAATTGCTGGTTAATTAAATGAAGGCACACTTCGTTGGTCTCATGCTTTCAGTAATTAATCGACCACAAGAATGTGTGATGCCACATTATTTTGTGATTTAATTTGTGATAAATAAATTGTTGACACATTTTTTAATGGCTTAGATTTTTTTGGGAAAAACAGTAAGTTTACCATGGTCTCCGAATACACTGACTTGAATTCTGACACTCCCTCTCAATTTTCTCTTGTCCGTTATTCCTATTTTTCTCACATCCCGTTAGTCTTTCTACTCATTAATTATCTATTAGGAAAACAATCACGTGTCAACTACATATAAAATTGCTTGTATAGAGAATTTTGTAGTTGTGGTGTTCTTTTTGAATTTTTATTGTGAGTGCACAGTTGGAAAGAGGAGTGCTAGACATTGCCCTAAATAAATATATGAAATCTTGTTAGTGAGTTCTTAAGCGTAATGGTGAAGTATACTTTATGGAAAAAGATTTAATTTATAAATATTAATTACACCTATTACCATAAAATTAAGTGTCTAAAATTATCAATTTAGATGTCTTTTTCTATTTGATTACTTACTTAGTGTCAAAAGAGCACCCCTTCTTAATATGTGAAAGTTTATAGAATTCAGCAATCTAAATCTCTAAACTATTAGTAAATACAATGTGGTGTAATTAAGATCACTTATAGGAGAAGACTCTTCTTAGGCCGTGAAAGAACAACGATTTTATTTTAGGGTGTGTTTGTTTCGCGGAATACATTTTTAGGGAAAACATTTTTCTCATTTTCCGGCGTTTGGTTCACTCAGGAAAATGAGTCAACGGAAACGTTTTTCTAGTCAACAAAAAACGTTTTCCTAACAAAGCTTAAATTAAGGAAAATGATTTCCCCTTTGAAAGGACCGGAAAACGTTTTTCGAATCTACCAAAGCTTAGATTTAATGCTTGGTTTACAAACAATTATTCTTATAAAGATATATTTTTAAATTTTATAATTCTTTTTAAATATTTTAAAAAATCGAATTTTTAATTATTTTTATTTTAAAAAAATATAATTTTTAATTTTTAATAATTATTTTTTTCTTTTTCTCTTTTCTTTTTTCTTCTTCTTCGGCTGGCCACCGGTCATGACGACAACCAGGTGACCGGCCACGGGCGAGATCGAGCTCGCTCGATGTCGGCGAGCTCGAGTCTCACCCGATTCGATGAGACTCGAGCCTCGCCAATCGTTGGCGACCCGCCGGTGAGCTCGAGCCTCGCCCGCTTTGTCACTAGCCGTCGCCTTGCCGACCATCGGCTAAGGAAGGAAGAAAAAGAAAAAAAGAAAAAAATAATTAAAATATGAAAAATAATTATAATTTCGATTTTTATAAAAAAATATTATTATAAAGTTAAAAAAGGTGATTGAATCAACAAATTAATTTTGAAGTAAGAGGCACACTATTGTCAATTGTTAGGTCAAATGTCATTTAATCATTTTTCAAATGCGATTCAAACATCAGAAAATACTTTCAGTTACATATCACCAAACAAAGGAAAACTAACCATTTTCCTGGAAAATGGTTTCCCGGAAAATATTTTCCAAAAACGTTACGTTTTCCGTGAAACAAACACATCCTTAGTTTTGATTGTATTCGTCTTAAATTAAATGGTAATCGACTTGCTCTCACGACCTTGAAACTTTGAATACGATCCAAAAAAAAAATGACCTTTTCAATATAAAGAATCCAGACTATTTGCCTTAAACAAATGTCACAATGTACGTAATTCGCCTATTCTCATGCATCTAGTAAATTTCTATCTACATGGAGGTGGGTAAAGTTATTTTGAATGTGAGAAAGAAATCTATTCTATACAAATTAACATTCAATTAATAATTCGAAGTTTTAAAACGACATGAGAACAAATTATTTTGTTCGTCGAGTCCTCTTTCGGGCTGTCATTTTTCATATTATCCATCGCACAGCTCTATCGAGACCGAACTAAAGCAACGTGTTTCACGACAAGTGGGAAACATAGAAAACCACCTTGTTCTCGACTTTTGAAGAGACCTTTTCCTTTCCAGTTGGCCTAACCCCGCACTCACAAGAATTAACAACATGCTCCGTATTTTGTGATGAGCCTAGTGGATCTCCAACGTCGATTTATGTGGGCTCCACATGAGATGGACGCCATCTAACTGCTGAAAGTTCATTGGATGTCTCGTACGGGAAGACTTGTTGACTGTGCATGAAGACTTACGAGTCGTCTCGAAGTCTTTTGCAGGACAAGACAAAATGCGATAGAAAAACTAAAGAAAAGGGAGATCGTGGGATTCCCAAGAAAATAATTATGATTATCTAAATAAAGAATTATTTTTTTGTTCTTCAGATAATTATGATTATCTCAATCCTTCTCGAGCTATTTTCTCTGAAGACGATATATTCAAGGATCTTGAATATTTTATGATAGGAAATCTGGGAACCTTCAACAGTGCTTCCATAAGCGATCGAACTGCTGCTGAGGCTATTTCTCTGTCACCAAGATTTGAGGATGCAACTACTGAAGAAGCTTAAGATCTCATGACGGCACCACCTATGGAAGGGTCTCTACCATCACGTCCGGATCCTCCTCAATGTTTAGGGCGCACCACACGCCCACCAACCTAGACTAAGGATTATGTTTGTGCCACACACAACTCACCAGGTATTCACTATCCCATCTCATCCTATGTCTCTTTCAAATCAATTGTCTTCGGAACATAGACAATGTATTAGTCGCATATCTGAAGAAAGGGAACTAGCTAGTTATGATGAAGCATCGACGGATCCACACTGGCAAAAGGCAATGACAGTAGAATTGCAAGCACTAAATGACAACCATACATGGGATCTTATGACTTTACCTTCTGATCGTATAGCAATAGGATGCAAATGGGTTTACAAGATAAAGTTTTGGGCAGATGGATCGATTGAATGATATAAGGCTCACTTGGTGGCCAAAGGGTTTACACAACGAGAAGGATTCGACTATCACAAGACCTTCTCCCTAGTAGCCAAAGACGTCATGGTACACTCCTTCCTATCGGTTGCGGCTTTCCAAGATTGGTCATTACACCAAATGGATGTCCACAATGCATTTTTACATGGCGATTTGGATGAAGAAATTTATATGGAACTTCCTTAGGGTTTACGGAGACGGGGGGAGAACAGAGTATGTCGTCTTCGCAAATCCCTTTATGGTCTCAAACAAGCATTCAGACAATGGTATGCCAAGTTTGCGAATGCTCTCACAGCAGCAGGTTTCAAACAATCCAAATATGATTACACTCTTTTTACATGGACGAAAGGTACGTCATCCATATATTTAATGATATACGTTGATGATATACTCATTATGGGTAACGATGCAATTGCCATAAAGAGCTTCAAGGAATACCTGCATTTGACATTCCACATAAAAGGATTTGAGATCACCCAAATATTTTCCGGGAATAGAAATTGCTCGATCAAATCAAGGGATTTCCCTTAGTCAATGAAAATTCATGCTAGAGATCATATCAGAAGCAAGTCTATTGGGAAGCAAACTGGCAGCTGTTCCATTCGAACAAAATGTCAAGTTAACTACGGTGCACCATGATGAAGGAAATCTCCAAGATGATCCTGTTCTCAGAGACCCGTCAAGTTATCAAAGGCTAGTAGGAAAGCTCATATGTTTTACCATGACTAAACCAGATATATGTTATGCTGTGCAGACACTCAGTCAGTTTATGCATAAGCCAAAGTAGTCCCATATGAATGCCGCCCTAAAGGTTGTTAAGTATTTGAAGAAATGTCTAGGACTTGGAATTCTTCTTTCAAAAAGGTGCAACATGGAGATGACAGCTTATTGTGACGCTGATTACGCAACTTGTCTGATGAGTAGGAGATCGATTACATGATTTTGTATCATGTTGGGAAAATCTTTACTTTCTTAGAAGACGAAGAAGCAGCCAATAATTACCCAAAAAACAAAAAGAAGCAGCCAACCGTGTCTTTATCTTCAGTAGAGGCTGAATACTGAGCTATGGCAAAGATCACTTGTGAAATAGTGTGGTTGTGAGGCTTGCTTCGGGACCTTGGGGTGCAAACAAAGGGACCAGCCATGTTGTTTTGTGACAACGACACAGCACTTAAACTTGCGTCCAATCCTATAGTACACGAAAGAACAAAACACATAGAAGTAGACTGTCACTTCACTCGAGAGAAGATTCAAGAGGAGATAATCGAAACAAGAGGAATTAGGACTACAGAACAACCTGCAGATGTCTTCACCAAACCGCTATGTTAGAGACAACATGCATATCTACTAAGCAAGTTAAGTGTCTTGGACATCTACAAGCCACCAACTTAAGGGGGAATGTTGGAAGATATGCGATCTTGTACGATATTCTTTAGGATTTAGACTGATATGCCAGATCAATTAATATCAGTCTAATATTGGAATTGATTTTGTCATATTCTTTATTTCATTTTCTTGTACATGCCTAGTGTTATAACCGTAGAGCATTGTACATTACTTGAATACATAATAGAATATACAAAAATTTCCACAATTTTCCTTGTTCTTCCTTGTTTTATTTCAATATATAACAGTGGGGCTTTCAAAATTAGGTATTAATTGCTTATTTTGATTTTTTTTTTATATGGAGTAAGGTATATGTAGTAAGGTCTATGAAGTAGACATATGTTAAGTATAGGTGTACGCACATTAGCGCACACTCATGTGATTGTTAGATCTTTACATCGGTCCTAACACTTTTATTATTTTCGTCTCTTTCTAGATTTGATTAAATGGCTGGAACTCCCTTCTGGATGCAAATGGGCAGTCGCTGTATTCCTATGCTGTGATGAGGAATAATCACTCCTACAATGAGCTTGTGTCCTGTAAACTTGCTGAAGGAAGAACAGTCAAATTTCTGTGATAATCGGAAGTGAAATGGAGGACTTGCAGCCATTAGTTGCGCAAGAGTCTGGCCAATGTGCCCAGTCTCAGTCGAGTGTGGGCTCGTGCACGAGATGTGTGGTCGCGGCAGCAAAATATGGTAGGAGATTTCCGGCCTCACATGGGCTGCTTCTTCGGCCCTATATCCATTCAATGCTTGTTGTTGCAGCTGTCTGCGTCTGTGTTTGCCTCTTCTACATAAATATATAGAAGGTTGGTTGTGGTGATACTCCCTTCAATTGGAAAAAAAATGGATTATGGTGCTATTTAGGGAGTACATCTACTAACATATAAGACGAAGCAAAAGGAAGCTAATGTAAATACGAAGGCAGACTAGAGTGCATTTGTATCTGGAGAGGAACTCCTTCAAGATGATTATGCAAGTGAGAGGTTTCAAATACCCATCAAGAAATTTAGCAGGGTTTGGCATATCTGAATTTACATACCCCACTTTTTAATAAGCTGCGATGGAGTTTGAGACACCCGGAGTGCCAAAACTTGGCACGGAGGGACACTTAAGTGTCAAAACTTTGAAACGGTACACTTAAGTGCTAGTTTCGAAGTAAAGTGGATCACTTAAATGCCACTCTGGCCAAAATTCGGCCAAACTGCTGATGTGACAATTTTCCAGCGAGTTGGGTGCAAAATGGTGTCGTTTTGCACACTAATGTGGCGAGAAAATGCAAAAATGACGTCGTTTTGGCTATGATGTGTAAATAATTAATATAAAAATTAATTATATTTAATTTAAAACTAACTTTATTTAAAATATTCTAAAAAATTTAAAAACTTAAAATTAAAAAATAAATAAATAAATAAAGGGGGGGGGCGAGGGCCGAGCCCCGCCGCCGGAAGGGCCGGCGATGGAGGGAGAGGATCGGCGGGGTCGTCGCCCTCCGGTTAACCGGTGACGAGGGCCGCGAGCCCTCGCCGGATCGCGGTGAGGGTGGCGACCCTAGCCCTAGATCCGGGCGAGGGCTCGTGGGCCTTTGCCGCCTCCCGCCGTCGCCGGAAGGGCCGATGATGGTGGGGGAGCATCGGCCGGGGTTCTTGGGCCTTGGCCGGGGCGGCGTCGCCGGCCAATCGACGATGAGGGCTGCGAGCCCTCGCCTAAATTTGGGGCGAGCCGGCGACGGTGGGGGAGCATTGGCTGGGGTCGCAAGGCCTTGGCTAGGGCCGGCGACGCCGATGACCCCGGCCGACCCTCCCCCTCCATCGCCGGCCCTTCTCGGCGGTGGTGGGGAGGCGGCGGCGGCCAAGGCTCGCCCTCGGTTGCCCCCTTCGCCCCCCTCCTTTTTATATAAAAGTTTTTTTAATTTTTAGAATATTTTAAATAAATTTAGTTTTAAATTAAATTAAATTTTTATATTAATTATTTACACATTAGAGCCAAAATGACATCGTTTTTGCATTTTCTCGTCACATCAGCGTGCAAAACGACGCTGTTTTGCACCCAACTCGCCGGAAAATTGCCACGTCAGCAATTTAGCTGGATTTTGGCCGGAGTGGCACTTAAGTGATCCATTTTACTCCGAAAGTGGCACTTAAGTGTCCCTCTGTGCTAAGTTTTGACACTTAAGGTGTACTTTTGCCTCTGCGATGTGAGAAGTACCAAGTTTTCTCTGACCTAGTAGTTCTGGAGAATACCTGGACATAGGAACTAGTTAAAATCTGTGTACTACAGCATGAGAGCAATTTGGGAATGAGATGGGAGGAAAGATGTTGGGCGAATTACAACTAAATCTATGTGGCAAGCCGGAGAAGATGTGCTTTGCTGTAATGCCGAAATCGAGGGAGGGTGTCTGCAAAACGGGGATTTGCTAGAATATTCTTTATCATAGAGGAAGTACTGATGTGGTAAGTTATATGTTTGTTACTACTGTGCTGTTCCTTTTTTGGGTTTTTGGTTTCTGATTTCTTTGACTCATGGGTGCTAAACGAGCGATACCAACTCTGGATGAGTAACTGAGTTTGTTTTAACTGTAAAGTTGATCGCAACTCCTTAGAGCTGTTGAGATTATTGTATTATTTTATTAGTTGAAAATATTTGTTCGGGTATATCTTGCAATGTGCCGTATTTCCTCGTGGCTTTTTTGGTCTTCACCGAATCTCGATGGCTCTGGACTTCGTTTGGGCGCTCGGTTCGGATGTTTGGTGCTTCTGTATCTTCGCTTCTTCATTTACAGTTGAGAATGAGACGCGAAATCGTCGTTGGGACTTTGGACGGCACGTATCTGCATTCTTAACTGCACTGGACTTCCAATAATCGTACTTCATTTTAGTTTGGAAAATTGCCTCTGTTCTAGCATGCTGAGGCAACGAAGTTTGGAGCCAGTCCTTTAGTTGTGAAATGTCTGACAATGTTTGAAGATTAGATGTGATTAGGGCTGCCCCGGAAGATGGATATTCCGGGATGTCCTTGTCCATTTTATAGATCGGTCGCATACTAATATGGTGCCAAAAGTCGGTGTTTGTGTTGTGGATTCTAATCCACCTCGCTTCGGAGTTTTGAAAGCTTGTGTCACACCTAGACATTTGGGTGGGTTCATGGATAGGAAGGAACCCTACGGCGAATTGTTTTCTTGATTGGTTCTGGAGATGCTGGATTTGTTGGCGTAATATGCCTAATCATACACCGAATCCATTGGCATGTCTCAAGCTTTTCGAATTGACAATGCGAAGTTCTCTGCTTTCTTCTCGATTGAGCTTTGTGTGAGTGATTTTGAGGGGAATATTCGATTCGCTTTATTGTTGTTTTGGGCTATGAGCAAATGTTCAAACTCACCAAATGGGACGAGCATTTACTCAGAGATCTGCAAATATCTATTAGTCATCATTTCTAGCAGCCATTGTATACACCATTTTGGTATGGGAAAATTACCAAAAAATTCATGAACTTATTGCAAATATATTACTTTAGTACCAAGTCATTTTTTTTAACCAATTGAGTCTTCAATATTTTGTATTTGTGCTAATTTAATCAGTTTGGTCAATTTTGGCTGGAAATCATTAATATGGATTCTAGCTATTTTAAATATTTTAATTTTTTGATTTATTTATTTTCTTTTTCTTCCTTTCTTCCTTTAGTTGGTCATAAACCTTGACGATCAGCCAAAGGCAAGGACTAGCGAGGTTGACCTCATCAATGGCTAGTAGAGGCTGATCTCAGTAACTAGGCCATTTTCTACTTTGTCTCTTGTGGTTGTTGAGGTCCATGTTAGCGTTGATTATGTCACGTAAGTTGATTAGCATAAATGTTAGTGATTTTTGGTCAAATTTGGCGGGGTTTACTCAATTCGCAAAATCTAAAAAAAAAAGTTAGGAGAAAATTGATATAATTGAAAGGTTTAGAACTGAATTAACACAATTCTAGTAAATTTTAAGATTTTTTTGTTCCTTTTGCCTTTAACGAGAGTTGCCTCCGAAACCGATTGTCAATTAATTGGCATGTCATCAAGAATCATCTCACTTTTTCCATTTATTTTCACAAGTAATTGCCTCTCTCGAATGTCTCCTCCTCCTTAATGTATGGTCGGTTTTTTCCCCTCAACTTAATGAGGTTTATTGCATTTACTTTAGTTTTGTCTTTCATTTAAGGTGATTATACTAATTTTAGCTTTCTTTAATTAATTTGATTGTTAGTTATGTATTAATATTGTAATTAGCAATTCATATTCTTTTTCGCCATCATCATATTTTTCACTCATCACTGAATGTTGTAGGTTTCGCACTCCATTAAGCCAAAATAAGTTATCCCCACTAATCTATTCCTTTAATTTCTGTTAATTTTCATTCGATTTTGTTACTTTTTTACAAAGTACTATTTGTTTTTCATTCTATTCATTTCACCGTTAGTAATGCTGTGTTGGGGAGATTGGGGAAAATGGCAGTGATGAAAATTTAAGTGGAAAAAACTTGAATATTTTAAATTTTCCGCGAGATGAGAAAAAGGAAGGAAATCTTAAAATTATACAATATTTTTTCCAATTTCGTTCACCTAAGGGCTCCCAAACAGAGCCTTAGCGTGCGATATCTGTAGAACGGAGAAGCTTTCATTTAAGAAGAGAGAGAGAGAGAGAGAGAGAGTCCAAATTTTGGACGGAGTGGTCGCCAAATCAAATTTCATGTTGCGAGTTTTTTTTTTTAATAAAATTCTAAGCCTACGATGAAGTATTATCAAATAAATTCCCCGATTCTTTTTTCTTGATCTTGTGATCCTCTCATATAGGTTTGGATAAGAACTCTTTGTTCTTATCCAATCAACTAGAATAATGTAAAGAGATTATGAAAAAAAGAAGAAAAGAAACGGGAAGAGATTATGATAATGTCGAAGGCCATATGTCAGCCTCCTATAAGTCCACTTCAACATACGGCTTTACATATATTATATTAAATTCTCACGCTTGAACTTGCAAAGATGCTTCCACAAATATAAAGTCCGAAAGCAAATGGCACACATAACATATATTCAAAGCACACGATGAACCCTAGAAGTCCTTACGGGCAAATTGACAGACATGTCGCTATGGTAATAAAGGATCAGATGCAGGAATCCATTCCCAGACAGGAAAGACAGCTCGAGACTTCATCTGCATGCACTTCTGGTTTGGTCTCTTCATCCTCTTCTTTCTCTTCATCCTCTTCTTTATCTGTCGAGATCGGGTTGACATTGGCGAGTTGCTGAGCCACATCGCTCATTGTCGGCCTGTTCGCACCGCTTTGGTCCAAGCAGCTCACTGCAATTTTAGCTACGGTTCGGATTTTCTCCATTTCACCTTCACTAGCACTCTCAAAGTTTATGACATCGGAGAGTGTGTCGCCCTTCACGGAAGAGATGAAATGAGGGACAGTAGAAAGTTTCTCTCCTGTGAGCAACTCCACAAGGACAACTCCAAAGCTGTATACATCGCTCTGAGTTGTTGGCATACCAGTAAGTAAATATTCTGGATCGATGTAGCCCAACGAGTCTTTTTTCCGAGTGGCTATGATATGTTTATGCTCTGGTGATATGAGTACCGAAGTCCCAAAATCGGATATTTTCACCGATTTTTTTTTATCTAGAAGCATGTTCGCCGACTTGATGTTGCCATGAATGATTGGGGGTTTTGCATTGGAGTGCATATGATCAAGTGCATGAGCAGCTTGGGTAGCTATTCTAAAGCGGTCTTCCCACGATTCTAAGATGGTCGACTTATTCTGGATGTGTTGGAAAAGGGTGCCATTCGGAATGTATTCATATACCAGCAATGGTATTTCAGTCTCCAAACATATGCCTTTGAGCTTCACCATATTTTTGTGGCTCCTTTCCATCAGAAATTCAAGTTCATCTTGGAAATCTTGCCTTATCATAGACTTGTGCTCATCTTTAGGCTTCTTGACCACGACCACGGTATCCCTTGCTATTTTCCCTCCATAAACAGAACTGTAATGGTCGTCATTGAGCTTATTACTGTCATTATAGTTGTTGGTTGCTTTTGCCAGCTCGCCTCCGTGAAGATTTGAACTTTGCGCTGTTTCAAGAGCTCTCCTCCATTTCGTTTGAAGTTGATCTTTCTAAGTCTCAACCTCATCTTGACCGAGAGGCAGAAGCAGTAACGGTCATGCCGAAGACGGACACGACAAGTGCTGCCAAAGAGTATGTGTTGCAGATTAGTAATTCAAGCATGTAATCCTCATACAATCCACATAATTCATTTAAAGAAATAAAATTTGAACACACAACCATTTACTTTTTTTTCCTGCGCAATATCCATCGATCACTATTGATTTGGAAGGTTAGTCAATATTTTAAAATATAATCACCCAATTAAATGTTAACGGAAATGGTTTATGTAACAAATGGGTTACACATGTATATTCCAACAATCCTTACAAAAATTCTTATTAAAAATGACACGTGTCATCATAAACTGAACAAGTAATCAAAATGATCAATTCTAACCAAAGTCTTCTATTACTCCTCCAAATATCTGTCTTAATTATAATGGAGACGCTTAGTAATAAAACAAAAGAGAATGAGAAAGCATTCACCTCACATTGTTTTAGCTCTTTCCATTTACAAATGGTATGGAATTTTATAACCAATTATGCACGTTATCACTATCATGATTAAATGTTTTTCCATCCATTTTATTGGAGAAAACTCTAACCGATGGGGTTACGGACATATACATCACCCATATTCGCATATATGTATGTATGTATGTATGTATGTATGTATGTATGTATGTATGATTCATAACCCACCAATGGAAAGCATGATTGAAAAGATTTTCTCTAACCAAAGATGAAAAACATTTTCTTTTCATAGATTTTATCTTTTTCTCAAAGAAAAAAAAAAACGAATCCACTTATTAGATGACCATTTGACATTTTTTTTTTTTTCGTTTTTATAATTTTCATTAAAAATAAAGGCCTCATGGTGGATTTTACAAAAAGGGTGGCGTCATGGGTTGCTTACCTTCTCGCATTATAAGGAGAAGAGATTGTTCTTGAGGTATTATTATTATTGTTATTATTTCATATTTTTGTAACAAATATATGTTTCTTCTTTAAATTGTACACGGGGTGGGTTTGCGGAAAAATTTGCCCCATTCAAGGTGGTGCCCCCGGAACACAAAGTTCTCACGGCCCATGGCCACCCTATCCGGCGCCCACAAACATTTACGTTCAGATCCATTCCCTTTTTGCTGCTATCATTGTCCAAACTTTCCACATGTAAATAAATATTTTCTAGTGTGTGTCTATATATATATTATTTCATTAGCTTTATTTAAAATGAGAAAATATTTTTTATAACCTGAAAAAGACCAATACATCCACTACAAAGTCTCAATTAAAATATGAATTATTATACTGTGCCGTCTCAGCATAGTAAGATAATGTTGAGACGGCACGGTATAATAATCCAACCGCATCGCCTTCTTCAACAGTCATCTTGATATGCTATTGCTTAATATCGTGCTCCTTTTGACTTTTCCTTTTACTAGTTCAAATTCGCTCACTTTCGCTAGAGATATTAGGGGTTTTTTCCCTCTTGAAATCTGCTGGTCTAGTTGTTCTTTTTGGCTCAAGATTTGCAGGTTTGGTCGGAGGAGGGATTTTCACTTGGATCTTGCAGTGTATCTTCCCACGAACGTAGTTTCAAAGTGCAAGCTTCAGATAAACGGGAAAAAAAGGCTAGAAGGGAGGTAAAAGAAAAACAAAAGAAAGATGTAAACGGGGTTAGCCAGGGACTGAATAGGAACGCGTGGTAGCATGGGGCTCACTGCTTGTGATTACCAGGAATTTACATAGGCTAATAATCCTTAAAACAAATATGTCAAACCTACTGCAAAATTAAATATAAGTTAATAGAATATGAACCATCCAATGAATGAAGGAGATATATTTGGAATTACCTCCACCAGCTATGGCGCCAGGAGCAGTTGGGCAACGGTCTTTATTGTGCTTTCTTCCTTTGTACTTCTTTCCAAATGGGCAAATGGCTACATTATGCAAAAGACAAATTGAACCGTTATCTCGATTAATGGCAAAAACAAATTGAATAGGTTGGTGCAGGGATTATTAGTCAGGTAATGCTATCCCATTCAGGTCTTGGTTGTATTATTGCGACATGTATCCACTCTCTCTTAAGATATCTCTTCTTTCTCCACTCTCTATCTCTCTCCTGGTCGAATTTAAGCTCAACAATGGCATTGTTTGTTGCCATCAACGGAGATTGACGCTGCCTTGAACTTTTGCGATGATGCATGAAACCCTATGTTGCAAGAGGGAGGTGAGGTTTCATTGTTGCCATAATAGATATGGTCATTGGGGAAGACGACTTGGCCAAGGAAGGAGGACATTGATCTTGACATGTGTACATGCATTTATTAATATAAGTCACTATTCTATGAGCGAAATGGATGTACTAATATGCATATATATCACTAAATATGATGGGGTCGACATATTTGTCCATTTAGATGCATTTTAGTATCCGTACCATGTTCAATGAATATATATATATATATATATATATATATGTCCTAAGGGGAAGGGGGACATTGATCTTGACATTGCAACATGAGGATAGAATTGCTACAGATGATTTTGACCATGATGTTAACAGGTGGTGGCAACTGCCTTTCACTTATTCCAATGGGCAAAAAGTTGGAACTTCAAGAGATATATTTTCTCTATATCTGGATTTACTCGATCGAATCTATCATAATTATTGATCATGTGACTCACATGAACAAAGCTAGACATAGACCTGGGTCTAGGCAAAATTCCTCAAATTGTATACAGACCTCCTATTAAAATTATACTAATGAGAAAACACACTTTTCTCTCTTTTCCCATTGTCACTAACTACAGCCATCGTGACCATGGCATCACCATCCCCACCACTGTCGAGCCACGGCCTTGTCGTATCCTCATTAGTCTCTTCTGTTCATGGAAGAGACTAATCAAGCAAATCTCATCTCCTTCATTGCAGAGAAGATGGTACCGGGGACTTGTCACTGCAAGATGAGGTACAAGCCAGACTCATAAAGGAAGGGAGAGAGAGAGAGAGAGAGGGGACTTGTCACTGCAAGATGAGGTACAAGCCAGACTCATAAAGGAAGGAAGAGAGAGAGAGAGAGAGAGAGAGGGGACTTGTCACTGCAAGATGAGGTACAAGCCAGACTCATAAAGGAAGGAAGAGAGAGAGAGAGAGAGAGAGAGAGAGTCGTCATCTTTGTTGCTTGCAATGGTGGTACTGGGGACATGTCAATGCCGAGATGAGGTACAAGCCAGACTCATGAAGGGAGAGAGAGAGAGAGAGAGAGAGAGAGACAGTCAGTCGTCATCTTTGTTTTTTACGGTGGTGGTACTGGGGACTTGTCACTGCCAAGATGAGGTACCAGCCAGACTTATGAAGGAAGGAAGAGAGAGAGAGGTCATCTTTGTTGCTTGCAGTGGCGGTGGCACTTAATGTCATCTCTAAAGTGGATGTGCCCGTTGCCGGTGGAGGAGAGGGAAAATTGTGTATCAGCGTAGAGAGAGAGAGAGAGAGAGAGAGAGAGGCGGCTGTGGTGGTCCAACGGCTGGCTCGTCTAAAGTGGTGGGCGGATGACGGTGGCAGCGGCAGTGGCGTGAGTTGCAAGACGGAGAGTGGAGGAAGAGGTTGCAGCGCAAATCGAATGGCGGCTAATTAAATGGGGTAAAACTAGATGGAATTAGTAGGTAGATACAATACTTCTCCATCAGGCTCTTGCATGTTGCTTAAGTAATTACCCACACAATTCATTCGAGTGCGATAATGAATGAGGAGTTGGGTTCGTTGAATTACCTTTACACCCTTTGGAGAGATTATAGGGGTTCCCATTGTACCCATACCTGCAAACGCAACGATAACCCAGTCCATTCTCGTATTCCTTACAAATCGTGTTTTTACCACAGGCACAGCCCCACGGGTTTGAACTGGCGTTTCTGCAAATGACGTCCGATTCGACCATCCAGTCCAGAACAAGGCTCGAGTTGTTAACCACATCCTGGAACGTCGGAAGAGTCAAGTTTGAGATATTGAATGGCCTGTTGTCCACCATGAAGGCCCGTGCACAGTGGCCGCGTTCCGAGTTCGACACGTTTTGGTCGATGGAGGAGAGGCTAATGTTGAGCGTCTTGAGCCCCACTGGTATGGAT
This sequence comes from Eucalyptus sp. ANBG9806169, assembly GCA_014182395.1. Lineage (NCBI taxonomy): Eukaryota > Viridiplantae > Streptophyta > Magnoliopsida > Myrtales > Myrtaceae > Eucalyptus > Eucalyptus sp. ANBG9806169. Next base: position 18,925,755 of record CM024578.1, read on the forward strand.
GCTTGACAGCAACCTTGACCGGAGCAAGTGGTCTCCTTGGCGAAGTCGACATTGCTGGTGCAGTAGGAGGCGCAACCGCTCCCGACCGTCCCTTCTCCCCCCACGACCACACGGGCGTTGCAGCCGACGGCGATGAGCTTGTTCTGGGTTACTGAGAATCTGTACCGACGATTTTGAGGTAGATTGATGGACAGGCTTCTGTTTGGTGGGCTGACATTCTGACCGTCGCACTCGTATGGGTTGGGGAGGCTGACGACCATGGTCGAGTCCCCAACCGAGATTTTGAGTATCGTAAGATCCCCCAACATTAGTCGAAAACCGCTCCCTCCGGCGTTAGTGCAATTGAGCAAAAAATCTGGGGACCTCATACACTTGGGTTCGAGCCCGAATGGAAAAGGTACGATCACGCCCCCACACTGGCGTGAGCAGTCTCTGGGCACGGCGGCGCTGCCTTGTTGAAACCACCAGGCCACAGCCACCGTTAGAAGCCAATGCCCTATCTTCATTTCGAAAAAAACTCTCTTAAACTCTCTCTCTCGTAATTTTTGTCCGTTTTGGGACCTTTTGTGCTTCTGTCCGCGTTTATAGAGTGGAAGCCGTTCTCACCGACCCATTATATACACATTGACAAATTGGTGAAATTTAAGTACAACAATGGAGGGCAGCAGGGGCAAATTGTGTCAATAGAACAAATTGGAGGGACCCGATTGCATATATCAACAAATGCAAGACAGAATTAGAAAAAAAAAACAATATACAAAGGTTTTACACATAAAGGGTAATGCGCCCTTTGTCCTTGTCCTAGTGAAAGGGATGGTCACAGCATATGAAGATGAATACATGATTGTGATGTTGAGGCTACTCAGCAAACTTTGCTCTATCTTGTATCAAAGAAGAAACCAGCATACATAGTAATGAGAAATTCTAAATGCGTAAAGAACTCCTAGTATAACTTTTTTATCACGTGATATGACAAATTTTAATTGAGCATTCAAATAAGTGAGATCTATTCTTTGAATGCCTACCTTGTTAGAAGCCTAAAAGAAATTGTCACATTATTTATTATAAAAATTTTAGGGTGGCCGTTACGTTTTAAAAGGACATTCACGTATCGGCCACAAGTTCCACTATAGGAGAATTGCCAACCGGCTTGAAAGGTTAATGAAACTCAAGGTGACACTAAAAATAAGATGGCCGTAGAATTACGATGGGATTTAAACATTTTTATTAGAGTTATGTTTAAGATGGCCTTACAATTCTAAATACAAAGGGAATAAAGCTAAGAAAATTTTCGTATAGTTCTTTTTTGTGGCCATCGGGGGTGTAAGATCGCAAATAAATAAAATATATACAAGAACAAAAAATCAAATAGAGCTTTTGATCATAATCATTTTACAGTTTCTCAGGATGTAAGATTTTAAGTTCAATCGGAAGATTGATACCAGAGAAAATAATGAAGTTTATCTATGACCCGAAATCGGAACAGAATTTTAATACGATTTCTTTATAAATATAGCATTATTCTTATAGAAAGAGTAAAGACGAAGTAAAACGAACATTAGGAATTATTACCATTGGGGAAAGGCTTACGTCCTAGTAATTTTAGAACTCTTGAGCATTACTAGTCACATATTTGAATTTGCCCAGGTGCTTCTCGACCTCGAGAAATCTGAATTCGTTTCTTGTTTAAGTTCGATTGTACCATGACATAGGATTATCCTGGTTGTACTCTCGTTATATCTTGGTGAGCTGATGGTGATGGGCCTATCCAAATTAGGAGTAGCTCAAACAAAATATAACGTTATGTGTGTGGAACTCTTATGGTAATTCTTTGAGGTAGTCACCAGTAGTGGTCGCCCTTTTGTCCCATTATACCTGTCAAATAATATTATCATAGTAACGCTATTGTGACGTACAATAGTAAATTTATTTGCATAATTATCCTTGCAAGAAGAGAAATGTTATACCGGAAAACATGTGGAATAATTATAGGATATACAACTAGTGTAAACAAACAAATTTATTTGTGGTTGATTAATTATAGGAAAAAATTATTTTACATGAGCGGGCGCATACACCATTGACTTGAAAGAGTGTGTAGCTATAATCCTTAATTAAGGATGAACAAGGCTGCCTATGTAAAATTTCTTTTATAATGGTGTGTGTATGATCTATTTTTCGAAAAAAAAAGATATAGAGAGGTATGCTTGCTAGATGATGTAGTATGTAATTGCTGGTTAATTAAATGAAGGCACACTTCGTTGGTCTCATGCTTTCAGTAATTAATCGACCACAAGAATGTATCATGCCACATTATTTTGTGATTTAATTTGTGATAAATAAATTGTCGACACATTTTTTAATGGCTTAGATTTTATTTTTTGGGAAAAACAGTAAGTTTACCGTGGTCTCCGAACACACTGACTTGAATTCTGACACACCCTCTCAATTTTCTCTTGCTTGTTATTCCTATTTTTCTCATATCCTGTTAGTCTTTCTACTCATTAATTATCTAGTAGGAAAATAATCATGTGTCAACTACATATAAAATTGCTTGTATAGAGAATTTTGTAGTTGCGGTGTTCTTTTTGGATTTTTATTGTGAGTACACGGTTGGAAAGAGGAGTGCTAGACATTGCCCTAAATAAACATATGAAATCTTGTTAGTGAGTTCTTAAGCGTAATGGTGAAGTATACTTTATGGAAAAAGATTTCATTTATAAATATTGATTACATCTATTACCATAAAATTAAGTGGCTAAAATTATCAATGTAGATATCTTTTTCTATTTGATTACTTACTAAGTGTCATAAGAGTACCCCTTCTTAGTATGTGAAAGTTTATAGAATTCAGCAATCTACATCTCTAAACTATTAGTAAATACAATGTGGTGTAATGAAGATCGCTTATAGGAGAAGACTCTTCTTAGGCCATGAACAGAACAACGATTTTATTTCAATTTTGATTGTATTCGTCTTAAATTAAATGATAATCGACTTGCTATCACGACCTTGGAACTTTGAATACAATCCAAAACAAAATATTGCATTTTTTTATATATAAAGAATCCATACTATTTGCCTTAAACAAAATATCACAGTGTACACAATTCGCCTATTCCCATGCATCTAGTAAATTTCTGTCTACATGGAGGTTGGTAAAGTTATTTTGAATGTGAGAAGAAATCTATTGTATACAAATTAACATTCAATTAATAATTCGAGGTTTTAAAATGACATGAGAACAAATTATTTCGTTCGTCGAGTCCTCTTTCGGGCGGTCATTTTTTATATTATCCATTGCGCAGCAACGTACAATGGTAAACCACATTGTCCTCGACTTTTGAAGAGAACTTTTCCTTTCCAGTTGGCCTGACCCCGCACCCACAAGCATTAACAACATGCTCCGTATTTTGTGATGAGCCTAGTGGATCTCCAACGTCGATTTATGTGGGCTTCACATGAGATGGACGCCACTAACTGCTGAAAGTTCATTGGATTTTGTGCATCCGGTCCGGGCAAGTGTGGCCTGGCTGTGGATAAAAACCTCCGGGCCCAACGCCCGGCGACTGACCGCATGATGTCTCGTACGGGAAGACTTGATGACTGTGCACGAAGACTTACGAGTCGTCTCGAAGTCTTTTGCGGAACAAGACAAAATGCGATATAAAAACTAAAGAAAAGGGAGATCGCGGCATTCCCAAGAAAATAATTATGATTATCTAAATAAAGAATTATTTTTTGTTCTTCAGAAAATAATATTTTCGAGTTAATATTACGAAAAATCCGATAAATTTATAAAAAATTAACTTTTTGATTACGAAATACCTCAAATTGATAAATATGTGACAAATTTACCATAATATAATTTTTTAACTACTAAAAACCCCAAATTATGACATTTATGACAAATTTACTCTCAATTAATTTCTGTTAAATTTGATTAATACTACAAAAAATCACAAGTTGATATACTTATGACAAATATAAGGTAAAACCCTAAATTTATACACCTGTCGATTGCCACGTCATTCAACTCAGCAATTTGACGGTAAAATTTAACGGAAACTAAAGAAATGTAAATTTGTCACATGTGTACCCGTTTTGGCCCATATGTGTATCGGTTTGGATTTTTTCTATGATATTAATATTTTTCTAAAAAAAGTTACTTTTCACATCTCGAATAACAAAGATAATGGTGTACTAGTGTTTGAAAAAAGTAGTCCCATTATATGTATATGAACAAATATCGTATACTCATTGCAAAGCCTCAACATGTATCCATAATCGTATTTTTTGGTCATAGAATATGTATTAAAATCATAAAAAAAAAATCTTGCAATCATCTCAAGTATTTTGTAATGATATACGGTAGCATTTGGTTAAATGAGATAAGCATTCGAAAGTACATTTGAATAGTAGTTCCATAAGTGTAGTTAAATACATCATTACTTAATAAAAGGAGTAATAGTGTAGTCATGGACAATGTAAAGCATAACTTTATTATTATTATTATTATATTGTAGGATGCAAAATAAGATCTCTCTTAACCTTTAACCACCTAATTTATGGGAAGTGTTAAATGTTATTCTAATCTATTAGTGGGGTAATTGGGTAAAATTGCTTTGAACGTGTTTTCTTATCAACAAATTTCTTTTCATGTGCCTAGGACCACTGGATTAGATACACCTCGGCTGTTGATCATGTAGACCACACAAGTGAGTCCCACATGATCAACGGCTACAATTGCATTGAGTTGATGTATGAGTCCCGGCAAGTGATTCTTTATTTACTGCAATGTACTTTTAATGGTCATAGTCTGTTTTGGTTGGAAAATTGCCTCTATTTAAAGGGTTATGAGACAATGAACTTTGGAGTCATGTCCTTTATATGCATTATTTCAATATTTAGCGACCAAATATGGTGAGGAGTGACTGTAAGATGGAATACTCTCCCTTTTCCTAGAATATTTTTCTTGATATTATGAATCGGTTGCATACTGATATGATGCAAAGTGATCACAATGTCCATGTGATGCAAATTCTAGTCAACCTTGTGTTTGAGTTTTGAAAACTTCATGCCACCTCGTTATGGAAAATATTGGATTTATAAGTATCGGTTACACATATAATGATAAAATTATTATTAAAAATAATTAATATTTATTTTTGTTTGGTTACTTAATAAGTGTCACAAGGTGACACCTTCTTAGTATTTATTGTTTGGTTACTTGATAATTAATATTTATTCTTGTTTAATTACATGTAATGACGGTGCAATCTAGTCTCTAACTATTAGTGCTCCTGTGTGTGTAGCCATTAAGATCATTCATAGGAGAAGACCCTTCTTTTAATTTTGAATGAAATCATCTTATATTAAAAGGGTAATTAACTTGCTATCACAAGCTGAAAATCTTGGCACGTAGTCCAAAACAAATTATTAACTTCTCTTTTTGACAATACAAAGTATTTAAACTTTTCGACTTAAATGAATGTCAGTATTGCAAGCAACTCGCCTGTTCGCATGGATTTAGTAGAGTTCTAAATGTGAGTAGTTGTGACGGAATCTACCACATTTAAATTCGACATTTAATCACTTAGTCAATAATTTGAGGTTTTAAAGCAAAATGATTTGACTAAGGTGAAAGTTATCACCAAATTATTTTGACTAGAGTCTAGAACAACCATTTTTTTATATATGATGGAAAAGTTCATTTCACCCTAAAGTAAAATGTGTTACCCAACAAAAATTAAACATAGGGAAGTACCTTGTATTGACTCGTGATGAGACCTTTTCGCTTTTATGCTATCTTCTGACTCTGTTGGCCCGACCTTATCCCAAGAAAAAGATTAAAATAACACGTCGGTATCACATGAAACTGACATCATCTAATAATTGAGATTCATTGAGATCTTGTGCATTTTGTTCATGCAAGTGTGGCTTGGATCCGCACTAAAACCACCGGGCCCAATGCCTGGTGACCACCATGGGACACTTGGTGATGGTGACACGAGACTGGCAACGCTCTCTTGATGCATCAAGGCTTCAAGTCGTCTCAAAGTCTTTCGAAGAACAAGACAGCATGCCGGAGAAAAAAGATGTCGTGGGGTTCACCCCGATCCATCCGGAGGATGACGTTTCTCAGTGACGAAAGCGGCATTACGCGAAATGAGGATGTCAGGTGGGGGAGACAATTGAAAGATGCTTTCGCTCGGTTTGGTCGGACAACGACCATTCTTTATAGCCATGGAGGACCGGAGGAGCGCAGGGTTCCACGAAGTGTGTTTCTCAGTCCTCTAAAACCTAAAACCTACTGCATTTTGTTGAGGATCTCTCCGTCTCAGACCAAGATGATGAGGTATAACAACAGTGGAACCCAAAAATAGATAAGTGATGTTGTTCGCGATGCCGTGGATGCCTCTTCCTATTTTAGTACCTTCGTTTTAATGAGCTCTTATCATATAAGATCGTTGTTAATTTAATTATAATACTTTCATACATTTTAAGTCTTTCGAATCTTGAAAACAGAAAATGTCGAATTCATACACTATAGATATATGTCTATAAGAGAGAAAAAGAATTAACAATTATCTTTACAGAGAATTATTATTGATTTTACTCCGAGAACCATTATTTTCTAAGATTAGTCACTTTTTACATTTTGGATTTCGGAGATAATGACATTCTAGTATTTAGAAAAAGTAGTCCTCCAATATATATGTTAAAAAAATATCGTATTCTCCGTGGAGTCTAGACCCATAACCATATTTATGGTCACATGAAGATGTATTAAAATCATCAAAAACAAAAAATCTTGTAGTAATCTTGAGAGTTTTCTCATAATATATGGCAATATTTGGTAATATGAGATTAGCATCCAAAAGTACATTCGTAGTTCCAAACCAATGTAAAAAGCAATTGACTTCGAATTGTGCGCTGAGCATGCTGATGAAGACTAAATAATGAAGGGCAGATACGAAAAGCAGGCAGTTTGCTGAAAAATTGTCCAAAGTTCTAAACCTATTATGTGATGGCCAATTTAATTTTAAACCTTTTACTTGTGTCAATTTAGTCCAATTTTTTTTTGATGATTTATTAATTTAGTCCTAAACCTTTTAACAATGCACCAATTTAATCATTCCAGCAAATTTTGATCGGAAATTACTAACGTGGATATTTTTTGCTATTTTTCTTAGTTTTTTGAATTTTCTTTTCTTTTTTTCTTTGTTGACCTTAGTTGAGGGCGTCCTTCACTAGCCCAAGGGTGGGCATCCCTCATCCGACCTTGCTTGAGTCTTGCAGAGGGAAAAAAAGTTTGTAAAATAAAAAAAAAAAATTATAAAAAATGTTCACGTTAGCGCCATTTGGTTAGCATCAACCATGCTAAGTAGCATAATTGGCGCTGATTAGAGTGCCACATCATGTGGCATTAAGATCACTTGTTGCCACAACACCAATAACTTGATATCCACATCTTTGACGTAGACATCATCATTAGCTGATATTTTAGGTCCGTTGATATTGTTCATGGAAAACCCGTATTGGGATGTGTTGTATTCTTTTATCCACTAGATCACACTATGGACATTACTTAATCCTTTGTTACGAACATCTACACGTATCATAACTAATATTATACTAAGGATAGTTTGTAAATCATCAAAATCATATGGAGATGTTTCTTTAACAACATACATTTTCCCTAGGAGTATTACACCTTTACATATGGCTGCTTGTACATCGGGCTCAGTTGAGATAGTTAATGCCTTGACAAATGATCCACAACGGTATTAAAATTGGACTTGATCATATTTTTGTGGCATGCAAAACTGTATTATAACGAAACCATGTAGGGCAACACCAAATCTATAAAGTACTTTTCCCTTTTCGAGATAGCATGCTGTATCTTATTTGGGAAAATTATTCAAAAAGTCATAAACCTATTGCACTTTTACCAATTCAATTATAAACCTTTCAACTTTGTCAATTGAGTCCTAAACCTTTTTACTTTTTGCTAATTGAGTCCATCCAGCCAATTTTGGTAGGAATTTACTGACATGAATGTCGGTCTTGATGTGGACAATTTTTTTTAATTTTTAATTATTTTTTTCGAATTTTAATTTTTCCTTTGGTCGTTGCCTTGACCTCTAGTGACTCGACCGAGGCCACAACTAGTGAGCATCGGCCTCGCTGGCCTCAGGCGAGGTCACCCTTGCTGGGATCTAGCTAGGGGCAAGGCTCACCCTCACCAAGTTTGGTGAGGTGGCCCCCATCGAGATTTGGTGAGGGGCAACCTAGCTGGCTGTGAGTGAGGCTCACCCTTGCCAAATCTGGCGAGGGCGAGCTTGCCCAAGGTTGGTGAGGTCGCCCCTCGCCGGATCTCGACAAGGGCAACCTTGCCTGAGGTCCACGAGGTTGACCCCTGCTCACCTCGGCGAGGGTGAGCCTCACCTGAGGACGGTGAGCCTCGCCCCTCGCTAGATCTCGGTGAGGGCGACTCACTCGAGGCGGGGAGGTCGACCCTCGCCGGTCGTGGCCTCGGCCGATTGCCCGCCTCTCGGAGGCGGCCAAAGGAAGAAAAGGAAAAAAAAAAAAAGAGAAAAAGAGAAAATAAAATACGAAAAATATTTTAAAAAATCGAAAAAATAACGAAAAAATATTTAAAATAATAAATTTCGTCCACGTTAGCATTGGCAATGTCATGTAGGATGATCGACGTCCATGTCAACAAATTCCGGCCAAAATTGGCAAAATATTGAAAAGTTTAGGACTCAAATGGCAAAGTTGAAAGGTTTATGACTCAATTGGCAAAAGTGCAATAGGTTTAGAACTTTTTGAACAATTTCCCCTATCTTATTCATATGAGATGCTGAATACTTTGGTAAAAGTTGCTTATTTGGAGTTGTTTTATTATTTGCAGTGTGGTTTATGAAGTAGACAAATGTTATGTACAGGCGCACGCCATGAGCGTGCGGTCATGTGATTGCTAGATCTTTATATCGGTCCTAACACATCATCATCATCATCATCATCATCATCATCATCATCATCATCATCATCATCATCATCATCATTATTAATCTCTTTCTAGATTGGATTAAACGGCTGGAACTCCCTTCTGGATTCCAGTGGGCAGTCGCCGTATTCCTATATTGCGATGAGGAATAATCACTCCTACAATGAGCTTGTGTCGTGTAAACTTGCTGACAGGAGGAACAGTCAAATTTCTGTAATGATTGGAAGTGAAAATGAAGGAATCACAGCCGTCAGTTGCACAAGAGTCTGGCCAGCGTGCCCAGTCTCAGTTGAGTGCAGGCTCGTGCTCGAGATGTGCGGTCGCGGCAACAAAATATGGTAGGAGATTCCCGGCTTCGCATGGGCTGCTTCATCGGCCCTATATCCATTCGATGCTTGTTGTCGCCGCTGTCTGTGTCTGTGTTTGCCTCTTCTAAAGAAACTTACAGAAGGTTGGTTGTAATGCTCCCTTCAATTGGGAACATTTGGATTATGGTGCTATTTAGGGAGTACATCTACTAACAAATAAGAGGAAGCAAATGGAAGCCAATGTAAATACGAAGGCAGACTAGAGTGCATTTTTATCTGGAGAGGAACTGCTTCGAGATGACTATGCAAGTGCAAGGTTTTAAATACCCATCAAGAAATTAAGCTTTGGCATATCTGAATTTGCATACCCCTCTTTTTAATAAGCTGCAATGTGAGAAGTACTAATTAGTCTCTGACCTAGTGGTTCTGGAGAATACTTGTGTTGGGCAAATTTGATTGCTAATGAAGATAGAGAAGTAGTAATAGATTCTTGATGTTTTGATGCGTGATGACGATCACTGTTCTTAAGGTATTATTTGTCTCCACTATTGTTACTGTCGAGTTTATAACAAATATACCTCAAGAATATATATCAAAGCCGTAGAGAAATGAGTTCAGCAATTACTCAATTTCTTTCTTGGAATTTCACTTTGAATATGTTGTTAAAGTTGTGTGTATGAAAAGAGAAGAAAAAAGAGTTCCGAAAAAATAGTATTTATCAACGTTTGTGGTTTTTATAAATAATATGTGAATTGGTCTCTATTCACATACAACCAAACAACATAATTATTGAAAATAAGTACCTTATTCTCAACTATTATCACTCTTCATGTCAAGAATAACTTCATTTCATAATTATGGATAACCTCCTTTTAGGACCAAAAAGTCACCTCTTTTCATAACTAAGAGTGATGTATTCTTTGGATCAAAAGTCACGTCTTCTCTTAATCAAGAGATGTCTTTTTTATTATAACAAACTATTGCAACAACTTGGACATAGGAAGTAATTAAAATCTTTGTATATCGCAGCATGAGAGTAATTGGGAATGAGATGAGAGGAAAGATGTCGGTGAATTACGACTAAATATATGTGGCAAGCAGGAGAAGATGCACTTTGCCATGGGAAGAAACTAATGCTGAAATCGAGGGAGGATGTCTGCAAAACGGGGATGAGCTAGAAAATTCTTTATCATAGGGGAAGTACTAATGTGGTAAGTCATATGTATGTTGTTACTATTATGTTCCTTTTTGGGTTTTTGGTCTCGATTTCTTTGACTCATTGGAGCTAAACGGGCAATACCAACTTTGGACCAAGAATTGAGTTTGTTTTAATTGTAAACTTGATCGCGACTCCTTAGGGCTGTTTAGATTATTTTATTATTTTATTATTTTATTAGTTGCAAATATTTGTCAAGGTATTGTTGTGACTTACCCCTCGGTATGTTGTGACTTACCCCTCGGTATGGAGGGAAACATAAGTTTAGGGGTATTGTCTAAAAGACGGGCTTAACGGCTCATAATTTAAACATGGACTCTCCTAAGCCTATATCTCGCGCGACATTAGGCTTTCAAATTAACACTATGATTTTTTTTTTTTTTAAAAAGAGTCATCAATAGCCTATTAAGGTCGGCTAGAAATCAAGTGAAGTATGGAACACATTTAGTATCGGGGACTTGATTATACTAATTAACTAATTAGTGCTCTTTTGGTATCTAATCTTATTCATTTTAAAAAGATTTTTTTTTTGTCTTTTTTTTTTGTCAAGTAGTTTGAATTGATTTTAAACCTATCCACTTATATGTGAGAAAACCATGCATATGCACAATCATTAACATAATAATCAGCAATCAAGAAAATCATTAAGTAAACATCATGGGATAGCAAATATCTAACACTAAGAAAAAGATAAATGTTACTCCTAACTAGACTAAAGGGAAGCCAAAATCAGTGTAAGCACACAATAAGGAAAATTGTCTTTAAGGACAATTGAAGCCCTAAGGTAGAGCTCCAAGGGTTTGTTCAATTTTTTAGTGCAATTTTAAGTCAAGAGGCTTCCATTTTTTTTTAAAAGGAAAATTACCTAAAAGACTATCTTAACACTTTTTCGAGGAATTCTAATTTTTAGAATTTTTTTTTTTGATTTTTTTGGAATTTTCACTTTAAGTTCTTCTAATTTTTATACTTTTTTTTAAAAAAAAAAATATTTTTAATTTTTTAATACAAATATTTTTTACATTCCGAAAATAGGGACTCGGGCTGGGCCCTAGGGGCTGGTCGGAAAATGGACTGCCGTCTGATACTTCGCGGGTTTGGGCGATCCATACGAACCAGGCTTTCAACAAGTTCCGTTTCAAAATGATCTAAGCCCACCTTCTGAAATAATTATACTAGGCCCAAGCTCGACTAAATACCAAAATCAGCCCATATTTGCCAAGCTTCAACTTGAGTCCAACGCCCACGAATCCCATTGCTCGAGTTCAGCCCAAAATCTCCATTCCCCTTCCTCATTCATTCTGTCATCCACGCTCCTCTCCACTGTTCCCCTCTCTCACGTTCAGGCCCTCGTCTCCTAACGAGGCAAACCAACGGACGAGGAGTTTGAAAAGCCTCAAACAAAGCTTAAGACTGAGAAGCTAGAACACGAGCAAAACGCTTCACAGTGAACGTAAAAATATCCTTCGCCCAACTTCCATCATCAGCTACCATATCCAGGCATCATTGTCGTTCACCACGCATTCAAGATTTCGCAAAATATGGTCACAATGTGATCGGGGCAAACAGTGGCATTTAAAGGAACTCAATAGACAAAATGGTATGGACTCATTTAGGACAGAGAAGAGGGTGGGCAGAAACATGCAGGGTAGTTGCGAATCGCACTAAAACTTCGACACACCAGTTTGCCAAATGAACACTAATATGTAGAACAAAATGTGGCATGCTTGGATTTACTGGTACGCTAGCCAAAATAAGATAGATGCTCACGCCGTCATTTTAAACATTTCAGCAAACAACTAGGAAGCTCAGATTGAGAGGAAAATATTGACCGCTTTTGGAACCTAAACTCAAGATTGTACTCAAAAGAAATCATCACGAGACAACCGAAAATCAATGACACCTTGCTCAAACCCAGTAGGCGTATGGGCTTAAGGTGATCGAGTCTCGGCTTTGCTTGGATCAAAATAGTGCGAAGTAACAAGGATTCACGAGCATTTAATCGTGGAGTTCCATCGTAAGAATTATTGTGGCCCGCGTGATTTTATTAATTAATGAATTAATGAATATTTAACGCTAACATGTATTTAGTTACGAGAAATTACGACTCTAATGAAATGGTATAATCCTCAATCAGAAGTTATCGTTATTATTTGAAGAGGTGCAACTCTCATGGAAGTTAAAAGGAGCTTTGATAAAAGGCACCTATTGATAATATGTATAAATAAGAGTCAGGTCCTCTCTCAACCACGACGTGAAAAGAACGTTGTATTTTATCATCCATCAGATATATTACTTTAAAGAAAAGTAGGTTAAGGGAGATAAATTCGATTTTGTTCATCTTTTCAGTTTTTCCGTGACCAATACATTCAAGGTTTTGCTATGGATAAAATGTACGTCTTCATCCCTCTCGTGTGAAAATCATGAAGATCGCATATCTTGTGTTATGTATTTTTCGCATTATAGAATTACGTTATCGTTTACAGTTGGTATTAGAGCGTGATTTAAGATCTAATGATTTTTTATTATTATTGAAATATTATGATTTATGGATGAAGATTCGTGGAAGGATGATGATCTTTTTCATGTTACTGATGTTGTTGAAATGATTGTATCGCGGGAAATCCGAATGATGAAAGATTTGATGGAAAACAAGGCCAAAAATGGAGAAAAAGGGCGAAAAATAAAGAAAAACGGTTACCAAGCGTGAAGGGGAGGAAGATGCATGGCTAACATGTGCCCCTACCCGCCCACTACGCGTGCGCTAGAGGGCGAGCCAGCGCCCATGTGGGAACCACATGCTTGTAGATCTATCGCGTGCCTTGCACACACTCGTGCAGCAATAAAGGAGCGTGCTGTGCAGGTGCCTGCTACCCCCATAATTACAATTCTGACCCTGTGCTATTATTTACAATTTTGCCCTTTTATTCATTGAATAATTACGGTTTTTTTTCCCTCATTTATGGTTATTTATGTTTCTACCCTCTAGATAGCTATGATTTTGTCTTGTTGATTATTTATCATTTTGCCCCTGGAAATTAAATTTATAGTCCTACCCCTTTGGAATTATGATTTTACAGTTTTACCCTTACGCTTTAATTATGGTTTTTTCCTTGGGTGCGATTTGGCGAATATTTGTGTTTTACAATATTTTAAAAAATAAGTTCAAAATGGTTTGTTAGTCACAAAAGTGGTCAAACCTTAAGATCTTTGAATTTTTTTGATATTATAAATTGCTTTATTCAATTACCTATGATTGATTGATGCTATGATTGAAATTGATATATTAATATCCTCATTGATGTCATGAGTATATTGAAATTCATTTATTATAAGAACTTAAGGATTAATCCAGAGGTCAATCAATTTCTTATAATTTATGCACATAATAGGAAATGTTAATTAATATTTCTTGTTAAATTTGTTTTTATATCTAGAGATAACAAATAATTTTAATGAGACATATTTATAATTACCAAATTAAAGTTATTATGGTTTAATGAATGTTTGTATATCATAGGATCGCCGAAAGGCAAACTATGATGTACATGCATTGTTTAGTTTGAATTTGATTATGTGATATTATCAAAATATTAATGTATGAGTATACTCTTGCATGTTTGCAATATCTGTATTTGTTTTACTTCATTTACACGCTTCGTTTGTTTCTTTATTCAACAGACTAAATTTTTTTAATTGAAGTGGACAAGTTTAGTCTCACTTAGGTGTCCTGGACATTTTAGCACTCCAAATTGAGAAACCAGCTGCTATTACTGATGAGAGTAGCGATGATGAAAAGGCTTTACATAAAACTTGGGAAAGATTGAACATAATAAGCTTAATGTTTATATGAATGATAGTAGCAAACAACTTAAAGACTACTCTTCTCAAATTGACGGTGCTAAGGGATTTATGAAATTTGTGAAAGATCGTTCTCAGATTGCTAATAAGTTACTTGTTGGTACATTAATGAGCACTTTGACTACAACACCGTGCATAAACATGTTCTTGAGATGACGAACTTAATAGCAAAGTTAAGGATCTTGACAATGAACGTGGATGAATACTTTTTAGTACAATCCATACTCAACTACTTGCCTCATGAGCAATATGGACCATTTTAAATGAATTACAACACTATAAAGGATAAATGGAATGTAAATGAATTAGCCTGTATACTTGTTCAAGAGAAAACATGGATAAAGAATCAAAAGGCTTCATTCATCTCCTAAGTCATCAAGAAGTTAAAAATAATTCCAAAAGGAAATGTGGAAGGAGTAAGAAGAAATGATTACACATCCTAAATGAACCTTCAAAGGTTTTTCAATTCCACAAGAATGAATACAATCTTATTAAGTGTCAGTTTTGTAATAAAGTTGGACACTTGAAGAAAGATTGATTGAAGTAAGTTTGGTTCGAAAAGAAAGGTAAGCCTTGTACTTTAATTTGTTTTGAATCAAACTTTACTGAAATTTCTCATAATACTTGGTGGATAGATTCTGGTGCTACCATTCATGTGTCAAATACGATGCAAAGATTTCTTAGGATTTAAATTATAAAGCCAAATGAAAGCTATGTAATCATGTACCCACGTTTTTCCGCAATTTAATTTCTTTGTCAAAACTTAATGTAGAGGGATTTTCTTCTAAGTTTAGCCGTGGATCTTTTAGATTATTTAAGAATGATAATCTTACTAGAACTAGAACTTTATGTGATGGTCTCTACAAGTTTAAACTTGATAATGCTTTGTTGAGACCTTAATGATCTTGCGTCATAATATTAGCACTAAACGAGGTTTTGTGGATGAGAATTCTGTTTACTTGTGATATAAACATTTGGGTCATATATTTATTGACACCTAAATTTTGGCGATCTAGTCATTTATTTATTGCATATAAAATTATGGGTTAATTTTATCCCTGAAAAAATATTAATTGCATAGCATAAAAATGTAGGTGCATTTATTTTTAATTTACATGTTTTGCATTTATTTATTGGACCGGTGACTGGTGGATTTGAATTAGTGGTTCTGAGCTTTAAATTGATAGGCCAGACTAAGCCCATGAAACGAGTAAATTGGCCCAAGTCTGTTTTTTTTTTTTTTTTTTTTAAGTGATCGGAAATTATTTCGTGAGAAAATAAGAATTTGAAATTTTCCGGGATATCAATTTTGAAAAATTGAAACCCTAATCGGTGGCCTATAAATAGGTTTGTTCGCGTAGGGTTTGGGGCCACACAATAGAAACAAATGGCCATTGAGAGAGCATTTTGCAACGTGAGAGAGAGAAGAGGGGTCCTTTGGCCAAGCCTTGGTTTAAACACCACCGCTCGTGCTATCCCTCCGCCATAGAGCCCGATGACATTGAACACCTAATGCCGAGAGTTCCAACCTCAACAACTAAGCTATTGTCCCGACATGCCCCGAGCTCTACCCTCATCGTTAAATTCAAGCAATTCCAAGAGAGGTTCTTTTGCCAAAAGTATTCACGTTGAATATTATCCAGTCAAAGAAGACAATTTTGCTTGTTGCATGAAGAAGATCCATGCACTTTGACTTGCAAAAGATGTCAGAGCAAACGTGGTGAAGTCCGAACTCCAAATTTAGTCGTGTGGGCAAAAAGAATCAACCCATAATTCGACGCGTTTACTCATCATCAAAGGCCACCTGTTCTGCCTCGCCTACAAGTCATCCGTGAGCATCTTTGTCCATCCTTGATCTCCACCGGAGTCCCGAGATCTATTATCAAAAGAACATCATTATTATAGCATACAACGTAGGGGTGTGCAAAATACCCGAGAACTGCCCGGAACACTCGGAATCGGACCGAAACCGCCTGGAATCGGCGGTTCTTGAGGGAACCGGTCCGGTTCCCGGTTCCATGGGTGGATCCGCCCGCCCGCCCACCCGGATCGGACCGGAACCTTTTTAATATTTTAAAAAAAAATTACTAAAAGAAACCCTAGATCTCATCTCACTCCCTTTGTCTTCGGTTCTCTTTTTCTTTGTCTCTTCCTCGGTTCCTCCTAATCCTATTGCCATTTCAATTCCTTCTCGTTGACGCGCCGCCACCGCCGCGCTGTTCGCGTGTCGCCGCCACCGCTCATTGCTCCTTCGCCGCTGTCCGCCCCCTCCGGGTGTCGCTAGCAATCCGCCGCCCCTCGTGACGCCACGGCGCCTTGCTCCTCACCGCCTATGACTACTTCCCCCTCACCGCTGTCCGCCCCCCCTCCGGGCCCTCTTCGCTAGCGACCGATGCCGCGACGCCGGTTGTGCGCCCTTGTCGGTTCCTTCCAACTACTTCCTTTACTCTCTCTCTCTCTCTCTCTCTCTCTCTCTCTCTCTCTCTCTCCATCGCGGAGCCTAATTTCCTTGGTTCTATCTTGCGTCCTGGATCGAATTCTCAAATGGGCTTTATTTATTTATTTATTTTTATTTTTTGGGGTGAAGGAGGTGTGTCGAGGTGTTGTTTGGAGTGAGAGCAGAGGCACGAATGTGATTCTGGAGGTGGAGCGGTTCTGCTGTGATCTCCCCTGTTGGAGAAAACTTCCTTATATGTTTTGATGTTGACAAAACATTTTCATTAGTCTAGTCTGAAGACTTGAAGAATCTATCGTCAAAGTCTGAAGACCATCAGATTTAAGATTTAAAGTCTGCCCTCATTGACAGTATCTAGACCGTTGAAGAAGATCTATCCAGTATCAAGGATTTATTTTAAAGATTTATTTCAAGCGGTTAAAGTAGTCCCTTAAGGCTGGAGATAGCATTTAAAGATCTTCTTATTCGCTTTTATCTTGACTCAAATAAGTTAGATTCGTTAATTGACAAGGTAAACTTGGAAGGTTCTACTTATGGAAACTTAGATCCTGATTGTATGGGCAAGCATAATTGATGGACTATATTCTCTTTGCTTATGTAACTCGAAGATCTCCTTGATTGATTATGTCCAACGGTTTAATGGAGGAACTCCTTTGGAAAGTGCCAACGAGTATGAAGGCATGGAGGAGTATAAAAAGGAGAAGCTCTGATTATTCAAGTGAGTGCGTGATAGATAAATTCCAAAGTCTGAAGCTCCTTGTTCTTTGTTGATTCAACTGTTGAGCGAAACTTGTATTCAAAAGAGAGATTAAACACTTGTGAGACTTTGAGGAAGTGTAGCCGAGTTTCTACACTGTGAAATCAAGGACGTGATACTGTAACGACTCTTTTGATTCATAGTGAAATCCAACCAGTGGGCTGTCAGTGTGGGAGAGTGGACGTAGGTTTGGAATAAGCCGAACCACTATAATTTCTGTGTTCATCTTCTCTAATCCTTGAACTTCTTATTTACGATTTCATGTTATTCATAGCTGAATCTTATTTTACTATCCATCAATCATATTCTTCTAAAACTTGCGAAATTTTTTCTTAAACACCTATTCACCCCCTCTAGGTGTTTGTACTAGCCTTATCAATTGGTATCAGAGCTTGAGTGCTTATTTATTGAAGTGTTTTACTTCTTAAGCTAAAGATCTATGGCTAGTATTTTGGCTACAGGACTGATCGAAGGTCAGAGCAACACTAGACCACCTTACTTTGATGGAAAAGAGTACAACGTATGGAAGAACAAGATGAAAGCTTTCCTCAGATCAAAAGATCTTTTTGAATGAGATGTAGTGGAAAAAAGGAGTTATTCCAACAATAACTTCAACTTTAGATTGAGGAAAGGAAGTGACAGATGCAAGAGAATTGACACAAGAAGATATAACCAAAAGACAAGCTCTCAACGCAAAAGCTATTTATTCTTTATACTATGCTTTATCTCCTGATGAGTATAACATAATTTCATCTTGTGAAAAAGCAAAAGAAGTATGGGACAGGTTACATGTTACTTATGAAGGAACTGATCGAGTCAAAGAGACAAAGATCAATATTCTTCTTGGACAATATGAAGCTTTCAAAATGAAGCCAGGAGAAACCATTATTTATATGTTTAGCCGTTTTACAGAAATTGTAAATGGTCTCGCATATCATGGGCAACCTATCTCAGAACAAATGAAAGTCAACAAGTTGCTGCGAGGACTTTCTAAAGATTGGAATCACATCAAGATTTCCATTAGAGAAACTCAAAGGATTGCGCCTTTATCTGTCGATGAATTAGTGGGCATACTTCAGTCTTACGAAGTGGAGCAAATCAATGAGGATGAAGGACCAAAAGGTAAAAAATCAATTGCTTTAAAATCTAATGATGATTCTGATGTTACAGATACCGAAGATGATTTGGACGATGATGAATTGGCACTCATGATAATGAAATTCAGAAAGTTGAACAAAAAGGGGAGAAATTACAACTGGAGGAAGTAGTATCCTCAAAGATCTCAGAATAAAGCAACATAAGATAATGAGTTCAACAATGAAGTGGTTTCCTTTGAATGCAAAAAGAAAGGACACATCATACCCAATTGTCCTCTATTGAAGAAAAAGAAAGGAAATACAACGAAACTCAAGAAAGCTCTCAAAGCAGAGACTTGGAGCGACACAGAATGTGAAGAGAGTGATAAAGAGTATGCCAACATTTGTCTGATGGTGAACTCAGAATTAGACTCAGACTCTGAGACAGACTTAGACTCAGATTTTGATAAGGAAATTGAGGTAAGTAACTTTAAAATTCCCATTAAGGTATCAAAGTACATTGATGAACTTTGTCTTAGCCTAAAGGTATCTCTTAGAAGGAATTCTAAACTTAAAAAGGAAAATTCAATACTAAGACAACAGGAAACTTCTCTGAAAGAAGAATTTGAGAATTTGAATAACAAGTTTAAAAATTCAAAAGAAAATGAAGAGTTTCTTTCAAAAGAAAACATTCTCTTGAAAAAGGATATTACATATATTTCAAAAAGGTTTTCAAATGGATCTGAAAAACTTGATAAAATTCTTTCAATTCAAAGACCTTATTTTCATAAATCAGGTTTGGAAATGACATCAGAAATCGTTAATTTAATTGATTTTCCAAAGGTAAAAGAAAAAATTAAACAAAGACCTGCTAAAGCTTTTTACAGAAATCATTTTCAAAAAGTCTTTGTAAAGTCTGTTGGTCAAAGTGCTCTTAAATGTTCAAAGTGTAAATGACTCGAAACATTTTGAGAAGGATTGTCCTAAAGTCTGGAAACTTGTTAAGAGAAACTGGGTAAAGATTACTTTTGGAACTAACCCCCTTGGACCCAAGAAAGTATGGGTACCAAAGAAAACTTGAAATTTTTGTATAATTGCAGGTCACTATCAAGAAAAAGATTAAGTGGTATTTGGATAGTGGCTGCTCGAGACATATGACAGGAGATTCAAATTACTTTTTAAAGCTTACCCAAATAGATGGTGGAAGAGTTTCCTTTGGAGGAAATAGCAAAGGAAGGATCACTGGTCTTGGAACTGTCAAGATTGGGAGTCTTACAATCAACAACGTTTCCCTAGTGGAAGGCTTAAACTATAATCTTCTCAGTATAAGCCAACTGTGTGACACTGGTTTCAAAATTAACTTTCAAGAAGGCACATGTTCGGGAATCGCAAGGATTTGTCTCAATCCTTTCTTGGTCGAAGGCATGGAAACATCTATCTACTTGATATCAAATCAGAAAGCTCTCAGTGTCTAATCTCCATTCAAGATGAAGAGAATCTATGGCATAGAAAACTTGGCCATGTCAGTATGAATCAGATAGCCAAGAACTCTTCCAAAAATCTTGTTCGTGGACTGCCCAACCTAAGATTTCAAAAGATAGAATTATGTACACCATGTGTTCTGGGCAAACAGAACACAAAGCATTGGTGGGAAGAAATACTGCTTGGTAATTGTAGATGACTATTCTCGTTATACTTGGGTGTTCTTCTATTATTGAAACTTTCTCTCACTTCTCAAAATTTGCTAAGAAAATTCAAAATGAGAAGGGATACACTATCACAAGCATTCGGACATACCATGGAGGTGAGTTCGAAAATCAAGACTTTGCAAATTTCTGTGATGAATGTGGTTTAAAGTATGTTTTCTCTTCACCATACACTCTAGAACAAAATGGAGTAGTGGAAAGAAAAAATAGATCTTTACGAGAAATGGCAAGAACTCTTTTAATAGAAAGTAACATTTCATCTCGTTTTTGGGCTGAAGCTGTGTCTATAGCATGTTATATTATTAACAGAGTATTCCTAAGGCCTATTCTGGAGAAAACTCCTTATGAGTTGTTCAATAGAAAAAAAGCCAATTGTGTCATATTTTCATGTGTTTGGTTGCAAATGTTTTATCTTGAAAAATGCAAATGATCGTGTTGGTAAGTTTGAAAAAAAGTCAAATGAAGGAATCTTCCTTGGATATTCAACAACTAGCAAAGCCTACAGAGTATACAACAAGAAAACTTAATTTGTGGAAGAGTCAATGAATGTCAAATTCCAAGACTTTACACAAAATCAATTGGTTCCGACTCAACCTGAAGAATTTGAGCTCAATCTAGACTCTACAAATTCCAATTCCTCTGAAGTAGCTCAGACTATAGAAGGTCAACAACGAACGAATCTTAAAGACTCAAATGAAGAAAAAGATGAACAAATTGTCCGACCTACCAGCAACTTGAAACATAAGTCTAGTCATCCCAACAAACTCATCATTGGTAACATTGATGAAGGAATGCGTACAAGATCCAAAAGGCATGAAGAGTCTAGTGCTGTCGCTCTTATTTCTGAAATAGAACCCAAAAGCATAGAGGAAGCTTTATCAGATGAAAGCTGGATTGAACCTATGCAGGAAGAACTCAGACAGTTTAGCATCAACGATGTTTGTGAATTAATTCCTAAACCAAAAGGTAAATCTATTATCGGTGCTAACTGGGTTTTCAGGAACAAGATGGATGAAAAAGGGAAAGTCATAAGGAATAAAGCAAAGCTCGTGGCCAAAGGATACACGCAAGAAGAATGAATAGACTATGATGAGACTTACGCACCAGTGGTAAGGTTAGAAGCAATTCATTTATTACTTGCTTTTGCATGCTATAAAAATTTCAGGCTGTTTCAAATGGATGTCAAAAATGCATTCTTGAATGGATTCATTCAAGAGGAAGTTTATGTGGAACAACCGCCTAGTTTTGAAGACTCAAGAAGATCAGACTATGTATTCAGAAAAAAAAAAAAGCTCTATATGGATTAAAGCAAGCACCTCGAGCTTGGTATGAAAGGTTACACAAATTTCTAATCCATAGTGGCTTTGTGAAAGGTAAAATAGACATTACTCTTTTTATTAAAAGAGAAGATAAAGATTTTCTACTTGTTCAAATATATGTTGATGACATTGTTTTTGGATCTACTAATGAAAATCCGTGCAATAAATTTTCTAAGTCTATGCAGGAAGAATTTGAGATGAGCATGATGTGTGAACTATCTTTCTTTCTTGGTTTACAAGTGAAACAACTGAATGAAGGAATCTTTATTCATCAAGAAAAATATGCTAAGGAACTTGTTAAGAAATTCGGGTTGGAGAATTGCAAGAAAACTGATGTACCAATGTCAAGTTCTTCGAAGCTAGACAAGGATGAAGGAGGAAAGAAAGTTGACCAGAAGCGATACAAAAGCATCATTGGTTCTCTTCTCTATCTTACTGCTTCTAGACATGACATTTTGTTTAGTGTTTGTATGTGTGCCAGATTTCAATCAGATCCCAAAGAATCTCATCTGAGTGCTGCAAAATGCATCATCAAATATGTTGCAACAACCTCGTCGTTGAGTCTATGGTATCCAAAAAGGGGAGACTTTACTCTTCTTGGATACTCGGATGCAGATCTTTCTGGATGCAGAGTTGATAGAAAAAGCACCTCAGACACTTGTCAACTATTTTGAAACAGGACGGTATCTTGGTTCTCTAGAAAGCGAAGTACGGTTGCTCTTTGAACAGCAGAAGCATAATATGTAGCTCTTGGAAGTTGTTGTTCTCAAATCCTATGGATAAAACAACAGTTAAGAGACTTTGGAAATGAAGACTCATGCACTGAGATTAAATGTGATAACACAAGCGCAATCAACCTCACCAAGAATCTAGTACTTCATTCAAGAGCAAAGCATATAGAGATTCGACATCACTTTATAAAAGATCATGTTCAAAATGGAGAGATATTGATTCAATTTATCGATTCAAAAAATTAACTAGCGGACATCTTTACAAAACCTCTGGAGAAAAGTCAATTTGAGCCTATTCGGTACAAGCTTAATGTTATAAAGTCTGAAAAAGCTCAGACTCAGAGATAAAGGTACCCAAAAGACGCTCGGACCCGGATGATCTTGGATCACGACCGTAAGTTGATTTAATTTATCTTTAGAAAGGTAAGCCTATATATCCGTAATTGATTGTCTTTATCTTTCTAAATTTTCTTTGAAAAAGAAGTTATTTTTATAGTAGTTATTTGTTTTCAAAAATGTAGTTATTTTTTGAAAAAGCAATTATTATTGTGACGATTCGTATTCCCCCGATTCAATTGCCTTATAAATATTGTTCTTCTTCTTCTTCTTCTTCTTCTTCTTTTTACTCGCAAATCCTAAAAGCACAGAACTCTATTTTCTTATTTTACTCTCTACTTCAATCCTCAAAGTTTTCATCTTTCTCGCGAATCAAGCTTGGAAATCCTCAAAGACTATGACAATGTCTTTCCAAAGAAAGTCTTCAAGGATCGCAAGCAGGGGACCACATCATATGGGTGAGGGTCCTACGCATTTTGACCTTACTGAGCAAGAAGATTCTCCAAGGGAACAGCAGAGCCCACAACATACTCAATCGTGTCAATCTCCTCAAGCTAGACCTTAGAATGTTTAGCAACGAACGAAGGAAGTTATTGAAGATGCTAAACCCGTAAGAACTCAAAAGCCTGCTTTTAATTTCAAACTTTATTTAGCTTTAAAGGATGGAGGCTCTCCAATGACTATTATCGACGAATTTCTGAAAGAGAAGGGTTATAAAAATGAAACCCAATTTTTGCAAACAATGGAACGTTTGGGAATTGCTCCTGCTGGCTCTACAGATAGGGCCTTTGCAAATTTCCCAAGTGATCCTCGAGTCGGAGGAGTTAGTCAGCCTAATAGCAATGATGATGAAAAAATGTTTACTAATTTCAAGCCGAGAATGGGTATTGCTGCAGATGTACGTCAACTAAGTTCAGATCTGTTTTGTTCTGAAGAACATAAGCAGATTTATTCTAAGTTATTGAAACGAGGAGGGATGAATCCAATGAGTGTGGATTTTGATTTTCTTGATTCCCTGAATGTGAAGTTGCGAGAGAAGTTCACTTTACTTTAGCTTGAACGTTTTTGTTCTGATTCAACAATAGCCCATCCGAAACTCACTGCTTATTTTTATTCAAATCTAAGCTTTTTGGATGCGAACAGTTTCTCTTTCAGTGTTAAAGATAAGGACTTTGTTGTGGATATGGACATATTGGCTGATGTGATTGGAGTTGAGAGATGTTCATTTCAATTAATTAGTGTATCTACTAGCTGTGCGACAGTGGAGCTAGTTCGAGATGGAATGACAGAATGTAGGATTTCTTATTCAAGGATGGATGCTTTGAATATCCTGCTTCACAAAATTGTGATCAATTGTCTTAGACCCAAGTCTACATCGAAGACTAATATCTCCAATTCAGAAGCAACATTAATGTACGCCATCAATGCTGGTAAAAAATTCTCTCTGCCACATACTATCATGTTTCACATGTACAGATCGATGATGAAAGACAAGGGTTAGCTTTCCTACTCAGCACTTGTTACAAAGCTTTTCGGACATTTCAACATCCAGCCTCCAAGAATTCTGTGTGTTCGATCGTGCGAACAAATGGTGGTAGGACTGAAGATGGTTTCTAAAATGCGTCTGAAAAAGCTGAACAAGGCTTTGGAGAAGTTCAAAGAGAAGACTCCTCAACAAATTCGTCAAGACTCTGTTGCTGCAAAACGAAAAGGAAAGGAGCAGGTGATAGCTCCAACTAAAAGAAGAAGAGCAATCGTCTTGCAAGACAAAGAAGAAGATGATGATGATGTTACCATCTCTGCTCTTGCTTTGAGAAATTTGCAGCGTTCTGTTCCAGAAACAAAGTTTAGACAAAGACCAGAAGAGATCGAGGAGAGGAGTGAAGAGAGGGAAACAAGGAGGAAGGAGACATAGGAAAAAGAAGACGAAAATCAGGAGAATCAAGGAGAATAAGATCGTCTTGTCACTGCAGAGGAAGAGTACTTTTCTCCACTTGAAGGCACAAACACAGGGGGAGCTGTAGAGAAAAGAGGTACTCCTTCTCTTGCTTTCACTAGTGATGACATCAGTCGTTCTCTTGCCAATCCAGAAGATGTGTATGCCTCTCACTTTCCTGAAGAAGGTCATGAGGTATCTTCTTCGAATTTGGATGTGCCTTTATTTGACCATGCCGAGGCAAGTACTCAAACAGACAACTTCGCAAACTTTCGAAGACTGGTCGATATTCTCATGGAGTTGCAAGGTTAGATTTATGCCTTGGGATGCGAATTTTAGAACATGCAGAATGCTTATAAAGCCTCTTCATAATCGTTGATCAATCAAGTCTAGGCCCTTAATCTTCAAATTCAAGCAACTGCCAAGGGTGAAGATTTAGCTCATCTGAAGGAGGATCTAAGGAAGTTGGAGGAAACAGTCAAGTCAATGGAAGATTTCCAGCTTATTCGCGTTCCCAAATCATCTTAATTCATTTTAAATCAATTCTTGTTTTGTCTATACCTTTTTAATGCTGACAAAAAGGGGGAGAGATTTGCATATTTGGATTTGCAGATTTGTTTTTGTTCTGTTTGAACAGACTTATTTCTCTGACTTTAAACTCTTATCTAGTGTGGTGTGACTTTTGAATTGTAGATTATGTTTGTTTATGTGATTGCTTTATAGTATCCTAAGCATACCTGATACGATATTGGTATGAGATAGTTGTTTGTACAGGACTAACCAATTTCCTGTGGATGCTGATTTAATACTATCTCTAACTCAATTTTTTGTTTATGAGATATCGTATTCTTGCTTGCTTGAGTATTGTTTTGCAGGTCAAATTTTTCAAAATCTGCAGGAAAGTTTTGTCACCATTAAAAATGGGGAGATTGTTGGAAAAAACTTCCTTATATGTTTCGATGTTGACAAAACGTTTTCATCAGTCTAGTTTGAAGACTTGAAGACTCTATCGTCAAAGTCTGAAGACTATCAGATTCAAGATTTAAAGTCTGCCCTCATTGACAGTATCTAGACCGTTGAAGAAGATCTATCCAGTATCAAGGATTTATTTTAAAGATTTATTTCAAGCGGTTAAAGTTGTCCCTTACGGCTGGAGATAGCATTTAAAGATCTTCTTATTCGCTTTTATCTTGACTCGAATAAGTTAGATTCGTTATTTGACAAGGTAAACATGGAAGGTTCTACTTATGGAAACTTAGATTCTGATTGTATGGGCGAGCAGGATTGATGGGCTATCATCTCTTTCCTTATGTAACTCGAAGATCTCCTTTATTGATTCTGTCCAACGGTTTGATGGAGGAACTCCTTTGGAAAGTGCCAACGGGTATGAAGGTATGGAGGAGTATAAAAAGGAGAAGCTCTGGTTATTCAAGTGAGTGCGTGATAGATAAATTCCAAAGTCTGAAACTCCTTGTTCTTTGTTGATTCAACTGTTGAGCGAAACTTGTATTCAAAAGAGAGATTAAACACTTGTGAGATCTTGAGGAAGTGTAGCTGAGTTTCTACACTGTAGAATCAAGGACGTAATATTGTAACGACTCTTTTGATTCATAGTGAAATCCAGCCGGTGGGCTGTTAGTGTGGGAGAGTGAACGTAGGCTTGGAATAAGCCGAACCACTATAATTTATGTGTTCATCTTCTCTAATCCTTGAACTTCTTATTTACGCTTTCATGTTATTCATAGCTGAATCTTATTTTACTATCCATCAATCATATTCTTCTAAGTCTTGCGAAAAAGTGCTTTCAAACCATGATATGTCCTCACCGTCTACTATGGACTTGCTTCAAGTGCTTTCAGCCACTCTTTCTTCATCTGCTCCAAATGCACTTTCAGCTCTATCTCAAGGAAGTAGCCAAAGTAGTGATTCTGACAGAACTAAGATGAAAAGCCCTAACCAGTCTACTGGTGCTGTCATGCAGAGGGGTACTGTCGACTTAGCTTCAGTTGGAGGAGAGAGGAGCAATTCCAGCTACCAATCTCCAGTCGAAGATTCGGATTGCCAAATCCAAGAAACACGGCCTAATCTACTGTTGCAATTATTTAGCTCATCACCTGAGGATGACAGCCCACCGAAATTAGCGACTTCTAGGAAGTACTACTCTTCTGACAGCAGTAATCCTACTGAAGAGCGATCACCATTGTCTTCTCCTCTGATGGTGCAGAAGCTGTTTCCCATGCGGACCTTGATAGAAGCTATTGAATCTGAGAAGATGTCAACCAGCAGGGAGATAAATGGGAGTGTTGAGCTTACTCGGAATTGTGTTCGTACGTTGCCTCTTGAGCTCTTTAGGGATTCTGATAAAGGACCAGACTGTGGCCCGTCTTAAAGTTCTCCATATCAGACTGGTTATACGTCTTCATCTGGGTCCGATCATTCGCCATCTAGCTTAACTTTGGATTCCCAGGTTCTTAGTTCCATTAGTCATTTCTCTCAATGGTGGCCTGCAAGCATCACACTGATCTTTATTTGGTTTCTTTTGTTTTTAAGCTGGATCGGACAGGCCGGATAATGTTTAAGCTATTTGACAAGGACCCCAGTCATTTCCCTGGGACATTGCGGTCACAGGTACTGTGTTTGCAGCTCGCTTAAAGTTGGTATACTTTGTATAATTGACACACACCGCAATGGTCTAAGACTCTTGGCCAGTGTGAAATCTATTGTCTGATTGCCAAATTACCTGTTTCAGATCTTCAATTGGCTTTCTAATAGTCCTTTGGAAATGGAGAGCTACATAAGACCTGGTTGTGTGGTTCTTTCTGTCTATATGTCAATGTCATCTGCTGCTTGGGAGCAAGTAAGTGAATTTGTTTAAGGTGATTACCACATTTTATGTAGCTATTGTCTAACTCTCAAATAATTTGCAGCTCGAAGTAAACCTGCTCCAGCACCTTCAGAGTTTGGTTCAAAATTCAGATACCGACTTTTGGAGAAGTGGAAGATTTTTAGTGCATACAGGCAAAAAGTTAGCATCACATAATGACGGTGAGTAAAGGAAGAGCGGATCTTATTGCTTTCATTCTTACTCTTTGCTTCAATATCTGTATGATCTTAGGACTTTGGAAAGAGTTACTAAATGTGGTATATATGATAAGTGATAGAGATGGAAATTTTGTGTCAGTGGGCCTTTTTGTTACAACTGCCTTCAATTTTAATAATTCCTGATCGTTGTTGTTTGTAAATTTTCAGGAAAGCTTCACCTATGTAGATCCTGGAGAACTTGTTCTCCGGAATTGGTGTCAGTGTCTCCTTTGGCCATTGTGGGTGGGCAAGAGACTTCACTTTTATTGCGGGGAAGGAATCTTGATACTCCTGGGACAAAGTGAGTTGGATCTGTTTTGTAACTGAGCTTCTATTATATAACCATTTCCTACATTGTGCTAGATATTTGCATCCAACTTGTGCAGGATTCATTTGACCTACAAGGGTGGATATATATCGAAAGAAGTCACTCAAGTGATTAGTCAGGGATCCCTCAGTGACATAACTGTCAGGGCTTTCAAAATTGATGCCGGGCTGCCTAATGCTTTTGGTCGCTGTTTCATTGAGGCAGTACTTCTCCCATTAGATTTATGCCCCTTATCCGGGGCTTATTTTGTTTTGTTGTAATTTGAGGGAATGTTGTTTGGTGGGTGGATGTTTCTGCACTTCAACATGTTATCGTCTAAGTCAGCTTAGTTCATTGGTTTCTGATATTCATAGTGTCTTTCACATCGATTTTACCAACAGGTTGAAAATGGTTTCAAAGGCAACAGTTTTCCTGTGATCGTAGCTGATGCTAAAATATGCAAGGAATTGAGATCGCTTGAGTGTGAACTGGAGGAAGAGCCAAGATCGAGGGATGGCAGTCCAGATGAGGGAAATCAAGATTCTGGTTGTCGGGTCAGCTCGAGAGCTGAAATCCTGCATTTCTTGAACGAACTTGGATGGCTATTTCAAAGGAATACAACCTCTTCGATGCTTACGGATCCTGACTATTCTCTCCGCCGCTACAAATATTTGTTCACTTTTGCAGTTGAGAGGGACTGTTGTGCCCTGGTCAAGACACTTCTTGATATATCGGTATCAGGGTACATAGATGCGGATGGTCAATCTAGTGAGCCCGTGAAGGTTTTGTTGGAAATTCAACTCTTGAATTGGGCAGTAAGAAGAAAGTGCAGGAAAATGGTCGACATGCTTCTGCAGTACCACATAAGTACCAGCAAGGGCTCTGGCAAAACATACATTTTCACTCAAGATATGGAGGGACCTGGTAGTATTACACCTTTACATGTGGCTGCTTGTACATCGGGCTCAGTTGAGATAGTTGATGCCCTGACAAATGATCCACAAGAGGTATTAAAATTCGACTTGGTCATATTTTAGTGGCATGAAAAATTGTATTATAATGTAACCATGTGGGGCAACGCCGATCTATAACGTACATATCCTTTTTCGAGACAGCATGCAGTTTCTTATTCATATGTGATGCTGAATACTCAGGTATTAATTGCTTATTTTGATTTTTTTTTTTTTATATGGAGTAAGGCATATGTAGTAAGGTCTATGAAGTAGACATATGTTAAGTATAGGTGTACGCACATTAGTGCGCACTCATGTGATTGCTAGATCTTTACATCGGTCCTAACACTTCTATTATTTTCGTCTCTTTCTAGATTGGATTAAATGGCTGGAACTCCCTTCTGGATGCAAATGGGCAGTCGCCGTATTCCTATGCTGTGATGAGGAATAATCACTCCTACAATGAGCTTGTGTCCTGTAAACTTGCTGACAGGAAGAACAGTCAAATTTCTGTGATAATCGGAAGTGAAATGGAGGACTTGCAGCCATCAGTTGCGCAAGAGTCTGGCCAATGTGCCCCGTCTCAGTCGAGTGTGGGCTTGTGCACGAGATGTGCGGTCGCGGCAGCAAAATATGGTAGGAGATTTCCTGCCTCACATGGGCTGCTTCATCGGCCCTATATCCATTCAATGCTTGTTGTTGCAGCTGTCTGCGTCTGTGTTTGCCTCTTCTACAGAAATATACAGAGGGTTGGTTGTGGTGATACTCCCTTCAATTGGAAAAAAATGGATTATGGTGCTATTTAGGGAGTACATCTACTAACATATAAGACGAAGCAAAAGGAAGCTAATGTAAATATGAAGGCAGACTAGAGTGCATTTGTATCTGGAGAGGAACTGATTCAAGATGACTATGCAAGTGAAAGGTTTCAAATACCCATCAAGAAATTTAGCAGGGTTTGGCATATCTGAATTTGCATATCCCTCTTTTTAATAAGCTGCGATGTGAAAAGTACCAAGTTTTCTCTGACCCAGTAGTTCTGAAGAATACCTGGACATAGGAACTGGTTAAAATCTGTGTACTGCAGCATGAGAGCAATTCGGGAATGAGATGGGAGGAAAGATTTTGGGCGAATTACAACTAAATATATGTGGCAAGCCGGAGAAGATGTGCTTTGCCATAATGCCGAAATCGAGGGAGGATGTCTGCAAAACAGGGATGAGCTAGAGTATTCTTTATCATAGAGGAAGTACTAACGTGGTAAGTTATATGTTTGTTATTACTGCTCTGTTCCTTTTTGGGTTTTTGGTTTCTGATTTCTTTGACTCATGGGTGCTAAACGAGCGATACCAACTCTGGATGAGTAACTGAGTTTGTTTTAACTGTAAAGTTGATCGCAACTCCTTAGGGCTGTTGAGATTATTGTATTATTTTATTAGTTGAAAATATTTGTTCGGGTATATCTTGCAATGTGCCGTATTTCCTCCTGGCTTTTTGGTCTTCACCGAATCTCAATGGCTCTGGACTTCGTTTGGGCGCTCGGTTCGGATGTTTGGTGCTTCTGTATCTTTGCTTCTTCATTTACAGTTGAGAATGAGACGCGAAATGGTCGTTGGGACTTTGCGACGGCATGTATCTGCATTCTTAACTGCACTGGACTTTCAATAATCGTACTTCATTTTAGTTTGGAAAATTGCCTCTGTTCTGGCATGCTGAGGCAACGAAGTTTGGAGCCAGTCCTTTAGTTGTGAACTGTCTGACAGTGTTTGAAGATTTGATGTGATTAGGGCTGCCCCGGAAGATGGATATTCTGGGATGTCCTTGTACATTTTATAGATCGGGCGCATACTAATATGGTGCCAAAAGTCGTCGGTGTTTGTGTGTTGTGGATTCTAATCCACCTCGCTTCCGAGTTTTGAAAGCTTGTGTCGCACCTAGACATTTGGGTGGGTTCATGGATAGGAACCCTACGGTGAATTGTTTTCTTGATTGGTTCTGGAGATGCTGGATTTGTTGGTGTAATATGCCTGATCATACACCGAATCCATTGGCATGTCTCAAGCTTTTCGAATTGACAATGCGAAGTTCTCTGCTTTCTTTTCGATTGAGCTTTGTGCGAGTGATTTTGAGGGGAATATTCGATTCGCTTTATTGTTGTTTTGGGCTATGAGCAAAATGTTCAAACTCACCAGATGGGACGAGCATTTACTCAAAAAGAGATCTGCAAATATCTATTCAATCATCTTTTTGGCAGCCATTGTATACACCATTTTGGTATGGGAAAATTACCAAAAAAACTCATGAACTTATTGCAAATATATTTCTTTAGTCCCAAGTCATTTTTTAACCAATTGAGTCTTAAATATTTTGTATATGTGCTAATTTAATGTGTTTGGTCAATTTTGGCCGGAAATCGGAAATCGTTTTAATGACGGTTGGAATAATGATTTTTAATAAGTATTTTAATTTTTTTGATTTATTTATTTTCTTTTTCTTCATTTCTTCCTTTAGTTGGTCATAAACCTTGACGATTAGCTAAAGGCAAGGGCCAGCGAGGTTGACCTCATCAATGGCTAGCAGAGGCCGACCTCAGTAACTAGGCCAGTTTTGACTTTGTCTCTAGTGGTTGTTGAGGTCCACGTCAGTGTTCATTATGTCATGTAAGTTGATTAGCATAAACATTAGTGATTTTTGGTCAAATTTGATGGGGTTTACTCAATTCGCAAAATCTGAAAAAAAGTTTAGAGAAAATTGATATAATTGAAAGGTTTAGAATTGACACAATTGATAAATTTTAAGATTTTTTTGTTACTTTTGCCTTAAACGAGAGTTGCCTCTGAAATTGATTGTCAATTAATTGGCATGTCATCAAGAATCATCTCACTTTTTCCATGTATTTTCACAAGTAATTGCCTCTCTTGAATGTCTCCTCCTCCTTAATGTATGGTCGGTTTTCCCCCTCAACTTAATGAGGTTTCTTGCATTTACTTTAGTTTTGTCTTTCATTTAAGGTGATTATACTAATTTTAGCTTTCTTTAATTAATTTGATTGTTAGTTATGTGTCAATATTGTAATTAGAAATTCTTATTCTTTTTCGCCGTCATCATATTTTTCACTCATCACTGAACGCTGGAGGTTTCACACTCCATTAAGCCAAAATAAGTTATCCCCACTAATCTATTCCTTTAATTTCTGTTAATTTTCATTCGATTTTGTTACTTTTTTACAAAGTACTATTTGTTTTTCATTCTATTCATTTCACTGTTAGTAATGCTGTGTTGGGGAGACTGGGGAAAATGGCAGTGATGAAAATTTAAGTGGAAAAAACTTGAATATTTTAAATTTTCCGCGAGATGAGAAAAAGGAAGGAAATCTTAAAATTATACAATATTTTTTCCAATTTCGTTCACCTAAGGGCTCCCAAACAGAGCCTTAGCGTGATATCTGTAGAACGGAGAAGCTTTCATTTAAGAGAGAGAGAGAGAGAGAGAGAGAGAGTATCCAAATTTTGGACGGAGTGGTCGCGAAATCAAATTTCATGTTGCGAGTTTTTTTTTTTAATAAAATTCTAAGCCTACAATGAAGTATTATCAAATAAATTCCCCGATTCTTTTTTCTTGATCTTGTGATCCTCTCATATAGGTTTGGATAAGAACTCTTTGTTCTTATCCAATCAACTAGAATAATGTAAAGAGATTATGAAAAAACGAAGAAAAGATAAACGGGAAGAGATTATGATAATCTCAAAGGCCATATGTCAGCCTCCTATAAGTCCACTTCAACACACGGTTTTACATATATTATACTAAATTCTCACGCTTGAACTTGCAAAGATGCTTCCACAAATATAAAGTCCGAAAGCAAATGGCACACATAACATATATTCAAAGCACACGATGAACCCTAGAAGTCCTTACGGGCAAATTGACAGACATGTCGCTATGGTAATAAAGATCAGATGCAGGAATCCATTCCCAGACAGGAAAGACAGCTCGAGACTTCATCTGCCTGAACTTCTGGTTTGGTCTCTTTATCCTCTTCTTTCTCTTCATCCTCTTCTTTATCTGTCGAGATCGGGTTGACATTTTCGAGTTGCTGAGCCACATCGCTCATTGTCGGCCTGTTCGCACCGCTTTGGTCCAAGCAGCTCACTGCAATTTTAGCTACGGTTCGTATTTTCTCCATTTCACCTTCACTAGCACTCTCAAAGTTTATGACATCGGAGAGTGTGTCACCCTTCACAGAAGAGATGAAATGAGGGACAGTAGAAAGTTTCTCTCCTGTGAGCAACTCCACAAGGACAACTCCGAAGCTGTATACATCGCTCTGAGTTGTTGGCATACCAGTGAGTAAATATTCCGGATCGATGTAGCCCAATGAGTCTTTTTTCTGAGTGGCTATGATATGTCTATGCTCTGGTGATATGAGTACCGAAGTTCCAAAATCGGATATTTTCACCGATTTTTTTTTATCTAGAAGCATGTTCGCCGACTTGATGTTGCCATGAATGATTGGAGGTTTTGCATTGGAGTGCATATGATCAAGTGCATGAGCGGCTTGGGTAGCTATTCTAAAGCGGTCTTCCCACGATTCTAAGATGGTTGACTTATTCTGGATGTGTTGGAAAAGGGTGCCATTCGGAATGTATTCATATACCAGCAATGGTATTTTAGTCTCCAAACATATGCCTTTGAGCTTCACCATATTTTTGTGGCTCCTTTCCATCAGAAATTCAAGTTCATCTTGGAAATCCTGCCTTATCATAGATTTGTGCTCATCTTTAGGCTTCTTGACCACGACCACGGTGTCCCCTTCTATTTTCCCTCCATAAACAGAACTGTAATGGTCGTCATTGAGCTTATTATTGTCATTATAGTTGTTGGTTGCTTTTGCTAGCTCTGCCTCCGTGAAGATTTGAACTTTGCGCTGTTTCAAGAGCTCTCCTCCATTTCGTTTGAAGTTGATCTTTCTAAGTCTCAACCTCATCTTGACCGAGACAGAAGCAGTAACGGTCATGCCGAAGACGGACACGACAAGTGCTGCCAAAGAGTATGTGTTGCCAGATTAGTAATTCAAGCATGTAAACCTCATACAATCCACATAATTCATTTAAAGAAATAAATTTTGAACACACAACCATTTACTTTTTTTTCCTGCGCAATATCCATCGATCACTATTGATTTGGAAGGTTAGTCAATATTTTAAAATATAATCACCCAATTAAATGTTAACGGAAATGGTTTATGTAACAAATGGGTTACACATGTATATTCCAACAATCCTTACAAAAATTCTTATTAAAAATGACACGTGTCATCATAAACTGAACAAGTAATCAAAATGATCAATTCTAACCAAAGTCTTCTATTACTCCTCCAAATATCTGTCTTAATTATAATGGAGACGCTTAGTAATAAAACAAAAGAGAATGAGAAAGCATTCACCTCACATTGTTTTAGCTCTTTCCATTTACAAATGGTATGAAGACTCAGTGGAATTTTATAACCAATTATGCACGTTATCACTATCATGATTAAATGTTTTTCCATCCATTTTATTGGAAAAAACTCTAACCGACGGGGTTACGGACATATACATCACCCATATTCGCATATATATGTATGTATGTATGTATGTATGTATGTATGTATGTATGATTCATAACCCACCAATATGTATGTATGTATGTATGTATGTATGATTCATAACCCACCAATGGAAAGCATGATTGAAAAGATTTTCTCTAACCAAAGATGAAAAACATTTTCTTTTCATAGATTTTATCTTTTTCTCAAAGAAAAAAAAAACGAATCCACTTATTAGATGACCATTTGACATTTTTTTTTTCGTTTTTATAATTTTCATTAAAAAGAAAGGCCTTATGGTGGATTTTACAAAAAGGGTGGCGTCATGGGTTGCTTGTATCTCCCAAACAAGTTCCAACCTTCTCGCATTATAAGGAGAAGAGATTGTTCTTGAGGTATTATTATTATTGTTATTATTTCATATTTTTGTAACAAATATATGTTTCTTCTTTAAATTGTACACGGGGTGGGTTTGCGGAAAAAATTTGCCCCATTCAAGGTGGTGCCCCCCGGAACACAGAGTTCTCACGGCCCATGGCCACCCTATCCGGCGCCCACAAACATTTACGTTCAGATCCATTCCCTTTTTGCTGCTATCATTGTCCAAACTTTCCACATGTAAATAAATATTTTCTAGTGTGTGTCTATATATATATATAATTTCATTAGCTTTATTTAAAATGAGAAAATATTTTTTATAACCTGAAAAAAGACCAATACATCCACTACAAAGTCTCAATTAAAATATGAATTATTATACTATGCCGTCTCAGTGTAATAAAATAATGTTGAGACGGCACGGTATAGTAATCCAACCGCATCACCTTCTTCAACAGTCACCTTGATATGCTATTGCTTAATATCGTACTCCTTTTGACTTTTCCTTTTACTAGTTCAAATTCGCTCACTTTCGCTAGAGATTTTAGGGGTTTTTTCCCTCTTTGAAATCTGCTGGTCTAGCTGTTCTTTTTGGCTCAAGATTTGCAGGTTTGGTCGGAGGAGGGATTTTCACTTGGATCTTGCAGTGTATCTTCCCACGAACGTAGTTTCAAAGTGCAAGCTTCAGATAAACGGGAAAAAAGGCTAGAAGGGAGGTAAAAGAAAAACAAAAGAAAGATGTAAACGGGGTTAGCCAGGGACTGAATAGGAACGCGTGGTAGCATGGGGCTCACTGCTTGTGCTTACCAGGAATTTACATAGGCTAATAATCCTTAAAACAAATATGTCAAACCTACTGCAAAATTAAATATAAGTTAATAGAATATGAACCATCCAATGAATGAAGGAGATATATTTGGAATTACCTCCACCAGCTATGGCGCCAGGAGCAGTTGGGCAACGGTCTTTATTGTGCTTTCTTCCTTTGTACTTCTTTCCAAATGGGCAAATGGCTACATTATGCAAAAGACAAATTGAACCGTTATCTCGATTAATGGCAAAACAAATTGAATAGGTTGGTGCAGGGATTATTAGTCAGGTAATGCTATCCCATTCAGGTCTTGGTTGTATTATTGCGACATGTATCCACTCTCTCTTAAGATATCTCTTCTTTCTCTACTCTCTATCTCTCTCCTGGTCGAATTTAAGCTCAACAATGGCATTGTTTGTTGCCATCAACGGAGATTGACGCTGCCTTGAACTTTTGCGATGATGCATGAAACCCTATGTTGCAAGAGGGAGGTGAGGTTTCATTGTTGCCATAATAGATATGGTCATTGGGGAAGACGACTTGGCCAAGGAAGGAGGACATTGATCTTGACATGTGTACATGCATTTATTAATATAAGTCACTATTCTATGAGCGAAATGGATGTACTAATATGCATATATATCACTAAATATGATGGGGTTGACATATTTGTCCATTTAGATGCATTTTAGTATCCGTACCATGTTCAATGAATATATATATATGTCCTAAGGGGAAGGGGGACATTGATCTTGACATTGCAACATGAGGATAGAATTGCTACAGATGATTTTGACCATGATGTTAACAGGTGGTGGCAACTGCCTTTCACTTATTCCAATGGGCAAAAAGTTGGAACTTCAAGAGATATATTTTCTCTATATCTGGATTTACTCGATCGAATCTATCATAATTATTGATCATGTGACTCACATGAACAAAGCTAGACATAGACCTGGGTCTAGGCAAAATTCCTCAAATTTTATACAGACCTCCTATTAAAATTATACCAATGAGAAAACACACTTTTCTCTCTTTTCCCATTGTCACTAACTACAGCCATCGTGACCATGGCATCACCATCCCCACCACTGTCGAGCCACGGCCTTGTCGTATCCTCATTAGTCTCTTCTGTTCATGGAAGAGACTAATCAAGCAAATCTCATCTCCTTCATTGCAGAGAAGATGGTACCGGGGACTTGTCACTGCAAGATGAGGTACAAGCCAGACTCATAAAGGAAGGAAGAGAGAGAGAGAGAGAGAGAGAGAGAGAGAGAGTCGTCATCTTTGTTGCTTGCAATGGTGGTACTGGGGACATGTCAATGCCGAGATGAGGTACAAGCCAGACTCATGAAGGGAGAGAGAGAGAGAGAGAGACAGTCGTCATCTTTGTTGTTTACAGTGGTGGTACTGGGGACTTGTCACTGCCAAGATGAGGTACCAGCCAGACTTATGAAGGAAGGAAGAGAGAGAGAGAGGTCATCTTTGTTGCTTGCAGTGGCGGTGGCACTTAATGTCATCTCTAAAGTGGATGTGCCCGTTGCCGGTGGAGGAGAGGGAAAATGTGTATCAGCGTAGAGAGAGAGAGAGAGAGAGAGAGAGAGAGAGGCGGCTGTGGTGGTCCAACGGCTGGCTCGTCTAAAGTGGTGGGCGGATGACGGTGGCAGCGGCAATGGCGTGAGTTGCAAGACGGAGAGTGGAGGAAGAGGTTGCAGCGCAAATCGAATGGCGGCTAATTAAATGGGGTAAAACTAGATGGAATTAGTAGGTAGATACAATACTTCTCCATCAGGCTCTTGCATGTTGATTAAGTAATTACCCACACAATTCATTCGAGTGAGATAATGAATGAGGAGTTGGGTTCGTTGAATTACCTTTACACTCTTTGGAGAGATTATAGGGGTTCCCATTGTACCCATACCTGCAAACGCAACGATAACCCAGTCCATTCCCGTAGTCTTTACAAATCGTGTTTTTACCACAGGCATAGCCCAACGGGTTTGAACTGGCGTTTCCGCAATTGACGTCCGATTCGACCATCCAGTCCAGAACAAGGCTCGAGTTGTTAACCACATCCTGGAACGTCGGAAGAGTCAAGTTTGAGATATTGAATGGCCTGTTGTCCACCATGAAGGCCCGTGCACAGTGGCCGCGTTCCGAGTTCGACACGTTTTGGTCGATGGAGGAGAGGCTAATGTTGAGCGTCTTGAGCCCCCTGGTATGGATGCTTGACAGCAACCTTGACCGGAGCAAGTGGTCTCCTTGGCGAAGTCGACATTGCTGGTGCAGTAGGAGGCGCAACCGCTCCGTTACCGTCCCTTCTCCATTGGCTGCAACGCCCCCACGACCACACGGGCGTTGCAGCCGACGACGATGAGCTTGTTCTGGGTTACTGAGAATCTGTACCGAGGATTTTGAGGTAGATTGATGGACAGGCTTCTGTTTGGTGGGCTGCCATTCTGACCGTCGCACTCGTATGGGTCGGGGAGGCTGACGACCATGGTCGAGTCCCCAACCGAGATTTTGAGTATCGTAAGATCCCCCAACATTAGTCGAAAACCGCTCCCTCCGGCGTTAGTGCAATCGAGCAAAAAATCTGGGGACCTCGGACAACCGGGTTCGAGCCCGAATGGAAAAGGTACGATCACGCCCCCACACTGGCGTGAGCAGTCTTTGCGCACGGCGGCGCTGCCTTGTTGAAACCACCAGGCCACAGCCACCGTTAGAAGCCAATGTCCTATCTTCATTTCGAAAAAAACTCTCTTAAACTCTCTCTCACGTAATTTTTGTCCGTTTTGGGACCTTTGTGCTTCTGTCCGCGTTTATAGAGTGGAAGCCGTTCTCACCGACCATTATATACACATCGACGAATTGGCGAAATTTAAGTACAACAATGGAGGGCAGCAGGGGCAAATTGTGTCAATAGAACAAATTGGAGGGACCTGATTGCATATATCAACAAATGCAAGACAGAATTAGAAAAAAAAACAATATACAAAGGTTTTACACATAAAGGGTAGTGCGCCCTTAGTCCTTGTCCTAGTGAAAGGGATGTTCACAACATATGAAGATGAATACATGATTGGGATGTTGAGGCTACTTAGCAAACTTTGCTCCATCTTGTATCAAAGAAGAAATCAGCATAGATAGTAATGAGAAATTCTAAATGCGTAAAGAACTCCTAGTATAACTTTTTTACCAAGTGATATGACAAATTTTAATTGAGCATTCAAATAAGTGAGATCTATTCTTTGAATGCCTGCCTTGTGAGAAGCCTAAAAGAAATTGTCACATTATTTATTATAAAATTTTTTTAGGGTGGCCGTTACGTTTTAAAAGGACATTCACGTATCGGCCACAAGTTCCACTATAGGAGAATTGCCAACCGGCTTGAAGGTTAATGAAACTCAAGGTGACACTAAAAATAAGATGGCCCTAGAATTACGAAGGGATTTAAACATTTTTATTAGAGTTATGTTTAAGATGGCCTTACAATTCTAAATACAAAGGGAAAAAAGCTGAGAAAATTTTCGTACAGCTTTTTTTTTGGCCATCATGGGTATAAGATCGCAAATAAATAAAATCTATACAAGACCAAAAAATCAACTAGAGCTTTTGATCATAATCATTTTACAGTTTCTCGGGATGCAAGATTTTAAGTTCAATTGGAAGATTGATACCAAAGAAAATAATGAAGTTTATCTATGACCCGGAATTGGAACAGAATTTTAATACGATTTCTTTATAAATATAGCATTACTCTTATAGAAATAGTGAAGAAGAAGTAAAACGAACATTAGGAATTATCACCATTGGGGAAAAGGTTTACTTCCTAGTAATTTTAGAACTCTTGAGCCTTACTAGTCACATGTTTGAATTTGCCCAGGTGCTTCTTGACCTCGAGAAATCTTAATTCATTTCCTGTTTAGGTTCGACTGTACCATGACATAGGATTGTCCTAATTGTACTCTCATTATATCTTGGTGAGCTGATGGTGATGGGCCTATCCAAATTAGGAGTAGCTCAAACAAAATATAACGTTATGTGTGTGGAACTCTTATGGTAATTCTTTGAGGTAGTCACCAGTAGTGGTCGCCCTTTTGTCCCATTATACCTGTCAAATAATATTATCATAGTAACGCTATTGTGACGTACAATAGTAAATTTATTTGCATAATTATCCTTGCAAGAAGAGAAATGTTATACCGGAAAACATGTGGAATAATTATAGGATATACAACTAGTGTAAACAAACAAATTTATTTGTGGTTGATTAATTATAGGAAAAAATTATTTTACATGAGCGGGCGCATACACCATTGACTTGAAAGAGTGTGTAGCTATAATCCTTAATTAAGGATGAACAAGGCTGCCTATGTAAAATTTCTTTTATAATGGTGTGTGTATGATCTATTTTTCGAAAAAAAAAGATATAGAGAGGTATGCTTGCTAGATGATGTAGTATGTAATTGCTGGTTAATTAAATGAAGGCACACTTCGTTGGTCTCATGCTTTCAGTAATTAATCGACCACAAGAATGTATCATGCCACATTATTTTGTGATTTAATTTGTGATAAATAAATTGTTGACACATTTTTTAATGGCTTAGATTTTTTTGGGAAAAACAGTAAGTTTACCATGGTCTCCGAACACACTGACTTGAATTCTGACACTCCCTCTCAATTTTCTCTTGCCCGTTATTCCTATTTTTCTCACATCCTGTTAGTCTTTCTACTCATTAATTATCTATTAGGAAAATAATCACGTGTCAACTACACATAAAATTGCTTGTATAGAGAATTTTGTAGTTGTGGTGTTCTTTTTGGATTTTTATTGTGAGTGCACAGTTGGAAAGAGGAGTGCTAGACATTGCCCTAAATAAATATATGAAATCTTGTTAGTGAGTTCTTAAGCGTAATGGTGAAGTATACTTTATGGAAAAATATTTAATTTATAAATATTAATTATACCTATTACCATAAAATTAAGTGTCTAAAATTATCAATTTAGATGTCTTTTTCTATTTGATTACTTACTTAGTGTCATAAGAGCACCCCTTCTTAATATGTGAAAGTTTATAGAATTCAGCAATCTAAATCTCTAAACTATTAGTAAATACAATGTGGTGTAATTAAGATCACTTATAGGAGAAGACTCTTCTTAGGCCGTGAACAGAACAACGATTTTATTTTAGTTTTGATTGTATTCGTCTTAAATTAAATGGTAATCGACTTGCTCTCACGACCTTGAAACTTTGAACACGATCCAAAAAAAAAAAAAATGACCTTTCTAATATAAAGAATCCAGAATATTTGCCTTAAACAAATGTCACAATGTACGCAATTCGGCTATTCTCATGCATCTAGTAAATTTCTATCTACATGGAGGTGGGTAAAGTTATTTTGAATGTGAGAAAGAAATCTATTCTATACAAATTAACATTCAATTAATAATTCGAGGTTTTAAAACGACATGAGAACAAATTATTTTGTTCGTCGAGTCCTCTTTCGGGCTGTCATTTTTCATATTATCCATCGCACAGCTCTATCGAGACCAAACTTAAGCAACGTGTTTCACGACAAGTGGGAAACATAGAAAACCACCTTGTTCTCGACTTTTGAAGAGACCTTTTCCTTTCCAGTTGGCCTAACCCCGCACTCACAAGAATTAACAACATGCTCCGTATTTTGTGATGAGCCTAGTGGATCTCCAACGTCGATTTATGTGGGCTCCACATGAGATGGACGCCATCTAACTGCTGAAAGTTCATTGGATGTCTCGTACGGGAAGACTTGGTGACTGTGCATGAAGACTTACGAGTCGTCTCGAAGTCTTTTGCAGGACAAGACAAAATGCGATAGAAAAACTAAAGAAAAGGAGATCGTGGGATTCCCAAGAAAATAATTATGATTATCTAAATAAAGAATTATTTTTTGTTCTTCAGATAATATTATTTTCGGTTAATATTATGAAAAATCTTAAATTGATACATATATGATAAATTTATATAAAATTAACTTTTTATTACGAAATATCTTAAATTGAGTATATATATGACAAATTTATCATAGTATAATTTTTAACCACTAAAAACCAAAAACTGTGACATTTATGATAAATTTATCCTCAATTAATTTATATTAAATTGAATTAATACCACAAAAAATCACAAGTTGGTATACTTATGACAAATAGAAGGTAAAACCCCAAATTGATACACTCGTCGACTGTCACGTTATTCAACTTAGTAATTTGACAATAAAATTTAATGGAAACTAATGAAGTGTAAATTTGTCACAAGTGTATCTATTCGGGCTAAATTTGTTATATGTATATCAGTTTGAGATTTTTCCATAATATTAATATTTTTCTAAGAAAAATTACTTTTCACATCTCGAATAACAAAGATAATGGTGTACTAGTGTTTGAAAAAAAGTAATCCCCTTATATGTATATGAACAAATATCATATACTCACTGCAAAGCCTCAACATGTATCCATAATTGTATTTTTGGTCATATAATATGTACTAAAATCATAAAAAAAATCTTGCAATAATCTCAAGTATTTTGTAATGATATACGATAGTATTTGGTCAAATCAGATAAGCATTCCAAAGTACATTTGAATACTAGTTCCATAAATGTAGTTAAATACATCATTAATTAATAAAAAGAGTAATAGTGTAGTCATAGGACAATGTAAAGCATAACTTTATTATTATTAGTATATTATAGGATGCAAAATAAGATCTCTCTTAACCTTTAACCACCTAATTTATGGGTAGTGTTGAACGTTATTCTAATCTATCAGTGGGGTAATTGGGCAAAATTGCTTTGAACGTGTTTTCTTATCAACAAATTTCTTTTCTTGTGCCTAGGACCATTGGATCAGATACACCATGGCTGTTGATCATATAGACCACACAAGTGAGTCCCACATGATCAATGGCTACAATTGCATTGAATTGATGTATGAATCTAGGTAAGTGATTCTTTATTTACTGCAATGTACTTTCGATGGTCATAGTTAGTTTTGGTTGGAAAATTGCCTCTATTTAAAGGTTCTTAGACAATGAACTTTGGAGTCATGTCCTTTTATATGCATTATTTCAATATTTAGCGACCAAATATGGTTAGGAGTGACTGTAAGATGGAACACTCTCCCTTTTCCTAGAATATTTTTCTTGATATTATGAATCGGTTGCATACTGATATGATGCAAAGTGATCACAATATCCATGTGATGCAAATTCTAGTCAACCTTGTGTTTGAGTTTTGAAAACCTCA
Source organism: Eucalyptus sp. ANBG9806169 (assembly GCA_014182395.1). Taxonomy (NCBI): domain Eukaryota; kingdom Viridiplantae; phylum Streptophyta; class Magnoliopsida; order Myrtales; family Myrtaceae; genus Eucalyptus; species Eucalyptus sp. ANBG9806169. The sequence continues at coordinate 18,968,876 of CM024578.1, forward strand.
TGCCACCTCGTTATGGAAAATATTGGATTTATAAGCATCGTTACACATATAATGATAAAATTATTATTAAAAATAATTAATATTTATTTTTGTTTGGTTACTTAATAAGTGTCATAAGGTGACATCTTCTTAATATTTATTGTTTGGTTACTTAATAATTAATATTTATTCTTGTTTAGTTACATATAATGACGGTGCAATCTAGTCTCTAACTATTAGTGCTCCTGTGTGTAGCCATTAAGATCATTCATAGGAGAAGACCCTTCTTTTAATTTTGATTGAAATCATCTTATATTAAAAAGGGTAATTAACTTGCTATCACAAGTTGAAAATCTTGACACATAGTCCAAAACAAATTATTAGCTTCTCTTTTTGACAATACAAAGTATTTAAACTTTTCAACTTAAATGAATGTCAGTATTGCAAGCAACTCGCCTGTTCGCATGGATTTAGTAAAGTTCTAAATGTGAGTAGTTGTGACAAAATCTACCACATTTAAATTCGACATTTAATTACTTAGTCAATAATTTGAGGTTTTAAAGCAAAATGATTTGACTAAGGTGAAAGTTATCACCAAATTATTTTGATCAGAGTCTAGAACAGCCATTTTTTATATCATATGGAAAGTTCATTTCACCCTAAAGTAAAATGTGTTACCCAAAAATAAATTAAACATAGGGAAGTACCTTGTATTAACTCGTGATGAGACCTTTTCGCTTTTATGCTAGCTTCATACTGGTTGGTTGGCCCAACCTTATCCCAAGAAAAAGATTAAAGTAACATGTCAGCATCACGTGAAACTGACATAATCTAATAATTGAGATTCATTGAAATCTTGTGCATTCCGTTCATGCAAGTGTGGCTTGGATCCGCACTAAAACCACCGGGCCCAATGCCTGGTGACCACCATGGGACACTTGGTTATGGTGACACGAGACTGGCAACGCTCTCTTGATGCATCAGGGCTTCAAGTCGTCTCAAAGTCTTTCGAATAACAAGACAGCATGCCGGAGAAAAAAGATGTCGTGGGGTTCACCCCGATCCATCCGGAGGATGACGTTTCTCAGTGACGGAAGCGACATTACGCGAAATGAGGATGTCAGGTGGGGGAGACAATTGAAAGATGCTTTCGCTCGGTTTGGTCGGACCACGACCATTCTTTATAGCCATGGAGGACCGGAGGAGCGCAGGGTTCCACGAAGTGTGTTTCTCAGTCCTCTAAAACCTAAAACCTACTGCATTTTGTTGATGATCTCTCCGTCTCAGACCAAGATGATGAGGTATAACAACAGTGGAACCCAAAAATAGATAATTGATGTTGTTCGCGATGCCGTGGATGCCTCTTCCTATTTTAGTAGCTTCGTTTTAATGAGCTCTTATCATATAAGATCGTTGTTAATTTAATTATAATACTTTCATACATTTTAAGTCTTTCGAATCTTGAAAACAGAAAATGTCGAATTCATACACTATAGATATATGTCTATAGAGAGAAAAAGAATTAACAATTATCTTTACAGAGAAGTATTATTGATTTTACTCCGAGAACCATTATTTTCTAAGATTAGTCACTTTTTACATTTTGGATTTCGGAGATAATGACATTCTAGTATTTAGAAAAAGTAGTCCTCCAATATATATGTTAAAAAAATATCGTATTCTCCGTGGAGTCTCGACCCATAACCATGTTTATGGTCACATGAAGATGTATTAAAATCATCAAAAACAAAAAATCTTGTAGTAGTCTTGAGAGTTTTCTCATAATATATGGCAATATTTGGTAATATGAGATTAGCATCCAAAAGTACATTCGTAGTTCCAAACCAATGTAAAAAGCAATTGACTTCGAATTGTGCACTGAGCATGCTGATGAAGACTAAATAATGAAGGGCAAATACGAAAAGCAGGCAGTTTGCTGAAAAATTGTCCAAAGTTCTAAACCTATTATGTGATGGCCAATTTAATTTTAAACCTTTTACTTGTGTCACTTTAGTCCAAAAACTTTTGATAATTTATCAATTTAGTCCTAAACCTTTTAACAATTTACCAATTTAGTCATTCCAGTCAATTTTGATCGGAAATTACTAATGCTATTTTTCTTAGTTTTTTGAATTTTCTTTTCTTTTTTTCTTTGTTGACCTCAGGTGAGGGCGTCCTTCACTAGCCCAAGCGTGGGCATCTCTCATCCGACCTTGCATGAGTCTAGCGAAGGGAAAAAAAGTTCGTAAAATTAAAAAAAAAATTATAAAAATTGTTCACGTTAACGTCGGTTAGCGTCAACCATGCTAAGTAGCATAATTGGCGTTGATTAGATTGCCACATCATGTGGCATTAAGATCGCTTGTTGCCACAGCACCAATAACTCGATATCCACATCTTTGATGTAGACATCGTCATTAGCTGATATTTTAGGTCCGTTGATATTGTTCATGGAAAACCCGTATTGGGACGTGTTGTATTCTTTTATCCACTAGATCACACTATGGACATTACTTAATCCTTTATTACAAACATCTACACGTACCATAACAAATATTATACTAAGGATAGTTTGTAAATCATCAAAATCATTTGGAGATGTTTCTTTGACAACATACATTTTCACTCCAAATATGGTGGGACCTGGGAGTATTACACCTTTACATGTGGCTGTTGTACATCGGGCTCAGTTGAGATAGTTAATGCCCTGACAAATGATCCACAACGGTATTAAAATTGGACTCGATCATATTTTCGTGGCATGCAAAAACGTATTATAACGTAACCATGTAGGGCAACGCCAAATCTATAAAGTACCTTTCCCTTTTCGAGATAGCATGCTGTATCTTATTCGGGAAAATTATCCAAAAAGTCCTAAACCTATTGCATTTTTACCAATTCAGTCATAAACCTTTCAACTTTGCCAATTGAGTCCTAAACCATTTTACTTTTTGCCAATTGAATCCATCCGGCCAATTTTGGCAGGAATTTACTGACATGAATGTCGGTGCTGACGTGGACAAATTTTTTTAATTTTTAAATATTTTTTTCGAATTTTAAAATTTTTATTTTTATGTTATTAATTTCTTTCCATTTTTTTTTTCCTTTGGTCGGTTGCCCAACCTCTAGTGTGACCAGAGGCCACGACCAGCGAGCATTGGCCTCAGGCGAGGTCACCCTCGCCGGGATCGGCTAGGGCGAGGCTCACCCTCACCAAGTCCGGTGAGGTAGCCCCGCCGGGATCCGGCGAGGGGCGGGCGAGGCGACCCACTGGCTGTGAGTGAGGCTCCCCTTGCCAAATCTGGCGAGGGCGAGCTTGCCCAAGGCGGCGAGGTCTCCCTCGCTAGATCTCGCGAGGGCAACCTTGCTTGAGGCCCACGAGGTCGACCCTGCTCGCCTCGACGAGGGTGAACCTCGGGCCGAGGATGGTGAGGTCGCCCCTCGCTAGATCCGGTGAGGGCGACTCGCTCGAGGCGGGGAGGCCGACCCTCGCCCGGTCGTGGCCTGCGGCTGGTCGCCCGAGTCTCCGAAAGAACCGGCCAAAGGAAGAAGAGGAAAAAAAAAAAAGAGAAAAAGAAAATAAAATACGAAAATAATTAAAAAAAATATTTAAAATAATAAATTTTGTCCACGTCGGCATCGGCGGTGCCACGTAGGATGATCGGCATCCATGTCAGCAAATTCCGGCCAAAATTGGCCGGATGGACTCAATTGGCAAAATATTGAAAGGTTTATGACTCGATTGGCAAAAATGCAATAGGTTTAAGACTTTTTAAACAATTTCCCCTATCTTATTCATATGAGATGCTGAATACTTCAGTATTAGTTCTTATTTGGAGTTGTTTTATTATTTGTGGTGTGGTTTATGAAGTAGACAAATATTATGTACAGGCGCACGCCATGAGCGTGCGGTCATGTGATTGCTAGATCTTTATATCGGTCCTAACACTTATCATCATCATCATCATTATTAATCTCTTTCTAGATTGGATTAAACGGCTGGAACTCCTTTCTGGATTCCAGTGGGTAGTCGCCGTATTCCTATATTGTGATGAGGAATAATCACTCCTATAATGAGCTTGTATCGTGTAAACTTGCTGACAGGAGGAACAGTCAAATTTCTGTGATGATTGGAAGTGAAAATGAAGGAATCGCAGCCGTCAGTTGCACAAGAGTCTGGCCAGCGTGCCCAGTCTCAGTTGAGTGCGGGCTCGTGCTCGAGATGTGCGGACGCGGCAACAAAATATGGTAGGAGATTCCCAACCTCGCATGGGCTGCTTCATCGGCCCTATATCCATTCGATGCTTGTTCTCGCCGCTGTCTGTGTCTGTGTTTGCCTCTTCTAAAGAAACTTACAGAAGGTTGGTTGTAATGCTCCCTTCAATTGGGAACATTTGGAATATGGTGCTATTTAGGGAGTACATCTACTAACAAATAAGAGGAAGCAAAAGGAAGCCAATGTAAATACGAAGGCAGACTAGAATGCATTTTTATCTGGAGAGGAACTGCTTCGAGATGACTATGCAAGTGCAAGGTTTTAAATACCCATCAAGAAATTAAGCTTTGGCATATCTGAATTTGCATACCCCTCTTTTTAATAAGCTGCGATGTGAGAAGTACCGATTATTCTCTGACCTAGTGGTTCTGGAGAATACTTGTGTTGGGTAAATTTGATTGCTAATGAATATAGAGAAGTAGTAATAGATTCTTGATGTTTTGACGCGTGATGACGATCACTGTCCTTAAGGTATTATTTGTCCCCACTATTGTTACTATCGAGTTTAGAACAAATATACCTCAAGAATATATACCAAAGCTGTAGAGAAATGAGTTTAGCAATTGCTCAATTTCTTTCTTGGAATTTCACTTTGAATATGTTGTTAAAGTTGTGTGTATGAAAAGAGAAGAAAAAAGAGTTCCGAAAAAAATAGTATTTATGAACGTTTGTGGTTGTTACAAATAAAATTTGTGAATTGGTCTCTATTCACATACAACCAAACAACATAATTATTGGAAATAAGTATCTTTTTCTCAACTATCATCACTCTTCAAGTCAATAATAACTTCATTTCATAAATATGGATAACCTCCTTTTAGGATCAAAAAGTCACCTCTTGTCATAACTAAGAGTGATGTATTCTTTTGATCAAAAGTCACGTATTCTCTTAATCAAGAGACACCTTTTTTATTATAACAAACTATTTCAACAACTTGGACATAGGAAGTAATTAAAATCTTTGTATATCGCAGCATGAGATTAATTCGGGAATGAGATGAGAGGAAAGATGTCGGTGAATTACGACTAAATATATGCGGCAAGCAGGAGAAGATGCACTTTGCCATGGGAAGAAACTAATGCCGAAATCGAGGGAGGATGTCTGCAAAACGGGGATGAGCTAGAAAATTCTTTATCATAGAGGAAGTACTAATGTGGTAAGTCATATGTTTGTTGTTACTATTATGTTCCTTTTTGGGTTTTTGGTTTCTGATTTCTTTGACTCATTGGAGCTAAACGGGCGATACCAACTTTGGACCAGTAACTGAGTTTGTTTTAATTGTAAAGTTGATCGCAACTCCTTAGGGCTGTTGAGATTATTGTATTAATTTATTAGTTGCAAATATTTGTTTGGGTATTGTCGTGACCTACCCCTCGGTATGGAGGGAAACATAAGTTTAGGGGTATTGCCTAAAAGACGGGCCTAATTACTCATAATTTAAATGTGGACTCTCCTAAGTCTATACCTCGCGCAAAAGAGTGGCCATTAGCCTATTAAGATCAGCTAGAAACCAAGTGAAGTATGTGAGCGCATTTAGTATCGGAGACTTGATTATACTAATTAACTAATTAATGCTCTTTCGGTATCTGATCTTATTCATTTTAAAAAGATTTTTTTTGTCAAGTAGTTTGAATTGATTTTAAACTTATCCACTAATACGTGAGAAGACCATGTAGATGTGCAATCATTAACATAATAATCAGCAATCAAGAAAATTATTAAGTAAACTGCATGGGATAACAAATACCTAACACTAAGAAAAAGATAAATGTTACTCCTAACTAGACTAAATGGAAGCCAAAATCATTGTAAGCACACAATACGGACAATTGTCTTTAAGGACAATTGAAGCCCTAAGGTAGAGCTCTAAGGGTTTGTTCAATTTTTTAGTGCAATTTTAAGTCAAGAGGCTTCCATTTTTTTTTAAAAGGAAAATTATCTAAAAAGACTATATTAAAACTTTTTCGAGGGACCCGATTGCATATATCAACAAATGCAAGTAAGAATTGAAAAAAAAAATGTACAAAGGTTTTACACATAAAGGGTAATGCGCCCTTAATCCTTGTCGTGGTAAAAGGGATGGTCACAATATATGAAAGTGAATACATGATGGTGATTTTGAGGTTGCTTAGCAAACTTTGCTCTTTCTTGTATCCAAGAAAAAACAAGTACACATAGCAATGAGAAATTTGGGAAAATTACCAAGACTATTCTAAATTTATTGTGCTTGTGTCAATTCAGTTCTAAACATTTCAATAATATTAATTTAGTTCTATACCTTTTGATAATTTGTCAATGTAGTCCTTCCAATCATATTGAAAAACGTTGACATAGTGGCCTAGTCAATGTCGACTGTGCTACGTAACGTTGCCAGTGCTGATGTGGATAATTTTTTAATTTTTTTTTGAAAATTTTCTTTTTTAATTCTTAATTTTTCTATTTTTTCTTTCCTTTTCGTTGATGGCCGGAGACTAGCCACAGGCAAAGGTTGGAGAGGGTTTGGTGAGGGTTGCCTGCACTGGCCACCGATGAGGGTCGCCTCCCCCGCGGTTGGCAAGGGCTTGCACGACTTTGCCCAGTGATTTGTGAGGGTCGTCGGGCCTTCACTAGCCTTAGCCGGCCGCAATAAAGAAAAAGAAAAAGAATAAAAAATATCAAAATTCAATTTTTTTTTGAAAAACTGCAAAAATTGTCCATATTAGCATTGGCGGTGCCATGTCAGACGGTTGGCATCTAGTTAGCGATTTTTGACTATAATTGGCCAGGTGAATTATATTGGCAAATTAATTTGGTCAAATTAAAAGGTTTAGGATTGAATAGACACAAGTGTGATAATTTTAGGATATTTTTGGTAATTTTCCCTAAGAAATTCTAAATCCATAAAGAACTACTAAATTTTTTTTACTATGTGATATGACAAGTTTCAACTAAGGGACCTGCCCCGATATGAGCGCGTTGGTTTGGGCCTTTCTCCCTCTAATTGCAGAATGGGGGAAGGGGAGAGGTTTGAGTCACCGCGTGCGCATTAAGCGCGACTTAAGAGGGTACCGTGGGAGGTGGGTTCCCATGCCAGTGCCTCTTGGGGTTTTATGCCGAGCTCGCCGTGAGGCGGATTCCTCCGGTTGAAAAAAAAAAAAAAAAAAAAAGTTTCAACTGAGGGCTGAGATCTATTCTTTGAATGTCTAGCTTGTTAGGTACCAAAAAGAAATTATTATATTATTTATTATAAAAATTTTAGAGCGCTACGAGCTTAACGGTGGCTGTTATGTCTTAAAATGATGGTCACATATCGGCCATAGATTCCACTATGGGAGAATGGCCAGGCGACTTATATGGTTCACCAAACTCAAGGTGACACTAATATGGCCCTAGAATTATGATGAGATTTAAACGATTTACTAGAGTTATGTTTAAGATGGCCTTACAATTCTAAACTCGTACAAAAGGAAAATCGCAAAGAAAAATTTGTATAGTTCATGTTTGTGGCCATATCAGGGGTATAAGATCACAAGTAAATCAAATATATACAAGAGCAAAAAATTAAATAGAGCGTTTGATCATATTCATTGAGATTTTTCGTTGTTTTCATTGTGGCCATCTGTTTCAAAAGAAATAATTATAAATACAGAACTCAATGGGATTTTCCATCAAGAAATAACCCATTAAGCGAGATTATCAATTTCCTGAGGAGACCGAACAAACGGGTCTCCCGATTTCCTTGAAAAATTACGTGATGGAGACAACAACGGTGGTTTCATATTCTCAATCAAGAGACGCAAGTGTCAAGGGTTGATTCATCTAGCATTCAACGTGTTGCTTCATCGGGCTGTGACACAAGCATGACAACCTCCATTATTTTCATGAAATGATGGAGACCTCCCATTGCACATTTCAATTCATGAATTTGGTTTCGACCAATATATATATAATGAATTTGGCAATTTTATAGATAATTACCAAATCGATCATAAATTTATTAGACGAATGTCAATACAGTTATTAACTTTTCAATTTTACCAATGACACTTTAAACATTTGCGTGCGAAATTTTAATGTAGTTCTTTCGACTAATTGCTGACGTGGCATCCAGTCATCACTGGCCGTTCAACGTGGCACTCTGATATAGACAACTTTACATGATATGACATCCTAAGTTTTAAGTTGTTTGAAAACAATAATTAGTGATGCCACATCATTTTGTTATCTAATTTGTGATAAATAAATTATTGACGTGATTTTCAATGGCTTAAAAACAGTAAGTTTACCATGGTCTTAGTGCACAATGACTTGAACTCCGACACTCCCTCTCAAATTTTCTCTTGCCTGTTATTCCTATGATTCTCATATTCAGTCCGTCTTTCTACTCATTCATTATCTAGTAGGATTATAATCACGGGTCAACTACATATAAAATTGCTTGTATAGACAGAATTTTGTAGTCGGTGGTGTTCTAATTAGATTTTTATCGTGAGTACATAGTTGGGAAGAAGATGCGTTAGACACTGCCCCGTATGAACACATGAAATCTTGTCAATGAGTTCTTAAGAGTCGTGGTGAAGTATTCTATATGGAAAAGTTTTGATGGTGAAGTATTCTATATGGAAAAGGTTTTGATTTATAAATATTAAATACAACTATTACAAAAAAAAAAATAGTGTTAAAAGTTGTTGGTATATTTGTCGGATTGCTTAATGCGTGTCGCACGGACTACGCCTCTAAATCAAACATTCAATCATTCAATCAATAATTCAAGGTTTTAAAGCAAAATGATTCGACTAGGACAAAAGTAACCAACAAATTTTCCGATCATGGAATCCACTTTCGGCCAGTCATTTTTTATATTATCCTTGCCCCCCTCCGATCGAGACCAATCCAAAGCATCGTGTTTCACGACAAAAGTGAAACATAGAGAACTACCTTTCATTAGCCTGTGAGGACCCAGTTGGCCCGACCCTGCACCCGAACTTAAATAATATGCTCCGTATGTAGATGAGCCTAGTAGATATCCAACGTTGATTTATGTGGGCTTGACATAAGATCGACATCATCTAACAGCTGAAATTCATCGGGATTTTGTGCTCCGGTTCATGCAAGTGAGGCCAGGTTCTGCACTACAACCTCAGGGCCAGGCGGCTGCATGATATCACGGGAAGACTTGGTGACAGTGCACCAAGACTTACGAGTCTTGAAGTCTTTCGAAGAACACGACAAAATATGAGAGTAAAAGTAAAGAAAAGAGAGACAGTGGGATTCCTTAAAAAAAAAAAGTTAAAGAATCATGTGGAGAGTAGAATTGGAGAATTTTTATATATTTCTATGTACATTGAAGAAGAATACGTGAGCTTATTTATAGATTTTATTGGATGATTATGTGACGTCCCAGGTACATCACATGCTACATGTGTCCTTTCCATTTATATTCAAAATCATAATTACGCATGTGGAAATATCACAAAATACATCACAACATACCATATGAGAAAGTCGCACTAGTTTAATATATATGCTTCTTCTTCTTCATACAAATACTAGTACTTATTATCGCAACATATAGTCCCGAGACTTGTAGGTTATGGGTCCATTAGTATTACTACTCCTATACTAATCCACAAGCAAGCCACCACCCAACTTGGGGGTTAATGGTCTCAAGCATCATCTCATCCCTTTCTTCATCATATCCTGAAGAGAACATCCTACACACTGAAAAATAAAGGATGAATTGAAGCTCGATAAATGAAATCCCTACGTATAAGGTAGGAGATCGTCTTAGCACTTAACCTAGTACCAATCAAATAACATGAGTTCAAGACAATAATTATGTGTGGACAAGTTCTTCTTCTTTACTAACACCATATGCCAATAAAACCATTAACCATATTGCAAGTTCATCCACTCATAAGCAAGCATAAGATATGACCCGATATTTCATGATGCACTAGTATCACCTATTGGTTTAGTACCACCATTTATAAGAGTATACTTAGGTAGGTCCATACTTGTCATGCATTTCACCACGCACATAAGTGAATTCATACATGTAATGCATTTCTCCACCACTATGCATATCTTCCATACTTGTCATGACTCTCACCACCATTCATAAGTGAGTTTGAATTCATACATATATGAGTTCATATGGGTCATGAAGCTCATCAACATTAACACAAGTGACTTCATACTTGTCATTACATTAGTCAAGACCCATCTCGACTCATAAGACATCCCTTTACACAGGGTATACACCAACTCTTGGTGGGACGGAATCATAATTACCTCTTTGCTATACCACACAGCCCAATTATCACGAGCATCTTCTACATCGGCGAAGATAAATATGCCACTATATGATCGCATGATGATGGTCAACACAAGTTTACTCAAGCCAACTCAGGCTACACAAGCCAACTCATATTGTAAATTATATGACTTTCAATTCCCCTCGACTTTGTAGAGAATCGTCTTATATGATAGAACATCTAGCTACCTCCAGAGTCTTTCACACATACTCATACAAGTGTACCGATTGTGGCAAAGGTTTTCCTTACATGGCATCATGGGCATACACATCCTTATAACATATCAATTGTCATGCTATTATATGTCATTTCTTATGCAATTAATAATGACCAATCAATTACATGCACTTGAGCAATCGGCATCCATTTCATAATACATTTTCATACATATCCTTACTTCACTCCTTCAATAATCACATACATCGATAATGATAACTATGCTGTTACCTATTACCTTTACTCATACAAGCACATTCAATACTCAACAATCAACATGCTCGGCAAGTGAATTTGGATAACAAATGATGGTTCTAGACCAGTAGGATTGAATGTAAGGAAAATGCTTCTGATCGGTTGAGTTTGGACTTAATAACATATAAATGAATAGACTTAAGTATTAAGTCTAGACTTAAATCTTCCACTTTTGTGTCCACAAACTCTCATTTGATTCAGAAAATAGAAAATCAAATTGGAGTGTCACTCCAGGATGATGTTGAATCAGTCTTCTCCCTAAAGATGAACCCACCAATCACACTATGTGTGCCATTCAGACATGGGCACAAACCAGTGATACCAAGAATTAGTCTGAAGCATCAGAAGAAGGATTTTTCTGCCGTTTTTCAGAAAAGCCCAAATCTCTCACAATTCAAGATTTTTGTGCATATACTCCCTTTATTCTCCTGTATAGAAAAGGACCTAGGATTAATCTAAGGGGGGACTTTTATCTTTTTATGCTTTGCTGCAGACAGAGTTGGCCCACCCCTGGACCGAAGGAAAAAAAAAGGTAAGAACATGCTTCACATGTGAGAGAGCTTAGTCGATCAGCAACGGTGATTTATTTGGGCTCCATATGACTTACCTTATCCGACAATTGAAATTCATCGACATCTTGTGCACGTGATTCATGCAAGTGAGGCTCGGATCCGCACTAAAACCACTGGGCCCACCCCTGGACCGAAGAAAAAAAAAGTTAAGAACATGGTTCGCATGTGAGCGAGCCTAGTCACTCACCAACGTTGATTTATTTGGGCTTCATATGACTTACCTCATCCGACAATTGAAATTCATCGAGATCTTGTGTACTAGGTTCATGCAAGTGCGGCGTGGATCCGCACTAAAACCACCGGGCCCAACGCCTTGTGACCAACAGGGGAGACTTGGTGACAGTGACACGTCTCACAATGCTCTCTTGACGCATGAAGACTTCCAGTCGTCTCGAAGTCTTTCGGAGAATAGGACAACATGCTAGAGAAAAAGCATACAGAAGAGACGAGACGTTGTGGGGTTCTCTCTGTCATCCATCCGGAGGATGACAAAATGAAACTAACGCAAATTGAGGACGTTACACGCGAGACTCCACAGCGAGGAAACGTGTATCACGCGAGCCGGTCGTCGCTTGGTTCATTGTCTATAGCCATGGACGAGCAAGAGGAGTACAATAGGGGTCCACCCAAAGCGTTTCTCATTCTCGTTGCATGTGAATTCGAAAAAGCAAGGAAACGCCACATTAAAAGGAGAAAATGACAACGCCGCATGTGCTTCGAGCTGATTTGATCTCTCCACCTATTTTCTTCTATATGAGGTCATCAAGTTCACTGTCCATGATAATAGAAATAGACCAGCCAATTGGCCCATACCGTTGCTTGATGAGCGGTATACAGTCTTCTTTTTCTTTCAAAATGAAATGTTGACAACATAGCATACACTTAAAAAGGTTATTTTCTTCTCATATTAGAATCACTTGAACATAATAGCAATGGGACCATTATTATATGCACTCGATATATTAAGACCTAGTGAATATGATTTGTTAGATCATATAAATTTCATGTGAAATCTATGTACTTGACCTGTCACTTTATGTGGAAGCAAAAACATTGCATCAAGTAAATATGAACTTTAAAAGGATCTCGGTAGGGGAAAAAGCATAATCCCACCCTTCATCAAAATGTATATGATATGGCAACACTAAAAAGAAAAGTAGGGGGAGGGGAAGGGGTAGAGGGGTAATGGTGGGCACTAAAACAGATTTCAGGAAACGTCGTTATCAACAAACTCCAAGGAGGGGCCAATCAAATCTCTTGACAGCCAAGCGAGAAAGTAGTGCATCCATACAAAAAGTAATTCGGATTTTTCTGCATACTCTGTGCTCCTTTTTATTCAAAAGAGACTTGTTTACATTATTGAGTTGAAGAGGACTGTCCAAAATCTTGCCCTCTGGCGTTAAAACAAAATCTTGCGCCATTTTGCGTGCCAAATCCTTGTACAACAACAACACTGGTACCCAAAGAATATAATGATAATTTTTGCAACACTGTGGATACGTCTCCCTATTTTTATTTCAATGAGCTCTTGTCACATGTCATTTTTTGTTAATTTAATTATGCTGCTTTTATAGGTTTTAAGTTATTATAATCTTTGAATGTTGAAAATATTGAATTAATGATTCTATCTGTAGAACTATTAGTTTCTAAAAGAAGTCACTTTTTACCTCTCGAAGTACAAATATAATGACCTTCGGATGCCTTACAACAAAGTAACCCCCTTCTATGAATATTAGAAAATATCGGGTACTCTTCATGTAGACATGACATATACCCATAATCATATTTATTGTCATGTAAAGATGTATTAAAATCATAAAAAGAATTAATGAATTGCAATATTTATTTTAAAAAGATTGGCATCCCAGAATACATTTGTAATTGTAGTTCCAAGCAAATATAAAAAGCAGTTGACTTCGAATTTTGTGCTTGGTATGGGCAAATAAAAAAAAGCAGACGATATGTTGTAAGAGTTATAATTGGGAACAAATATGATAATGGTAATTATCTTCATAAAATATGCTCAACTTACATAGAAATATAAAAAGCAGTTGACTTCGAATTTTGTGCTCAATATGGGCAAATAAAAAAAACAGACGATATGCTGTAAGAGTTATAATTGGGAACAAATATGATAATGGTAATTATCTTCATAAAATATGCTCCACTTACATAGAAATTGGCCACTAATAGACATTCTTTTTGTTTTTGTTTTTGTTTTTTTTTTTGTGCCAGCAAATGGATGTAGCTACCAAATCTCCAATATGTGTTTTCTCCTCATATTAATCTTTGGCATGACAGTATAACTGTTGGATTAGAACTTTTACACAACGTCTAATCAAGCCTGTAATTTTTTTTTTACTGGGTCCTTTAGGTATATATATATTTTTAATATTTGTGTGGGCTCATCTATCAAAAAAATTTACGAAAGTGCTGCCAATATGGCACTAAGTTACAGTTAATTGCTATCATAGCACCACATGTGATATTAGATGTGGCTATCGAAAACCTTAAATAATATGAAATGTTAAATATTTTTTGAATCCTAGGAAGGAGCAAAATGTGAGGAGTTTGCCACATGTGCAGTAAAAATCGGAATAGTTAGGGCTCAAAAGATGAAAGGAAATATTTATATTTTTTTGAGAAGAGAGAGAGAGAGAAGGAGAAGAAATGGGTGGGATTGGAGCCCCTAAATGCAACATGTTTGGCGCAGTTCAGCTGCGGGAACTCCAACCCCAAATGTCCCGTCGCGTCGGTGGCCGCAGCCACCGAGGTCGCCTCATGCGCAGGCTTTGAAACCAACCTTTCGTCGTTGCAGGAGAAATTGGCATGTGGCGTTTCCTTTGCTTCGGGGACAGCACGAGCTCGCGTTCTCTCGAGGCCATGAAGAAGAGCCCAATACCGACCCCTTACTGGGCTTTGCTGGGCTAGCCCATGTCTTGTTTCTAGGCCCACTCCCAGTGGGAGTTAGCCTATATAGCCGATGCGGTTTTGTTAGTTGATCTAACCCCTAACCCAAACTACCATCAAGGCTTGAACTCAACTGCCACATTTTGGTGTTGAATTGTCCCGATATGAAATCGTGATACGCTCGGCACATCCAACAATCTGGTCATACGAGACCCATCTGATTTAAGGGATGGAATGTACAGCATGTACGTGCACTCGGTCCCCAAAATAAAGTTCATGGAATTCCAGAAGACAGTCATGGGTTATGCTTCCACTGCAACCTGTGCAAACATCTTAGTTTTCGGTTAAGATGTTAGACCAGCTTGTGTTCATGGGTTCCTTGGAGGGATAAGTCCCATGAGGGTAGCTTGCTGGATGCATTCTTTTTGAATTGCAAAAAGACTAGATTATCACAATCAGCCGAACTGCAATAGTTGCGATGTAGAGAAGCATTATTCTGACTTCAATTTCAATATAATGCGACGCATTGTGGTGAATTGGTATGTAAGGAAGCCTTAGAAATACAGCAAAGATGCATTATCCGAAGGTAAACTACAAGAAATACTTTTGTTTCCAATATTTTGATAACAGTTTTTTTTTTGGGTTATTCCTGCAAGTCAACTAAAGTATGGTTTTGAGGCTAGTTCTTTGCACTATCGTTTGAGATATTATATAGGAACCCGGTCAATGACTAAAATATTAATTTAAATTTAGTCTGAGCCATTAATTTGTAAAGTTCTGGTAGATAGCACGAAAAAGTACTAATTATATTAATCGCCTTTTTAGGACAAAAAAATAAAATAAAATTCTATCGCCTTTAATATAGGTTATATATTCCTTGCTAGCTAGTGTATTTTTATTGCAGTTTATTAGTAACAAACTTACAAAACAATTAAGTTCTTTCATCCTAAAAATAGAACCAGTTTTTTCTGATATAAAGTTATGATCAAGTAAATTCCCCGATACTTCTTTATTGATCTTATGATCCCTTCATATAGGTTTGGATAAGAACATTTTGTTCTTGATGAATTAACTAATATAGTGTTTTTCATCCCTTTATCATATTTATAAGTAATCATATCAAGGTCGGAAGATGTGGTATTTTCTGAGTTTTGTCTTTCCCACTTTCACTTCGATTTAACATCTAAATTGATTAAATGAACTAAAAATTAAAGAGAAAGTAAAGCAAATTGAGATTTTATTTTTGTTTTACCATCATATCAAATTAAGATCATAATACAAAAAAGGAAGAGAGAGTGGAAATAGGCACTTTTACTGGCCTATTATAATCCTTTTGGCCAACAATTCTATTATCTTTTCATGGAAATGAAAATTATATTAAGATTGATTGCACTATAATTAGTGAAAAGGAAAGGCTGAAAGTGAATGGAGATTTTTACTTGTCATAAAAGTGAACTGGAATTATAATAAGAAAAAAAGAAAGATAAAAAGGAGCGAGTAGATTATTTTTCTGACCTATTATTATATGTAAGTAAGAAAAAAGACAACGAAGAAAAGATAGTGGGAAAGAGAGATTATGTTAATGTAAAAGTGGCCATATGTCAGCCTTTTATAAGTTTACCTCAGTGTATGTCAGCCTTTTATAAGTTTACCTCAGTGCACAACGATACATATATGATATTAGATTGTGACTCTCAAACTTGCACAAATGCTTGCACAACTATTAGTCTAAAACAAATGGCAAACATTACATATATTCAGAATACACAATCAACTCTTGGATTTCTTATAGACAGTTAATAGACATGTTACTATAGTAATAAGGTATCCGATGCTGGAAGCTACTGAATCCATTCCCAGATCAGAAAAGAGAGCCTGTCGTCCCATGTTGGCTCATCTCGGAAGTAATTGAAGTCGCATGGGAGTAGGGGTTTTCTTCAAGCACCTCGCCTTCAGTCTCTTCGTTGTTTCCTTCAACTGTTGAGCTGTTGAGCTCGCGGTTAATCCTAGTGAGTTGCTCGGCCACTTCCCTCATCGCCGGTCTCCTCGCACCACTTTGATCCAAGCACTTCACTGCAATCACAGCAACCATTTCTATTCTCTCCATTACATCTTCACTAGTGTCCTCGAAATTTATGACATCGGAGAATGTCTTATCCTTCACGGAAGAGATGAAATAATGGATGATATTTGATTGACTCTCCGGCCTTAGTAATGAAACTTGTTGGCTTCTTTCCCTTGAGCAACTCCATGAGAACAACTCCAAAACTATATACATCACTCTTAATTGTTATCATACCAATAGTTAAATATTTTGGATCGATGTAGCCCAGCGTGCCTTGTATTTCATTGGCTAAGACATGACTACGCTTTGGTGATATAAGTACCGAAGTTCCAAAATCAGATACTTTTACCGAGTAATTTTGATCCAGAAGTATGTTCACTGACTTGATATCACCATGAATGACTTGGGGGTTCTACATAGGAATGCATATAATCGAGTGCAAGAGCTACTTCAGTGGCTATTCTGAGCCGGTTTTTCCATGATTTCAAAATGGTTGACGCATTCTGATGGATGTGTTGGAAGAGGGTACCGTTCGAAATGTATTCATAAACCAGCAATGGTATCCTAGTCTCCAAACATATGCCATGGAGCTTCACCACGTTTTTGTGGTTTATTTGCATCACAATTTCAAGTTCATGCTGGAAATCCCCCTTTATTAGAGACTTGTGCATGTCTTTAGGCTTCTTGACTGCAAACACAGTGTTCCCTGCTATTCTCCCTCTATACATGGAACCAAAACCGCCCTCGCGCAACTTATTGCTAACATCATAGTTGTTGGTTGCTTTTGCTAACTCTACCTCCGTAAAGATTCGAACTCTGTGGTGTTTCGAGAGCACTCCATTTCGTTTGAAGTTTTTCTCTTTGCTTCTTCTCTTCCACGTGTGAAAGGCTAAAGCACCGAAAATTAAGAAGGAGAGGGCTAGAATAATCGCTGCCAAAGGATACATGTAACTAGATTAATGATTCAAGCATGTAATCCTTATACAGTCCACATAATTCTTAAAAGAATTTAATTTCAAATGTACAACCCATTTAATTCTTTTTTACATAATCCACGTCTATTACCATTACTTTGGATACCTTTCAAAATATAACAAGGATTATACATGTTTTGTATCAGGTAACAATCCTTATAAAAGTCCTTATTTAAAATTTGACATGCGTTATTATAAACCGAATAAGTCATCAATTGAACTCAATTGAAGTACATATTACTAGCATCTTCTATTACTCCTCCCAATTGATAGAACTAGTACGAGCACCTAGAGGGGGGTGAATAGGTGATCAAGATGATTTTTATAAATCGTAACAGAATAGATTAATTTTTTTTAATGATTGATAGACTAAGAGATTGAAAACAATAATAGACGTATGAAGATGCAATGTAAAGTAAAAGGATTAGGGATAGAGAATCAAGACTCCCAGTCTATAGTGGTTCGGTTGGATTTCACTAAGAATCAAAAGAGAATTTACAGTCTCACGTCCTTGATTCCACAGTGTAGAGACTCTACTACACTTCCTCAATATCTCACCAAAATTCAGTTTCTCTTTTGATTACAAGTATAACTCGAAGAATAAGATCGCAAAAGAATAAAGAGATTCAGACTTTGAAAATTTTCTATCGGGCACTCTTGAACAACTTGAACGTCTCCCTTATAAACTTCTTCATGCCTTCAATACCGTTGGCACCTTTCAAAAAAGTTCTTCCAATCAACCCGTTGAACAGAATCAATTAGAGAGATCTCGAGCTCTTCAAGGAAAATGACGATAGCCCATCAATCATGCTCGTCCATACAATCAGGATCTCGGTTTCCATAAGTAGAACCTTCCAAGTATAATTCGCGGATCTAGGGGATCTAGATTACTCAAATATGACTAAAAGATCTTGAAGTGCTAATTCCAGTCGTGAGATATTCCTTAACCATACGAATCAAAACCATATTTGAATTTATCCGAATAGAACTTTAACTTCATCGATCCGGAACCGTCCATGAGAATAGACTTTGAATCTTGAGTCTGGAGGTCTTCATACTTTGTCAGAAGAGTCTGCAAGTCTTCAGACTAGACTGATGGAAACGTTTTGTCGACTTCAAAACACCTTAAGAAAATTTCTCTAACAACCTCCCCATTTTTTATGGTGACAAAACTTTCTTGCAGATTTGGATATTTTCGTCCTGCAATACAACATTTAAGCTAACAAAGATATCTCATAATAAGTTAGGATAATTTTAATGACGGATCTATATCCACAGAAAACAAATTAGTCCTGTAAAGACAATTATCAGTTATCTTTATCGAAATCAATAGCATAGCTTAAAGTACTGCAATAATAAGCAATCCAAAGTTCAAGTCAGTCCAAAATCCAAACAAAAGATAAAGTCAATCAAAAATTGAAATTTGTCCAAGAGTTAAAATCCGCAACTTCTTCCCCTTTTTGTCAGCATAAAAAAAGGTGAGAAAGTTAAAATCAAGATGCTCTAGGAATGCGAACGAGCTGAAAATCTCCCATCGACTTGACAGTGTCTTCCAGCTTCTTCATATCCTCCTGTAGATGTGCTAGAGCTGTTCCTTTTGTAGTTGCCTGAAGCTGAAGATGAATATCTCGAATTTGATATTGCAAAGTGACGGAGATGGCACGATTCTCATTCTGTAGAGTCTGAAATTCGCATCCCAATGCATAGACCTGGCCTTTAAGCTCCAAAAGAAGTTCAAGCAACCTTCCAAAGTCTCCAGATTTATCAGTCTGTGTGCTTGCTTCAGCATGGTCAGATTGTGGAGTAAAGCCAGATGATCGAACATCAGCACGATGATCCACATTTGGAGATGATGCCTCAAGGTCTTCTTCAGGAAATTGTGAGGCATATACATCCCCTGCATCAGCAGGAGAACAACTGACACTAGCATTTGTAAAAGTTAGAAGAGGAATACCTTCTCTAGGAACATCTCCCCATATTTCAGTGCCTTCAGGTGGAGAAAAGTATTCTTCTTGCTTAGGTGCTTCTTCAGTGTCATGACGTTCTTGATCCTCATTTTCTGCTGGAGAATCTCCATGACCTTCTTCGCAGTTTGTTCTCCCGTCTCGCTTTCGTGTTTCTCGCTCTTTTGTGTCTTCTTCTTCCCTCATTGATTCCTTCTCCTTATTCCCCTTCTCAGTCTCTCCTCCAACTTGATGTTCTCGTTCTTCCAACTCAGGTACAAGACGCTGTGAGGCAAAAGCGGAGATAGCAATGTCTTCCTCAACATCTTCATCTTGTAAGATGATTGCTCTCCTTCTTTTGGTTGGAGTAGTCATGGGTTCTTTGCCTTTTCTCTTCACAGCAGCAAAGTCTTGTCTAGATTTGATAGGGGTTTTCTCCTTAAATCGCTCTAACGTCATGCTTAGTTCCTTTAGACGCATCTTTGTGATCATTTTCAGCCCTATTACCATTTGATCAATGGTTCTCACACACAGAATTTTTGGAGGCTGAATATTAAGGTGTCTGAATAAACGAGAGATAAGAGCAGAGTAAGGAAGTTTGCCCTTGTCCTTTGCCATGGACCTATACATGTGAAACATTATAGTGTGAGGTAAGGAGAACTTGTGACCAATTTTGATGGTGTACATCAATTTTGCTTTAGAGTTTGAGACATCTGTCTTTGATGTTGACGTTAATCACGATCTTATGGAGCGGTATGTTGGATGCACTCATCCTCGGATAAGAGAGTCGCCCTTTCGCAATCGCATGACTAACATTTAAATCAACAAGAATATCCATGTCAACCACATACTCCTTATCTCTAACACTGAATGAAAAACTATTCGCATCGAGAAAACTAAGATTCGAATAGAAATATGCGGTCGAGTTCTCAGAATGAGCAGGCTGAATATTAAGGTGTGGGTTTTACATCCTCGATAATGTCTTCCTCTGCTTGTTGATGGTCATGATCATGTGATCTAACAGGTGAGAAATTGCGCGGTTGAGAATGTTGATGCTCCTGTCATCTTGGAGAGTCTCATTCTTCGGTTAGATCGAAGTGCGTAGGCCCCTCGCGCAAAACTTGTGGACCCCTGCTTGCTATTCTCGATGACTTTCTTTGATGCGACATTGTCACAGTCTTTGAGAGGATTTTCACACTCAAATCACGAGAAATGTGAGAACTTTAAGGGTTAAACTTGAGAGAAAATTTCAGAGAGTGAAGATTTGTGCTCTAGGGTTTTTGGGTGAAAATAAAGAGGAAGAAGAACAGTATTTAAAACAATCGATACAGGGTATTTGAAACATCATGAAAAGGAAAAATAAAAATACCTTTTAAAAAATAACTACCATTTTAAAAATTGATAACCATCTTTTTCAAAAAGATAACTGCCTTTTTAATATCAATTAGAGATTAACATGCGGTTTTACCTTTTCGAGATATCAGTTTAAAAGATTAAAAGCACTATAATCGAAATAACTTACAGTCGTAACCTTTGGTCTTTGAGTTTGAACTTTTGAGTCCGATCTTTTCAGATTTAGTTCCTAAGTCTCGAGCTCCATCGCCTTCAAGAGATAAGATGTTGAGTCTTGAATGAATAAACTCAAATGAACTTTTCTCAAGCGGCTTTGTGAATATGTCTGCTAGTTGATTCTTTGAGTCGATAAACTGTATCAAGACTTCTCCATTTTGAACATGATCTCTAATAAAATGATGTCGAATCTCTATATGCTTTGCTCTTGAATGAAGAATTGGGTTCTTTGTGAGATTAATTGCACTAGTGTTGTTGCATTTGATCTCGGTGCATGAGTCTTCGATATCAAAGTCTCGTAGTTGTTGTTTTATCCAAAGTATTTGAGAACAACAACTTCCAAGAGCTACATACTCGCTTCACGTTGATAGTGCTACGGTACTTTACTTCCTTGAAAACCAAGATACGCCCTGTTACCAAGCAATTGACAAGTGCCATATGTGCTCTTTCTATCAACTCTGCAACCTACAAGATCTACGTTTAAATATCCAAGAAGAAGTAAAGTCTCATTCCTTGGGATACCATAGACCAAGCTTAGCAGTTGTTGCAACATATTTGATGATACGTTTTGCAGCACTTAGATGAGATTATTTAGGATTTGATTGAAACCTAGCACAAATACAAACACTAAACAAAATGTCAGGTTTAGATGCAGTAAGATAAAGAAGTGAACCAATGATACTCCTATATAGTTTTTAGTCGACTTTCTTTCCTCCTTCATCTTTGTCTAGATTCGAAGAATTTGACATTGGTATGTCAATCTTTTTGCAATTTTCCAATCCGAACTTTTTAACAAGTTCTTTTGCATATTTTTCTTGATGAATAAAAATTCATTCTTTCAGTTGTTTCACTTGTAAACCAAGAAAGAAAGATAGTTCACCCATCATGCTCATCTCGAATTCATCCTGCATAGACTTAGAAAATTTATTGCACAAAGTCTCATTAGATGATCCAAATATAATATCATCAACATAAATTTGGACGAGTAAAAAGCTTTTACCTTCCCTTTTAATAAATAATGTAGTATCTACTTTTCCTTTAATGAAACCACTTTGAAAAAAGTTACTTAACCTTTCATACCAAGCTCGAGGAGCTTGTTTTAATCCATATAGAGCTTTTTTTAGTCTGAACACAGAGTCTGGTTTCTTTGGATCTTCAAATCTATGAGGTTGTTCCACATAGACTTCTTCTTGAATAAATCAATTCAGAAATGCGCTTTTGACGTCCATTTGGAATAACATGAAATTCTTATAGCATGTAAAAGCAAGTAATAATCTAATTGTTTCTAACCTTGCTACAGGAGCTTAAATCTCATCATAGTCTATCCCTTCTTCTTGCATATATCCCTTAGTCACGAGTCTTACTTTGTTTCTTGTCACTTTTCCTTTTTCATCGACTTTGTTTCTGAAAACCCATTTAGCTCCAATAATAGACTTACCTTTTGGTTTAGGAGTTAATTCCCAAACATCGTTAATGCTGAATTGTCTGAGTTCTTCTTGCATTGCTTCAATCCATCTTTCGTCTGCTAAGGCTTCTTCTATATTTTTGGGTTCTATTTTAGAAATAAGCACCACAGCACTAGACTCTTCTCGCCTTTTGGATCTCGTGTGAATCCCCTCATTAACGTCACCAATAATGAGTTCTTCAGGATGACTAGACTTAGGCTTCTAGTTACTGGACAATTTGACAGGTTGTTGATCTTTTTCTTGAGTTGAGCCTTCATCATCAATTCGTTGTTCTTCTTTTGGAATTTGAACTGTTTCAAGAGAGGTAGACCTTGTGGAGTTTGGAGCAGGTTCTGATTCTTCAGTCTGAATCGGTTGAGTTTGTGGAAAGTCTTGAAATTTGACATTCTTGATTCTTCCACGGTCTGAGTCTTCTTATTGAATACTCTATAAGCTTCGCTTGAAGTTGAGTACCCAAGAAAGAATCCTTCATCCGATTTTTCTTCAAACTTACCAATTCGATCATTTGCATTTTTCAAGATAAAGCATTTACAACCAAATACTTGAAAATATGAAACAATTGGTTTCTTTCCTTTAAAAATTTCATAAGGAGTTTTCTCAAGAATTGACCTTAAAAATACTTTGTTAATAATATAATAGGCTGTAGAAACAGCTTCAGCATAAAAACGTGAAGAAATATTACTTTCAATTAAAAGAGTCATTGTCATTTCTTGTAAAGATCTATTCTTCCTTTCCACAACCCCATTCTGTTTAGTGTATATGGAGATGAGAATTTATTCTAAAAACCAGATTCATCACAAAATTAGCAAAATCTTGATTTTCAAACTCACCCCCATAGTATGTACGAATACTTGAAATAGTATAACCTTTTTTTTCATTTTGCACTTTCTTAGTAAATTTTGAAAATGAGAAAAAGTCTCAAACTTACTTGCAAGAAAGTAGACCCAAGTAAATCGTGAAAATCATCCACTATTACTAGGCAAAACATTTTTCCACCAATGCTTTGAGTTCTAGTTGGTCCAAAGAGATCCATATGCAAAAGCTGCAGTACACGATTAGTGGAAACTTGATTTATTGGTTTAAATGAATTTCTAACCTATTTTCCCAATACGCATGGTGTGCATAAGTCAGACTTTTGGTAATTAAGATTAGGTAATCCTCGAACAAGCTTCTTGGAAGAGATTTTGGCAATTTGCTTCATGTTGATATGACCAAGCTTTCAGTGCCATAGATTAGCTTCATCTTGTACTGATATTAAGTATTGTGATCTTTCTTGATTCATATCCAGAAGATAGATATTCCCATGTCTACGTCCAATAAAAGATTGAGAGAAGTTTTTACTAATTCCTGAACACGTTCCTTCTTGGAAGTTGATCTTGAATCCAGTATCGCACAATTGGCTTATGCCGAGTAGATTGTAATTTAATCCTTCCACCAAGAAGACATTATCAATTGTTAGACTTCCAATTTTTACTGTACCGCGACCAATAATCCTTTCTTTGTTGTTACCACCAAAAGAAACTTTCTCTCCATCTATTTGGACAAGTTTTATAAAGCAACTTGAATCTTCTGTCATATGTCTTGAGCAGCCGTTATCCAACTACCATTTGATCTTCCTTTTGATAGTGACCTGTAATTAAGAGAAAAGTCAAGCTTTCTTTGGTACCCATATCATCTTGGGTCCGGTTGAGTTAGAGAAATAAATAGTCTTTGCCCAATCCCTTTTAATAGGTCTCCAAACCATAGGGCATTCTTTCTGAAAATGTTCTAAACTTTGACACTTTGAACATTTGAGAGCATTTCGGCCAACGGTTTTCCAAAGACTTTTTGAAAATGATTTTTATAAACAGCTTTTGTAGGTCTTTGTTTGATTCTTTCCTTTACCTTTGGAAAATCAATTAGTAGAATAGTTTCAGAAGTCATATCAAGACCTAATTTGTCAAAGTAGAGTCTTTGTATCGAAAGAATCTTATCCAACTTTTCAGATCCATTTGAAAACCTTTTTGAGATGTTTGAAATATCATTTTTTAAATAGGTATTTTCTTTTGAAAGAGAGTATGAGTTTTCTTTTAAAAAGGTAAAGTTTTTATCTAAATTTTCAAATTTTTCTTTCCAAGATTTTGCCTGTTGCTTCAATGTAGAATTCTCCCTTTTTAATCCGGAGATCCTCTTAAGAGAGGTTTTGAGGCTAAGACATAGTTCATCAATATATTTCGAGACTTTAGCAGGAATTTTTAGATTACTTACCTCGAACTCACTGTCTGAGTCTGAGCCTGTATCTGTCTCGGGGTCTGAGTCTGAGTCAGAGTCAGATTTTGCTATTAAACAGATTTTGGCATAATCATCATCACTTTCTTCACATTCAGTATCACTCCATGTTTCTACTTTGAGAGTCTTTTTGTATTTGTCTACATTTCCTTTCATTTTCTTTAATAAAGGATAGTTGGGTCTGATGTGTCCATTTTTCTTGCATTCGAAGCAAGTCACTTCTTTGTTGAAATCATCTTTCTCAGTTGATTTGTTCTGGAATCTTTGAGAGCTTTGTTTCTTCCAATTGAATTTTCTTCCTTTTTTGTTCAGATTTCTAAACCTCTTTATCATGAGTGTCAGTTCTTCATCATCTAGATCTTCTTCGGAGTCTGTAGCATCGAAATAGTTGTTAGACTTTAAAGCAATAGACTTCTTACCTTTAGAATCTTATTCGTTGTTGGTGTGCTCCACTTCGTAAGACTAAAGTGTTCCAATCAATTCGTCTACAGAAAGTGGTGCAATCCTTTGTGTTTCCCTTATCAGAGTCTTTATATAATTCTAGTCCTTAGAGAATCCACGCAGTAGTTTGTTGATCTTCATTTGTCTGAGATTAGGTGTCCCTGATATTCTAGACCATTTACAATTTTAGTAAAACGGTTAAACATATCAATTATTGTTTCTCTTGATCTCATCTTGAAAACTTCATATTGTCCCAAAAGAATATTGATCATTGTCTCTTTCACTCGATTAGTTCCTTCATAGGTAATGTGCAGCCTGTCCTAAACTTCTTTTGCTGTTTCACAAAAGGATATTCTATTATACTCAGTAGGAGATAAAGCATAATATAAAGAATAAATAGCTTTAGCATCAAGAGCTTGTCTCTTGGTTATTTCTTCTTAAGTCATCTCGATAGGAACATCAGCTTCTTTTCCTCTCTCTGACACTGATGCAGCAGTATGAATGATTCATTTTTCTACCACTTCCCATTCCAAGGGATCTTTCGATCTTTGTTTTCATCTTGTTTTTCCATATGTTGTAGTCTTTTCCATCAAAGTAAGGAGGTATGGTGTTGCTTTGACCTTCAATGAACCCTGTAGGCAACATACTAGCCATAGATCTTTAACTCAAAAGTAAAAACACTTCAAACAAATGAGTACACAAGCTCTGATATCAATTGATAGAACTAGTACGAGCACTTAGAGGGGGGGTGAATAGGTGATCAAGATGATTTTTATAAATCGTAACAGAATAGATTAATTTTTAACGATTGATAGACTAAGAGATTGAAAACAATAATAGACGTATGAAGATGTAATGTAAAGTAAAAGGATTAGGGATAGAGAATCAAGACTCCAAGTTTATAGTGGTTTTATAGCATGGACAGTTCGGTTGGATTTCACTAAGAATCAAAAGAGAATTTACAGTCTCACATCCTGATTCCATAGTGTAGACTCTACTACACTTCCTCAAGGTCTCACCAAAATTTAGTCTCTCTTTTGATTACAAGTATAGCTCGAAGAATAAGATCGCAAAAAAACAAAGAGATTCAGACTTTGAAATTTTTCTATCGGGCACTCTTGAACAACTTGAACGTCTCCCTTATATACTTCTTCATGCCTTTAATACCGTTGGCACATTCCAAAGAATTTCTTTCAATCAACTCGTTGGACAGAATCAATTAGAGAGATCTCAAGCTCTTCAAGGAAAATGACGATAGCCCATCAATTCTGCTCGCCCATACAATCAGGATCTCGGTTTCCATAAGTAGAACCTTCCAAGTATAATTCGCGAATCTAGGGGATCTAGATTACTCGAATATGAATAAAAGATCTTGAAGTGCTAATTCTAGTCGTGAGATATTCCTTAACCATACGAATCAAACCATACTTGAATTTATCCGAATAGAACTTTAACTTCGTCGTCCGGGAAACCTGTTCATGAGAATAGACTTTGAATCTTGAGTCTAGAGGTCTTCGATGGAAACGTTTTGTCAAAAGAGTCTAACACCAAGTCTTCCACATTTATATACCTATTAATTATTTCTCTAAAACTAATTTCAACCACCTTGAAATGGAAAATTGCCACAACTCTGTGACCTGTGTGGGGGCACCGCTATGGAATTAATTTCTGCCAGAAAAAAACTAATCCACTTACTGGTTGGCCACTTTAACATTTTTCTAAAGATAGCTACCACACCTATATTCCCAATATTTTTTTTGTGTCATGAAAAAATATATACCCTCTTGCCATTCCATTTAGGATATATTTACATAATTTAACATATTTATATCATAATGAATAAATTTCAAAATTTTAGTGGCACAAAAAAAGATCAAAATATTTGTCGCAATGGAGATAATTTAAAATCTTTTATGACATTAACCCTTTTCCTTATTTTTGCTATTTCTATGGGAAAGAATGGCTCCTTGAATGAATTTCGAACGGAACATGCTGCCTCATGGGCTGGTTTTCTAGATCCAAACAAGCTCCTACCTTCACAAATCAGTCGATGTGGGACAATGTGAAGATGAAATACACAGTAAACAACTGTGCCACATTGCTGACCGAAAGTATAATTTCCATCTTCTTTAAAAGCAAGGCTTGTCAGGAGAAGCGATTGTCCTGAATTTTAATAATAATAATAATATCATTATTCCTATAAAAATAATTACAAGTAAATTAAACGAAATAAAATATACGTTTTTTCTTAAGAGTGTACAAGAGGTAGAGCTAATGCTGTCTCGACTGATGTCCTGCCCAATGCCTTGCGGGGCTTTTTTTTTTTTACAAGGTAGTATATACAAGTGAGCGGTTTCATTTTTATTTTATTTTATTTTACAAGGTAGTATTTACAAGTGAGCAGTTTCAAGTTCTGTCAAGGTATCTTATGAACATAGAACCTATTTGTTGGAATAGGTTCCCAAAATATTTGGGGACCTAGAACCTACCCAAGAAACTAGAATCTACCTTGTTATAGATTCTAAAATCGATTTCAGGGTCCACCCAGATTTCAACTGTACTCTTAATTGAACAATTGTAAGTAATAAGCACCATTTACTACAATCTACTGATCACTATTCATATCTAGACACATGGAGATTATGAAATATTAACAAAGTAAAAGTCTCAGTTATTTATATTGCCGGAAATGAAAGCTTAGACTAGTAATTTTAGATTACACACTTATTATTGGACACCATGGAATGCCGTAGGATCGCATAAAAACATAGAACAAGAAAAATAGAAAGACTTGCTCTAGGTTGTAGGTCATTGGTTCCACCTGAAACCTAAAACTTTCCTGTTAGAATAGGTTCTCCAATTTTTTGAATTTGGAATTTACTATGTATATGCTAGAACCTGGAATCGGACTGATTCCACCGATACGATTCTCAAGTTTTTTATTCTATTCTAAAACCATACTTACCCCTAATGGCGTCGGTGGGGGCACAGATTGCTTGTGTCTCGTGCCCATCCTACAAAACCCCACTACGGCAAGCTTTTACGCATGGATCCATTTCTTTTTTTTTTAGCTTATTATCGAAACTTTGACATTTAATGTTATATTTGCTTAGCTTCAATAACTTTAAATAGGTAAGATAGATCAGAAAATGTCTTTTTATACTCCCGGAAAAACTAATTCATCACCGCCAAATCTCAATTAAAATATGGATTATTATACCATACTCTGCCAGCCTCATCTCAAATTGCATTAGCAGTATAATTTTTTTTTTTTTCTGTTTCTCTCTTTTAGTCTCTTTTAATAGATACTCTTTTGATAGATAATCAATTGAAGATCTTGAGAACCATTCATGGGACAATACCTAGATTTTTACCCAAATCGAAACTCAACCAAGACATGCAAGTCTGAATAATAATTACTGTAAAAGGATTTGTTTAAAAAATGAAAATAAAAAAAAGCCCCAATCCAATCAATGGGTGTGATCGTTGAAGGTGCGTTGAGTATTTTGAATTTTGGTAATCCAACTGAGCTTCATCAATCTTGAAGGTCGTCCTTATTGGCAAGTTCACCAAGAAATGGCGTTTGGCCTTCTTGTCCATCTAGTGCTTAAGGGCCACTATCGCTACAGCAACTCACAAGAGAAGAAAGAAATTTTCGGAATTTATACCATTATTAGGGCTTTTTTCCTCTTGAAATCAGAAACTCTAGTTGGTCGTTTTGGCGCAAGATTTGTAGGTTTGGTTGGAGTAGGAATTTTCACTTAGAGATGCTTTGTATACTCCCACAAACGAAGATTCAAAGTGGTAGCTTCAGAAAAGAAGGGCCAAAAAGAAAAAAAAGACGAAAAAGGAGGAATAAGAAAACAAAGGACAGATGTAATCTACGTTATTAGCCTGCGACTGAGCAGAGACAAATGGCAGCTTGTTTGCTCACTGCTTGTGCTACCGGGGATTACACCGGCTAAGTGTGATATATTAATAATACATAAAAAAAATGTCAAACTTACTGCAAATTCAATAATGAATTGATAGAGTATGAACCATCTAGTGAATGATGAGGGGTTATATATGAAAGTACCTGGAACAAGTAGTATCCAAGGAGAAATTTGGCAAATGGCTTCACCATCACCCTGCATTCCAAATGGGCAATAGC